>CM048754.1:39826979-40465122 GCA_026315105.1 Locusta migratoria | reverse complement strand
GGTTTGAATCCCCCCTCGGGCATGGATATTTGTGCTGTCCTTAGTATTAGCTAGTTCGTAAGTAGTTTGTAAGTTTAGGGACTGATGACCCCGTAGTTAAGTCCCATAAGCTATACAAACAATTGAATTGACCATTGGTAGTCCTTTTGAAGCACACTCATGCATTCCTATCACATTAATAGTCCAAATTTTCATCCAGAATTAATTGCTGGTGCCGAAATGTTGCAAGTGCTCTTCGCCCCCCTCCTTTTCTTTAAGATAATGAGTCAAGTTTATGTTTCAATTTGTTACAGGCACCAAACCAAGAAATCCCCCCCACCAATTCTCTCAAACTAAGAGTCCTGTCTTCATTTGATCAGATACTCTGTCATATATTCACATAACCTGATCATGTCTTCATAATGTGGGAACTGTTCGAGAAAACTGAGGCTGGAATATTAAATTTTAGACGAAAATGAAAATTTTTGGTTTTGATTGTTTGTCTGTGGCCTTGACATTCATTCTAAATAATGTGTTATATCATATACACTGTTGAACATCTAAATTTTATTATTTAAATAGGAGGAATGGAACAGTAAAGTTTAGCGGTAATTTTTTCTAATATAGCTGTGTAAACATTTGTATTCCTTAAGTACTAATCATTACAATTCTCGGTGTGATATTGATTACTGTTAAACATTTGAAATTTCTTTCAGACAACAAGGCGAGCGATGTTTCCCGGTGATTCAGAGATCGATCAGCTTTTCAGGATATTTCGCACGTTGGGTACGCCGACAGAGGAGGGTTGGCCTGGAGTATCTCAGTTGCCCGATTACAAACCTTTGTTTCCACGGTGGGAACCCCAAGATCTGCAGGACATCTTACCTAGAATGCCTAATGATGGACTAGAGCTTTTCCTAGTAAGTGTGTTCACTTAAAACTGTAAAAGATTATACCGTGATTTTTGCTTTATTTATCACTTCCTTTCCTTGCTGTGTTGTGCTTGCTTAATGTTGCGGTTTCATGTTCTTTCCTAGGAACAATTTTTCTGCATAGTGATCAGTCCTTAACATTACCGACGGGCAAAGATGTTCTCCTCCCACAATCTACCTCCTCTGCACCAACATTGGCGAAACAGGGTGTTGAGAGAAATTGTTATAAATAGGGTCACTGTATCTAACTGGGACTTAATCAGCACACTCGGAGATGGGGATGTGGGAAATGAAGTAAAATATTTAATACAAATAGTTTACATGGCTCGAGCAATTTAGATGAAATCTTCAGACCACCCAGTGGATGATCCGTTAAAGATTGGTTACTTGTAACGACAATAGCACTCATAGGAAGGAAGAACCAACCATTTGTATTGTGCCATTCTTCTGTTATTCTAGTTATGTGGTTTGGAGCACTAGCGTCGCTACTGTGAATGTACATTGCTAGTGCTGCTACAGTTGATCCTTTCTCTGCTACTGTTCAAAATTAGACTTTGATGTGAGCATGTCTGTAAATATTTTAGGTGGTTAGGAAGGCTTTCCTTTATATGGCCCAAAAGCTGGTTGGCACAGGAGGGTGCCATACAAGTTCCCATGGGCGTGGCTCGGATTTACCTTCAAAGGAACGGTAGTTGTTTTCTAGAATGTCGTTGGCAAGGGCTCTGAGGAATGAGTTAATTGGGGTTGGAAGTCTGAAGGTCTTTGGAAGAGGTAGTGTCTGAGGGCAGCCAACTATGGGAATGAGAAAGATTGGTCTATAAAAAATTGGCGTCAACAGTGGCTATTGTCCATTTCATAATGATTGACCCCGACTTTGAACTCATATTCTGGTCACATCGCACGACAAACATAAATGTTTTATACCTCGCCGGACTCGTTGAAATATCTACTTTTATTTGGTGTATGAATATTACATTTTCCCTTGAAAGGGGGGAGACATGTGCAGTATAATGTAAGAGTAAGCGTGCTTTTTTTTTCTCTCCGAATGTCAACTTTAAGGATGCACTGAAATCGGACTGTAATTAGGAGAAAGTTTTCCTTTGCACAGTTTAAAAATATAACCTTCTTCTATTTACAGATGGAGTTTCGTTATTTTCTGATTAGTCATTTTGTTGCTATAATAAAACGCAAGAAGCTGCGATTAAGCTTACCGTTGTAGCTATTGAGACGGAGAGGGCGCTTCTGTTAAGATTGAACTACTGTTGCTGACTTCAGATGTCATTAGTAATATATTGTCTCCGTGTTTGTCAGTTAAGTGTTCGCAAAGCAACTGTGTTAGTGGCTGCAGTATATACGACGCTTCGGCGGAGTGTAGTTGCCACACCAGCGCGCTGCCACTGTCGCAATGCGCCAGAAGTGCCTATTCAACTGTGAAGAACGGCAACACAGCACACGCAAGCATGTAGCACATAGGAATGAAAAAGCAAATAAATTAATCACGTAATATTAGCGCTTCGTGTAGATTTATGAGCATAAAAATATAACAGCTGTGAAAGGCAAGGACAGAGCTTGCATTTACACTTTTTGTCTTTGTTAATACATATCATCATTAGGCGAACTATAGCAGTCTACGCTTAACATTATTAGGAGCAAATGACTAATCAGAAAATAATGATACTCCGTCTGGAAATTAGAACGAGGTTAGATCTTTAAACTATGCAAAGGAAAACTTTCTCCTAATTACAGTCTGATTTCTGTGCATCCTTAAAGTTGACATTTGCCGAAAAAAGCCAGAAAAAGGACACTTTTTCTTAAATATTACCGCTTATGTCGCTCCCCTTTCAAATAAGATGTAATATTCATACACCAAATAAACGTAGACATTTCAACGATTCCGGCGAGGTATAAGACATCGATGTTCATCGTGCAATATGATCAAAATATGAGCTCAAAGTCGGGGGTCAATCATTATGAAACGGACAATAGGAAGAGTCTTTGAGATAAAGGGGTTGGGATGGTGATTGGAATCTTTGATTCAGTTTGTTGGTTGGAGGTATTGCTCAATGAGGGCCTAAATTCTTGCAGTGAGAGCACAGTAAACAGCCACATTTGAGTGTCCTCAATTATTTTGTTTGCGGCTACTTTGAAGTATGTAAAAGGTGGGTGTATGGGCTGTTCTTGGGTTTACGAAAGAGATATATTTGGGAGAGTGATCATCAGAAGGGGCATAGGATTTTAGTAGGGATTGTAGGTCATGTTGGACTTCCAGTATGGGGTCATTCTGGCATAACTTGCAGATTTGGGGGGGGGGGGGGGGTCAGACAATAGACGGAGGCTTTCTGGCACGTAATCAGTGCAGTTGATCAGAATTTTGTCTGCGTGGAGGAAGATGAGGTTGCAATATGTTTGTAGGTATTTGAAGCTGTCCTTTCTTCTCCCAAAAGGTTGGGGTTCTTGGGAAGGGGCATTGGGAAGAATGGTAAGGCCAAGTTGGAAGTGAGGAATTCCTAGATGATGACCAGGGGACAGTCACGTGGTAAGGATCACTGTAGGATGGTGGTATGATCTCGTGGGGACAGGGTTCTTTGTTGGAATGAAGGTGGCTTTGTTTCCATTGTAGGGATTGGAAGCGTTGGCAGGGACTGTGAACCATTATTAGGAATGGCCACTGTCAAACTTACCAGAAGCCTGCTATGGCACAGTATGCTTCTGAGCATAACATGCTTGATTTCGGTGGCTGATTTATGACCTGTGTGGCAGAGGTGTAATCGGACTACGTATGTACGTGCCATCGGAAAGGGTTACTATTGTGAAATGACACAGATGCAATTGTACGACAGCAGCCACAAGACGTGTTATTGGTAGGGACAGGAAAAATCTGTGTTTTTTCTGCACTTCTCGGTGTTATTTTCGGGTAATAGTTTTCCATTTTCGGTTCTGTATTTGTGTCATCTTTAACAATTATTCAGTGGTGTGTTGAACGTGACACTATTCCTAAGATAGGGTGGGCCAAAAATGATATAAGTGCTGAAAAAATATAAAAAATATTGATGCCAATAGGCATCTAAGAAATCCTTTTTTCATGCCCCATAGTAGTTCAAATATCGAGAAAAAAGTTATTTCCCAATGATTGTATCCAGCAGGTTAAGAAGTATATAGACTTCCCCTTTTTTCAGTTATACAAACTGTTTTTGAAACTGTTACTTCTCGTGCTGACTTAAATATTTCTGTTATATGATCAGTCTTACAGAATAACAATATTGAAATATATAAGAAAATATTTTTGTGTAAAGAGAAGACTTCACATGTATTATTAAGAAGTAAAGTATTGGCTACAACTACAAGACTTTTTATATGAAAAGTGCCAAGAAAGCCTTAAGATTCATGTGTTTTTTAAAGTATTTCTCAGTAACAAAATATTTATAAACATGTAGAAAAGGTATTTAACTTTGGGTAAAATTTAGCAAAATTGAATTTTCTTACTGTGTAAAATGTTTATTCATATATGGATTTGAAACAAAATTTATATTATAAATTTTGGTACAAATTGGATTTTAAATTCTGTTTCCCATCAGTAATACCGAACTTTAATACAAAAACATTACTTTTAACGTTTCTTCTCATTGCCAGATCTATGAATTTTCCCAACCAGGGCACAAACTCTCCTCTTCTCTACCCCTTCCCGCTCGGTGCCCTTTTTGCCCTCCCCTCCATAATTACTATTTTTTACAAACATTGGACAAGTGGGGGTAAACACAGACTAAACACAAAACCATCTTCAAACAAAAGAAGCAGCGTTCATCATTGTAGCAGAGAATTTTAGTTAAATTTTACGTACATCATGGCTTTGAAGATAATGAAATTACTGACCAGACAAGAGTTCATAAAAGAACCTGTCAAGAAGAAAGCAAGAACAGCATTATTTATTTATTTTGTTGTCAACACAAAGGATTATTCCTTTCATTCTATGTGGTAGAGTTTTCAAAGGACATTGCCAATATTAGTACACTACACCTGCATTGTCTTAAATGGAATTTTACTGACTAGGTTAAAATTGACAATGCCCAGAAAATGTTAAAAATAAGCATCCAAACATAGGATGATTTTGTTTAGATCCAGTTGTGGTAGTAATAAGCCAAAGATAAATCTAACATCCAGTCCAAAAGTAGTAATGAAAATTGCAGCAAAACAGTAATGATAACAGCACAGTCAAAGAATATGACAATGAAGGTACACACATGCAGTATATCAAATTTACAACTGGAAGGTCTGCATTGCACCATTGAAACTAAAACAAAACTGTTTACAAAGGCTACAAACATTTTGGTGAAGAAATCAATCGAAAATTGAAAACAATCATATTAATAAGAGAGAAATATGCTTGCCGAAGGTAACTGATTGGAAAGTGTAAGACTGTCAATTTATGCAGTCTAACAATGTGTTCTGGTGTATTATTAAAGTATGTATTTCAAAGTAATAAAGTAGCTTTCACATTTGAATGTGTAACATTTCTACATTAAATATGTCATTGACATCAGATTTATGACATTTTTTATCTAGATATAGAGTAATTTAATTAAAAACCGCATATTTTGTGTTAATTTAAAAAAATGACGAATTCCTACTATTTCCTTAAAAACCACTGAACTTGTGCTATTTGTCATGTTATCGTTAAAACAAATTTTTCCTGTCCCTAGCAGTTGAAAAGAATTTTAACATAGCAGCTGTTTTGTTGTAGCCGCTCTACATTGGAATTGAACCTCAACAACAAATGGGTTGACTGATAAGAAATCTAATTTAAGCTAAAACGTTTGAAAAATCCTTTGTATGAATTAGTGTATGTGCTGCAAGGTGTAATTCAGTTTTATGTTCCACACCAAGCTTTAAGGAACTCTGTAAATACTTAGCACAGGTTTTCTTTCACTAGTTGGCAGGGCACGCATACTCATTTTGTTTGATTTTACATGAGGACCTCTGTTAGTGATTCGAAGTTGATGTATTGTCCGTTCACAGAAGCTGGTCACCTACGACCCCCGGAAGAGAATATCTGCTCGGCAGGCCCTGCAGCACCCGTATTTCAGAGGAGTGCGGCTCGTCGTTCCTCCGGAAGTGAAGGCCAAGGCTAAAGTCTGATATGTCTGATGCAGTGCAAATGTAACACATTGAATGTGAACATTCAGTATTTTTTTACATCTGTTGTGATATGTGAGGGATTGTGTGTGACACTTTTTGAAAGTGATAGATGGACAGTTGTACTGCTGTTTGCAGGGACCTGGGTGAATTTTTAAAGTGTTTGTTTATATTTTGAAATGTTTGAGATATTAATATTTTATGTAATTATAAATAAATGTTTATTAACTATTTCTTTAGAAAAATTATTCTTTCACTGTACAGTTACTGTTGAATGAGTGAATGCCTATATTTCCCAGCAGTGTGTAAAAATACTATTATTATTAGGGTTGTGTTAGAGTGGTTCGGCTGAATACATTATTCGTCGAATCTAGCACACTGGCTTCGGATTCGAGATTCTGCACATAATGGCCGAATACTACTGAATCACGATTCCAAAGTGTTATATGGGAACCTTCAGTTAAGAATGTTGTAGTTTACTTTGCATAACAGTGTGCTTTTGTTTGCGTTATTTACTTTTATTTTCCATAGATCTGCTGAAAGAAGCAATGTCATAAAATGAAGCGACCTCACCTTGAATAGTTCTGATAAATGGTGCTAGGGGCCACCACAAGCAAGTTTTCCTGTCTGATATAAGCAGTGCTGCACAGGCTTACTTAGCAGGCACAAATATAAATACTGGCGTAAGAACTTTTGCGCTTGTAAAAAAAAAAAAGCCTTTCAAATATAAGTAGCAACAAAAATGTATTTCTTTGCGTAAATACTAACAATACAAAGGGTTTTATGATTCTTGCATGTGTTTGTCTCATTCTGATTTCATGTACTGTTATACTGAATTTTGTGAACTGTAATGAAGCACCAGGATTTCAAGAAGAAAGTTATTTATTATGTGGAAAAAAGTTCTAATTGTGCGCCATCCAAGTAGGATAACACCAATTCAGCAACCACTTGATTGTTGCAATAAATCGTTTAAGGTCAAGCTTAAAAACGTGTACACCGACTGCCTTTCGAAAAGTGACAGACAACTGACACCAACAGGTCGTGTAAAACGCGCAAGTGTGCCAGTGGAATGATGATACCTGGAAGTGGGTTCCAAATAAGATTGTGTAACAGGCATTTAAAAATGTTTGATATCGAATGCACTAGATTGTACGAGGAATAATGCTCTGTAGTACAAAGGAACTGAATAACAAGGAATCAAGTGATAGTGATTCAGAAATAATGTACCAGTATCTAATTGATGTTATAAACATTTCCTAAAATTTGTATTATAAGTCTAATAAAATTGTTTTATATTTCTGCATTTAGTTTCATAATAGCCGTACACTTGAAATCTTATCTAAAAGCTACTACGTAAAGCCAACTGGCAAGCACGTGTTGCATCCGTATGCTTGACGCTACAACCACTGCCTCCGTGCTACAACTTGCGTGTTTTTCTGTTGGGGGCAAGGGATTGTTCTTATGAATCGTGATTCGTAAATTCTACACTCTTTTCGCCATAAGAATAATACAAATGTAAACATTATGCCATGTAATCTTCCGTGTTAGTGTTTACTAAATGAAGCAAGGAAACTGACTTCTAGTACTGATTTTTAAATCTTCTATAAATAAAAGTTCTGCACAGACAAATTACGTGATCTTAAATTTTAGAAAGAATAAATAAATCTACAAAATACTCTTGATAATACCTCCGGAATGCGCAATCTGTGCATTAAGTACTTTTTCACAGTTGTGAAATGTTTTCGTGCCAATAACAAGCACACGGGTCAAATAAATGCGGATTTTTCTGTGTCTGTCTTGTCCATCACTCATGGAATGCCTGACATGTCACTATAAAATTATTTAACATTTACACATCCTATTTTTTAGAATCTATTTTTTAACTTCCAAAATATCTACTCATCTTTTCAGGTTTTATTTTTGAGTCTTTCCCTTTGAAAAAAGAAGAAAAAATTCGTAATCCTTTCCTTTTTAAGACTTCATCTTGCAATTATTTTTTATTTCATCAAAATGAAAAATTTTGTAATAGAGTGAAGAAAATTTTTTTTAGACCATCTAAACAACATTGATTATACACCGTCCGGGTTATCTGGATACTTCCCACTGACACCAATCCTTCAGAACTCCGGAGATGGGAACTAGCCCTTCAGCATATTCTCTCTTCCCGTTGCCCACCTGGTCTCAACCTCCGCTAAATTCGAATTCCCACCCACCATCTTAACATCTTTACCTTGGTTCTCTGGACAGAGTCTCTGCCTCATGTGGCATCTCTAACTTCTTTGCTTTCTACAGTTCTACAGTATGTCTGCCTAAGTGTACTTGTGTCTGTGTAAATGTGTGGGTGTGTGTGCATTTATTTACCCTCCATTTTTTCCCCCCAAGGTAAGTCTTTCCTGTCCCGGGATTGGAATGGCTCCTTACCCCCTTCCTTAAAACCCTCATCATTTCCTTTTCCCTCTCCTCCCTTCTGCCTGATGAAGCAGCTAGGCTGCGAAAGCTAGCATTTGTGTGTGTGTGTGTGTGTCTGTGTGTTTATTTGTTGCTATTACTGCCTGTGCCCCTTCGCCTGGTAAGTGTACTTCATCTATTTTTTTACGTATATATATATATATATATATACGTAAAAATCACCCTCTTCAAACCTAACCCTGCCTAGAACAGTTCCGTCCCCCGTCACAGCGAGACCCACCTGCTCTTCCTCAAAATCACCCTCTTCAAACCTAACCCTGCCTAGAACAGTTCCGTCCCCCGTCACAGCGAGACCCACCTGCTCTTCCTCAAAATCACCCTCTTCAAACCTAACCCTGCCTAGAACAGTTCCGTCCCCCGTCACAGCGAGACCCACCTGCTCTTCCTCAAAATCACCCTCTTCAAACCAAATAATCCTCTTCCTAATGATCCAGCTCCCCAAGACATCATTCAAATCGAACCCTGCCTAGAACAGTTCCGTCCCCCGTCACAGCGAGACCCACCTGCTCTTCCTCAAAATCACCCTCTTCAAACCTTCCTTCCTTAAATCCCTCATCATTTCCTTTTCCCTCTCCCTCCCTTCTGCCTGATGAAGCAGCTAGGCTGCGAAAGCTAGCATTTTTGAGTGTGTGTGTGTCTGTGTGTTTATTTGTTGCTATTACTGCCTGTGCCCCTTCGCCTGGTAAGTGTTCATCTATTTTTTACGTATATTTTTTTCCTGTTAGGAATTTTTCCTCTATAATATTCGTATATATATATATATATATATATATATATATATATATATTCAAACAAATTTCTTTTAAGGGTAGGGGGTATTAAAAAAATCCTTAAGATTTAAAATAAAAATGTAAACGAAAATTTTAATTTCTTAAATTTTACTGTTAATATTGTCATTTTGGATCCACTCCAGAAGACTTCATCTTCCTCACTGGCTATGATAAGAGTAGTAATTCTTTTCAAATACATGTACTTGAGATGACAGATTATTTGGTTTCAAGATTCGATTCGGGTTCGGAATTCAGCACATCTTTTATTTAAGATTTGGTATTCGGATTAAATTCAGAAAAATTGGGGTTCGACCCATCAATAATAGTAATAATCATTATTAAAAACACAATTTTGCATTACGTATTCTATGCACGTAGTATTTCAATTAATTCCTTCCTAATGAGCCTTTGCACACTTAGCTTGTGGGACTTTTGTTTATAAAATTCTTGATTTTGTGCCCTTTTTGAGACAGGATCACCACAGTTTACTGTGGTTCCCTTTAATAAGTACTAGACAAATGATCTGCTTAAACAGTTCAGATTATTACATATTTTAAAAATATATGTTTTAAGGTTTGCAGAGAGTGGTCAATAGACAGGGAAAGTTTCATGACGTCTTCCCGGCATTTGTTTGCATCACACGCTTGTTAGAAAAGGCTTTAGTTATTGAGTACATCTGTGCCACACTACGTGGGACAAGGATCTGGACCTGTGTGGAGAAAATTGATTTACATTATCCAACTTCGCAACAGCATGATAAATCAGCATGGATTTATTTGCATCATACATTGATGATTATTGTGATTTTGCCATTTTTGTGGAATCAAATGAGCAAATACAGTGTGCAAAGAATAGCCTAACATTTATTATTGTGTAATTCAAATTACCGGTATTTGACTATAGGCCCTATTCGTTTTTACTCACTCGCATTCATGGAGGTGAAACCTGTCAGAGACAAGCAAAACAAACACATTTCTCGCACCATGCACAACACACAAATGAAACCTCGCCACACTGTGTAATGTTTTGCTGGTATTGTAACAAATAAGCTAGCTCTGAATACAAATGCGAAAAATCGGTGGCAATGCCTTTTTTTTTTTCTTTAAGCATGTGTCATGGAAAACGGACAGCACACTCCCGCCCCCACCCACAGTCAGCTGTTCTTAACACTACTCCCAGAATTCAACTGCCCACCATCTTGTTTTCATAACATAAACATTGAGTGAAGTGAAAGTGACATAGTGCCTGTTCACAATGTGAAAACAGCGCAAATTCACCAAAGTAAGTGACCAAAACTTGCTATAAATACACACATTTTGTTGTAGAAGCAGTCGCTACAGTAAAATTAAACCAAAACACAAACACGTCCTATATTTTCGTAAAAATCCCGATATTTACAAGCTAACCATTCACCCCATTAACTACACACATTTTGGTTTGCAGATGACAAACTGTCAAAAATTCTCAGTGATTCTTTTGCGAGTTGAAGAACCACAACACAAGTACATGTGGTATTAGGCCTAGTATACCTATAAAAAAACCTCAAGATGAATACAGTTAAAACCATTTGAACATTGCAACACCTTTAAAAGTATGGCAACACTGAAGCTGAAGCGTGATAAAAAAGAGTAGCACACAGCACTTAACACTATCTGTCATTGGAAGAATCCTCAGAACGTGCTCCATCAATAAAAGTAGGTTACAAAACACTAGTTCAGCCAATGATAAGAGTATTGCGTTTCATTGTGTGTTTTCTGCACCAGGTAGAAGAGAGAGATAAGATCTGACGGACAGTGGCACGTTTCATTGTGGGCTCATTTGGTAAGCACAAAAGCGTCACAGAAATAATTGGCAAACTCCTGTGGCAGACACTGCAAGAGAGAAATTCTGTTTTGTGGTATGGCCTTCTGTCAAAGTTCTGACAGCATATTTCTTGAAGAGTAAACCAATATATTGCTTCCTCAAACATGTATATCAAAAATGACGATGAGGATAAAATTAGAGGGTTTAGGGCCCAATCGAAGGCATACCATTAATTTTTCCTGCGAACTGTATGCTACCTATGTCAGAGTATGAGAAGTGTGGAATGTCCCGATAAATAGGCAGAAGTTAATTGCTTGCCAATGACAAAAATGAAGCTGGTGTGACTGGAGAGACAATCTTAAAATATGCAGAGAAAAAAAAGTTATCTTCTGATATTTACTTCTTCAAATGTGTTTTATTGGGAGGAAAATCCTTATTCATTCATAAAAAGTACAGTAACTGGGAGGTACAACTTTTATTTTTAGGAAATCTTAAATTCGCCCGAGAGAAAAATATGATACAGTACAAGTAAATATATAGTACAGTTTCATTGACAATAAAAGTGGTAAAATCACATATTAATGAGACAATTAGACATGAATGTTATTTCCTTTATTTTACATCACAGAATGATTAGTACATTGGAACACAACACAATTGCCATAATAGTGCAATAAGCTTTCAAAAATGAGTGACAAACGTTCGCACACAAGTTTAGTACAGCGGTGTTTCGGTCAGATCAAGAATGCTACCCTTGACTCCACAGTTGTGATCTCCGGACATCTCTGTTTATTTCTATCTTTTTGCTACCTGTAAGAGACCGCACTCACACGTCCATGATATCTGTGATGGCAGAAATGTAGTTTAATAGAAGGTTCGTGTGGCCTGTGAGGCAGACTGCATTGTGCTCATCCAGTCAGCTGGTAAGAGTTCTATATTCAGGGTAAAGTTCCATACTATGCAGAACAGTGCCTCAAGACAGAGCCATGTATTGTCTCACATGGACAGCAATGGAAGTTTAAACTGGTGACACACAACATTTGCGCACTTTTTAACTTTCTCAGTCTCATCGTACATTTACAACACTTGAGTATTCATTTATTTGTAATAAATTTCACAGTTGTTACTGGAGTTGTTCCTGTTGAAGTGAACATATGAAGCTACCAAAGCCTTTACCAAATACCCCTCCCTACCACAGACATCATGGTCATTCATAGCTGCCAACTATTACGGATTGTCCGTAATTGTTACGGATCTAGCATCTTATTTACGGAGTTACGGAAAGTTCATAAAAAATACGGAATTAAGACATTTTAAATATGATGTTTTAAGAAAAGCGGTACAGCTAATCATAATGCTAGGGAAACTTGAACTCAAGTGTTTGAAAATTGCAGGAATGTTTCTGTCATCCTCGCTATTTACAAAAATATTTTTTGTTGTTATTCCTCCTAACCTGATCCTGTTCATTTAGAATTCCTTCTTTTCGAGGAATATATTTATGAACGGAGAGTGTCATAAATATAGCATTTAATGGTCTAAATAGGGCTTATAATTTTTAAAATTTTCTTGGAAGGATGCGCATATGACCCCCAAACCCTCCTCCTCATTGGTCTGTCGAATTATTACTGACAGTCTCTTCTCAAGGTTGGCAACTATGGTCATTAGAGACTGAGCTCACACTTGGGATAATTTTTGTCAGGAATAAGGAAGCCAGTGGTGAACTAGGATTTTGGTTGGGGGGGGGGGGGGTGATGAGAGTTTTTTGCAAGCACTGGCGGTTGCAGCTCCATAGCCCATCCGTCCCCCTCCTCCCCCCCCCCCCCCCCCCACTGGATTCTCCATTAAAATCAGCTGTGCCCTTTGCAAGGAACTGTCCCAGCAGATACCTGGAGTGATTTAGGAAAATCATGGAAAAACCTAAATCAGGATGGCCAGCGGCGGGTTTCAACTTTTGTTCTCCCGAATGCGAGTAGAGTCCAGTGTGTTACCACTGCACCACCTGCTTCAATAATATGTATAGGCTCTTGGAATAAAATATTAAAGTAGTCATAACGTTATGGCTTTGTTTATTTTTCTGCAAGAGATTTTATTTGAAAAAACTGGAAGTACCATACCTAATAAACATTAATGTGACATTTGAGAAGCTGATTGATTTCTGCAAAATATAGGAACTGGGAAGTTACTTACAACTTGTACAAAAACCGGACAGCAGTTATTAGTGTCAAAGGACATGCAAGGGAATCATTGGTGGCTAAGGGTTGTAGCTTTTCTCCATGTTTTTTGACATTGAGCAAGCTGTGAAGGAAAGCAAGCAAGGAGATATTTGGAGAAGGAATTAAAATTAGGGGCGAACAAATAAAAGTGTATGTTGAACGGAGAGTATAAGATGAACATTAACAAGGGGAACTGCAAGCATTCTAAGAAAATCAGGCGATGCTGGAGGAATAATATTAGGTAACAAAATAATAAAGGTAGTTTTGTTACTTGTGCAGTAAAATAACGTATTTTGGACACAGTACAGAGAATATAATATGCAGAATGGCAATGGGAAGAAAAGTTATTTTGAAAAAGAAATTTGCTGACACTGAATATTAATACTTTGGCTGCGGCTGACGCTATCCTACATTGAGCGCGGACACTTATAAGCTTCAGCCGCAGTGAAAGTGTTAAGTCTTTTCTGAAGGCATTATTGTGGAGTGTTGCACTTATAAGCAGCGTGTGTCATAGTTTGCTGATTCTCTTGACGATTTTTTGCTGTCGGTAACTAATGGCTGAAATAGTTGAGGGCATCACTTGCCTACCACAAATAATGTAGCTGACACTGTTGATTTTGGTTAGCTGACATATTAAAGAAAAAATAAACCCCCAAATCGCCTTTTTGTGGCTAGCGTACAAGTCTCATTAGTACGTCCATCCAAATACTGTGACAGCTACTTACAGTCCACACCACAATAATTACTTTAACACAGTTCGCGTGTAGAGTAGCCCGAATCACAAAACTCACTCCTGCTATACCTAATAGTGTGGCACAAACGTTGCGTTCACTTAAGTTTAATGAACACTTTTTTAAAGAATAACACACATATAGTTCACATGGTATTATTACATACAGAGTCTAAACTATAAACTAACACAGAGTTCTACTTTTCAAACTGTGATAGGAATGTGTACCACTAAATATGATTGATGGTGAAATATAATACATCTGGAAACAATGCTTCTGTTGAAATGTTAATTACACTGTGCTGTAAGGCGCAGACACAAGTGAAGCTGAGCACATACGTCGGATGTCAGCCACGAGAGTGTGCCCTGGCAAACGGCAGTGCTCGCCAGGTACGAACTTACCTCGAGAATTACGTATGAAGGTTTGCAGTTCAAACACAGACCTGAACTACAAAGACAGTATTTTTCCAGCAAGTAAGTAGCAGAGATAAAGTTATGAGTTCTGTCTTGAAAGTTATACACAATAGATATTTGTGGTTACATCCTTCCACTACTGTACACTTTCTTTGCAGAGATCATTCCTGTATTTTGTTGTCTTAAATATACTTTCAGACATGGGGTCCAAAAATTCAGCTAGCGTAGAAGCAGTGGTCAAGCAAAAAGGTTTCGAGTGTTTTGCTGAACAGGGACTGAGACTTGCTATTTGTTATTGCCGATGGCAAGCTATTGTAAAGATGGACGCCTTGGTGGAATGTAAAGTTTTCGAATGCATAAATATGGGTGCTTTGTACGTGGAACTTGTTTTTCTGCCTGGTGTCATGGTAGTGGACATTTGAATTTTTGTTGAACTCTGTGATATTTGTTTTAACAAATTTGCATATTTCCAATATGTAGAGGCTGCCAAGGGATAGGATAGATGATTTCTGAAAGAGAGGTGGACAGTTATCTGTTGGTTTTTCCCTATTCATTATTCTCACAGCTCTTTTTTGGGTGAGCAGAATGTCAGAGCTACATGGGGAGTTCCCCCAGAATATGATGCCATTTGCATCACTCGGTGGAACTGCCCATGATATGCAATGCGAACTGTCTTCAGACTTGTGCTGTATGATAGGATACGTAGGGCGTAACACGCCTGGTTTAGTTTTCTAGCTGTTTTGCTAATGTGCACTTGCCATTTTACGTTTTCTGGCAACCACAAACATATAAATTTTGTTTCTGTTGAGGGGGATATTTCTGAGTTATGTAATTTCACCTCCATCTCAGATTTTTCGCCACTTAGGTGGAAGTGCAGAAAGGTGGTTTTTGTAGTGTTTACTATGAGTTTGTTTTTGTTGAACCAATCACCCAACTCATCAGTTCTTTCATTAATTGCTTCTTGGAGCTCATGGTCATCTCAGCTGGTAAGGAGGATGCTAGTATCATCTGGAAAGAGTGTGCTGGTATTGGCAGTAATGTTCAGTGGCAGGTCATTAATGTAGAGGAGAAACAGTGTTGATCCAAGTATTGAGCCTTGGTGCACACCTTGTGTAATGTTGCCATAATCAGAATAGTAAGTTTCAACATATCCTTGATCATTATGTTTTATTGCTACTTTTTGTCTCCTATTTGTGAGGTATGAACTGAACCAGGTTAGCGGGATGCCTCTGATGCCATAGGACTTCAGTTTGTCTAGTTGAATGCTGTGGTCTATCATGTCAAATGCTTCTGACAAGTCCAGAAAGATCCCAACAGCTTTTTGTTTTTCGTCTAGAGCATCTAAGGTGGAGTGAATGTACTCATATGGCTGTAATTGTGTGTTCTCTCTCTCTCTCTCTCTCTCTCTCTCTCTCTCTCTCTCTCTCTTTTCCCCTTCCTAAAGCCATATTGAGCATCTGAGAGGATTTGGTTCTTTTCCAAAAAAATTATTAGTGTTTTATAGTTTACCAAATACAGGTAACATTGATATGGGTCTGTAGTTCCCCACATTATTTTTTTCGCCTTTCTTAAATATTGGGATTACTTTTGCCACTTTCATACAGTCAGGGAATGTACCTGTCATTAGTGAAGAGGGGGGCAGCTATTTTAGCAGTTCTTTATGACAAAGTCTAGGATGTCATCAATGCCAGATGATAGTTTATATTTACGGCTCTTTATGCTTAATATGATTTTGTCAGCAGTAGTTTCCCAGAAGAATATAGAGTATACAATTATTAATTTTGTGTTGTCCTTTGGGTGTGGGTGTGATGTTACTTTGTAGTAGCTGCTTTACAATGCTTCCATAGTAATTGTTAAATATATCTGCAACTTGTTGTGGATCTGTAACTCCAGAGTTGTTATGTATCAGAGTTGTGCATTCCTGTTCACAGGATTGTTGGTTTGTTTCATTTCTTATGATGGTCCATACTGCCTTTGCTTTGTTTGGGGATGTTACCACTTAGTTGTCATTTGCTGATTGCTTGGCTTGTGCTACGTCTTTCTGGAGGATTTTGATATATTGCTTAATATATTTCTCTTCAGCAGCTGTGGGATTGTTATTTCTTAGGAAAGCCAATAGATCTCTCTTCCTTCTGCAGGAGGTTTTTATTCCACTTGTTATCCATTGCTTTCTTTTGGGTTCTTTTTGTTTAATTTGTTTCAGTTTGAGGGGGAAAGAGGTGATGAAGTGGCATAGGAATATATTCAAGAAGGAGTCCTTTTTCTGTACCGTCTGCTTTGTAGACTTCATTCCATGTTTCTGTGTCCAGGGAGTCATTAAAGGTTTTCATGTTTTCGCTGCTGTTACTTCTTACCTTGTTGTGTACTTTTTGCTGCATTGTGAGGGTAGGAGATTTGTTAGACATATGACTTGGGCACAGTGGTCACTGTAGCCTGTCTCCTGATGTTTGGTAGTATGTTGGGTGCAATTTGTAAAGATCTTATCCAATGTTGATTTGTATCTTGTGGGGGATGTTACTGTGGTTTTCAAACTGAATGAGCTTGTGAGGTTCAATAGGGTTTCCTTCAAATGGCCTGGTGACAGGAAATCTACATTAAAATCACCACAAAGGATTAGTATTTTTTGTTTTGGTGCAACTTGTTTAGGAGCACTTCAAGGTTCTGGAGGAATACATGTATATTCCCAGTGGGGAGCGGTAGAAGCATACAATAATGACATTTGTTTCAGGAATTTCAATTGCAGTTAGTTCAAAGTCCTGGTTATTAGTTAGATAATCAAACTGG
Organism: Locusta migratoria; assembly: GCA_026315105.1. Taxonomy (NCBI): domain Eukaryota; kingdom Metazoa; phylum Arthropoda; class Insecta; order Orthoptera; family Acrididae; genus Locusta; species Locusta migratoria. Next base: position 40,447,898 of record CM048754.1, on the reverse strand, counting down.
TCAGAACTTTTGTATTTTATGGAGTTTTTTTACGAATATGGCAGCACCACTGCCTGTCTGACTTTTCCTGCAATAGCTGGAAGCTAATGTGTGGCCAGGTATGCTAACTGTGCAAATTTGGTCTGATTTTAGCCAGTGTTCTGTAATACATATGTCATTAATGTATTTTAGATCTGTTGTGAATAGCATTTCAATGTCAGTAAGTTTATTTGTTACTGAATTGACATTTTGGTGGAACACAGAAAAGTCTTTACTCTTACTTTCATGGCAGGGGCAGCATGTTAGATTATTGCCTGGGTGGGAGGTCCGGCCATAAAAAATTTCTATAATTAAATGTTGTGATGACATTTGCATTTCCCATGTGCTCTACACTGTAACTGTCTTTGTGTACAAAGTTTGCATTGGTGTTGCTTTTTCTTCTATAACAGTGGTATTATGGGTCCACAAGCCTTTCTTTTTTTACAGTTCCTAATATCGCGTTTGCAATTTCTCTTCTGCCAAGATTATGTGGAACCCGTTTCATGTGTGAAGTTCTCTGCTAAATTCGCTTGCTTTTATCACTGTCACATTTGCAAACTTTGAACATAGTTTATAAATCTGTAAATTTGAACTGGATACTTCTGTATTCAAGCAGGACCAGTTTGGAAGGTCATGCCTAAAAGGTACGTCCACTATAAACACTGGTTTTGAAGTAACGCAAGGGATTTTATTCCTTAATGTTTTTATTGGTTTATTTGTTCCTGCCGCAGTTATTACGATGTCAGAAGTGCATGTTGGGAAGTGTTTTGATTGATATTTTTCAGTACAAAGCTTACTCCAGCATTGGGGTAAATATAGCCTAGGCATTTCATTTGTGTGTCTTCATTTAGGAATTTGGATACGTTGCGAGCTTGGCTGTCACCAAAGACAACAGCGTTGTACTTTTCTTCACATGAATTTAGATTCTCGCTGGTTTTTGAAATTATTTCTGCTTTGTTTACGGAATTGGCGGTTGATTTCATTGAGTTTGTTGTGATTGACTGCATTGTTTTTAAGTTTATTTTGGTTTTAGATGCAAAAGTACATGGAGGCAAAAACATACATACTCTGCAATCCACCCAAAGGCGCGTGGTGGAGGGTACTCAGTACCACTACTGGTTACTTGTTTTCCTATTGCACTCCCATATAGAATGAGGAAAAAAGAAAATCTTGTATGGATCCATATGAGCCCTAATCTCTCTGATCTTATCCTTGTGGTCTTTATGCAAAATGTAGGTTGGCGGCAGTACATTCGTTGTGCAGTTCAGCTCAAATTCCACTCCTCTGCATTTCTTCAATAGTGCTTCTAGAAAAGAACGTCTTCCCTCCAGTGACTCCCAGTCTAGTTCCCAAAGCATGTTAAATACATTCCAAAATTTGAATGACTAGCATGTTTTCCAGACATGAACCCCATTGAACACTACTGGAATACTTTGAAAAGGGATGTTTTGGAAAAGATGATCCACCAACAAATTGACAGATCTACGCCAAACTGTCACTGAGGACAATCTAGACCAACAGTCAAATGACAAATACAGGCATTCATCAGCGGAAGACGACCTGTTACTGGGTATTAGGGGTACTGACTGGTGTATGCTGCGATCGGGAGCACAAATTCAGAATGTCTATGTTAGTGTCGTACCTGTTCGTACAATGCAACCATTAAACATGCGACTATTGAAGCTACTAACTTCACAGATAGAACAGCTCGTAACGTCTCTCTAATAACCAGTTTCCAGTTGATTTACCTGTCCATTTTGACTTCTATCCCCAATAAAGTTCCCAATTGCAATAACAATAAATAAGATCAGAGAGCAGGGAAGGGGGAGACATAGTATGGGGGGAATGAAATGGATTTAAAAATGGGAGATGATATAGACGCAGAGAGGAAGGGGAGGAGATGGATATGGTGTGGGGTAAGAGGGAGTGGTGTGAAGGTAGGGGGAGGAGGAGATGGACAAACGAAGGGATAGACATAGGGAGAAGCTACAGCAAAGTGTTGCCGGGTTTGCTAGTTATTTATAATAATGAAAAATCATCAATGAGGATTGACCAAATGTCACATGTTCTGCATTTTCTTGGAGAGAAATGGCAATCTCAGTTGTAGGCTAGCTATTTCAGGAACAGTTGTGCCTATGGCGGGGATTGCGGAGGGGCTGCAGTTCTTTGTGATGTCACAGTCCAGCCGGCTGCCTCGCCTGCACACACGCTCGGTGCAGCCTCAGCCGTGTAATATGCCGCATTCGACAGCAGCTCACGGTCGCAGTATGGCGTCCTGCGAGCATGTGAGCGCTCCCTAGCTCGCGAGGGAGCATGCGAGCTGGAAGTAAATTTTGAATGCTTGCGTTAATGTCTATTTTAGTGTTTAGTGTTTATCAGGGCAGTACTGAGTTAAGTACTGGCAAGCCACTCTTATCCCTTTGAATAATCCCAAGTTTCAGTCTGTGAGGAAATATCCCCTGTGGTAGAGGTATCTTGCATGTGTGACTGAATGCCTTTCAAATATGAGAAGATCTTGGATTGTTTTCCCAAATACGGCAGAACCTCGTTTTTACACTGTTCAAGGGACTTCAGTGAAATGGTTTAAAATGCAGGATATAATGTTTTAAATGGTAAAATATGCTTACTGGATCAGCCTTGCATTTTCATAGTTTCTTTGTGATATATGTACATAATAGACATCTAAATATTCACCAGGAAGTTTATTATATAATAAAGGTTATCCAGATTTTTACTATTTTAAGCATCAGGCAGAATTGGTAGTTTTATGGGAAGTAGAAATTTTGACGTAATTTCATTCATTATAATCGAGGACGCCGCTGGTGGGCTATGTAACACATCTTCAAAATTACCTGAACCACTTCAATAGATATTGTTTGGATGCCGCTGTCAGGCTATGTAACACATCTTCAAAGTGACTGCCTTTTACTGGCATTAATTATTTACACAGTAAAACTCCTAAAGTTCTGTTCTTTTTGTATTTTTCGATGTGTCACACAACAATATTAGATAATTTATTCGCGTTCTCGAGTGCAAATATATGCACAAGTATTTTTGTGACGTTTGCATAGGATCGGCATCTCACACTATTTTCACTTTTTTGAGGTTGTGGGTATTATGATACCCAACTTTACAAGATAACGTTCAATATTAAGCAGAAATATGTATCACAAAAACAATGCAACTCTTTATTCTCACTTCAACAAAGCAACTGGTTCTGATTGTTTGAGTACACGCCAGTGGCTCTGGCGAAGAAGCTAACGGAAAGAGGAACTACACCACCACAAATCGGCGTTATTCTCCATCAACAAACCATTCTGTTTGTCTGAGTACACACCAGGCGCTCTGGCAAAGAAGGTGGTGGAAAGCGGGAACTACACCGCCACAAATCAGCGCGTCGTAAGTCAACTAGACGCGTACTGCCAACAACGAAGCACGAAATATACGTTTGAATAAATGCAAAATGTCAAGAAACTCGACTGCAAATAATTTTTAAGCGGTATACTTTAAGGCAAAAGCCATGCCAGTGTCAGTTTATATAGATTACGTCAGTTTTTCTACACCAACCTTCCTACAAAAAGCGTAAAACGCAGGAAAAGTGTAAATATGTTAACGCAAAAACGGCGGCGAATAACATTGTGAACATACGAAATTTGACAGGACCAACAAAAAATGGTGTAAATGCCAGGAAAATGTAAAAACAAAGTTTTACTGTACTCCCACAGTACATCTGTTACTGAGTTCCAGCCAGTCAAATTACTACCATTTTACAGGCTACGTATAGTGTTTCACATATTTACTTCAATAAGGGTGAATTAAAAGTAAATTTGCTAGGTGTTTGTTCCATCTTTTTATTTACATGTGATCAAAAATGTGCAAAAGTATTTTCAGCAATTTTACATATTTTATCTTATAAACATACAAAAATGGAATGGAAAATGGCACAGAAAAATATATAAATATTTCAGTACACAGTAATTTCATATTACTGGTAACATGGCAGTGATATGTTTCATTATGGCACTATGTGAACACATCAGTAATCTTATGTTAAAACATTTACTACCCAAACAACACATATTTGACACGATCCATGCATACATACCACCATCATACAAAGTTAGTCTTATGGTAAACATTACCTGCTTGCTGTCATTATCTTCTGCAAATATTACTGATTAATACTTGAGTTTGATACAAATCTGAAGTAATTACACTTGAAAAATCAAAACACACATGTAATTAAAATACTTTTAACTACAAATGTGCATTTTGGAGAGTTGGGACCAATTGAGCCAGAAAATTACAAATGTTAAAATGGGTTTCAGATGTCCTTAGCTACATCATATTACAAGATATATAAATACACAGAAAGAAAAAAAATCTTTCTGATATATAGCACCATAGATTCTCAGCATCCTCGTTATGGATGTAATTTTCTGTATAATATTATTTTTTAATTAAAGCTACAATAATGAAGAGGAACTATAAAAATTCCCTGTTAATAATCCATACTTTCATTCATTCTACTCAAAAACTCAACTTTTTTTTCCACTGTATTATAATGACCACAAATGTAAGTAAAATTCAGTTACTCAATGTAATTTAGAACCGAAATCGTGAGGTACTACAAATGATTATAATTCCCTCAATCTCAATGGAAACTGATGATAAAAGTTATCATCACATGTGAATTATGCAGAATATTTAGAGTTTTAAAATTGTGTCAGTATGTCAAAATACATAGTAGCCTGAACCATACATTCTGTGGTCATTTAGTAGGAGTGTTTGTAAGTTGAGAAAGTAACAGAACATTGGTATCAGTGTCATTTCCAGCAGTTTCCAGGTCAACTGCAGGGAAATGATATTTGCAGTCACAGGCCAGGTGAGGGAACTGTCTATCCAGTCCCTCAGATGAAGCACACATTGCCAACTTCGATCCAGAACTTCTGATCCGGCTGACCGACGTCGCGGATGGCGATGTCTGTGATGGGCAGCCTCACTGGCTTATCAGTCGCGTAACTGAGCACCGTCTGGGCCCACTCGGCTCTCTTGAACTGGAAAAAGAAATACACTTCCTCACACACCACACCCAAACATATTCAATACTACATGCTGTGCATATCACAGTTGCAAGATGAGGACTTTATCAATAATAATGAGGATAGTTTGCATATCACCCCAAAGATGTACATTGAGCTCTGACAGACACATAAAAAGAAGACACTATTACATGCAAAACTTCAGTTTTTGGCCATTTAGCCTTTGTTAGAAAAAACACCATTCATACAGACACTATTCACAGATGCACAGCCATCATCTCTGGTTGCTGCATAGTGATTGAGTTGTGAACTATCCTCATTATATTGTTGAATTCCAATCTGGTCTTCCAATTGTTTGAATTTATTTTATTTATCATATGGCAACAACAGCAAAAGAACCTCACTTTTACACTTTTCAAGGGGCATTAAGAAAATGGTGAAAAAAGCAGGAAATAATGTTTTAAGTGGTAAAATTTGTTTACAAGATCACCCTTGCATTTTAGTAGTTAATGTGTGATAGACATGTACACAATAGGCATCAAAATACTCTTTATGAGTTTTATTTAATACGTACATAAGGTTATCTGAATCTGGTAACTTCATAGGAAGTAGGAACGTTTGACATCATTTCATTCATAATACTCAATGTTGTCAGCAAGTCTAATTGAATTAATCATTATTGAAATAATGAAACATCGCACAAAAACATTAAAAAATTTGTATTTTAATTATTGGTAAATATATTTCATGGAAATATTAGTTGTCTGAATAAATATATGTAGTGAATTAAACATCAGCCACCATGCCAAGAGTAAACTAGGCACATACTTGCAAACAATGAAACACGAAATATATATTTGAATAAACCTGAAAGTCGAGATACTTGACTGTGCGCATTTATGAACACTAATGAAAGGCGAAAGCCATACCAGTGTCAATTTATGTCAGGTTTTTCTCCACACATTGCGGGAAAAACATAAATACAGTAAAGCAAAAACAGTTGCGAATTATCATTGTGAGTATACGAAATTTGACAGGACCAAGAAAAATTGGTGTAAATGGTAAGAAAATGTAAAAGTGGGGTTACATTGTAGTTTAATCTTACATGTATATATGCTTATGCATTTATATATAATTTAGTTCTATTTTGTTTAAATTCTGAAACTTGTTAATGATAGATTAATGGAAGGTAAACCTACATTTCTAGCCTTTGTAGATTTGGTGAAAGCTTTTCACAATGTTGATTGGAATACGCTATTTCAAATTCTGAAGTCAGCAGGCATAAAATATAAGGAACAGAAGGTTATTTAGAACTTGTACAAAAATCAGACAGCAGGTATTTGAGTCAAAGAGCATGGAAGGGGAGCATTGGTTGGGAAGAGAGTAAGACGGTTGCAGCCTTTCTTCAATGTTATTCAACTTGTACACTGAGCAAGCTGCAAAGGAAAGCAAGAAAAAATTTGGAGAGGATATTAAAGTTCAGGGAGAAGTAATAAAAACTTTGTAATTGACATAGTAATTCTGTCAGAGACAGCTAAGGAGGTTATAAGATGAACATGAACAAGAGAAAAACAAGGGCAATGGAACACAGTCTAAAAAAAAAATCTGGTGATGCTGAAAGCATTTTTGAAAAATTGAACACCGATTATTAATTTAATTTAAGGAAGTCTTTTCTGAAGGTATCTGTGTGGAGTGTTGGATTGTACATACACAATAAATAGTTCATACAGGAAGAGGATTGTTGCTTTTGAAATGTTGTGCTACAGAAGAATGCTTCAGATTAGGTAGGTAGATCATCTAACTAATGAGGAAGTACTGAACAGAATCGGGAAGGAAAGGAATTTCTGGTGGGATCAATTAGTAGAACACATTCTTAGACATCAAGGAATTGTGAAGGGAGTGTGTAAAAATCATAGAAGGAGACCAAGAGATGAATACAGGAAGCAAATTTAAATGAATGTTATTATGAGGAGATGTAAATGCTTGCTCAGGATGGAGTAGGATGGAGAGCTGCATCAAACCAGTCTTCTGACTGAAGAACACAACAACAACAACAACTACTACTACTACTAATTTAATAGTACTGGAGAGTTTTACTGATATACAGTAAATACAATTCAATTAAATCCAATATCTTTACCACAGTTCAATATCTGGTGACTGTAGCCATAGTAAATGAAAATTCTTTTGTGGCTATTCGAGATGGATTTATTATTTGGATGGATTTATAATATCCATTGTTCCAGGAGTGCTAATCCTGCAAAGTTTGTGGGAGAGCTGTGTAGTTTGGATAGATACTGATGGATGTGAAGGTGTGAGGACGGGCCGCAAGGCGTGCCAGCAAAGCTCAGTCAATAGAGTGCTTGCTCGCAAAAGGCAAAGGTTCCAGGTTCAAATCCCAGTCTGGCGCACAGTTTTAATCTGACAGGTAGTTATAAATTGAAGTGTTAGGAAGTGTGTTTATTAGGATTCTATTTTGAGTGTAACCATATAAGACAGTGAAATGTGGATGGGAAGCAGTTCAGACAAAAACAGAAGAGTAGCTTTGGACATGTGCAACAGAAAATTGTTGAAAATGAGATTAATGAGGAGTTACTGAATGAAACTGGGAAAAAGTCGAATTTGTGGCCCAATCTAAATACAATAAGTGATCAGTTGATGTAACACATTCTGAGGCATAAACACCACCAATTCAGCAATGAATAGAAGAGGGGGATGGGGTAAACATGTTGGGGGGTTTAAAAAAGGGAGTGATACAAATATAAACCTCCTAAAGTCAATAAAATTCAAGAAATCGTCCAATGGAATTGCTAGGTGATAGTAGTGTTCCTTGAAGTTCACAAAGTGACCGGCAGGTAGCAGAGTGATGATACAATGCATAAATCTCGCTATAGGGAGAGTATGATCAGCTCGCCGGGCCTATCTATCCTATTGCTGCTGCTTACACACAGTCTGCTACATTGTTCCTGCGATTACTGAATTCTCAGAATCAATTTTGAGAAAACTATTCACTGAAAAAAATTCAATTTTTGCACAAGTCTTACTACGATATATTCACTCGATAAAGCTCTGTCTTTCTTTTCATTATTCTTTGTAGTCACTGCGCTACATCAAATTAAGTAAACTACTGTAAAAAATTTTGGAGACTTTGTAGATGTAAAATGCATTCTGTAGACTTTGTGTACATTTGTTTTTTAGCATGTATAAAGCTGCGTGAAGAAATGTAAGTAATATATCAACATTTTCTGTAAAATACAAAGTACAAATAACTAGTGTTATTCTCAAGTTACTTATTGAACTTTTCACCTTTGAAGCAAACTGTAAATTTATCAAACAATTTGTATGTCTGACAAGTCTTTGATGAGAATTTTCTTATGTATTATGCAAGGGGATAGCCAACATGATTCCAGTTACATTTGCATGTGCCCCCCCTCCCCCTGTTTCAATTCTCTATTTTATGCAATGATAAAATGAATGAGAAAAATAGGCTTCAGAAATTTTACATTAACTACAAATCTAGATGACAATCTGTTCAGTTTGCTTCACAAATGTAAGCAACAATGCATGAATAATTTAACGTTTCGACAGAATACAGAAATTTTTATCACAAATTTATTCCAGTTAAAAAATCTGTTGGTGTTTGTTGTGTGGTCTAATTCTCACAGTCAATCTTTAATCTATTAATTTACATTCGGAATTAAAATTGCCCTTAGAGCATACAACCAAGTGTCACTTGTGGGCTCCTGTTATCTGAGCAGATTTTAATCAGTTAGGATTTTCTTCTTGTACTTTTGAACTCAGTTTATCTCCCTTCTTGACTCAAAAAGAACACTGGAAAGCACAACACTTTGGCATTATTTAATCCAAAACAAAAGAATATTCACAACATTTCTTATGGCACACAACATACAGGACTGATATGGCGGGAAAAAATCATTTCACTCGATCACGGCCTGCAGACAACAGCAAGTGGTTCAGAAAACGATGGCCATACTTTCCCTATACAGAGCAGAGGGCAGGAGTGTCTACCACTGAACGACACAATTACGAATACACCGAATCGGTACGGCTCACGTGAGGACAATTGACGTGAGGCAACCGTTCATCGTACACTTCTACATCTACATCCATACTCTGCAAGCCACCCGATGGTGTGTGGCGGAGGGTACCTTGAGTATTACTATCGGGTCTCCCTCTTATTCCAGTCACATATTGTTCCGGAAAGAAAGATTGTCGGTATGCCTCTGTGTGGGCTCTAATTTCTCTGAGTTTATCTTCATGATCTCTTCGCAAGATATACCGTATATTTTGACAGATAAAGACGACCTTCAGATAAGACGAGATACAAATTTTCATCAAAATTTTATAGTTTAAGCATACATCTGGCCTATAAGATGACCCCCAAGTTATGGTATTTACTTGAATGCATGCCACACTTTTTTACCAGTTTTCGTGATCTAAAAATACGCCTGATAATTAGATTCGTAGGCAAAGCTTCAGGAAGTTCCGAAAAATGTCGTTAGAAGCCGCCGTAACTAGTTTTTGTGATTGGTACACCTGGATTTCACCCTTTGTTGCAGTGTTTGTGGTATGCTCTTGAAATTCCTTGCATATAGTGTTACGTTGTGTCTGATCATGAAGAAGCATGTTTTATTTACACCGCGAAGTTAAAAAAAAATTCTTTCGCTGAGATGACATTTAATCGCGCCAATGCACATATTATGTGGGTGAAAACAGGGAATTGCTAGAAGAATATAAGATAAGGTATTTCAAAGGAAGCTGCAATTGTTACGTATAGCATAGCCCTAAGTACGTGAAGGCACGTAGTGTCTGAATTTATGGTTCAGAAACACTAAATCGATTTACAGTGTACGTTCAATATATATCATTTCAGGCCGAGCTACTTCTTGCAAATTACCCAGAAAGCTGTTTAGGCTCCTGCCTAATTGTATCCTTTAAAATCATGACATATTAATAAAATCATAACATTTATCTGTTCAATACGTATCGTTTCGATACCTAACCGCTTCGATATATATTGTTTGGATGTCAAAGCCGCCCTATGCAGCACATCTGCAAAATTACCAATTTCAGACTAAATTTCAGTTTAATTTTTTTTTTTTTTTTTTACAGTTGTTAAGACAACCTCAGATTTTGGGGCTTACGATTTTATAATTCAGCCATTGTCTTATCTGCAGAAATATATGGTACGTAGGAGGAAGCAATATACTGCTAGTATAAGTATGCACTTACCCGACAGTCGTCGTCGGTCACCTCATAGCGCACCCTCTGGTTGCCCCGCGGGGTGATTTCGATGTCGTTCCACCCGAGCAGCTTGAGGCCCTTGCGGTAGGTCCTCTTGGCCGAGTCAAAGTACGCAACAGAGTTGAAGCAGTGGTAGGTGAAGTTCTGCTGGGCCTCGACCGACAGCAGCTGCAGGAAGCCCAGCTGGTTGCTGTCCGCCTTGTACGTCATCTGCAACACAGGTCAGTGGACGGTTAAACAGTATTCTCGCCTACATTACACGACAGATACTTTTCCTTCCTTAGATGCAAGTATGCACCTCTTCAGAGATGCAGAATGTGCTGTAAATCGAGTATACATAATCCACATTTACAAAAAACTGACTACGCTTATTGCCTTTGAGACATTCTAAGTGAAATTATTCTTGGGGGTGTGAAATATGTAAAACAGAGGACAGGTAGCAAATCACCATTCAAACAGTCGCTGAGCAGCAGACGTGTGTGTAGAACAGACAATCGTGTGCACACATCTTAAATTTTCAGCCACAGCCTTCATCAGAAAAAAGATATGCATACTTTCACACAACAACTCGGCTATATCTCAATCACACAACCACTGTCTCTGGCTACTCTGGCACAACAAGTATTTGGCACTTCAGACCCATTACAGGCTTGTCCTACCCCAACAGAGGTCAGACCACCTGTGAAATCAGCCATGTGATTTACCAATTCTGTCGCAATCATTGCACAGTCTTTTACACTGTTATGATGACAATCCAGCTGTCCGTCAGGATGAATGGCCACTGTCCAACTATGGTCTAAAGCAAAATGGACCACCCTGTGACACAGCTTGCGGCTGGACATAACACAATTGATTTGAATGGCTGCTTTACAATCCAGGCCATCTGGATCCTCCCCTTCACCACAAGTTCTTCTGAACTAGTAGCCCCTAAAACACATTCTATGGTCCCACAACCATCCTGGTCTCACCTGAAGACAAACTTCAATTCCTACTAGTCTTGTGTAGTTCGCAAACGAACTAGTTTGGAAGAGCGCTCCCACAGGCGAACTAGTTCACAGATCCCTCCCCTCTTAGTTCGTCCACTCTTTTTCCAAAGACTGGCGGGAAACAGTGAGAGGACACGGGAACGTGCAGAATTGTGTGATTCCCTTCTGCCAGTTACCTTCATTTTGAGCTGAGATGCAGCTCAGCTGTAGTTTCATAGTTCACTGCCACAAGAAATCCATTTTAAAAAATAAAGTACTAGGAGTACTCTGTATGCAAAGTAGTTGAATACCATTGTATCACCCTTTCGTGTAAATAACTGGATTATTTGCCTAAGTATTTGATGTCAAATTGCCCAAAAATATGGGTAATAGCACACGATTTGGCAACACTGATTAATTATATGAAAAAGTTGTCATAAAAAAAAAGAGCTCTTTTAGAAACGGTAGCAAAAGCCAAAAAGAGCGGACAAACTAGAAAGAGCGGGTGAACTAGGAGCAGCGGGCGAACTAGGAGCAGTGGGCGAACTAGAATGAGTGGGCGATTATGCCAAACGTATTTCACATCATAGTTCGTTGGATTCTTTTCCAAAGACTGACGGGCAATAGCGAGAGGGCGCATAGCAGAATTAAAAATCACGTGTTTGCCTTCTGCTGATGAGACATTTCGAGGTGAGCGTCTGCCTACTAGATTACATAGTTCAGTGCTACAAAATTTCTGTTTTGAAGTGTTCTGCACTCTGCAATATCTGACTAATAAATTCCATAATGCCAAGATATAGAGATAACTCTAAACTTAAACATGAGAAATTATCCACAAACTGTTTCTTTTGGTTTGCGTGATATCGTTAGCGGCTCAAGCAGCAAGCACATGAAGCAGCTAAGTGGGGGAACTTCCCCTCCACCTGCATGTGCAGACCATGCCACTCAGCCATCAATGGGAGCGGATGAACTAAAAGAGCGAACTAGTTCGCGGCAGAGCCGCAAACTAAAGTGAGCGCTCCCGATCATGAACTATTATGCGCAAGTCTAATTCCTACACACCATGCCCGACAGTCACCCCCTCCCATACACACTTACTGTATCTCCTTCTAATTGATGTCTTTCTTCCAACTGTGTGCTGCCTATATTTTTTTAACATTTTGATATTCTTTTAATTCAGTGTTATTTTTATCTTTTTCACTTAAACTCCTCTACATCTCCACCTCTTCCCTTTCTGAATTACAAGTTGAATCTCACGTTCTAACCTATCAGAGCCTTACTCACCCATCTTCCCCACTCCAATCCTCACTCCCTGTCAAGATGCTTGTTGTGGCATGGTGGCCAGAGACAGTGATTGTGTATACTTGAGTTACAACTGAGCGACTGATGAGTATCTTTTTCTGGTGAAAGTCTGTGATTGAAAATTTAATGTCATGTGAATATGACAGACAGTTTATGTGCCTGACTGCGGCTCAGCGATCGTCTTCACGATGAGTTGCTACCTATCTTCTATTATTCACATTTCAACCTGGACTTTCCACTGTAAGTGAAATAAATTAAAAAAAATTGAAACATATTGCCAGTGTTGAGAGCAATTTTAGTTAATTTTCTATTCCACAGATGTTTCAACAAAAATATAACTTCAACTGTAATTCAAAAATTAACCCTGCAATGGTGATGTGGATTACATATGTAATCTTTTTGTGTAAATTCATAAAAACAAACTTACAAAACTAAGTGACAAAAATGCTTTGGACCTCTGTGTTCTTCAAGGACTGTTGGTGTACCCTCTCAGTTTTGTGAGAGCACTGGTCATGTGTATTCTGCAACACAATTACGTCTGTATTCCATGCAACCACTTAGGTAATTTGAAGGTGAAAGAAAGTACCAGCAGCTGTATAACAATTATTTATTTAATTGTGCAACCGGTTTCAGTGTTATAATTACCCCATCTCCAGGTGCCTGTTGTGCAACTGTCAGTAATAGCACATTTGAAAAGGGTGGCTGTTAATACCGGTAGCCATCTTAATTCCTTCATGTCAAAAACCCAATGACGACTGATGAACTAGGCTTACGTAAGGTATGCCTTGTTCGTCAATCATGGTTGGGTTTTTGACATGAAGGGATTAAGAAATTTATGGCCACTGCATTAACGACCATCTTTTTGAAATGTGCTATTATTGACAGTTGCACAACAGGTGCCTGATGCTGGGATAATTATAACACCGAAACCGGTTGCACAATTAAATAAATAATTGTTATACAGCTGCTGGTACTTTCTTCCACCTTCAAAATTGTCAGCTGTAGTCCCAACAAACCGATTATGAAGAGAGTCAAACTTAGATAATTATCTTTGACACACAGGATTTTTTCCTTTTTTCTCCACTGTTGTACTACACAGAAATTGTGTGTTTACCTTTATGCCTCCCTCAATCTCGCTCAGCCACACTTCCTGTTCGTGTCCTTCGTACGACACCTCAGGCGTCTTCTCTGGGCTCGGTTTGACACACGTTGCTTTTGTGTCGGCATTGCAGTAGACCAAGATGGCATCTCTCACATCTCCCTCATTAGGATCTATCCAGTAATCACCTGTGAAAGAAGGGCACAATGTTAGCTCTTGTAGATACAGGGAGAGAAGGAAATGTTAAGTTTACATCAAAAACAGGTAAAATGCAGAATGGTAAATTGAATTATGCTGCAAATCTCATTAGGAGAGTTTAACAACATAGATCTAAAACTAACAACTTCTGAAAATATTTTCCAGACTCTACCTATACTAAATAAAATTTGCCTCCACCACAGTGTCTTTCATTGAAGGCTGTCATTTTCTTATGCTTTATCCCCATTTTTCAGGCATAACTGTGCTGTGAATGGGAAGCAGTAATTGAGAAGGCAGTGAAACAGGGTTGTAGTCCATGTGCTCTGTTACACTACATATTGGTCAAACGACAAAGTAAACTAAGAAAATGTATTGAAGGGAATTGAAGTTCAGGCAGAAAGAAGAAATAAAATCTGCGATGTTTGCTGATGACGCTAAGAACCAGTCAGAGATGGGAAAGGACTTGAAAGATAGTTGATTGATAATTATCAACAAAATTAGTACTCAGGAAATGAAATAAAGTTGAATTACATCAAATGTTGCTCAAAGAATTATAATAAGAAATAGTACACTAACAGCAGTAGACAATAATTAATAATTTTGTGGGAATCAGTAGCCTGGTGGAAGTCTTTCAACTGGATGCCACTTCGGTGACTTGTGTGTCCCTAACCTACGCCAATTATCCAACTGGGGAAAGGGGATGTGCAGTTTAAAGTGGCATCCAAACTACATGTCTGTTCTGGTGACTCGCATCACTGAATGTGAAGGCTGGGTTAAAATGCAGACTGAAAACATATGTGACCTGACAGAGTTTTAAACCTGTGAGCCTTTGTTTTGCAGTCAAACTATTTAACCTGAGACCACCGGGCCCGACTGCAGTAGTATATGATTAATAGTAATCTTTGAGGTGTTATACTAAGTTGTTATTTCCATTTCTGCGCCATATTTCAAGCAGTGACCTAGCCATCTCCTTCAGGTGCTGAGAGTTTTGTTGGTTGTGTTGTGTGAACTCCAGGGAGACTGAGCTGATGTTGGTCTCCACCCACTGCTTATAGCAGAGTTTACTTCCCAACATGTGCCACACCCGTTGATGCTCTTTTGTTTGTTCACACAACTATTCTGTGAAACAGAAATTATCTCAGTGTTACCAGAGTCCGAAGAATGAGACGGCTGTAGAGATTTTGATAAATCGATTGCTGGACCACAAGCTTCATTTAAATTGAAACCTCCAGCTCTATTCAGTTTTCTGAAAATCTTATATCACTACTCTCATCGCATTTCATTTTAGGATTGCATTTGGTGACAGCCAATTTGCTCGGTTGCTTTAGCCTCTTGTGTCACTGATGATCCTCCAATCTCTCCTCTACTCTTCTGACAATCTGCCCAACATGAGGCATGACACATTCACATGAGATGTAATACGAACCTGGAAACCTATATTATCAAAAATGTTACAAAGAAAAGTCATACAGATAGAAAACAATCCAGTGTATTTTCTTCCATTGAGCTAATAAGGAGAGGTTGCAGAATTTGGCTCATTCCTGAAATATTTTAACTGATTGGGCCGTAAGAAAAGAGAAATGGTCATGAAAAATAGCCAATTAAGAGCATTCGATTAATGATGAAATTCTCCCCAGAGATGATAAATTATTTTTCAAAAGAGATAGATTGGCTGGCCAGTACTTACCTTTGTGCTGTACCGCTGATAGCTGGGGGGGGGGGGGGGGACGAAGAAGGACAAGCTTTTGGAACACAGTTCCTTTCTCAGGTGGGAGAGAAGGTAAGAAAAAAGGATGAGAACAGAAGGGAAAGATAATTCATGACCTAGGTGGGAGAGAAGGTAAGAAAAAAGGATGGGAACGGAAGAGAAAGGTAATTCATGACCTAGGCCATCCTTTTTTCTTACCTTCTCTCCCACCTGAGGAAGGAACTGTGTTCCGAAAGCTTGTCCTTCTTCGTTCCCCCTTTTTTTCTTTTTCTTCATTTGTTCAACTATCGGTGGTACAGCACAATGGTAAGTACTGGCCAGCCAATCTATCTATTTCAATTAGTAGCATTAGTGGAATATAAGCTAATTTGAACAGCCATACATTTAGTGTTGCTGTAGTGTAGTGGTAAATCATATGGATTGCTAATTTTGCACCCCAGGTTTGATTTCTGCTACTGCCTAATTTAAATTTTTTAAATATAGTTCCTTGGAATGTTAAACTATTAAAAATGAAATTTAGTTTTCCTTTAACATTTCTGTTTTATATGTAAAATTAATATAATCAATTTAGTTATAATTACTTTAACTTAATTTATTAATATATCTTACTTAACTGGTTAAGTTTCATAATTTGGTGAAGCTTTAAATGAAAATATATTTACAAAAAATTCAGGAATTAATTATCTGCTGTTTCGCATGGCTGTAAACTGACCAGAATATAATTTTCTGTGTGGAACACAAATGTACAGACATCTATTGACAGCTTTCTTTTTATCATTATACTGAGAAATTCGACGTAAAGTGTGGAAATAGGAGAAACAATAGTTGGTAGCTTTAACTTTGGGCACCAGTGTAGTTATATGAACTGATATGGAGAATACATAATACAGATTCATGTGAAACTCACCACTTGGCTTATCCGGATGCGCGAGGAAGAGGTCTCTGCACGTTTTCGCTGGGAACGATTTCTCTCCATCTGGCTTCTTGAAGCGCTCAAATGACCTCTTGAGATGTTCGTAGGCTTGCATCACCAGTTCTCTACGTGACTCTTCGCTGATGTCCTTGCTGAATATTCGAGAAGGCTCGTCGCCACTCAGTGGGTCAGGACCCTGTAATCACCACAACCCACAATATAAATGAGCCTCGTTTTTTGTCTTTTGAGGGGGAGAACTATAACATTCATGTTCTTAAAAGATATATCTTTCATATTATTTATAAAAAACAAAGATTTGAGATAATTTCCATAATAATTATGCATAATTATATATAATCAAACACTCTATTCGCAGTGACAAAAATTTTACAACTAAAGATGCTTTATCATTTTTTGACTGGGAAATATATCAAAGGAAAAAAATAATGTAACACTAATTGTAAGACTGTCTTAAGTCCTCCTGTTACAGATTTAAAGGAACAACATGGCCTACAACATCAGCAATGGCGACCATTTGTCAAAAATAAATGAATGGAATACCATCTTTACGTGAATATAGGCCATGTGCACCTAAACTTTTTGACACGATTTAATACTAAAAATTAAACCTCGTATATAGGCCGCACTAATAAATTTACGAGAAACTTCAGTTATAGAATGGCTTCTATTTCTCTGCAATGAATAAATTGTGTGCTAAAATTGCAGCTTCATGCACTCTGCTGCTAAGTGGCAGACTGTCACTTTTATTTCTCTGCAGCAGATAAATCGTCTACTAAAACAAATGAGTCATGGCCACGGCAGTTGATTCTTGCGAATTTCTTGGCCAATCAGGTGACAGTATAAGATATCAAATGAGATTTGTCAATTTATTTTTGTGGCATATCTGAATGCATGAAATACGGAGTCGTTTTTTCCTTTCGGCAGTCTCCATAGAGACTTATCTTATTTTAATAGTCAAGGATAGGATTACTTTTTAATTGTATTTTTCTTTTTGCATTTTTTTACGTGTCGGAATTCATCAAAGTAAGATTCTTTTGTCCGTAATGAACTACTGATACTCAGTGAAAACAAAAAAGTCTTCATGGATACTGATGAAACAAAACAATGACAGCCTATTTCATGCACTCAGATATTCTGAGGAAAACTGATTTGCTGACCGGACAAGGTTATATCAAGAATCTGCCAACCATAGGGCAGGGACATGATTAATTATTTACTTCAAGATCAACTCAAAAAAGGAATACCGTCACTCTACACAATTTGATTTTCAACGAGTATTTCTATATTGATTCCTACAATAAATGGATTGCGCTGAAACAGCTGTCGATACCGAGTGGTGACATTCAATACAGGCTATAATAATATAATATTGTGTGGCTCATCGGCCTGATGCAAGACTTTCAATTGGACGCCACTTCGGCGACTTGCACGTCCCTAGCCTACCCCAGTTATCCAACCGGAAAAAGGGGACCTACAGCTTAACATGGAAGCCAAACGACATGTTGTTTCTGGTGACTCCTCACATTGTTGAGAGGTGAAGGATGGGTTAAAATGCAGACTGAAAAAATCCGAGGTCTGACTGGGTTTCGAACCCGGGACCCTTCGATTTCCATTCAAACGCTTTACCCCAAGACCACCGGGCCTGACTGATACAGGCTATATCATCGATACACGACTTGCATCAGTCGCCGAGTTGTGGTGAAAGCGAAATGGCTGTGTAAACACACTGGTGAAGTTTTGCAAACTGATGTTGAATTTTTGGTTTGAAAAGCTACTGTATTAAGTTTATCCATCTACACGATACGCGTCATGAAACTTCACGATTTGTAATGTCAGGAGTAAAATCTCAAACATAGGCCGCATCACGATTTTTCAAACCGAAATCTCCGAAAAAAAGTGTGGCCTATATTCGCGTAAATATGGCAAATAATCCCGAGGCCTCGCTGAAATGCATTATGTTTCCGTACTCAAACTCAGTTATCTGTTGCAACAGGAACATCATAGTGGTAGGATTAAAAGCAAGACGGAATATGCACAGCGGCTGTCCAGTAACAGTTGCTAGAGTGGAGGCGTACCTTGCTCTGCCCGGCGGCGCCCTGCCCCAGGATGGCAGCCAGAGCGGCGGCGTCATAACCCAGAGACTCTCCAGGAGCTCCCGGGGGACCGGGCGGGCCGGGAGGTCCGGGAGGCCCGTGCCGACCTTCCTCTCCGGGAGGACCCCTGGGCCCTGGCGGGCCGGAGATACCCTGAGGACCGGGCGATCCGTCCCTTCCGGGTGTCCCTGCAAAAGTACACACATATTTAGCATAGGCAGCTAATACAGTGCTGGAAAAAAAGCAGAGGGGTATTTAATAATTCCTCAGACAACAATGGAAAAACTATTTAATTCTCTCAGTATAATCTTTCAGCTCGATACACTTTTCCTAGCTTTGCTCCAGCTTATTTGATGTGTGTAAAAAGAAGGATTTTGGAAGGTCTTCAAAAACGGGAAGTGTTGGAGCAATGATCTTTCAGTTGCGACTGACCTTTATTGAGCAAGTGTTGCATACAACTCTTTGGCTATTGTTTGACCCTTTTCCAAATTTATTTATTATCATGTTAGAAGCAAACAAGAAGTCCTTCCACTCCTGGGATTGGAATGACTCCCTTTCCACTTCCTTAAAACCCATATCCTTCCCTTTTCCTCCCCTTTTTTCCTCTTTTTCCTGAAGAAGCTGCCAGTGGTGGCGAAAGCTTGTATGTGTGTTTGTGTGTGATTTTATTTGTTTCTCTCGACGAGCCGGTCCTTTTGGTAAGTCATCTCTTTTCTATTTTTATTTTTATTTATCCCACCGGGAAAGTTTCCCTCTATAATTTTTATTACATACTTTACTACATTACATAACTACATACATTATATATCGTAGATTAAACCAGTCAGAGAATAATTATTTATTTATTTATTTGTTCCACATAGATTACAAGGCTAGCATTGCTTAATTTTTAACTATACAGTGGAGGCTCAAAAATTAGTAACGTCCAGTGCCCTTTGTGTAGCAGTTACAAGGCATTCCACAGTACACACAGGTGGAGGTTAAGTGCATTGTAGCAGATGCAATGATGTCTGCTTGAGGGCTCCATACTCACATTTGGCAGAATTCACATGAAAGCCCCATGTCTGCAGATTGCGCTTTGATCTTTTGAACCGGGAACACAGACTGTTGAGTGATTTCCATGTGTAACACCTCTCTGTGTGGCTGTGGGAAGACCTTTGCCTGGAATCAGCCACTTCTCCAAATGCCGGTATCTGGCCTACCATTTCTTGGGGTGGTGTGTCAGCGCCTGCTTCTGTGCTACGAAGGAAGGTCTTTCTACACAGAAGTCTTTGCTTTGCCAGTTGATGTCCATGTAGTGGGTGGGCTTTGGATGATATTGCCTTCTCACTTCATTTTGTGCTGCTGTGTCCCACTGGATATTCCAGGTGAGCAGTACATTTTTTTAATGGGTGTGGCTCTTAGACAGTCCATGATGATGCGACATGTCTCATAAACTTTCTTGGTATGATTTCGTGCACCATAAAGGGCAGGCAAACTTTTTCAAATGTGCAGTGTAGACTCTCTCTAGAGCTGATAAATCTTTTATAGACATCTGTCCGGCACTGCCTAGGTCATACTGTGATGTGTCTCATATTCGGTTCTCCCTCATTGCCTTCTTCACCTGTCTTTCCTCTGACATACAGGCTACACAGCTCGCACACTTAATTCTCCAACTCTTCAGCTTCTGTAGGATTGTTCTCTATCGCATCAAGAGAGAAATTTCTTTGTTCCTCCTCCTCCATTCTGCTTTATCTAACAAAGGTCCTCACATCTTTCTCTTTACTCTTGTTTCAATAATTCTCTTGTAGTCTCGTTCGAGTGTTCCTGAAATGTACATGACTACTGGGCATATTTTAACTTCTCATCTGACTACTCTCATTACAAAACAATGCATAAATGTAGGGTAACTTGTAGTCCATGGGCCAAAGCTATTTTTAGAACATCAATGTCTATGATGTCATTATCTCCAAAACTATGAATATAATATAATTTTTCAGGTATGTTCAATGGTATATGTAGATAATGTGAGTGAAATTTAAAGAAGTAATAAATTGAAACATCATGCAAGATTCTGAAGTTTTACTCACAGAAATTTTAACATAAAGATGGTTTTTTTAGGTATCTAAGTGTGTCTCACGTCATATCTGTTGAACTATGAATATTGGAAAATACAGGTTGGACTGTCAATACTATGAGGATAACTGGCAACTTACAAGGAAAGTACTTGGGCTCGAACAAACACATATACACCAAACTCGTATGAGAGATGATGTAAAGATCCCTTATTCCACTAGTGATACTCCCGCATCTGAAAAACTGTGCAGCCGTCCGTTAGAGGCCTCTGCTTGTGCCATGTCGCATTGCACTTTGACCTGTCGGTTCGTCAGTAGGAATGGTACAGTGTGCCTCTGATGTTGCGTTTTGTGATGTTATTTGTGTGATAAAGCGTCAGATGGGGCGGCAATTGCTAATCAATCCTGCTAATGTATTGCGATTAGTTGAGATGAAGTTACGAAGAACCCTTCTCCGTGAAGATGGTAGTAGTGTAGAAGATGAATCATTTGCATGCTTTCTCATATCTGTTATGGTGCAGAAATATGAGCTCAAGTTAGATACTGTTGTTACAAACTCATTTATAACGATAATAGGGATGATAATGACGAACAACTCATTGCAAGCGGTAGTGCAACAGTAAGTGCGGGAAGAGGCGATGGAAGCAGTGGCAGTGAATACCAATGGTCTTTTAGGAAGAAGGTTAAAGTTGCAACTATCATCAGGGCTTTTGACGACAATTCACTAGGGAACAGGTACGACGATTATTACATAAGTAATAGTTAAGATATCTGCATTACGTATGGCGTCTACAATTACATCTACAGTGCTATCTAGAGCATGGTTGCAGAGCTTTGCAGAAAAACGACACCCACCAGCCATTGAGGTGTACGTAGAGATCCTGTCACCATAAGTTCATACAGATATGTCTATTCGAGCCCAATTACTTTCCTTGTGAGTGTAAAGATGCTGAGCCGCAAAGTGGTACGTAAGATACACAATCAGATCCACAATTTAAGTTTTCAGCCACAGCCTTCATCAGAAAAAGAAACACATCCATTCACACAATAATTCAGGCATAACTCAAGCATACATGTTCACTGCAGTGGTCAGAGATGGTCTTCGTGTGTGCTTGAGTTCTGTCTGAGTGACTGTAAATGCATGTATTTCTTTCTCTGATGAAGACCATATCTGAAAATTTAAGTTGTGTGAATGTCACTGTCTATTTTATGTGCCTATTTACGGCTCAGGGATTATCTTTATGCGGAATTGCTATCTATCCTCATATTATTGACACCCCTGTGGATACAATCATATAATTTTGAATGTGCATTCAGTGCTGTCTACAGAATACTTTGTGAATAGAACAGGTAGTTAAAAATAGTAAATTATCAAGTCATGGATTACGGTGAAGTTTCACTGACTGATCAGGGAAAATGTAGTAAGTGATAAACTCTTTCCCTTTTCAGACGTGTGTGTGTGTGTGTGTGTGTGTGTGTGTGTGTGTGTGAGTGAGAGAGAGAGAGAGAGAGAGAAAGAAATTAGTAAAATGCTCCTCATACCTTTCTCAAGCTGATGTGGCTACTATTCACATACCTTTGGTTCCAGGTTCTCCATCCTTCCCTGGTGGTCCAGGATGCCCAGTCATTCCTTTGTCTCCAGGAGGACCCTGAAAATTCATAGATACTTTAGCAAAGATCATCTTCAGCAATAATTTGTACAAATAGTTTATTTTTATTACAAGGAGAAATCATTCATAATCAGTGTGTTAAAGGAACAATATCGATGCTACGCTAAAAAAAATAAAGAGCTAGCTTTTGGGAGTATTCGTTAATCTTTCAGGAAGAGATGGATAGACAAGTTGAGTCAGCCTGTCAGTAGGATGTTAGAGGTTTTTAGTGCGTGACAATTTTTATAATATAATTCATTTTCAGGTCACCCAAATAGTATCAGTTTCAGTTTTGACATCTTGGTAAGTCATGATCAGTTTCTCTCTTTAAAAAGAATGAAAAAACGAGAAGAGCCTAATATTAGTAAATTAAATGACGAAAAGTCTATGCACAGTTTGCGTTCACCCTACAAAATTTTCTTAAATGTTGGCATATTGTCACCTGCGTGACATATTCAGAGGCAATAAGACCCCATGGTCCATCCTAGTTCTCAGAGAAAGGAAAAGATATAGTTTAGACAAATGACACGTTATCAATAAAATGAGTTAAAGTCGTTATTCTAGTTACAGAATGAAGTTTTTAGCAGAATCAGAATTTCAACTTTTTATGGCTTAAATTAATTAAGCAATTGTTCTCCAAAATATTAAAAAATCTCCATACTCCTACTACTTACTGCCCCCCTTCCCCTGCAACACACGTGCACTCTCTAGAAAATGTCTTATGGCTACTCTTGGCTACCTGCATTTGAGTTCACTGATCTGATGCATGAAATTTATAAATATTAATAGTTGGCTGATCACCATTTTGATTGATAATGTCAATAGGCAGATATTAACATGAAAATCTATTCAAACACTTGTGTGCCTTTATTTTAAAAATCATTTCAAATTTCTGAGAAGAAGAATGCTACTTACAATGGGTCCAGGCAGGCCCTGCAGCCCGATGAGCCCTCGGTGTCCCTTGGCGCCCTTCGGCCCCTCCTCTCCTCTCTCTCCCTTGGCTCCCTCTGGTCCAGGTGCACCAGGTTTTCCTCGCAGACCCTAAAATGTGATACAACAGTTATTTTTAAAGAATAAGACATAAAAACACACACAACTGTAATTTAGGTCATATGTAAATCACCAAGCAAAGTCTTGTGTTAAAATATGAGCTCTGTCCAGAAAGTAACATCCTTATCCACAGGGCAATTTTAAGTGGAGGTGGAACTGCTGCTGCTGTGTTTTTTTTTTAGAATGTTTGTAAAACAGTACCACTGCAGGTCACACAGTCTTTCCAACAAAGTGTTTTGAGCTGCCGAACAGATTAGTTTTTGAGTTTGTGACTGCAGACGAGTATTTTTCAACCTTTCCTTGCAAGTAAAAATATTCTGCCAATCTCCTGCAAACAACAAACATTCTGGAACACCCCCCCCCCTCCTGTCCCAACACAAAGACACCTCATTATTATGTACTCAAATGCAATGGATTTAATTGTCTTTGCTTTGCTACGACTTTCTGGTAAATTCTTGGACATTGTTTTTGTGTATTTTTCAGAATGGAAGATATTATTCCTAGCTTTAGTTGATTATCAACGTAAATATAAATTTTGCACGAGTGTTTCGCATTTGAGGCATTAGTCAGTGGTGAATTATGGTCATTAAGAAAGCTGTCACTGTATAAACACTTCATGAAGAGTTATATCTTTTTCCAAATTTCTTAGATTTAATTATTGCATCTTGCTCATTTATCTATTAATTGGTTCTTGAAAACAGTTTACAGACTTTGAGCTTATTAATCGTTAACAAACTGCATTTACTATTAAGCACTCTACATTTATTCAATTGAGAATTCATGATAACCAATAGGTTACATACTTTTTAACATAAATTTTACTTAGGCCTAGGTATTAAGACATCCAGTGGAATGGTAGTTCTGTGGTGGAGTACTTGTCCTATGACAACGACCCCCCCCCCCCTCCCCCTAAGAGTTGCAACCCGCAGACTGAAAAATACTGCTATAGACCAATATCTCTTTCAGTTGGGGCGAGATGATCTCACCTACTTAATGTTAGATTTTTCCATAATGAAATGAAAGTACACAAACCTGAATTCAATGAATTGGTACAGCTAATACAAATTCTGTTCAAAAAATTCTGGAACATGTCAAGGGAGTGTTGGGAGAGAAATGTGGTTGGCATCCCAGCATGTTGCTGTGTTGAATGTGTAATTGCCGGAAGATTCATTACTGTTTGTGTCTGTTAATTATTGTTCAGTGTTTATAAGATGGCAGAGCCAGAAGTGCAATATGTCTACATTAAATGTCATGTGAAATTCAATAAAACTTTACTGAGTCACATCAAAGGATGCAGGAAGCCTGGTATGATGAATGCTTAAGCCATACTCAGTGTTACAAATGGTTCACAAAGTATAAAAATGGTTGACCAAAATTTCAAGGTGAACTTCATTCACGACAACCTTTGAAGTCTACTGAATAGGCTCATGTCAGGAACATCAACGAAATTGTGGATGCCAACTGAAGATTGACTATCCAAGAGATTGCATAGAAATGAAAAATTTCAGATGGAACATATCATGAAATCCCAACACACCATCTTGGAATGTACCTTCTTGTCAAGTTCATTGTGCGGATCATGAGTCAAGACCAAAAAGGCAATTGTCTCACTATCTGTGAAGAGTTTTGTATCACACAAATAAGAACAAGATATTCCTTTAGAGAACTGTAGCTAGTGATGAAATGCAGGTCTAAGGCAAAGTCTTTTTAATGGGTCAGAAAAGATTATCTGACCCTAAAAAAGCTTGTCAGGTCAGCAGAAATGTCAAAGACATTCTTTTCCTTTGAAAGATTAGTTCGTCACATATTTGTGCCACAGGGACAAACTGTTGAGCAATGGTACTGTTAGGTTGTTTCTTGATGCCTGCGAGAAAATGTGAGAAGGTAACAGCCCACAATGTTGCAAGACAATTCACAGCTCTTGCATCACGATAACATACATGCAAATTTATCCAGTCCTTGCTAGTGTGTGTCTATTGAAGAAAAAACCAAATCACTGTGCTGCCTGATTCTGCAGAGTCTCCAGAAGATTGGCAATGACCAATGAGATAAAAGAAAATTCACAAATGGCACTTTCACATCTACATACATACTCTGCAACTCACCGAAAGGTGTGTGGTGGAGTATACCCAGTACCACTACTGGCTACTTGCTTTTCTGTTCCACTCCCGAATAGAATAAGGGAAAAACAAAAGCTTGTATGTTTCTGTACAGGACCTTATCTCCCTGATCTTATCTTTGTAGTCTTTACGTGAAATGTAGGTTGGCGGCAGTAGTATCTTTCAGTAGTCTGCTTCAAATTCCAGCCCTCTAAACTTCTTCAACTGCATTTCTTGAAAATAACGTTGCCTTCCCTGCAGTGACTCCCATTTGAGTTCCCAAAGCATCTCAGTAGCACTCATCCATTGATTGAACTTACCAGTAACAAACCTAGCCGCTTGCCTCTCAATTGCTTCTATGTCTTCCTTTAAACCAATCTGGTAGGGACACAAAACACTTTAGCAGCATCAAGATGGGTCAGTACAAATATGTTATATGTGGTCTCCTTTACAGATGAATCTTATCTTCCCAAAATTCTCCCAGTAAACTGAAGTCGACCATCCGCCTTCCCCTCGTCTGTCCTTATATGATCATCCCATTTGATATCACTGTGCAGCTTGGCACCTAGGCATTTAATTGACAAGACTCTGTCAAGCAGCACACTACTAATTCTGTATATTAACATTACAGGATTGTTTCTCCTATTCATCTATTGCTTCGCGCAGTCACGCAAGAGGCGTACCGATACTGCTTCTCGATGTGGAGATGGGGTTGGAATTGACATATCAATTGCAATGGACATGGTGCATAATAGGTAAATGCACATGCAAGTGCAGACCCTGCCTTGTGGGTGGGTCATGCCCAAGTTGCTAACGGCATCTCCAGGATTGTTACATGAACCAAGGACCCTCTATTTTAATTTATTGTTTAATTTAACAGTTTTATGAGCACACTAAGCATGAATACTCCCTTTGTGCTTAACTCTTTTAGTAAAGATGTATGGTAGCCAATTTATTACATGACAGGCATCACTATTTTGATTGTAATTTGCAGATACACCTGATTTTTTAAAATTTAATTACTGGTGTGGATCCCATTATTGAAGATGAATAAGTTACCAGTAAGTGTAGATACAGTTTTTTCACAAAGTGCCAGAATGTTTTGAACTGACATAGAGTGCGATCATAGCTTTAATAATGATCTGGTATCCGATGCAACGCTTCAGTTTCTCCTAGCTTATTTGTTAATCAACATTTCTTGGGTGTACTGCTTATTGCTGATTCATTGTATCCAATGGGCACAACAATGCCCACCGGACACTATGAACTGGAGTAAAATTGAGGTCTGTTGAATATATAGTGACAGTGTTTACATTTAGTAATTGTTGGTGTACTATTACACCCACCTGCTGTCCCTCGACTCCCTGCGGTCCGGTCTCCCCCCTCGGTCCTCTCTCTCCAGCCGGTCCTGGCGGTCCTGAAGGTCCCACTGGTCCCTGCAAAACAAGGAAAAATATTACAGTGGCAAGTAAACAATAGACACTCATAAATACACTTCTACAGAAACTTTTGACTCAAAGATGACAAAGAGACATTAATTGCACTCATCCTGAATTATGAACTGTGTTTCATTCACTCATGCTGAACATTTGGAAGCTATTTGCTTTGTATATAGGAGATAAGTTAAAAAGATTTACAAGGAGCGTCTGAAAAGTTTGGGGAATGGTCCCAATACTTACAAACCGCACTGGCGAGGATGAAGTGCCCGCGCATACACATTGAGAGACATGTGAACAACTGCCCTCTCCCCTATTGTGCAAAGCATTGCAGTGAAGTGGTGGTACATGCTGCAAGCCAGCTAACAGGGTCAGTATGAGCTGCACCTTTTTCCCACTTTTGGGATCCAAAAACTGCTTGCAGCTTACAATTGAGTGTAAAGCAAATGAAAGTACTGAAAAGTGGCACCAGGAGCCATCACAAGTATCTTTTGCCATCTAATATTAGCAGCGCTCTGCGTGCTTTGCAGAGTCAAAGACAAATACTGGTGCCAAACTTTTGAGCTAATAAAAATACAAATAAGAAAATACACTACAAGTCTACTTCCAATCACTGAATTTTAATAATCATGCAACAAAGCAAAGATAAATTCAGTATTGCTTGTCTTCGAATGTAGCAGCCTTTAAAATATTTGTAGCAACTACACGTTGGTAGCTGTAATATGTCCTAATTTTTGAATATGTGGTTATGTAGGAACCTAGTTGCACAACTCTAAAACAGCATTTTTTCATCTCAAGAATATATGTATTTTGCATAACCAGAAAGGTGTGAGAAAAGATTGGGTGGATTTATAGTTCCTAAATTGAACCAATCACCCCTCCCTGCAAGTGTGTATTTGCAATTGTCATAATTCCTTATCATTATAGTGACAATACAAACTGACCAACTGAGGGTATATTTAGTCCCTTGATTTAATTACAAAACGTTAATTATTTGAAACATCAATCATTACGAGTTAAGACTGCTTAGTGTAGCATTGTGCCAAAGCAAATCAAATAATCAAAATCTTTTATTTGATCATATTTAAAACTCTTCATTTTTCACATCAACATTACCGGAAGTGAAAAAAGTGAGATGTTTAAGACAAATATTCTTGGACCGAGCTGGGATTGAACTCACGATCCTAGTAGTATTAGTCTGGCACTATACCCACTCCGCCCCTGAGGTGTGACGGAATGTGTGAACGAGTGTCACTCGCAGCTCGATGAACATCTTTCAGGTGAGTTGCAAACCATACTCATCAAATTTTTGAATTTCATTCTGGAGTTTCCACTGCTAGAACGTAACCGAGTGGACAAGGCATTTATTGCAGACGACTGTGTACTCACAGGCAGACCCGGAGCGCCGCTGGGTCCGGGAGAGCCGAGTGGTCCGGGGGGCCCCTTGTCTCCCGGCCGGCCCGCTATTCCCGGCGGGCCAGCCTTACCCGCAGGGCCTTCACTTCCAGGTTCTCCAGCCGGGCCGGGCGGTCCAGGCGGTCCCACAATTCCTGGAGATCCAGGTGGTCCTTCATTGCCAGGTTTGCCTGGTGGTCCAGTGTCTCCCTGTAACATAATTGAAGTATATAAAATATGTAACACTACACACACATTACAAATCACAAATCTCATTACTACACATCTTGGATTTCATGTCAAAAGAAGAGACATGGTTCGTGTAATTATATCAATTACAGTATATAACTGAGTAATCCGCGCACCCCCTAATTTTGTCCCTGGAGGAGGAAAAAAAAAATATTCAGAGCATATGAATCTCGCACCAACTCCATAAAATACTCATATTTTACCTACTAAAAGTTCTCATTCAAATTGAAAAATATTTCATTCGTAACGTATTACTGTGAAAAAGTACTCACAGTAACATTCACTGAAATAAACACATATAGAATCTGAACATTTAATAATTAAATGGAGCTGAGACTGGTATTACACTATCATATCTTTTTCAAAGTTGATATGTCATGTATTTACATCAAAGATATTTGATAATGTACTAGGGAACTTTGACACACAGGTATCTTTCATCAAAGAAATATCATCAAATGTAGTGCCTCGCCATATATTTGATTATAAAAGTTGCTTGTCTTCTGTTCACTGCAATGCAACATGTAACCGCTATGAGCGCTAGCATTGCTGTTGCTAATCGACATGTGCATGTTTGAACATAGCTGCAACGCCACGCTGTAATTAACTTTTAACCCCAGTAGCAAGAAATCACTGTAAACCTGGAGTGCAGATACCAGTGTGGATAATATGGAGGTACTGAACTGAATAATACCCAACATCAGTAGATAACGTCTTTTATTATCACAAGCAAATGCAACTAGTCATTCTTATTTCTACATCAACAATGCAACTGTTCGTACGGGCCAACCGCTCTCCCAAAGAAACTGGCGGAAAGAGACGCTGCTATGCCACATCGGTTTTTGATGTGAGGACAGTAAAATTACTGATACATTGTGTCATTGTCAAGTAAATTATATGCACTTTTGATATTTGCCAAGGCAGCAAACAATAAAAAGTTATTATCTGCTATCGTGAAATACGACGACCATAATACACCTTTTTAACACAACAAATAAGATTTATGTCTAAGAAATATTACGAATATTTAATAATATTTCATTGTCAAAGATTTGATCGATAATATTATCATGTAATAGCGGTCTAAAGGGATCTGTTTTTTAAAGTGGAGTAATACCTGCCTAGCATGTTTTGTTGTTGCAGATGGAGTAATACCAACCTAAACTCGAGTAATCTGCGCACCCCAGTTTTTCGTTCATAAAATCGGACAAAAATATGTGAGGTTTACTCAAGTATATATGATATATATGTGGCTCAAAAACAAGTTGAGATGGACAAAGAACCTTTGAATCCTTTCTGGATACAGGTTTAAGCCTTTGAGTGTGAGGTTTGCGAGCTAAAAATATGTGCCTCCACCGCTGTGGTTCTGTGTACTTTTTCCACACATAAAAGTTTTTCGTCATGTTTTTGTTTTTGAATTTCTATTTGAAAAGTACATCTTGTGTTCTGGCTTGTGAACAATTCCTTGGAGCATAAGAATTGAAATAATGGATTTTACCTCAACACATTCAGTATCCCGCCAACTGTGAACCCTGGAGCTTGGTGCTAAATTTGGATGAGAAGCTATCAGCTGTTGTGTGTAATTTAGTCTGTTCAGGAATTAGTTTGCTCAAAGCATCATCCACAATAGTCTCAAAACAAGCTATCACTTCATATTGTCTCAGAGGCATAACTGTATCAGTACTGGCACTGAAAAAATGTTGATTACTATGCATTGACATAGCACGCACAAATGCAGCAGTGTCTCATTGTCATCTGTTTCTGAATCGAAGTCACTTTCACTAGCCTCAGCACCCCTGCCTTGAACATTTTCATAAATGTTACTGTAATTATTGTCACTTTATAAAAGATGCTGCTCTATCTCCCAATTAGACAAAAAAAGAGGGACCTACAACAAACTGAGACTTGCTTTGTTGCCCGAATAGAGCTGCCATGTAGTGGACAAAGCTCATCTAATACCACAGTTGCAATCTCACAGCAAAATCTTGTCATTCCCACAAGATATTAGCCACAGAATGCAATAGACGGATATGGCCGTTATTCACTCTGTGGGCAAGTGGTTTGATGGAGGTGGACACTACATTAGTAGTGGGTCATAGTTGGGAGTTTGGTTCAGATGGTAAGCATGCCTAGATGGCTGAAGTGGCAAGGCACCCTCTGCATAAAGTAGGAAATATCGGCTCAAGCTCAAGTTCGACAAAATTTTTGAACTGTCACTACTGATATATTTCAAAGCCACGCAGCAGCTTAAAAAAGGAAATTTCTTTTTTTTTCATCGATACACAGCTGGTGAGTCAATCAATACTGCCTGCTCTTTCAGTTGAGTGATATTACATCAACGGTTGAATGTGAATTGTGTGTTCTGATCCTTGTATATGTGCCTTTCTTGTGCAACAAAGGCAGTTGTGAAAAGAGAAGTATTTATAAATTGTTCGCAACAAGAAGGGTACAAGCTCCCTAGTTCTGGATTGGCAGAAGTCAGTAGAAATTGTCAACTTTGGGCCACGAGTGTTTTATTTCCGGTCGCTGCCAACCTCAGTGATCCAATACAGATTGCTGCACACAGTGTGTAGGCATTGCACAGTGATTACTGCGGTCTATGTCATGTTGCATTGCAAAGAAACACCGTTAGTGATGAGTAACAAAGGGCTTTCGAGCCTGACCGGTGGATGGTGGGAAAAGTTGTAGCACATTACAGAGGGGAGTCAGAAAAATTATTAATGCTGTCACTAAATGCCGCAAGCAGGAGCTCGGAAATAGAGAGCTGCTCCACCCCCACTATCAGGTGAAGAAACGAGCTGTGGCATATATGGGAAAAAGCTACACCACTGTTTTCAGAATCAATAATTATAATTATGTTCATAATTTTTATCACTCTTTCTTACTGCTACAGTGTAACCTATTATTTTAGTTCTTTTAATTTCAAATTGTCTATGAGAAATAATATGAAAATTACTAGCAGCAGGCAACTCCATTTCACAGGATACATTCAATTACGATATCATGAATCTTGTAAGCTTTCATGCCAATGTCTCTGTTTTACCTATTCTACAGCAGTGGCAATACATAGCATTTGCTATGGCAGCTAACACATAACATTATCAGTGCTGCTTAGACGTAAATTTTGTGACAGAAAGTCATGTTGCCAGCACTGTGTTAACACTGTTGCCCTGTTCTCCCTGCACACCCCTCGCCAATCCCCATGTTGAGATGCAGTGGGTGGGCCTTACTTCTGCACCCTGCAGCTCCTCGAGACCTGTACTTCTGATTGGGAACACACAACACAATCAGCTCTCAGTGTCTGCATTATCAACATTTAAACTCTCCCCAGAGGTGATGCTAATACCATCTACATCTGCATCACATGGGATGCTCTGCAAATCACATTCACGTGCCTGGCAGAGGGTTCATCAAACTACCTTTATACTATTTATCTCCCATTCCATTCTCGAATAGCGCAAGGGAAGAAAGAACACCTGAATCTCTCTGTTCGAGCTCTGATTTCTCGTATTTTATTCTGATGATTGTTTCTACCTATGTAAGTGGGAGTCAACAATATATTTTCGCATTTGGAGGAGAATGATGGCAATTGGAGTTTCGCAAGTAGCCCACGCCGCAGTGATAAGTGCCGTTGTTGTAATGATTCCCATCCCAGATCCTGTATCATTTCCGTAACGCTGTCTCCCCTGTATCGTGACAATACAAAATGAGCCGCCCTTCTTTGGACTCTTTCTATGTCCTCCATCACACCCACCTGATAAGGATCCCACACTGGGCAGCAATACTCCAAAAAAAAAAAAAAGGACGGACAAGCGTAGTGTATGCAGTTTCTTTAGTAATTCTGTTGCATCCTTTTAAGGGTTCTACCAATAAAACGCAGTCTCTGGTTCGCCTTTCCCATGACATTATCTACGTGTTCTCTCCAGTTTAAGTCTGAAGTAATAGTAATTCCCAGGTATTTTGTGGAGTTTATGGCCTTCACTTTTGATTCATTTATCTTGTAAATAAAGTTTAACGGATTTCTTTTCGTACTCATGTGGACGACTTCACACTTCTCATTATTTAGAGTCAATTGCCAATTTTTACACCATAGTGATATCTTATTTAGATTGTTCTGCAGTTCATTTTGATCTTCAGATGATTTTACTAGACGATAACTGACGGCATCATCTGCAAACAACCTAAGAGAGCTACTTACATTTTCTCCCAAATCGATTATGTAAATAAGGAACAGCAGAGGACCAATAACACTATCCTGTGGAATGCCCGATATCACCTCTGTTTTAGTTGATGCTTTACCATCGATTACTACGACCTGTGTCCTCTCTGACAGAAAATCCCCTATCTAGTCGCAAATTTGGAGCGATATACCATAACCAAGCAATTTGATTAAAAGCCGTAAGTGAGGTACAGTGTCAAAAGACTTCTGGAAATCAAGAAATACGGAATCGATTTGGGAACCCTTGTCAATAGCACCTATCACTTCATCTGAGTAAAGAACTAGTTGTGCTTCGCATCAACAATATTTTCTAAATCCGTGTAGACATTGAGTCAATAGATCATTCTGTTTGACATAATTCATAATATTTGAATACAGGATATGTTCCAAAACCCTGCTGCAAATTGACGTCAATGAAATAGACCTGTAGTTTAGTGGGTTACTCCTAGTGCCTTTCTTGAATATATCTGTGCAATTTTACAATCTGTCGGTACAGATCCTTCTTTGAGAGAGCGGTTGTGTATGGCTATTAAGTAAGGAGCTAGCGCTTCAGCATGATTAGATAGAAATCTAATGGGTATACAGTCCGGACTGGAAGACTTGGTTTTGTTAAGTGATTTTAGTTGCTTCACTACTCTGACAGTATCTAGTTCTACGTTACTCGTTCTGGCCTCTGTTTTTAATTCGAAATCTGAAATACTGGTTTCGTCTTCTTTGGTGAATGAGTTTCTAAAAGCTGTGTTCAGTGACTCTGCTTCAGTAGCGCTATCATAAGCAGCATCGCCATTACTATCACGTAGTGAGGGTAATTGTTTGTGTTTTGCCCCTAGTATATTTAACAATGACCAAAATCTCTTTGGGTTTCCAGTCAAATTTTGAGAAAGAGTTGTGATAAGAATTGTAGGCATCTTGCAATGAAGTCCTCTCTAAATTTCGAACAATAATTTATTTCCAGAGACATATGTTACCCCAGTATATCACTGATATCGATTGAGGGTGTTATCCGTAATGCCACAGTGGCTGCGTAGTAAGCAGGAGGTCCCGGGTTGGAATCCTGTCCTCGCGGACACTCACCGGTGCGCCCCTGGGTCCCCGCGCTCCGGCCAGCCCCGTGGGGCCCGGCAGTCCAGGTAGCCCCCTGTCTCCTGCGGGACCCTGCGGACCTGGCTGTCCTGGCGGTCCAGACGAACCTTCGGAGCCGGTGTCTCCTTTCGGTCCTTCCGGACCGGGAGCTCCCGGCAATCCCTGTGGTCCTGGATTTCCTGAAATGAGATAGAAAATTTATTAGTGCTGAATATCATCAGTCATTAACATTTCATGACTTTCATTATTAAGCACACCAAACAAATAATTTTACCATCACCGAAAAACCATGCTAATACCACAGTCTAATATATACAGTCACGACACACTCGCAGATTTTTGTTATACAATGCGACACTAGCGCTCCAAGTGGGGGGTAAGCTACAGTTCTGAATACGGTATGGAACGAGTGTGAATAGTATCGTTTACATTGATTTTAACACACTTTTTACGTTAAGGAACATATGTAGTGCCATAAAAATAGGTAATAACATCACCATAGTGATATCTTACACCACCTTCATGACCTAGGTCGTGAACCACCTTTCCCTTCTATTCCCATCCTTTATTCTTCCCTTCTCTCCCACCTGACGAAGGAACTCTGTTCCGAAAGCTTGTCCCTTTGTCCCTTTTTTTTCTGTTTTTTCATTTTGTGTTACTATCGGCGGTACAGCACAATGGTAAGTACTGGCCAGCCATTCTATCTCATTTCAACAATATTAATAACATAACCATTTCGCTACGGTGAACTTGTGCAGAAGTCTTGAGCGAATGTGCTCCACAGCCACAGGCGGTGGACTGCTGCAGCAGTCGAGTGCTGCTGCTGGGTGTGCCGCCCAGCCGGTGGACTGCTGTAGCAGTTCCGCCTCGCGTCATATGTCTCCGCTTCACTACGCTCGACTTGTGTGGAAGTTTGTCTCATGCACCATCTAGCGGCTTTGTTGATAGTCTGTAGTTAACTAGATGGCAGTTGCATTCAGTTTCAAAGTGTTGGTTTCCCTCCTTGTTTATATCTGACGTGTTGTTAACCTCAGTTTCTACTAGAAGTGAATGGCAGAGAAGAGATATACTGTGGAGGAATCAGGAAGCTCTTTCCCTAATACTGGGTAGTGACTTTGAGGATAAAAGTGAATCATTGTCCGAATCTGACGATGAACATAAAACGCCTATTGTAGCTGCTTCTACATCACGTACGTATGTTACTCCTGCTGTTCCACTGACATCTACAGAGTCGAATTTGTGCACAGAAGACGAATCTACAGATAATGAGATAGGCGAATAGGCAGCAGAACCACCGAACAAGGAAAAAATAAAGTGGAAAAATTACAACTTGAATCCGAAGAAACAAGCATTTGACACAGCTACCTCTGAATTGAAAGGTATCGTAGACAGTGACAGCATGCTAAGTTTCTTTCAGTTGTTCTTTAGCACAGATATCATAAACATTTTGTGTGAGGAAACTAACAGATGGAAACTAACAAATGGTGGATGGTGGTAGCGTTCCAGAAAGGATCCAAAGAGCAAGCACTGACGTGAACGAAAATGATATTTACATCTTTATTGCCACTATGTTTATCATGATAAGAGTAAAAAAACTGAGCCTGTCTGAACATTGGTCTGAGAATCCAGTTATTCATACACCAATATTTTCTAAGCTGCTTCCTAGAGATCGATTTCAACATATCTTGCGGTTTTTACATTTCACCAATAACGAAGAGCCTCAAACAGTGACTACTTGTATAAGCTAAGGCCAGAATTGACCACTTCAGAAAACAATATAAGGAAAATTTCTATTCTTATGAAAAATTATGCATAGATGAAAGTCTTGTTTCATTCAAAGGCAGGCTAAAAATCAAGCAGTATATACCTGCTAAACGTAGCCATTTTGGAATAAAGATATTCATTATTTACGACGTTCAGACAAATTATACTTCAGATTTTATTGTCTACTGTGGCTCACATACAGATATTGAGAACTTTGATCTCGGTATCTCAGGAAATGCCATATTTGCAGAAGGGACACACAATGTACTGTAACAACTGGTACACAAGTCCTGCCCTGTTTTGTTGGTTTTATGACCGGGCAACAAATGCTTGTGGTACAGTCAGGCACACAAGAAAAGATATGCCTAACATGACTAAGAAACTAAAGAAAGGAGAACTTACTTTCCATTCTGCATCGGAATATCTGTTGGCACTGAAATGGCGTGACAAAAAAGATGTATATATGCTTTCAACAGTCTACTCTGCAGAAATGGTGGAAACATCAAAGATGGATCATCAGACAGGTGCGAAGCAATTGAAACCTTCACAGTATTAGACTACAATAAATCAATGGGCTCTGTCGATAAAAGTGACGGTAATAAAGACCGTGGAAAGCTTAAGAAAATACACTAAATGGTATCGCAAGATGTTCATTCACATTGTGGACATGTCACTTTTCAACGCATACTGCCTGTATAAGAAATTTGTAAGAAACATTAGCTATGCCAACTTTCAAGTGAGAGTCTTACAGGAAATCCTGGAAAATATAAAGTAGTAAAAAGAAG
This sequence comes from Locusta migratoria, assembly GCA_026315105.1. Lineage (NCBI taxonomy): Eukaryota > Metazoa > Arthropoda > Insecta > Orthoptera > Acrididae > Locusta > Locusta migratoria. The sequence goes on along the minus strand of CM048754.1, from coordinate 40,411,491 downwards.
ATCGAGCGGAGAAAAAAGATCAGAATGTCCGTCGAGACTGACAGCAGGACCTCACCTACCTGATGAGTGGAGCACCTACAGAACTTGCATTGTCTGTAGAGTGCAGAAGAAGTGGAAGCAGACTAAAACATGTTGTAAGGAATTCAATACGACACTTTGCACCTTTCCCTGCTTCAAGATTTACTACACACAAAAGAATTTTTGAAATGTAACACTGTGAAATGGTATTCTCGTAATGTAATGCTACTGAAATGTAACATAAAGCAATTGTAAATAAATATTATTTAACAAGAGAAATATGCATTTATAATAATAAAGTCCACACCCCACCAGAGCTGAATCAAAAACTTGGATCTTTTCTAATTTACGAAAAAATTACGCGAATTATCTGGAAGAAGGAAGAAAACTGTTTCTATTCCAAATGAATTTTCCCTAATAAATATATAGTATAAAATCCAATCATTGCGATAACACTGAGTGTGAAAGCAGGACAGAGTAGCACCGTGAGGAGTGCAGAAAATGCGCCATACAGTGGGCACGACTGGCACTCATCCACAGTACAAGGCGCAACAATCACGGCGCCAGAGTGAAAGGGTTAAAAATAGCTCCACATTTGTTGTTCTTAAGTTTCCTAATATCCATGACACGGTAGGAAACAGTACAGAACAGGACAGTTTATTTACAATTATCTTGTAAACCTACAGGCTTCTACTCAATAATACCAAATCCTATTAAAAATAAAAATGGCTAGGAAACACCAGAAGACCTACCGTTTGGCAGAAAGACGTCACTTTTCTACTCAGGAATGTTAATGTTTCTTCACTACAATTCTAGTAAAAGCCATGAGGCTGGAACGTATGAAGGTATATAAAATGCAATAACTATAGTATTTTACGTACTGAATCAGCCACCACAGCTGTAGCTGAAGGATAAACGTCACAAACATGGCAAAAAATGGCAAAATCAATCAAACTGTTTTCCAACAAAGAAGAGCCCATTTTCACAATTGTTGCTACACCTGAATCATAAACGGCAAGAATCTTCAAAATATTGGCTTTTCAAGCTAAAATATTTACACTCAAAAAATATGCTTGTACAAGAAAGACGAATGGCGTGTAGAAATGTGAGAGTTGTTAGACTTCTTAGCGACTTGATACACATCAAAAAGCTGCCTGTCATAGTAAGAACTGACCATAATAGAAATCTATGTTTATATGCTATTTACTTTCAGTGGAATTAGCTTCAAATACATACATATTCATAAGTATTCGTTCAGGCCAAAATTGCTATTTATACCAGTGACTCAATGAAATTTGGCTGATTTTACATTAATTTCCGTATTATGTACATCTCTTGATATGTCACTAATGCTTGTTATGCAAAAATTACATTAACTATTTCATTAATTATATACACAAATAATTATAAACAAACATCATTCCTTCAGCGGCTTCCCCACCGCTAGGGTCGCTAGTGTCGTCACAACTGTCAGTTGGTAATATATTTCACAGCAGTGAGTGTCACGACTGTATATATTAGACTGTGCTAATACTGTGAAATGTCTTCTCTTCTGGTACTCAAAAACTGCCTCAATTTTCCTGAAAACAGAGTCAACATATTTCTGCAAGCATGCATAACTACTTTCTTTTTTCTTTTTTATGCATATTTATTGATTTAAAAATGAACCATACTAGCATATAAGGTAAACAGTAATGATAATAATAACAACAATATTAAATTAAGTCTTATCATAAAGCCTTCCATCATTAGGTGCAAGAGTCAGGAAATTCTGATGTTGTTCTTTGCAGTTTCATAATTTCTTTATCACATGAAATTCTTCCACAAGACACATCTGAAAATCATGTGGTGGTCAGCCTATTGCATGTGAGGATGTAATATAAGTACTGGCCTATTAGCCAGATGTAGCTATTATTCTTTGGTTTGCGAGGTGTCCGCACAACCAATATTTTATAAACTTGTTCTTGTAGGCCCCGTGCTTGCCGCACAGCCTTGCAACAGATGGAAATTTAACAACTTTTTTCCAAATTAAATCTAAATAGACATACTGATTTTAAATTTCAATTTAAATCTTCAAAACTGTATTTATTATAATTTATTTTAATTTATTTTTATATATATATATATATATATATATATATATATATATATATATATATATGTGTGTGTGTAGGCTATATGTTATCGGTTCTGTGACCTCCTATCAACTAAAACAAAATCCCGTTCCTTTTCTGTTCCTTTTCCCCTTATTTATTCTTTTGCTTCAAATCCTCAGTGCTCCTAAAACTCCGTACAGCATTGCAGTTTCCTTGCCACTCTGTGTGACGTAACATAACCACGCGGCCAAACGAAGCAAAAGGAATACCTTGGAGAAGGAAAATATAAAAGGAAAAAAGAACAGAAAATATACAATAAAATTACTTACACTAAAATTAAAAGGAAACAAAAAATATATTAAAATTTCCTTTCACCTAACACGTATTTGACTCGTACTTGTTTGTTTAGTGGTTTAAATGTAAGGTTCCATTTTTTTGAAAGACAAAAAAATTTCAAAAATATGTCTGTTCCCTTACAGGTTCAGAAAATAGTTGATTATCTGCTCAGAATGTGTCTCAAAGTCATACTGAAAGATGCTCTATTAACCAGAGATATTTCTTCCTTGTTCAGTTCCAAATTTGGGTTTGATCTTTATAACAAAATGTGTGCAACATTTTCATCAAATTACATTTTTCAAGTAATGGTGTGCATCTGAGCTTAATTCTGTATAATTTTTTTCCAGTACGAACCAATGTAATAAGAGGCAGACCAAACTGTTGATCAAAGGAGAGGGTTGTTACTATTTCTCCACATATTCTTCGAGTTTTGGGCTATATACTGCATTTGAACAGAATTACGTACCAATTTTGTAAGTCCACTAAAGATTTCCGTATTGTCGAACTGATGTGGACTTCATGTACATAAATAACTTCTACGTAATACATAATACTTGAGCTCAAGATGGATGTGACTCACATACATTAGATTAAATGCCATACCGTTATGAGGATGCCAATTTTTACGTAACACCCATTGTTCTAAGCAGCGTTAGAAATTTCTTATGGGACTGTGATGCACTGAGGACTTTATGAGACAGTTTTCTAATTTGAACAACAGTTTTGTAATTTGAACAACAGCTTTGTGTGTGTGTGCATGTGCATGTGTGTGTGTGCACGCAAGATTTCTAATCATGAATGACAATTTGTTGGTAGTATCACCTGCAAGCATTTGATGGCCTCAATCCTGCCACACACACGTCATTTACCAAGCAATTCCAACATATTGGGCTCCAATGTGATGAATCTCTGCTATGGAACATGAACACCTATGTTCAGGAGCAATGAGCAGGGGGCACTACAATTGTAGTGTGCTGTAAGTCGAGAATTTGGATTGGAAGGGAAGCATGCCTGGATAGCCTAATTGGTTAAGGCAACCACTGGCCTGAAGCAAGAAATCCAAGTTTAAATCACAGTCCAGTTCAAATTTTAAACTTTGTCGTTGAACTTATTTCAACGCCCAGAAACAGTCAAAATGTTTCAATTTTTCGCTTTTGTAATGGTTCCAAGGTTTGAATACTGGTCCAGCACATAGTTTTAACCTGCCACGAGCATATTGGCAGATGTTAGAAGATTAAACTTTAACTTCTGTGTAAACATTTTTAAACTGCATTTGTAACACAGAGCACAGCTTAAGCACTCATCATCATTGGCTTCCTGCATCATTTGATGAGTGTCTATAATGGTTTCTTCAGTGTCACAGAAAATTTAATGCAGACTCTGCCACCTTGAAATTCATAAATTGTGGGACTACTCAATATACCACTAAACGATAATTAACAGACAAACAATAATGAAAGTTAGGGCAATTACATATTCAACACAGATGTGTGCAGGGATGAGAACCAACTTTCGCTCCAACTCTCCATTGTCAAGAAATTATGATTGTTCAGGAAATTTTTGAATGGACTTCGTGTATGCTACAGCAACACTCTCAAATGGAAACTTTTTAATAGTTATCACATGAGTCCCGGCCAGCTACCCTTTCTGTAGTTCCTACCTGTTCTTCCGGAGTCTCCCTGGGCACCCTTGATTCCTGGAAGTCCTGGGGGACCAGGTGGCCCGATGTTTCCTGGAGCACCCTGCAGCAGAGAACAAACTATTACTATCAACACTGCTATAACATAGAATGTTTCCATGTTAATACTGTATGATCCTTATCAGTTGGTTATATACACAAATAGATGCACGCACAACGTCTGTATCCCTCCGAACTAATTTCCAACTAAATCTCTGTTTCATTTGAAGGTTTCTCAGGGTAAACATGAAATTCATAGAAGTTGAATTGAAATATATGGCACTGTGCTCTAATTCAGGTAAAGAGAAAAAAACAGTGCAAATAGTACATTGTAGCAGAATAATGATTAATTCACACACGAAAAGTGCAATTAAAGTTAATGACTTGTGTGACTGAAGATACCAAATTCCCAAAAGAATTGTTAATTCATGATAACTTCATAGTACCATTACAAATATACCTCACAAACTAGGCAGCATATGTAGTATGGGCAAACCAGAAATAAAGTAAGATTAGAGGCTTTCCCACCCATTGTTAAAAGTTCATGATATTTTAGTGAACAACTGTTCTGACATCATCAGGTGTTACTAATGGAATGATTTTATCAGTACCACCTGATGATGGCAGAACGTCTGTTCGCCAAAATATCATAGATTTTCAACAACTGGATGGGACAGTATTCCTGAGAACCTTATTTTCACATTAGAATCACCTCACAAATTATGTGATGTTCCTCCTTAATAATCCTGTACATTAGATGAAATACTGAAACTTTGTAATGAATAATTAAAAGTATATCAAATGCCACATTACCATCTCCTAGAATATTTACTATTCCTCCTGATACCAAGACTTAGAAAAAAAAAAGAAAATAAATAAATAAATTCACTCAGAACCCTCTCAGCAAGAAGGGATAGAAATAAGCAACTCAGAGGCAATTTAAACTGTCAAGTTGTCTCTAGTAGCACGAGCTGTATCTGAAAAGTAAGTACCATTTTGGGAAAACTATACTGAACATATTTTTAAAAAATTTTCTGACACAAGGAGGAGCGTATCTTGAACTACTTTTCCACATAGTTTCCACCATTGTTGAGGCACTTTCAGCGGTTGATCAACTTATCTAGTCCTACCTCATAGAACAATGCAGTCAGTGACAAGAACCATTACTGCACACCGAGTTTCTCGCCAAGCCCCTGCTTTAGATGTAAGACAAGTGCCAGTCCGATGGCCCAAGGTCAGGACAGTACAGCAGGTGTTCGAACTGCTCCTGCCCAAATTGCTGAATAAGAGTTTGTGTGTCACCTGCAGCGTGTGGACCAGCATTATCGTGAAGCAGAACAATTCCTCTGCTGAGCTTCCCTTGCCTTTTGTTCTGTACCACATGTCAAAGTTTTTTTATAGTCTGACATTATCTGGCTGCAATTGATGGTTTCACCTCTTGGTTGCAATTCAAAAGCAGTACACCATTTCAGTTCCAAAACACCATGCACATGTTTTTCTGTGCAGACATCCTCCACCTGAATTTCTGTTTTGTGAGAGATTGAGTGTGTTTCCACTCCATTGACAAAGAGCTCACATGGGTATCAGATTTTACAATGTTTTGATATTTATGGTACGTGAAGTTTAGAACACAAATAACAATCAGCCAAAGCCATGCAACACAACTCTAAAAAATTCTCAAGAAAATCGATTTTGAAGTTTTGTAAGTACACATAAGTACCAATAATTAAAGGACATGTAGCAGCATCTGTCGATGTAGCACAGGTGGTAGTGTTCTAGAATTACAACCATAGGTTGGTTCAAATCATGGAGTAGTATTTTTTTTTTTTTAATTCTTATTTTTTCCTTTGTGTAATATGTAATGGTAATTTGTATGAAAAATGCACGTATTTTTCTTTACTTGTAATTTTCTATATTTTATAAAATAATGATGGTTGCAATCCAAAAACATAAGTTACAGTGTTCACATTAGTAGTCTTTGATTGTTCAGTTTGTGAAGAGCTATGACACTGTTTTTGGAAAGTCATCTCCATAGCTACTAATGGCTTTCAAAGCTGCTAACCTACTCAACCAACATTTTAGGTGACAATGTGTTCAGCTCGTCTATATACATATAAACATAAACTGACACAACATGTGGAATTAGAGATCCCAAAATGTTTTTTGTAACTGAATTTGAAAACAAAGAAAAAAATTGGTGACTACGGGATTCGAACCACTGACTCAATGGTTGTGACGGTAAGATGCTAACACCTGATCTATACCATCAGATGTTACAAGTGTTTTAATTACTACTACTTACATGTACTTGTTAAATTTTCTCGGTAATTTTTTTAGAATTGCATCAAATGGTTTTGTCTGATTGTTATTTAAGTTCTGAACATCACATACCATAAATATAAAGAAAATCTAACATCTGTTACCCATGTGATCTCCTTGTGACTGCTGTTTTGACTCTGGTGAGAGATGACGTACCCAAGTCTCATCATCTGTCGCAATTCGATTCAAGAAATCTTCTCCTTTTTCAGTGTACTGTATGAGGAATGTCAACACACTTCCTAGTCGCTCAGTTTTGTGGACATCAGTGAGTATTTTGGGAACCCATCTCAAGCACAACTTGTGGTAATCTAAGCAGCCTGAAAGAATTTCACGCACAACTGTTCTGGAAATCTGTGGGAATTCACCTGAAAGCATTTTCATAGTGAAGTGTCTGTTATCGCAGATTTTTTCATCAATTTTCCTCAGCGAGTTCGATCACTCCAAGCATTGTGGACATTAGTTTTTCTCCCAAACAATCAGTCATGGGATTTTCACCGTTAGCATCTTTAATTTGATGACAAATTCCTGCCAGTTTCACATTCTTTGCATTTAAAAATTTAATTACCGAACAAATCTCAAAGTTGGTAGAATTGTCAATTGTTTTTGACATTTTAAACTTGCACTGTAAACAGATGGCACAGTAGAGAGCAATCAAAATTGTGTCAGTCAAGAGCAAACAAACAAGGACAACTAGTGTGAATGCGCATAATGCCAATCCTGTGGCATTGCAAGTTTGAACGCGCGCGCACCTCAGACATCATCACTGACGGAGTCATCATATAGAGGTGTCACATGAAAGACAAGTGTAGCATGGGTGCCCTCTAGAGGAAGTGGAGAAACGTTGGACAATGCCGGGGAGTAGTTCACTTCTGGCAGGAGACTCCGATTGGTGGCTTGGTTTAGTGCGCCTGTTTTGTGGACTAATCTTAGACTTGTAATTACATCGCATACTGCTCCAGCCGTACTTGCTAGCTTCGTCTGTGGACAGTGATGTGATAATGTGGAACAACTTTAAGTTATGTTAAAGTCACACCAGCCGCTGCCGACAGTGTAAATCCTAAGTTAAGTGTTTGTCCAATAAATTATTATCATCTATTAATGCTCTTGAGGTTGCAGAGTTCCTATCGGCCCTACTCCCACGTCCTCAGCCCCCCAGTCAGTTGCTCTGTTACGATAGCGAGTCCGTAACTGCAGATGGCAATATGGAGGAACATAACAAATCCAAACACAGCTGTGGAGGAAATGTGAAACGGTGCTTACTTGCCAGATACACCTCTTATGTACTAATGTCTGAGGACAGCATTCAGTGACACCAGAATAATGTGCAACTGTGCGGGCGAGTACTCACAGCCTGTCCCGGTTCGCCGGGCCTGCCGGGAGGTCCCAGGGGGCCGATGTCGCCGCGTATGCCGGGCTCTCCACGAGCTCCCTTTGGGCCGGTCAGACCTACCAGACCCTGAGGACCCTGCTCTCCCGGTGGACCTAGAAACCAGATTCAGTCTTCAACTCTGTGTGTGTGGTGCAGAGAACATTATCTTCTAACTAACCTAAACCTGCTGCTCCATGAATGAGAAATACAGTAGAAACATCTATTTTACACTTTTCAAAGTACTTAAATAAATGCTGTAAAATGCAGGAAATAACTGTTTTAGAGGTGAAATTCGATTATACAACCCCTCTTGCATTTTATAAGTGACATATGTACATAAAAGGCATAAAAATACTTACAAGAGCCCTTTTTTATTATTATTATTACTATATAATGAACATTATCTGAATTTTTGAAAAGGCTAGGTTGCTACTAACAACAAAGATGCCCCTATGAGCCACAGAAAGGCACATAAAACAGATCAACTTGCTACAAAACTTTTGGCCCTTACGGCCTACATCAATTGGAGAAACACAAACTCTCTCTCTCTCTCTCTTACTCACACACACACACAATCTCACAGACTCAAAATTCCCAGAATTTACGCTTTTCCTTCATTTTTTCCATGCTCATCACATTTCCCTATGTCCATAATGTTAATATTGAGATTTTTTCAATGATTTAAATTTTATGAAACCACATTCACAGAGGGGGAAAAAAGGGAGGCATAATTGACATCAATTGATGCCAACATGGTGTTTGCCTTCAAGAATTGTTTATAAAAGTTGGCATTTCCCATTTACGATAGCTCTCATCAGCCTCCTCGCTGAGTGTCAGTGCAAACAGTAATGTTTCATACTTAGTATGATGCATATCAAAACTTTATTCTTATTGCAAAGTGCACTTTCTTGGTGTTATTTCATAAAAAGAGTAAATGATGATTTACACTTCATTTAGTTTTCTGCATATTGGAGAGGGCACAGTATGTCATAAATTAAAAAGATTATATAGAGCAAGAGGTTCAGTCCAACGCACACTTAAACATCACAGAAAATCTATATCTATAAATGTGAATGTCTGTTCGGTGTACGTTTATCATGTCTGAACCACAAGACACAAAGAGCTAAAAATTTGTACAGTTACTAATGTCTACCCGGGGAAGGCTTTAGGCATGGTTTTGTGGCTATCGGATAGATACTTATCTATATATATTAATGTGAATGTCCATTCGTTGTACGCTTGTCACGTCCTAACGACAAAGACGCAGAAACTTAAATATTTTTACAGTTACTACTTTATATGTGAGGAAGGTTTTTGGCATGATTTTATAGCGATCTGATAGATATTTAATAATTTGAAGAATATAACGCGAAATGTCTTACAATAATTACTCCTTGAAAATTATATTTACTCTTTTAAAATGGTTTTATTGGTTGCATTGTTGCTTGGGGGTTGATAATGATAAAAGGGTGGAGTATATTGGGATGGAAAGTTATAGGTGTATATAAAATTCTATGTGCGTGTGCGTTAATATTTCGCTCTGCAGCGAAAACTACAGAACGCAAACGAATGGTCTGTGTGTAATTGTTGTCCGAAGTCTCCCGTTGTACACCATAGCAGTTCCATGATGATAGCTATAAGGGGGTGGAAGATATGGTGGTTGAAAGTCGTCAAATTATAAAAAAATTTGGTCTTAAGGCCAGCGATTACGTTTGCGACTCTATAGCAAAGAGGTTACATATAACGAAACGTGATGTCACTGACCATATCTTTGGTCTATGCGTGCTACAATGTCTTCAGCTCTTTCTCTGTAAGGATAAGCATACGAATAAGGAAATATAAGAATAAATAAAGCAGTAAAAAAGAAATTTCTTTAAACATATCTCTTTTAAAAAAATGGATTTGACGTTTCGCGCATTACATCAAGTGATCGAACTGTGATATTATTAAATTCAATCACTGTAAAAATGCACTCAATATATCATTATTATCAGCCTCCTAGCACACTACTGAATGTTTATTAAAAATGTTTGTTTTTAAAGAAGGTAATGTATTTCATTTCATCCTTCAAAACCAGTCTCATAGCACAGTACTGAAAGATAGCTTATCTATCGTAATCAACCAACACGCAAGTGGAGCTGTGGGTTTATGCTAGTATTGAATATTATAGAAGGAAACTTTCCTGGTGGGATAAATATGTATAAAAAATAGATACCGAATAACTTACCCAAAGGACAGGCTCGTAGATACACACAGAAAAACACAAATAAAAACACACACAAACAAAAGTTACAAGCTTTCACAACCGATGGCCGCTTCTTCAGGAAAAGAGGAAGGAAGGAGGGGGGAAAAGGAAAGAATGCGGGTTTTAAGGGAGTGGAAGAGGAATCATTTCAATCCCGGGAGTGGAAGGACTTATCTTAGTGGGAAAACAGAAAAGGTAAACAAACGCACACACACTCACACACATACACACGCAAACGACCAAGGTAGACATTTCTTAATGGGGTGATTAGATATTTTAATACAATACTGCATTCTAATACGGGCAGTGTAATGCTAGTTACAAAATAAAAAAAAAGGCCCTGGCAAGTATTTTGATGCCTGTTATGTTCATATATCATATATAAACTGCAAAAATGCAAGAGGGATTCTACAAGTAAAAAGTCGTTTCCCACCTTTATATTTTCCAGCATTTTACACTATTTTTTTGAAGTCCCTCGAAATGTGTAAATGTGGGCCACAGTTAGGTAGGCGGTGGACTCACCTTGCTGGCCAGCGCTGCCCTGTTCTCCCTTCATGCCCACGAAGCCGCGCTCTCCCTTGGCGCCCGGCGGCCCGGCCGGCCCCAGAGGTCCCGGGAAGCCCTGCAGGCCGGGTGGTCCGGGTGCGCCGCGCTCTCCGGGTCCACCCGGTGCTCCCGCTTCTCCCGGGGGTCCCGGAGGACCGGGGTCTCCCCTGTCTGCCGGCTCTCCGGGCGGTCCCTGCTGTCCCACGGGACCCTGCGGCCCCCTCTCTCCCTGCCGACCTGGTGGAGGAAGTGCAGTGTTATGTAATACTCTCTACTCTACTCCACTGTATAACAACAATGGAAGGAATGATAATAATAATATATAGATAGGAAACAACTCACCGTAAAGTCGCCAACAGACACAAATACACACACAATTCTAAGTTTTCAGACACAGCCTTCCTCAGAAAGAGAACGCTCATCCACACAATCACTCAGGGACACTCATCCACACACGTCAGCCATCTCTGGCCATCCAACACTGTGTTGGGTGGTGTACAGTTGACTGAGTGATTAAGTCAATGTATGTGTTTCCTTTTCTGATAAAGGCCACAGCCAAAAATTTAAGTTGTGTGAATGTGGTTGTCTATTTTTCGTTCCTGTCAGCAGCTCAGCGAGCCTCTTTATGGTGAGCAGTAAAAATAACAGCCTTTCAGTTGCAAATTACTTTACTAGGGTTTTAATTAATATAAATCAATCTTCTTCAAAAGATACATGAACATTACATTATTACTGTGGAAAAGTTATACACGTCGATCTTTATACACATAATGTAGCCTTTAGACAAAGGCACGTCAAACGTATAAAATGATAACATATGCTGTGTAACAGATTGCACGCCGCACAATCTGTTAGACAGCATATGTTATCATTTTATATAATAATGGAAAGTCAAGGTTGGAATTAATAATATAGTAAGGACAGTTTACAACTCACTGCAAAGATGTGGCGACGAGCTGTGATAGGCACATACAAAAGACACACACGTCCAACACTTTCAGCTATCGGCCTTGGCCTTCTTCAGAAAATAGAACACTTACGTAATCACACAGGCACACAACACAGTCATACCTGGTTGTATGACTGTGTTGTGTGGCTGTGTGGTTGTGTGGGTGTTCTATTTTCTGAAGAAGGCCATGGCTGATAGCTGAAAGTGTTGTATGTGTGTGTCTTTTGTATGTGCCTGTCACAGCTCGTTGCCACATCTTCGCTGTGAGTTGTAAACTGTATTTACTGTATTATTAAACAAATATAAAAAATAGAAAATGGATGACGTACCCAAAGAACAGGCTCGTCGACAGACACAAATAAAATCACACACAAACACACATACAAGCTTTCGCAACCGTTGGTCGCTTCTACCTGAAGAAGCGACCAACAGCTGCAAAAGCTTGTATGTGTGTTTGTGTGTGGCATTATTTGTGTCTGTCGACAAGCCTGTCCTTTGGGTAAGACATCCGTTTTCTATTTTTTTATATTTGTTTATCCCACCAGGAAAGTTTCCTCTATAATTTACTATATTATTATCATTTTATATGTTTGATATGTCTTTGTCTAGAGGCTACATTATGTGTACAAAGATCGACATGTGTAACTTTTCCACAGTAATAATGTAATGTTCATGTATCTTCTGAAGAAGATTGATTTATATCAATTGAAACCGCAGTAAAGTTTATTAAACTTTAATTTGCAACTGGTTGGCTATTATTTTTACTGCTCTGAATTACCATTGCTGTATGTAGCCATGTTTAAAATTTCTTTATGATGAGTTGTTATCTATCCTTCATTATTGACATTCTAATCGAATTTTCCATTTTGTCTTTGGTATTTTATTTATTTATTTATTATTTACCTATTTATTTATTTTGGTAGTGTAGTTTCTTGGTGTTGGTGGTAGTTGAGGATGTTTGCTTAAGGTTCTGATTCCTGTAAGGGGGATTTTCAGTGTGCATTTCTGTAGTGTGTGTGTGTGTGTGTGTGTACATTGATCACATACTACATTGCATTTAGGTGGTGTGGTGTGATTATTACTTTTGGTAAAGACAACAAATGTGAAAAGTGATAACCTGGTTGTGCTGACAGAATGATCTGCAGCACAGCTCAAGGTTTAGATTACATTTGGTTTTGAATTGGCAAAGCCAATAGATATGAAAATTTAAAAGTGGTTGTGGTGAAGAAAATTCTGTTAGAATGAAATATTTGAAATGACTGAAGTGTTTGATACTATTTCTTTGTTGTTTGTTGCTTGGGGATGGTGAAGTTTGAATTGCTATTGCTGTCTTCATTTGATGAGTATTCTAGTTCAATTTAAGTATTTGATACCATTTTAATGTGAATGGGTTTTGGATGGGGGTTGATTGGTATCATTTTCAAGATTTTAGGTGTAGTATAATTTAACTGAAGTATTCAATATTGTTTTTATGCTATTGTTTTTGTACAAGGATGTTGATTGGTATTGCTGTCTTCACTTGAGGCATCTTATAGGTCCATTGAACTTTTCAATTCCATGTACAGTTTTTGGGTTGTTTTCAGTTTTTATTTAATTTCTTTTGTGTGATTTTTTAATTATATTTTGTGTTTTCAGTTGGCTTTTTGTCATTATTTCCTGCTTAGAATGTCCCCATCCAAAACCCTCACCTTCCTGTGCTAGTGCAATTAGTCATTTCATTGGATTTACATTAATTTCCATGTGTTAATATGTGCATTTGTAGGTGTTTTTTGTGATTCACCATATTGGCTATGAGTACATACATTATTGCCACCATATTGATGATGGATTTTTATTTGTCCTTTTTCGTACCTTTTTTTTTCTTTTTCTTCATTTGTGTCACTATCGGCAGTACAGCACAAAGGTAAGTACTGGCCAACAAATCTATCTCTTTTGAAAAATAATTTATGTCTTTTTATTTATTTTTCAACATTTTAACTTTGACAAGTTAATTGATATTGTCTGAATTTAACTTCCAGAGAAAAATAAGGACTCATAAGAAGCTTAATTAAAAAAAGACAGTCAGAACAAGTGCTATTAATGCACATAATAGTAATGAAGTACTTTTAAGAAACATTTATATAATGTCTGAAGAACCTTCAAGTAGTGGAGACGTTCTGTCACCGCCAGTGGCAGCTTATACAAAAGAGAAATTCAGTGTGATGATGTGGTTTGCAGAGCTTCTTTTACGAGTGACAGGAGAAGACAAGGAGAGCATACCTGGTGGTCCCTCGGGTCCCGGTGCTCCGTACGAGCCCCTCTCGCCCTTCTCTCCTGGAGGTCCCGGCTGTCCTCGCAATCCTGGCAGACCCTGTGGGAACAGAGATGCTTAAAGGCACTGAACGAAACAAACAGGCGGGAAGGTTGAGGGCCCACATTCTGGGTTTCCTGTGACAAGGGAGCAATCTTTGATTTTCTTCATACCTAAAAAGACTTGAAATATCTGCTCCTATACATCAATTTCCTAAAGAAGTACAATCCAGTTCTCAGATACGCTTGAAATAAATTAAAGATCAAATGATTTCGGAGAGTTGTCAAGTACAAAAAATTTCAGTAAAATTGAGTTTCAAAACCCCATCAAATGAAAATATCTACTTCTACTATTTTGTCATCACCTACCAGACTTTCTAGCTTACAATTGTATACATCACATGACCATAAAGATAACATTAAATAAGCCATATAGTTAATACTGTGGAAGCAAATTGCTCTTATAGATGGCATGACATCATTAACCAAACAGACACAAAAAGTTTTGCCTAATCTTGAAAATTCTCAACAATTTCTGATTCTTTCAATTTATCCACTTATAGTTTAAAATGTGGTTTTAAAATTACTGCCTATCACAACAAATCATTATAGTTTTATACGTATTAATCGCCATAACAGCTGGAGATGGTAGTCATGTCTGTGTGTGTGTGTGTGTGTGTGTGAGAGAGAGAGAGAGAGAGAGAGAGAGAGAGAGAGAGTTACTCCATCTGACTAAGGCCATAAGGGCCAAAAAATATTTAGCAAGTTTTATTCTATTATGTTTGTCTTGCTGTGGCAAATTGAAACATCTGTGTGACAAGTACAAACCTATCCTTCTCAAAAATATATTGTTGAATAGCATTCCTGTTTTTCAATATTCATCTTATACCATAATCCAGTACTTCTTAGCCTTTTTGAACACATGACCTCTTCCAAGCAAAAATATCCTGGCAAGCCTCCCCCCTTTTCAGAACCATAAAACAACTATGTGTAAGGAAGTTTAAAATTTCTCAAAATTATTATTATATCATGAACATCTAGCTATCGACTCATTCCTGGCAACAGTTTTCAAGCTTTGCATTTATTCATCATTAACTCAGTGTATTTATTATTAAAGAATCTATGTTCCATTCAATGCAAGATTAATACAAAATAAATTTCAGTTTTATTAAACCTGTGTTTTGTATTGTACAAACCCTAGTTTTCAGACAGACATTGGGATGGTTGTTTTATGGTGTAACCACTTCCTCCCGTGATCGCGACCACCCCAAGAAAGACTACATGACCACCTCGGAAGTTGTGACCCGCAGTTGCAGAACACTGTCATAATCTGATGATTTGTATGTTGATACAAATAATTACTCACTATTTGCAGAGGCTGACAAACTGCAATGGCTACAATCTAGTTATTTTTACATGTAAGATGAAATACACATTTAATAGTGCACTTACAATCAATCCGCTAGCACCAGAGTGTCCTTTGTCACCCTTAGTTCCTGGTGGTCCCTGAAGAAATAAGACAGAAAATCAGAACATAAACCACAAAAATCTTGTGTGAATTGGCTTTAAATGCAAACTAACGTCTATATGGCAAAAGTAAATGAATAGGCAGTGTCTCGACTCACCGGGAGACCGTCAGATCCCTGCTGGCCCGTCTCGCCCCGGACGCCCGGAGGCCCTGGCGGTCCCACAGGCCCGCGCTCTCCTGGGAATCCTCTGTCGCCTCTAGACCCGGAAGGTCCCGGAAGTCCGGGAGGACCCGGTGACCCAGCCTCTCCGTCCTTTCCTGGTGTTCCGGGATTTCCAGCAGCACCTGGCAGTCCCTAAAGATTCAAAAGTTTATCATTACTCACTGGAAGGTATCTTTCTGCTCTTGAAGGCTCTGTTAGGAAAATTACAACTGAAAGTGCTGGTTTCTAAATACTTAAAACGTTAGCATCAAACTTCAGAAACAATAACACACAAATGTCACCACTGGCTCAAAGTGCAAGACCGGGTTTGAATCCCAGCCCACCTCAAATTTACACTTTTCGCCACTGATTTATTTCAGTTCCACATTGCAGCTAAGTACAATCCTTTCCTTCCTCTTCCATCCTCTTATAAAATGTGAAAATTGAAAATGCCAATGTATTCAAAATATATAGGTCATGTTGTTATTGACTATCCATTCATGAGACATGAAACAGAAAGGTCTGTTAATGATGTTGGTACTCCTTCTTTAATGACACAGAGAGTTTTACAGTAAACTTTGCAACATAATCGTTCTGCCAACCAATCTGCACAGACTAAAAGCCCTTAGTTAAAAACAAGACATAAATCATAAAAGATACAACAGATGGTGGGGGGGGGGGGGGGCAGAGAAATCAGGCAAATGAGCCCACCACTAAATAGAACGATAAAAGCCAGCTGTGCATATAAAGCCTAAAACATGGTCAGCTGTTGAGGCATCATCAGCTAAAATTAAAGCATAGTAGGCAGGTTGAAAGAATGTCGCAAGGCGGCTAAAAGCGGGCAGTCCAACAGGATGTGGACCACTTTCAACAGAGTGCCACATTGGCAATTTGGTGCGTCCTCTTGAAGTAAAAGATGGCTCTACATTAACTATGTATGGCCAATACGTAATCGGCAGAGAACAACGGAATCCCTATGGGAAGGCCTGAGGGAGGACTTCCAGGCAGCCATAGAGGGCTCGATTGTACGGAGCTTGTTGGGTGTGCTCAATGTAGACCTCAAAGACCTTGTAGTTCAACCCCAATCAGATATCCCTATCTGGGATACCAATATCCAGGGGTTGAGAGGTGGTGGCCAGCTTGGCCAGCATGATTGACATGCTCACTCCCTGAGATACCAATGTGGCCCGGGGTTCCAAACAAATTCTACCAAACAGCGAGACTCGCTGAGTGCAAAGATGGAATTCTGAATGGATTGCACCAAGGGATGGGGAGGGCTTGTAGGCCACTCAGGGGGTCACTACAGATGATGTACAGCTTCCAGGAACATGCTCATGGGTGGTCAAGAGTACGAGATATGGCGATCAGTTCGGCAGTGAAAATGCTGCAACCAAGAGGCAGGGAGTGTTGTTCAATGTGGTCACCACGAACACAGGTGCAACCAACATAGCCATTTACAGAAAGCCATCAGTATATTTCACCTCTGCGCCACAGAACGTGGCAATTATGGCCAGAAACAGGTGACCGAACGTTAGGGGTGAAACTGATACCTTTGTATCACAGTACAATTGCAGGTTGATCTGCAAGGAAGGGATGGACCAAGGAAGGGTACGGGATTGGCAGAAGAAAGCAGAAGAGAGAGGTATTGATATTGTGGCATGCACTCTGCCACAGATATTTTTCTGTCACTGATCTATCTCTACCTTTTCACAGGATCATAAAATGTATTTGCAAAAATTGTATTTTGTTACGTTCATACACCAAGATAAACAATTTTTTCCTTGTAAGCGTCTCGTATAAAAATTTAACATTGAACTTGGGTGCAACACCCAGCATCACGTACCACTGACTGTCACTGAGTTGAGTTACCCGTTGGTTGGTTTTATAGAAGTACATGTACCATATTAGGTTTATAGAACTGAAAGTGCTCAATGTACTGTTTGGCCACGATAACTTGACGATTTGTGGGGTAGCTGCAGGAGGTGTGTCTTGCACCAATATTATGACTGCCATGAGGTGTGAGGCAGGGAGGGAAAGGCAGCATCGGCAGCTTGCTGCAGTGCTGGAATGTTGACAACACTTGTAAAGAAATTAATACCTTTCAACTAGTGCCGACTTTCGCCATTTGTGTCTGCACCTATAAAACAGTCAAGTTATCGTGGCCAAATAGTATGTCAGTCAGGTATATGAGTACTTATCCAGCGCAATTATACAATTACCTACAGATTTGCAAATAAACAACTGATCTGATGTTAGTAGCCAAGCGAACCCACCTGGAAGCCGCGCGGTCCTCCGGGTCCTGGAGGGCCCCTCTCTCCGTCAGAGCCGGGTGGCCCCGGAGGGCCCTGGATTCCTGGAGCGCCGTCCTTTCCGGGGTCTCCTCTCGGACCGGTTGTTCCTGGCTGGCCTGGTTCTCCATCCTTGCCGGGCTCTCCCTACAATGTGAAGGTGTGGCAAAATGAGGAATTCACATAGAGTTTGAAAAATCTTTACTATAATAAAACTGTACAATTGCCATCTCTGTCTTTGAACTTTTGAACATATTAATTTTCAAAACTAGTCTACAAATTTCCATTGGATTTTCACAAGTAATTTGAGAGATGTTTGGAATAAACATAGAAGCATCATTTCATCAAAATCAGTAATGGAAACAAAAGACATCATCATAATATGAAACTTTATTCTTAATCATCATGCCCACCTGTCTGTTTGAATTTCTTATCTGTTACTCTACTTGATGTATTTGCATGAGGTTTTTACATGTATCTTAAGCATAGCTTAGAGAAACATATAGGCTTATTGTGTTATAATTTGATAAAAATACATTAAAGTAGTTGGATGTAGAATTTAAAGAATTTTTGGCAGGTTTTATTTATATTTGACTACTGAGCTGGGATAAACACATGTATTGACTAGGCGATGACCTATTCCTCCATATGTCCAATCAACTGATCGAGGTGAGCCACAAAATTTGTTTCTCCATTATTCCAAACCTTTAGCTTAGTTATACAATCTACCAGTCTAATTTTCATCGTTCTTCTGTGGAACACCAAATGTCAGAAGTTTTTGTTATCCTTGTGGGATTACTGTTCATCATCCAAATTTCACTTCAATATAATATCACATTCATATCATGTACTTCCATAAAACATTCCCCAACACCTAAATACATGTTCAACGTCAAGATACTTTTCTTTTTCAGGGGTGTTTCGTTATTACCAGCATATATTTAAATCCAGTTTACTTCGGCATTGTGAGCTATTTAACTGTCTAAAATGTAAAACTTGTCAATTTCTTTCTATGCTCATTTACCAAGTCTACTCATGTTCTTTCCATCTCTGACAGAATTATGTTGTTGACCAACCTCAAAGATGTACAGTACATCGTCTCCATAAAGAAGATAAAAAATGCACAAGCTTTTGAAGCCAGTAAACCCAAAAGCTTGGGCACTTTCCATTTTTTTCCCCCTTGTTGAGTAGATTTTTTGTCCATCAAATTATATTAGACTGTTATACTGACATATTAATCTGATAGTATTCACAGCTGTCAGAACTTGGCTTCTTTGATATTTGGATTATTAAATGTTTCTTTAAGTGTGAAGGTATTTTGCCTATTCTTATACATATTGCATCATCATGGTTGGATCACCTTGAAATGTCAGTAAATCCAAAGGCATATCATGCACCATGTTCTTTATTGATGTTTGACTACCATCTCCTATCTTGAATCTTCACCCATTTCCTCCTTCCTTTCCACAATACAGACATCAACTTACTTTCTGTCTTACATACAGCCCTTCTGTGTACTTTCCTTCCACATCACTCACACATTGTAATTGCAGCCTCGGCCTTGGTTAGTTTCACATGTCATTACAGACAATCATTCTGCCATTACTACAGAGCAATCCCCTAATAAGCCTGGCAGACCAATTTAATTCCAGATGCTGACTAGAACACTAGATAATTTTCAAATTGTTGCTCTAAAAATGTTTCAACTCAATGCCTCGAGAACTGTAATCCCTGTCACCAGAATCATTCAAAAGGAAAATAGAACAGGGCCTGAAAGAGTGCCCATTATACTCCATGGGTTAATTTTTCAATAGAAACCAAAGTGAATTGATAAAATAACATTGTTTAATAATATAGTGAGGACAGTTTACAACTCACCGCAAAGATGTGGCGAAGAGCTGCGACAGGCACATACACAAGACACACACATACAACACATTCAGCTATCGGCCATGGCCTTCTTCAGAAAATAGAACACTCACGCAATCACACAGGCACACAACACAGTCATACAACCATCACCTCCGACTGCCGCACTTCGAATCACTTCGAAATAACATTGTTTGTTATTTATATCCTTATTGTGCACATTTTTCCTCAAGGGTAGGCATGTAATCTTGATTCAGTCTGTCCAATGAGGTGTGGCAAATGATGCAGTTCTAGCAGTAATATTTAATGTTTGGTAAATCATACATGAACTTATAAGTTGTCAATTTATTACAACCATCTTAACTGAATGCAATCAACACAACTTATGCCAGACTCCGAAGACTATCAGTATGTGATGGAGCTCTGATGACAAAATTTATATGGTAGACTTCCAAGGTGACTAATGAATGTCCAAATACTAAACTTGGCTGGAATTTCATCAGTTATTAAATTTATGTTTCACCCATTCATGCTGAACCTAGATAATCAATTGCTTCAATTTTCATGGCCTATATTCAAACAGACTGTCTGTTTGTTTACGTACTTGTGTTAACCTGACGATGGCGTAACTGCTGAAAACCGGTTAGTATCAAATAAAATTTGCAGAATATTGCACAATTATCTCGTGTGTTTCGCTCAAAATGAATCAAATATTCTGCCAAGAACCAACGGAACAGTCTGTAAAGACTGTCTATTGTCCAAGAACAATGTTTAAGATGTAAAATGTTGTCCAAAACTTTGTGCAATAGTCAACTCGTTACAGTATACAAAGTTAGACCAATAAAGTAAATGAACAGTATCAAACAACAACATATGAATGTACAAAATCACTAATCAATAAACCAATGCACCCGTAATAAATAATAAAACAAAAAAATAAAACATCTGTAACTTCCAAAATAATGCTATTCATGTCCAGATTACAACCCTTTTGACATTTGACTGTTCTTTTACTTCTCTCCAGACACCACTGGAATTTTGGGAATATGGCTTTTTCAAGTGGTTTATTATTATCATATTGAAATCTGCCAAACTGCATGTTACCACCACGGACTTCCTATATAATGTCTGATCATAGAGACTGCATCATGGCAACACAAGTTATATGTTAAAGTAGCAGTACCTCAAAATTCTTCACTTTAGTACAGTATATAACCGGATTTAATAATGTATGAGCTACATCTATAATTAATTAATAGGCTACATGTACAAAGTTAATATTTAAAAGAAAATGAGGACAGCTTATGGTTGCAAAAATCTATAATTCATTACAAAAAATGTTCAAATGTTTGTATAGCTTATGGGACTTAACTAAGGGGTCATCAGTCCCTAAACTTACAAACTTCTTATGAACTAGCTAATACTAAGGACGACACAAATATCCATGCCCGAGGGGGAATTCGAACCCTTGACCGTAGTGGCCGTGCAGACCATGACTGGAGCGCCTCAGTTCCCCCGGCCACCGCGGCCGGCAATTCATTGCAGATCTAGCTTATGACTACGTGGTTGGACACTGAGGTGGTTGGACACTGCAACTGCAGTAGTGTCCAAAAAGATATAAAAGAACAATCAAATGTCAATAGACAGTTCCACATGACTGTTACTCCAGAAAAATGAAAAACCTGAGTGCTTGTCAGTGTCTGGGTCTGGTGTACCATTAACAAATGGACTTTGTGACTAGACCTGTGTAAATAGCAGAAAACAATTCACTTTCATTGAAAAGTTTTCATAGAATACACAATTTTATTAACTAAAAAAAAATGTTCCCTGCAAATTGGTATAAATTGGCAAACAGAAGATGCGCCGAATGGAGGGACTTACCGGGAATCCACGGTCTCCGGGCGGTCCGATGGGGCCAGGCAGTCCCTGTGGCCCGAGTGGTCCCGGCTCTCCGGGTTTCCCATCTGCTCCCTGAATACCGCGCTCTCCAGGATTTCCGGGCTTTCCAGGTGGTCCGGTACGACCTTGGCTTCCTCTTACACCCTACAAGAAACAAAACAATTGAGAAAATGCAGAACAAAGTATTTCTCAAGTAGAATCAACACATCTTAATTGAACTGTCAATATTTGGAGATATTTGTTCCCAGGAAGTACTCAATATTTCAAATAGAATGTTTATATTTAAACAATTATTTTTCTCGCAAATCTGAAGACCAATGGAGGAGTCTTCCACTTTTAGGTGAAATATATCTGGTAAAACCAATGTTGTTGTGATCTTCAGTTTGACGCAGGTTTCAACACTATTTTTTTCTATGCTGTATAAACCTCTTCATATCCAAATAATTACTGCAAGCCACATCCTACTCATTGTAGCTGAACCTTCTCTTCTTCACTACTAAATAAATGCTCTCCATGTTGTCATACTAATCACAGTTTTGGCATCATTAAACTGCTCAGATTTGTCAAGAGATGGCATTCCGTCTACAATAAAATATTTATCATTTGATTTGAAGAAAACTGTGAAGTGAAAAATCTTAATATATGCACATCATAAAGCATGTATAATGATGGTCACAGTACAGAGGACATAAAATGCAGAATGGCAATGGGTAGAAAATCGTTCTTGAAAAAGAGAAATTTGATAACATCAAATATTGATTTAAGCTTAAGGAAGTCGTTTCTGAGGGCATTTGTGTGGAGTGTTGCCATGTATGGGAGTGAAACATGGACGATAAACAGTGTGGACAGGAAGAGTATAGAGGCTTTTGAAATGTGGTGCTACAGAAAAATGCTGAAGATTAGGTGGGTGGATCGCGTAACTAATGAGGAGGTACTGAACAGAATTGGGGAGAAAAGAAATTTCTGGCATGCCTTGACTAAAAGAAGGGATTGATTGGTAGGACACATTCTTAGACACCAAGGAATTATGAATTTAGCGTTGGAGGGAAGACCAAGAGATGGATACAGTAAGCAGATTAAGACAAATGTAGGTTGCCGTTCTTATGTGGAGTTGAAGAGGCTTGCTCATGATAGGGTATTGTGGAGAGCTGCATCAAACCAGTCTCCAGACTGAAAACCACAACAATAATGACAAAGTATGTATCTTTACTCGATAATGACAGAATTTCCTTTTGTTGTTCATCACTGTAGCTGTGCTGCATCACATGAAGTAAACATCTGCAAAACCTTTTTAAAGAATTTGCATTGACTGATTTTAGCTTATACATTGCAGTAATAAAAATGAAGAAAAAATCAAAAGATTATTTAACATTAAGAGTAGAAAACAATCTCTCTTCAACCTCAAGATATAGCATTTTGTATCTGACTTGTGATACATCCAGTTCTGTTCTGGTGCATCGTGAACTGTGCGGTCATTAAAATATTAATATTTCATAAACAGTTTAAGATATTGTGACAAGTTTTATATGCAAATGATTGCTGTGTGTCAAGTGATAAATACCCTAAACTTTTTCTTTCACTAAGATATGGAAGTGAATTGTCCACAGCAGTGATGGCGAACCATGGCACAGCTTGTGGAAGCATGTCAAAGCACCTGATGTAACGACCAAATTGCGTGTTAATGTGTCCACGGCATTTGGAGACAGTAACAGTCGTGTGTGTTAAGTTCTCTGGAGCAGGCAAAGGGTTGATATCCGGTGAAAATTGACTGTTCCTAGCTGCCTCAGAAAGTGTCTCACTCCACTGTGCCACATATTTACTCAGGTGCACACTTTTTTTTTAATTGCATACTTTCTTTGCAAACAAAGTTTTCCAGTCTCTCGTTTATGTTTTATTACTGCAGTATTCATCTCCAGAAGTGGGTGAATGACAAAATCTTTGTTTGTGTATATGTTCAAAATTGCAAAAAATTAACTGATAACTAAAACAATGAAAAATTTCCAGAATTATAAAAATTCCTGGATTAAAAAATCCCCCTCCCCTCCCCGAATATCCCAATTGTCCCAAACAGTATATACCCTTTAATTCACTAATGATATTGTCGCGAGAGACGACGAACACCCACTGCCGGTATGGCGCAGGGATAGCATCACGGACAGTGGTGTAGAAGGTCGCCGGTTCAATCCCGTCCACTGGCAAAAAATTTATTTCTTTGTAATTAAGAATTCCAGAAGGTTCTACATCTTTCTTATGTTCACTTGTAAATTCTACTTGTTTCTTGTGTTAACTGTTCTTCTAATTTCTGGTAAATTCTGTCTGCGTATAAATAGCAGAGCACTCTGCCTGAGAGGCAGTCAGTGCTGCGTGTATGTTGAGTTCGTAATAAACGTGCTTTCAGTATAAGTGCTGTGTTTAGTTGCCTTCGAAGTCAAGCCTACTACCATTGCAACGCGACAATATAAATACAGTCCATATACGTCTGTACTGTACGTTTTTTAAAATTCTGTCTCAACAGTTAACTTTCATCTTTACATTCAATTTCAAACTTATTGAATTGCAGAAACACCTCACCTGCAGTCCTGGGGGTCCGGGTCTTCCTGGGTCTCCCTGAGCTCCCTTTGTTCCCTGAGGACCTACAGGACCCCTGTCTCCAGCCTGACCTACAAAACATTAACAATAACACTACACAAATTTTGCAAAATAAAAATACAATATATACAATACATAAAATGAAGGATATCAGTAATGAAACAAACAGCTTTACAGTAAAAACTGTTAATTAAATCAACATGATTATTGCCTATTTTTCCATGTCTACCTTGCTGTTAAGAGAGATAAAAGGAAGTAAATGCTATCATATCTACAATACTGGTCTTGCTGCTGTGAACCAACTAACAGGGCCAGTGTTAGAACTTGTTTCATTGCAACACGGAGCACAAAATGGAGCAATGCGTTAACATCAAGTTCTGTTTCAAGTCAGGCAAAAGGCCCACGGGACCTATGGGATTTTATGCAAGTGTACGGTGATGGCGCAGTGAGTAAAAAGTGTGTGGTCGAGTGGTTTAAACGCTTTAGAGATGGAAAGGTAGGTGTCGAGGATGAGCCATGTTCGGGATGACAACAGCAAATGAGTGCAAAAAATGCTTGCAGATGATCAGTGGCAGACTTCTATGTTTCACTGCCTAAATTAGCCCTGAAAGGCTTACACTTCGTAACAGAGCTACTTCATGTGACCTCAGTGCTTCGAGCAATTCCATACGAAGTGTTTGCTGACAGTTTCCAACAGCTCTACAACCAATGTCAGAAGTCTATTGTAGCCAATGGCAATTACTTTGAAGACCAGTAAAGGAATTTTGTTTTTAACTCTTGTTTCCTATATTTCCAGAGATCATTCACCAAAATTTTTAGTTGTACCTTGTAGTATTCTCTATCACTAAAATGATGTCATCTTTTTCTCCTTACTGCTGCACATGTGCCATACAGTAGAAACCCGTTTTTACACTTTGCAGGTGACTTCAGTGAAATAGTGTAAAATGCGGAAAATGTAAAACGCGGGAAATAATGTTTTGAACGGTAAAATATGCGTACTTGATCGCTCTTGCATTTTCTTAGATTATTTGTGTTAGATGTACTTAAGAGACATCAAAATACTAGCTAGGAAGTTTATTATATAATGAAGGTTATCCAAATTTTTACCATTTTAAGCGGCATGGAACTGGTAATTTTATGGGATGTAGAGATTTCTGACATAATTTCATTCATCATTATCGATTAGTCAGCAAGCCTTTAACCAACATTAATGATTTACATAGTAAAACTGGACAAGTTCCTTTCTTTTTGTATTTTTCTATGTTTTGCATGATGATATTCGAGAATTTATTAGCAAATATATGCAAAGTATTTTTGTAACATTTGCATAAGGTCGTCATCTCACACTATTATCGCTTTTTTGAGATTATAATGTACTGTAACCCCTTCAATGTGCAGAAAAACAGACACAAGCAATCCATCAGTCTCACCATTTATAAAAGTCACAAAAAATATTTACATAAATATTTGCATTTCACAACAAGAAGAAATTCTCGAAAAACGTCATGTGAAGCATGAGAAACTACCAGCTGCATAAACGAAGCCAAGCTGACAATCGGTGCGGTGGATGAAGGCCCCTACACGTGTTCTGATTTGTCATCTGACCAACGAACTAACCAAATTCGTAGCAATTTATTATAATTTTTTTTAAATTATGGAAAACAGCAAACTTATTTGCAATTATTAATTCAAGTAACAATAACAAGATTGTGATCTAGACTGACTTGTTATTAATACTTGAATTAATAAATTCGTGGCAGTGATGTCAGTGCCTCCCTATTCTTTGGTGTCCATTTGTCAAACTCTTTTGGTTTTCACTTGTTTGCTCTACAGACAGCAGACGATTGCAGGCAGGAAGTTCATCCAGTAGCACTACACATGCACAATTTGTCGGATGGAGTGGTGGGGGCAATGTTACCATCAGCCACCACATCATAAACCGAATAGGCATGTACTGCAAACAATGACACGCGAAATATATGTTTGAATACATGCGAAATGTCAAGAAACCTCACTGCGTAACAATTATAAACACTATACTTTAAGACGAAAGCCACTCCAGCATCAATTTATGTCAATTACGTCATTTTTTTTTTCTTTACGAATGTGGTTTCAAAAAGTGTAAAATGTGGGAAAAGTGTAAATATGTTAATGCAAAAATGGGGGCGAATTAACATTGTAAACATATGAAATTTGAGGAGACCAACAAAAAATGGTGCAAATGGCAGGAAAACGTAAAATCTGGGAACGTAAAAACAGGGTTTTACTGTAGTGGTGCCATGGAAATAAGTACAAATGAAATACATTTTCTGGCTCTGCAAAAGTGCAGTGCCTACCTTTGGGCCCCGGTGCTCCATCCGGTCCGGGCAGTCCTCGTCCGCCAGCTACTCCCCGCTCTCCCTGGGGACCCGCAGGCCCCGTCGGGCCCCGGATTCCCCTTTTGCCTCTCTTCCCTTCCGGTCCCGCCGTTCCTGGGAGTCCGCGAGGTCCGGGTGCTCCGGATTCTCCTTTCATCCCGGTCTCTCCTTTAAAGCCACGCTCTCCAGGCGTTCCCTGGAAATGAGGAAAAACATTAACAACTTACATAATTTTGTATTACTTTCTTCCTCCAAAAAGGTAACAAAATCTGCAACTATAGAACCTGTTGATGTGTACACTTTAACAGAAGTCATCTAGTGAAACCTAACTTACCTGGATGATAGTTATAAGGTGAGGCCTTGAATTAAGATTTGTGCCACAGCCAGGATTTGAACCCACATTCCCTGCTTACTAGGCTTTAACCGTTCAGCCACTGTGGCATTACGAATAATGCAAATGCACACAATAAGTGTCTCCCAGACAACACAAACTTCTATTCTGCCTCAATGTTCCCCTATGTAATTCGTATTGATATTGTTGAGGATCTCTATTAGTGAATCTTGGCTGTGGCACAAATTTTAATTCAATGCCTCACCTTACAATCATAAACTTTGTTATGTTCAGATTATATATGTCTCTGGAACATGAATTTAATTGATAAGGCACAAATTTCAATTTCATGCATTATCTTACAGTCACCATCTTTGATAGCTATGTTGACTAATAATGCTTGACATAAAAGCGACACTGTTCCCATTTTGTTCAGTGCTGGAATGCTATACCACTATGAATATGAATTACAGAGGGGAACATCAATGCAGAATTCAAGTATGTGTTGTGGAGGGAGATGTACTTGAGTTATTTCATACATTTGCATTCTCCATAATGCCACAGTGGCTGAATGATTATAATACCTGCTTGGTAAGCAGGAGACCCGGGATCAAATCCCAGTCATGGCACAATTTTGAATTTGATGCTACAACTTATGATCATCATCTTTCATATGTTGAGAACACATCCGTCACTGGAAGATGAATTAATTTGTAAAGTTATCTGGGACTCTCTGGGAAGCATTAAAGTCCCTCAGCTTTTCTTAATTCTTCAAAACACATAAGCAACTCACTTAACTTTCCAACCATTCTGTCATTTAACATCTAGGAAAGCCATGAGAAGATAAAAACAAATTACAAAACAATTTAGATAAAATATCTGTATGGGTGAAAACCAGCAACTGAACCTAAACAATAAAACATATGAGGTGCTCCACTGAGATCTATGATTATGTTAAGTTGTGGTAATCAAAGAAATCTTGCAAATGTGAAAGGTACTAAAACAATTATGCAACTATAGATCATAATTACAAAACAACTTAAATTGGAACCTCACATTGAAAATGTTCAGGAGCAGGAAGAGGCAAACCACAACTGACGAGCAAACCGTTGAGTGCGAGGTTGTAAGTTCAATCCCTGGCAAGGCTAATTTGAAAGGTTAGTGTTAACAATAATGACAATAAAAACATCAGCTGTTAATGACTCAGTAACTGCATCAGGAGGCCACCAGAAAATGAGTGTGTGGGAAGTACAGAGATCAACCTTCTATGAGATGTATGTGTTACACTTCACAAAATGGACATTGTCGACATCTTCTAAATGTTCATAGCAATGCACTAACTGGCACCACCAGCACTGAATGAAAGACAGTGCACTATAGTGATCACAAGTATCATTGAATATGAACTCCTTGGAAAACAAAACGTGCAGAACACTTAGTTAAGTATCCCTATATAGAATCACATTGGTGTAACCGAATGTAGAGAATTTATGGCATGCAACTCAGTGCAAAAAAAATCTTTTGTGGATCTTTATGGTGCTTACCTTTGTGATCAGTCTGGTGTGCCATTTTTCATTCAGTGTTCAGTGTATAGGTTAATTGTTTGCCTTGTACATTTCTCAGATGTCGAAGATGTCCAATTTGTGAAATATAGAGCACAGATCATAATCCTGTGATAATTGTTGTATTTATGGTACATACATGAAGTTCAGAACTCAAATAGCAATCATCCAAAGCCATCTGATGAAACTCTAAAAAATTATTGAGAAAAACATCTTTGAAGATTTTGGACAACCAGTAATTATAGCCATTGGTGCGCCCTAGTTGCAGAGTAGTAGAGCGCCAGACTACAAGTTCAAAGCTCGCGGTTTCGATACCCGCCAGGTCCTAGGATCTTTATCTGTCACTTTCCACTTCTTTCACCTCTGGCAGTATTGTTCATGTGAAAAATACCGAGTAGCACCATGGTTTGGAACCCATGATAAACTGTAGGTCCTCCCATAACTGACTGGGTAAGTCAGGTCGACGGTCAGAGAAAGGCAATGGCATACCACCTCCAAACAGGACCATGCCTAACAAAGCACTGTGGTGTTCAAACCAATCTTCGAATTGTTGACTGCTTTACCTTTTTTTAGAGACAAGATTTCCAACGGTCAACTTGGATCATCACTAGCATTGTAGATCATTAGGCAATAAAGATGCTACTTCATATTTTTAAAATTTATTTTTGTTTTACAATTCATACAATATATGGTAATTAACATATATGTAATCATATTTTTTATTAAAAATTTACGTCTTTTCTTATTCTTAATTTCAGATATTTTACAAAAGGTTGTTAATACTGATGGTTTAAACAATAATTTTTAAAAATCACAAATTCCTTTTTTTACAGAATGCACTCCACTATTAATTTATAATGGTTGGCTTTGTTTTCCCAATATTGCTACAAAAATGGAATTTATGATGTTTATTTAATTGAAACTATCATTGTTACTGAGGTCTTATAAAATGTTGAAACTTAAGAATAAATACATTTTTCATAAATATTATTATTAGATTTCTGTTGATTAGCAAATATTTAATGACTTTTATATTTATATTTAAAGGTGTATGCATATGAAGAAAAATAGAGAAAAAAATACGGAATGGGGGAATTTAAACCATTACTGCTTCTACTTTTTGATTAGCATTTTAGAACCCTACAAATGAAAGACGATGATTGTCCAAAAGTATTAATTAATGTGTCATTAAAGTACCTCAAAAAACATCAAAGTCGATTTTCTCAAGTATTTTTAGAGTTGCATCAAATTGATTTGGCTACTTGATACTTGACTTCCGAACGTCACATACCACCTCCTTGTCAGATAGCTGTGTGCATTACCATGCTACTTCTGGTATCCAAGGAGATGTGACAGCTCCAGAAAACAATCCACCTGGCAGAGTAACGACACGGGGCAGTGTGCCGGCCAGTCTGCACAGGGTTTTTAGGTGGTCTTCCTCATCCAACAAGGTGAATACTGGGTAGGTACCCATGTTTTACCTTACTTACAGAAATCGGAAACATTATGTTCAAACAAAGTAACACCAGATGTAAACTGAAATGGTATGGGGATAGAGGGAGGAGAGAGATCAGTGGGTTGGTGACAGGAAGGCAACCTGACTACCCTCTGCCAAATCCAGATTAACATGCCGGCCCTCACGATAAGGCCGGTCCGTGCGTATGACAGAGTACAGTGATGATGACACAAACATACTAATCAAAGGTGGAACACTGAAAGAGTTGCAGAATGAAATAAAAGAGTGTACATCTCACCCATCAGAATGGTTCTCTGCGAACAACTTAATAACAAATACACAGAAAACAATCACCATCAATCTACATGCAATACAGAACAAACAGAATCTAACTCCAACCATAGAACTGCTGAGCAAAAGACTAGAATCTGTAAATGCTACCAAATTTCTTGGGGGTCTGGATCCAAGTTGACCTAAGATGGAACAACCATATACAATAAAATGTACAAACTAAACAGCATTTGTTATGGTATCAAAATTATTGCAGGTGGCACATCAATGAAAGTCCTCAAAATTGTGTATTATGCTGAAGTAGAATCACAGTTAAGGTATGGTTTAATCTGCTGGGGAAATTCACCGCCCAGCAAAAGTTGTTTCATTGCCCAGAAAAGAATAAAAGAATAATAAGAACTATGGTAGGTGCAGCATCACGTTTCTCACATAAACCTTTATTTAAAAAAACTGCGTATTCTTCCACTACTGAGCCTCTACATACTTGAAGTAGTAGTGTTCATACAAAAAATTTTAGACTCCGAAAACAAGCTCATAGCAACCAATCACAGTATTCACACATACAACACAAGGAAGCATTATGATATACAAGTACAGTTTGCTTGTACGACACTAAAGCAAAAAGGCCCCCAGCAGGCAGGGACAAAACTTTATAATAAATTACCCAAGAACATTAAAGCAATAAAACATGCTTGCATAAATTCAAAACTGCTTTAAGTAACTTTCTGCCTGAAAAGTGCTATTATAGTGTGAATGAATTTTTATCTGAAAAATAATATGGGAAATGAAAAAGTGTAAATATGTATATAAGATAAAAGAAATGTAATTATATATAATTATATACAACAAATGTCATCCAAATTATAAAATCAAAAATGTATGGGTTTAAATGTATAAGTGTATGTGTACTTTAGTGAGTGTTTAAACTTAGAAATGTACGTGTACTTTAGAAAGTACCATTTATGTGCTTTTTATGTATGGCTTAGATAATTTTATTGTATTTAAAATCTACTATATACATTATGTATAGAAATAAAGATTGTTTGACTTACCCAAAGTACAGGCCCGCCGATAGAAACAAAAACCACAAATAAAAACACACAAACATTCAAGCTTTCGCCACCGCTGGTAGCTTCTTCAGGAAAAAGAGGAAGTAAGGAGAGGAGAAAGGGAAGGATACGGGTTTTATGGAAGTGGAAACAGAGTCATTCTAATCCCAAGAGTGGAAGGACATCAAACGTTCCCTTCCCTACAGCATAGGTCTTCATGGCAAACAAGTCTGCTCCAGTCCCGAATCCCTGAACCAGTACACCAATAACCTAATAACAGCTTTCACATCCCGCAGCTATCCTCCTGATCTGGTACAGATGCGAATTTCCAGAGCCACTTCCTCATCCCCCCAAATTCAGAACCTTCCACAGAAGAACCCCAGAAGTGCCCCTCTTGTCACCGGATACTTTCTGGGACTGGAGTGGACCCTGAAAGTGGCTCTCCAGCAAGGATATGACTTCCTTAAATCCTGCCCCGAAATGAGATCCATCCTTCATGACATCCTTCCCATTCCACTGAGAGTGTCTTTCCGCCGCGCACCTAACCTCCGTAACCTCCTAGTCCATCCCTATAAAATCCCCAAACTACCTTCCCTACCCTCTGGCTCCTACCCTTGTAACCACCCCCGTTGTAAAACCTGCCCTATGCTCCCTTCCACCACCACTTACTCCAGTCCAGTAACCTGGAAGGTGTACATGATCAAGGGCAGAGCCACTTGCAATAGCACCCACGTGATTTACCAACTGACATGCCTGCACTGTGAAGCATTCACAGGCAGACAGTGTTTGGTGGTAATGAGGATCACCCTGTGGCTAAACACGCCTCAGTGCACGGCCAGCACATCTTGGCGCAGTGTTACACCGTCCGGGTTATCTGGATACTTCCATCGACATCAATCTTTCAGAACTCCAGAGATGGGAACTTGCCCTTCAACATATCCTCTCTTCCCGTTGCCCACCTG
This sequence comes from Locusta migratoria, assembly GCA_026315105.1. Lineage (NCBI taxonomy): Eukaryota > Metazoa > Arthropoda > Insecta > Orthoptera > Acrididae > Locusta > Locusta migratoria. The sequence goes on along the minus strand of CM048754.1, from coordinate 40,379,323 downwards.
GTCTCAACCTCCGCTAAATTCAAATTCCCGCTCACCATCTTTAACATCTTTGCCTTGGTTCTGTGGACAGAGCCTCTTCCTCAAGTGGTATCTCTGTCCAACTTCTTTGGTTTCTACAAATGTCTGCCTAGGTGTGTTTGCATGTGGACATGTGTGAGTGTGTGTGTATTTATTACCTTCCTTTTTTTCCCTAAGGTAAGTCCTTCCACTCCTGGGATTGGAATGACTCCTTTTCCACTTCCTTAAAACCCGTATCCTTCCCTTTCTCCTCTCCTTCCTTCCTCTTTTTCCTGAAGAAGCTGCCAGCGGTGGCGAAAGCTTGAATGTTTGTGTAGTTTTATTTGTGTTTTTTGTTTCTATCGGCGAGCCTGTACTTTGGGTAAGTCAAACAATCTTTATTTTTATACATATTTTTTCCACCAGGAAAGTCTCCTTCTATAATATTTGCTTCTACTATATACATTATTATAGAGGAAAAATTCCTAGCAGGAAAAATATATATAAAAAGTAGATGAAGTTTACTTACCAGGCAAAGGAGCACAGGTAGTGATAGTAATATAAATAAAACACACACACACACACAGGCACACACACACACACTTAAACGCCTATGACTTGTCCTATATCATTGTGTACAATGTATGATTTCACGGGACCAATAAATATAGAATACAATACAGTGCTTACCGGGCTGCCTTTCATTCCAGGTTGTCCGGGGCTGCCGGACAGACCGGGAGGTCCCCTGGCTCCCGGGAAGCCAGGAGGCCCAGTTAGACCTGCTGACCCGGGGCTGCCCTTCTCTCCTGGCGAGCCGTCCTTGCCCGGCGGTCCCGGCAATCCGGACTCGCCCGGCTGGCCGGGGCGCCCTGCCTCTCCTGCAAACGAGTCGTGCCTCAGTAAGTCTGCATTCACCTCCCAGCACCGTGTTTTGTAGATGCCGACAACGTAATGAGGACAGTTTGCAACTCACTGCAATGGCTTCTGTCGAACCTCGACAGGCACATTAAAAAGACACTCCTACACCGGTAGCTTAGCTTTTGGCGACAGCCTTCATTAGAAAAAGACACACACACTCATTCGTACAATCGCACAGGCATACTTGACAGACATACAACCGTCTTCTCCTGCTGCTGCATTCTGAGTAATGCTCCATGGTGAAGGATGTGTGGGAAGGTTGGAAGGGGAGAGGAGGGGGGTGGGGGAGCAGGAAGAAAGAAAGGTCATGGTGGAGATGGATACAACTCAGCCTTACAGAGCATGTAGGTACTAGATGGCTGGAAAGAGATGCAGCTTAGGAATGCATGGGGGGGGGGGGGGATGAGAGGGAAGCAAAATTCACACACACACACACACACACACACACACACACACACACACACACACACACACAAGGAATAAATAAGAAATATTGTTGAGTCCCACTTACATGGGTAGAAATGATCATCAGAATAAAATACGAGAAATCAGAGCTCGAACAGAGAGATTCAGGTGTTCTTTCTTCCCACGCGCTATCCGAGAATGGAATGGGAGATAAATAGTATAATGGTGGTTCGATGAAGCTTCTGCCAGGCACTTAAATGTGATTTGCAGAGTATCCCATGTACATGTAGAAATGAATGGGTATGAACACCCATTTTGTCAAAGTGGTATTATATTATTTTTAATAAATACTTGCCTCCATTATGATCTGTGGACCTTATGTTCCATTAGTTTAATAATGTTTTTGTATGTAATTAACATGAATCTGAACTTTCTCCATAGTTTTCCAAAATAATGCTCCACATTTTAAAAGCAAGAATATTGAAATATATCATCCTGAGACTATATGATAGACAGTTTCTTTGTATTTATATTATGAAAAACTTTTTACCAAGTTTTGTGTTAATGTTCTCTGTATATGAATCTCATAGCAAGTTTTGCTATATTCACATATAGGTAAATATTGCACACTGTTGGTTTTTCAATATCAGCATTAACAATGGAGTAATACTGATAGACACTGCAGGCAAAGGCAGTAGCCATGTGTGTGAGTTATACTTGTGTGAATGTGTGTTTGTGGGTGTATGGGGGGGGGGGGGGGGAGATAGGTACGTGTATGTGTGCTCTCTATCTTTGATAGCTGAATATTAACTTGTGATTGTCTTTTCTACATGCCTGTTGGCTAGTCAATGATGGTATATACAGTGAGTTTCAACCTATCCTCATTATTCTGAGCTTTATTTCTACTTGTAACTCCATATCTTTATTTTTGATTAATATACAGAAAATACTAACAGATTTACAACAATTTTAAAATCATGTTATGTACAGTCTTTACAACAACTCTATCTTACAAATACTTCATAATTTGAGCAATGCCTGCGTCACAGACAGAACCAGAGAGAACAGTACCTCTAGGCCCTTGAAGTCCTTGGCTTCCTTTCGGACCAGGATGTCCTAGATCTCCTTTGGCCCCAGGATTTCCAGGGAACCCAGGTGGTCCAGGTTTTCCAATGGCTCCCTGTAAATACAAATAATGATTGTTTACATACATGTAGGTTACTATTATCTAGCAGGCAAACTATTCTCAACATCCATCTTCCAAATATGGATTTGATGCTTTACTAACAATGTTTCTCAATTTCTTACTCTTTGATTCAAAATCTTGAGAAAGAACATTCAGTTTTCTTGAATGGTTACTGTAAATAATTATAATTTTTTAAAGTTTTGTATGTGGGTAATACTGCAACAAACTAGCAAGAAAAGAATTCTTGCGAGCTGGATTATGAAAAATGTTTGCCCGTTCCACAGAGCTGTGTGCTTTCAGATGGGATATTGAACAAGAAACACCACTTTGTGCAGTACATCAACGATTTAGGAACACTAATTGTCCCTGTAAAAAGAAAATGATCAGTTCATTTAGGCCTGTTTTACACAGACAACTTTCTGGTGAATCGAATTTGAAATATTCAGACATCTCTTCCGCTACAGGAGATTGAAATATATTCAATGCCAAAGTTGAAAATTTGTGCTGGACCAGTATTCAAACCCGGATTTCCTTCTTCAGGCCAGTGGTCACCTTAACCAATTGAGCCATCCAAACACACTTCCCAATTTTCAACTTACTGCACACTATGATGGATTTTATGCCTTACTAACAATAAGGTCCCTCTAGAAAGGCCATGATCACAGTTGTAATTTAGTTTGCTGCATCACATGACAATGTAAGTCAGAAATGACTCACTTTAATAATAATATGTAGACAGGGAACAACTCACCGTAAAGAAGAACGTTGAGCTGCTGAGAGATACAAATAAAAGACACACCAAACACACACACAATTCTAAATTTTCGGCCGCGGTCTTCCTCACACAGAGGACACTCATCCACACAATCATTCAGGCACACTTATCCACACATGTCAGCCATCTCTAGCTGCCCAACACAGTCAGAGATGGCTGACGTGTGTGGATGAGTGTGCCTGAGAGATTGTGTGGATGAATGTGCTTTTTCTGCAGAAGGCCGCAGGCAAAAATTTAGAATTATGTGTGCGTTTGGTGTGCCTTTTATTTGTGACTGTCAGCGGCTCAACGTTCGTCTTTACGGTGAGTTGGTCCCCTTTTTTTTTTTTTCTCAAATCATCTTACTACTTTCTCTCAGATTCGGCACATTGGGAAAGAATAGTGCCCCTGCCCTTTTATTCATCTTGCTTGCAGCTTTATCTGTATTCCCACAAGGGCATGGGCGTATTTGTGCAACCACAAAGAAATTATCACCTTATCTGTCAGAGACATACATATGAACATAGATACACTGTCCGTTCTTTCGGACTTTCTGGTGAATGTTGAATACTCAATGTGTGTGCACATTTTTATGATTGGTGTAAATAAGTAGTCAACCCTATGGTGTCTCTGTGATGTCAGTGATCTACAGATTATGCTGAGTGTTGAATTAATTTCCGAGTGTGCTGCACTGTGCAGAAATATGGAACACAGTTATATATTGCTCGAGTCTTTGAGAAAAGTATGCTCTCAGAACTTTCACAGTAGCGCATGCTATGGGCAATTAAGCCTCTCTTGCACCAGCTGTCAGTAGAACGGGCCACTCACCTCTGAGATGCTTTTGCACTTACTAAACGAATGTGTAACAAAGCATGCTAATCTGATTTGCATCTTCTCTATCTCCCCTAACAATCATATCTGGGACAGATCTCACACAGATGACCGATACTCAAGTACTGGTTGAACAAGTGTTTTAAGCTAATTCCTTTGTTGATAGACTAAACTTCCTGACAATTCTTCCAGTGAATCTGTCTGCCATCTGTCTTACCAGGGATTAATTTTACATGGTTGTTACCACATCGGATACCTCATGCCTAACTCCAGATATTTTATGAAAGTAACTGTTTCTAGTGATAGTTCTGCATCTAGTGTATTCTGACTTTTTTCTTTGGGAGCAAATTTTGCGTTATGTTTACATAGCCCCACTGCTATAAAGACTGGGACAATTCAGACAACACATTAGTGTTGTTGTGATAATCACTGATAGAGTGTGGCTACATAAAGTACGGAACAAGCTCGACTACAGTTTGGGCATGAGTCCTCTCACCAGAGGAGCACTCACAGAATATGTGTAAAGAGGAAAATACAAACTTGGTGAGTTTACATATCTATTTGTGCATCAGTCACATATGTAAAATATAGAGCTTTGAACATGAACGAATCATTTATAGCAGCCTCGTAATTCCACAAGAAAAATCTACTGCTAATCTTGTAAGATTCAACTGATTCTTGAGCTTGGTTTTCATAGCAATCATATTCCATAACAATTGACACAGTATGTAAAGCCTAATTTTGTGTTTGAGGTGCATACTTGATTAATCGTTGTTGTGAGCTGTCTTCCCTAAAACATGATTTATTTATTTATTTTTTACTTATTGCTATGTTTCTTAAAAACATTAATGTTGTTACTTTATCAATTAACTGTTTTGCTATACAGTAGAACCCCTCTAATCCGACCTTGGATGGTCCGTCACTCCAGTTAGTCCGACCATGCTTCAGACACTCAAACCTGTGCCAACTTGTCACTGACTGGACGCCTATTGGGCCGTTGTAGCAGTGTCTATCGCTGTGCATACTGTACATTATTGTGCAGTTTTATCCGTTGTTGGGATTAAAAAACGTCAAAAAACAAATGTTCAAATGTTTGTAATTCTTATGGGACCAAAATACGTTGGTCATCAGTCCCTAGACTTACAAACTACTTAAACTAAGTTAGACTAACCTAAGGACAACACAAACATCCATGCACGAGGGAGGATTCGAACCTCCGACGCGGGAAGCCACGCAATCCGTAACATGGCGCTCCAGACCACTCGGCTACTCCCACGTGGCTTATAAAACGTCGTTGCTTGCTTTATTCCGTGTTCCCTACAGTACTTATTACATTCATTGGGTGTACAGTTGTCTATTTTTCTACATGTCTGGATTCAAACGTAAACATGTAACTCTTTCACTAAATGAAAAATTAGCAGTGCTACAAAAACTGGACAAAGGAGAATCGCTCTGCAAAAATTGCAAAGGTACTGAATGTATGTGTTATGACAATTAAGGATTGGAGGAAGCATCGGAAAGACATTGAATCCTATACAGTTACGATTGATGGTGAAAACACTCTGAAGAATCGCAAAACATTAAAAAATCCTAAACTTGCACTGCTCGATAACGCACTGAGGATGTGGTGTTGTTAAGAAGGAAGGGCAGGAACTCCAATATCCGGGCCAATTCTCAAAGAAAAGGTCATACTGTTACACAAGAAACTGGAAGCCGAAATTAAATTTCCTACCAGTGAAGGCTGTATTGCTCGTTGGAAAACTCGTCATGGTGTCTGATTTGTTTCTACAGTACGTACAGTACTGTAATTTGTTTATCTTTTTTCCTTTTAAAACCAATAAATATTATAGTATTTGTAGACTTTTTTAGTTAATATATTGTTTATCACTGTGTAAAAAACATCTACTTATATTACTGAAGACGTCTTTTAGTTCTTAAATAGTTTAATTTTTTGTACTAAATGTCTATTTATATTTTTGCTATAAATACTAAGATTTTTCGGATAATCCGACCTTTTGTCATTCCGACCATGGTCCTGGTCCCGAAGGTGGCAGATTAGAGGGGTTCTACTGTAGTTGAAAAACTATGAGAGGAACTCACCGGAGGGCCAGGTGGTCCCGAGATTCCGTCGATCCCCCTGAGGCCAGGGGGTCCCGGAGGACCCTCTCGCCCTCTCTCACCTCTCGGTCCAGCTGGGCCCTGCAAAACACACAAAATTACAACTGATCACACTGTAAGGTGCAATAATTAATTTTAACTCGCTCTTTCAACTAATACTTTTAAAAATCCACTTGTATACCTGCGCGCTCGCGCGTACACACACACACACACACACACACACACACACACACAGTAGCAATTCACATATCCAATAATGTGGGCTGGTTCTTATATTCACTGTGGATATTTCAAAGAATTACTTAAGTCAAATCACAATATTATTACAGAGAAGTGACCATCTACTATTTTTGTGAAATATCTACTTTCTTATTCTTGCGCACACTCCAAGAAAATCTATGAACAATTTATTTTGCCTAAAATAATTATCCAGATCTAGACTGTTATCTTAAACAAAATAGACTTGATTGCTGTTTCTCCTGTGGACCATGTTGTCCAAATTCATGATCCAAGTACAATGTACACATTTCACTCTCGTAGATACGGCATCTGTTGATACAGCTAGCCAAAAGTAAATCTCTTGTTGTGGTGAAGTGATAGAAGCTCTGGGGACAGAATTACTTGTGAGCCTGAAATAAAGAGATGGCGGATGGGGCTGCTGTGGGTTCAAACACTTGAGCAATACTCAAGACATGTTCGTACAAGCGTTTTATACGCGGTCTCCTTTACAGATGAAGTACAGCTTCCCAAAATTCCCCCAATAAACCAAAGTCGGCTGTCCGCCTTACTCACAACTGATCTTTCTTGTTTGTTCCATTTCATATCGCTCTGCAATGTTACACCTAGATATTTGAATGACGTGACTGCATCAAGAAGCTCACTACTAATGCTGTATTCAAACATTATGGTATTGTTTCTCCTACTCATGCAGATCACCTTATATTTTTCAACATTGAGAACTAGGTGCCATTCTTTGCACCAACTAGAAATTTTGTCTAAGTCATCCTGTATGATATTATAGTCAGTTAAAGATGGCACCCTCCCATACATCACAGCATCATCAGCACAAAGCCGCAAATTACAAGTTACTCTATCCATCAGATCATTTATATAGATAGAAAATAATAGTGGTCCTATCACACTCCCCTGGGGCACGCCTGACAATACACTCATATTGATATAGAAAACACTGAATTCCCCCCCCCCCCCCCCCCCCGAAGCTGAATTCATAATGTGGGAATGAAAGGGTCAAGAAACTGTTGCAAAGACTGGCATGAGTCTCCTCTCTAGTGAAATGACATCAAAGGCAAATGTTGATTACCAGGAGGTGGTCAGGGATATCTCCTCCAAACGGTTTGATTACAAGATCTGCAGTGTGTTGTTGTCTCTGGATCAGCAGTCCCCAAACATTACTACCGGTATGCACCTGAACCGTAATGATGATGAAGTTGGTGCTGGTGATAAGGGCCTCATGTTTGGTTATGCGACTGATGAAAACTCAGAAATGCACACCATAGACAATAGTGTTGGCTCACAGCTTTAATAAAAAAAATTGCTGAGCTTAGGATAAATGGAGAGTTCTGGTGGGCAAGGCCAGACCAAAAACCCAAGTCACTTGTTAATACTACATGGCACATGAAGCTGCATGCCTGAAAGAGTGCATACAGTTGCCGTATAAGTACAACATCCTGGAATAAAAAAAAAAAAAATAAAAAAAAAAAATAAATAAATATTATAGAGGAAAAATTCCTAACAGGGAAAATATACGTAAAAAAAGGATGAAGTACACTTACCAGGCGAAGGGGCACAGGCAGTGATAGCAACAATTAACACACACACACACACACACACACACACACACACACAAACGCTAGCTTTCGCAGCCTAGCTGCTTCATCAGGCAGAAGGGAAGGAGAGGGAAAAGGAAATGATTAGGGTTTTAAGGAAGGGGGTAAGGAGCCATTCCAATCCCGGGACAGGAAAGTCTGTGTAAATGTGTGGGTGTATGTGCATTTATTTACCCTCCATTTTTTCCCCCAAGGTAAGTCTTTCCTGTCCCGGGATTGGAATGGCTCCTTACCCCCTTCCTTAAAACCCTCATCATTTCCTTTTCCCTCTCCTTCCCTTCTGCCTGATGAAGCAGCTAGGCTGCGAAAGCTAGCATTTTTGTGTGTGTGTGTGTGTGTGTGTCTGTGTGTTTATTTGTTGCTATTATTGCCTGTGCCCCTTCGCCTGGTAAGTGTACTTCATCTATTTTTTACGTATAAATAAAAAAAAAAAAAAATAAAAAAAATTAAAAAAAACCCTCACTGGAGGAAATCTGTACTGACTTTATGGAGATACCGTATATTTCTGCAGATAAGACGATGTACAAATTTTCATCAAAATTTTATAGTTTAAGCATATATCTGGCCTTTAAGACGACCCCCAAGTTACTGTATTTACCCAAATGCTGCCACACATTTTTCAGTTGTGATCTAAAATTAAGCCTGTGTACATTTTTTTTTTTTTTAAAGTAAAGTAATTTTTCTCATAGAGATGACATTTAATCGCATCCATGCACATATTATGCAGGTGAAAACACACGAATTGTCTGAGAACAGAAGCTAAAGGATTTCGAAGGAAGCCGCAATAGTTGGCAAAGCTCCGAAATATTTTAACCCTTTCACTGCTCTGTATGTCAATATACTCTAATCGTTTCAGTGCGACTCTGGATACCTTGAGAAATTATTTTTGGCAAGCGACATTGTAAAATCAAGCTGCATTGTAAATACGGTAATTAATTCTATTCGTGCTTTATGGGGCATATAGGCTATCATATGTACCCTTGTCCACTTAGTAAATTAATAAAGCTTAAAAAGCAAATATCTTTTTTAAAAATTTCCCAAAACTTTGTTTTTGTAAATCTTTTCTCCTCAATATAAATTTCAGGATAATTACGCAGATGTGCTGCATAGCGAGGTTACAGTGAGACTTCAACCTTCAAATGATATATATTGAATCGATACGTATGTTTCTGAACTGTAGATTCGAGAGCTACGCTCCCACACGTACTAAAAGAAAAAAAAAAAAAAAAAAAAAAAAAAAAAAAAACCAAAAAAAAAAAAAAAAAAGAAAGAAAAAAAAATCATAACATTCGTCTGTTCGATACCTACTGTTACCGCTTCGATATATGTTTTGGAAGTCGAAGCCGCGCTATGCAGAATTACCAATTTTAGACTAAAATTCAATCTAATTATTTTTGTACCGTCGTATAAGACGACCTCGGGTTTTGGGGCCTTTTTTATGATTCAACCATCATCTTATCTGCGGAAATATACGGTAGTTATAAAAGCAATTATTCTTACAAGATACTTGGAAGAAATGAAAAAAACAGAATTATTGAAATCAGTGAAGCAATTTCTGAGTTTTAGCAAGACTAATGCACATCCATTGATTTCTGTATAAAAAATGTATGCTTTCCTCATTATACGTACCATGCTGTTGCCGTGTATTGCAATACTTTTGCCCGTCTACTAGTGTATTCGGCGACCGTTACCCGTCCTGAGGAACAAATCACAGAGAGCCGAGCAGCCGTGACTTACCATCGGACCGATGGGGCCCATGGGCCCCGTGGTGCCCTGTGCGCCCTTCTCGCCCTGTGCGCCCTGCTCGCCCTTGGCTCCGTCCAGCCCGGGGAAGCCGCGGTGCCCCTTGATGCCCGGCAGCCCCGGCATGCCCGGAAGGCCCCTGGGTCCTGGAGGCCCCACGGAACCCGGCTGCCCAGGTTCTCCGTCGTCACCTTGCTCTCCCTGAAAAATTCCATTTTACTTACTTCTTGAACAGGTTCCTGACAATTTCATTACAATCAATATTTAAACATTTATTACTCTATCACTGTGAAGAGGGAAAACAAGACATAAATGGATTGTGGCAGTGAAAGGAGAAATGTAGAAAAGGAGGGAATGCTGTAAAGAGTGAAAGGTGGTTGAAGGATAGGAACTGGTGCACAGGCTTTTATTCCAAGCAGAACCAACTGCAGTTGATTACTTCAAAATATTGTGTCAACAGAAAAGTTTCTAATAAACAGAATTTTTTAATATCAAACTCACAGCAGCCACACTCATACATAAGCAACTTAGGTTTTGGCCATTAGCTTCAGCAGGAAAAGAAAAATACTGCCATCATACAATCACAGAGACATCCTTCAGACAAACAACCATCATCTCTGATTACTGAGTTCAACTAGGAACACAGCAGCTGATGTTGATGGTCATGTGTCTGTGAAGTGCACCTGTGTGTTTGTATGAGAATAGGTGTATTTTTCCAATGAAGGCTGCGACAGAGAGCTGTAAGTTACCTGTGTATGAGTGCCTTTTTTACATGCTTGTCATGACTTGACGAACGTCTTTGTGTTAGGTTGGGGTCATTTGTAGAACACAATTCAACCCATTAGCTTTGACCCATGACATCAGCTAGTTGTGTTCTGACATCATCATTGCATGATAATTTGGAGCTGTCTGTGTTCAAAGGCGTTGCTTGTTTGTTTGCATGTGTGTGTGTGTGTGTGTGTGTGTGGTGTGGTTTATTTTTTGTGCTAGTGTTTCGTACACTGGGACATAGTTTTGATAAGCTGCCTTTTTGTTAACTTTTTGTAGTGTAGCTTCTATTGGTGTTGGATGTTTGCAAAAGGTTCAGAACACTGTAAAGGGAAATTTCAGTAGTGTGTATGTAGGTTGGTAATACACCATACTGCATGGAAGTGGTGTGATTATTTCTTTTGGCAAAGCCAATAAATGTGAAAAGTTAGAAACTGCTTGTAGTGACAGAGTACCATTGGTATTGTTATCCTCATTCAAGGTGTATTATGGATCAATTTAAGTATTTGATACCTTTTTTATATTGATGGGATTTGGGCAGGGGTTGATTGGTATTGTTTTCTTGATTTTAGGTATAGAACAGGATAATTGAAGTATTCAATATTGTTTTTATGCTACTGGCTTTGAACAGGGATGTTGATTGGTATCGGTCTTAATTTGATGTGTCTTATTGGTCAATTGAACTATTTGATTCCATGTATAGTTCTTTGGTTGGTTTTGGTTTGTGTTTCGCATATTTAGTGTGTTTTTTATATCATAGTTTTGATTGTTTTTGGATGAATTTTGGTCGTTTTTCCAGCTTAGAATGTTCCCCAAAACCTCCACATTCTTGAGATTGTCCCCTTAATGTCATTTTATTGGTTTTACATTAATTTTTGTATGTTTATATGTGTGTTTGTCGATGCTTTTCATGACTGTTTTGTTCGCCATAATGGCTATGAGTATATACATCATTGCAACCATGTGGATAACAACACGGATCAAAGCAGATGGGTGGAACCGCATCGTAAAATTACGCCAGTGAATTGCAAACTATCCTCATTATTTTGTTCAACTTTAATTTAGTTCGTTTGCACACATTTTGGTTGGCTGGAAGGTGGGAGTAAGGGACCAAACAGCTAGGTCATCAGTCCCATTTGCACACGGGTCCATAGCCTCAATATTTTTTACAAAACAATACACTGTCTTTAGAGGCTATACAATTTTCAGTTTACTTGCTACTGGGCAATAGGAACTTATTATCAGACAACCTATAAATATACCAAACACAAGAAGGAATAAAAAGCACTAAATGACAAGAGGTAAGGAAAATTAAGTTTTGAAAGTCCTCTTGACAATTAGATCAGACAGAGCAAAAGCTTGAATTGTCTTTGTTGAGAATGGAGAAGGTTATCAGCCATGCTCTTTCAAAAGGACCATCCAAGTCTTTGCAGAGTGTGATTTCAGGTAATCACAGAAAACCCTAATCTGAATGAATGGAGACAGGTTTTAACTTGTTCTCTGAAAATGTGTACAGATCCTGGAAATTACATTTTGGAACATTCAAATAGCAGCAGCAACCACCCTCTGAGTCTGCCCTGCTTCGAACCTTCCTATGGCTCTCCATGCCATATCTTAAGGCAAGTAATGTTGTTGCATTGCGTTAGATGCTCACTACGCTACCTGAACCCAACTGCTTGTGTAATTTGTTTGGTAGAGTAGACACAAGTCAATACCAGCCCGCTCTGCAGCAACTTTTTGTTATTACCACTGTCTTCGTTGCTAACATTGAATCCATAGAACAGACAGAAAGATGTCAAACCGTTTTAGTTCATTACGCTGATGAAAATATTTCTGAACTTAGATTTCTCAACTGATCCCCTTATCATTTTGACCAGCGTAGTTGAGTTACGTTTTTCTCAGGTGCTGTAATCGTACAAAATGGACATATGAAAATTTGTTGCTGGGGCTGGGAATTGCCCTGGGTCTCTTGGTGCCTAGGCAGTTGCACTAAACCCTGCACCACCCCAGGCACACGAGCTTCACACAACCGCATGGACAATCCAAACGCAAAAATGTTGAAACATTAAAAGTTTACAGATCCCGTATCAGAAATGTCAAATTTGGAGTGCCTCAGGGATCCGTAATAGGCCCTTTCTTGTTTATATGCTATGTAAATGACTTTCCTAATGCTTTCTGTAATGATAATTTTTTTACAATGTATGCTGATGACACATCAGGACTGGTATGGGAAAAGACTTGCCTAGTGTTGGCAAATAAGTAAGACATTTTGTAGAAAGAGCTAAGGCAAAGTTTGAAAGGGACAATCTAAAAGTTAATTTAGAAAAAACAAACATTATGTCTTTCAATGTTGGTGACTTAGAAGAGTGCATTGAAGTTCAGAGTACTGGCAATGATATATTAGGTAAAATATGCAGACAATGTAAATTTTTAGGTATGTACTTAGACAGTAAGCTCTCATGGACTAAACAAATTGACAATGTATGTTCAAGATTATCATCTAGTTTGTATGTCTTAAGGAGGTTAGAGCCATACGTAAACAGGCCAACACTGAAGATAGTATACTATGGCTTGATGTATCCACATATTTTATATAGCCTAGTGTTATGGGTTGGAGCAGCCAAAACCCATGTTGACAGGGTTTTTAAATTGCAGAAAAGAGCAATAAGAATCATCTGCAAAGTAAACTCAAGTACATCTTGCAAGGGATTATTTGTGGAATACAAAATTATGATCGTTTGTGCTATGTATATGTATCATGCAATAATACTAGCTGTAGATGAAAATAAATATACATTTTGTAATGAGAAAATACATGAACACAACACTAGGCAGGCTCATGATTTTCACATGACAAAAATAATAATAATAATAATAATAAATACCACACACACCGCAAATAGTCCATGTATAAATGGTGCAAAGTATTTTAACGCACTATCACAAGAAATAGAATTGTTGACTGGGGAAGCCTTTAAAAAACAACTATAAACTTGGCTCATACTGCAATGCCCATACTGCCTACCTCAGTAACTGAGACCTAAAACTATATTTAACCAATAATATTAGTTTGTATACTACTTTATATTGTACAAAGTGTTTGTCAAATATGCTGGGAATGTGAATACATGTTTTCAAGCAAATAAATAAAACTTATACCGTCCGACATAAATTACCGTATGTTCTCCTACTTTGATAATTGTACTTCATGGCTCAAAGCTAACCCTGTATTCCCTCTATGAGGCCAGTCCTTGAGTGCATAAGCACTGAAATAACTGTCAATCCTTGACACAGCGGATTAAAATTTAAGAACAGTGGCATCTGTTCTTTTGGACTCTTCCAAAAGAACAGACGTCACTGTGAGATTACAACACCTATGAACAGCTGAGGGACAAATACCCCAATTAAAGCTAGTTTATGTTTGATTATCCGTTACAGTTAATAAGTGAGCAGAGTCAGAAAATACTCACATCCTTTCCGGCTGGCCCCGGCAGTCCCCTGGGACCAGGAGTTCCCGGAGGCCCCACCGGCCCTGGATCTCCCGGTTCTCCTCGCACGCCCTGGAAACCCTGCGGTCCCGGAGGCCCTGGTGGACCTGCAAGGCAACAATCATGTGTACTGGCATATATGTCTGTCTAAACACTGTCACCTGACATACCAAACTACTACAGGCTGCTGAATCAACAGTGTAACCTAGAATATCCCGCTTGGAACAAACTTGTCTATGGTATACTGAATAATACTTTGAATTTTATACATTTCTGATCCACTTATTCATACTCAGAACTGGATAATTGATGCTGGCTACTGAGACAGTCTGAAGTTAGTGACCTGTCTCTCCAATCTTTCTAACATTGGAAAATCTAGGTTGGAATTAATAATATAGTAAGGACAGTTTACAGCTCACCGCAAAGACGTGGTGACGAGCTGCGAAAGGCACATACAAAAGACACACGCATACAACACTTTCAGCTATCGGCCATGGCCTTCTTCAGAAAATAGAACATTTACGCAATCACACAGCCACACAACACAATCATACAACCATCACCTCCAGCTGCCGCACTTCGAATCACGCTCGGCAGCGAATTGGAGATGGGAGGGGAGGGGCATTCACAATTCTCGGTATGTATTTTGTCTGTATATTATATTTGAAATTGTATTCAACTTCATTTTGTATTTGTTTTTAATTCCATACTGATTTTATAATCTTGTTCTATAGTTTGAAGGATACACTGAAGATGGTCACTATGTGATTGAAATCGATCTGTTGTTTATAAATAAAACATTAACGGCCAATGCTGCTCAATACATCTAATGTGTTCATCAATGTGTGGTCGTTGAGCACCATCCTGGAAATGGAATTAAACCTCAAAGAAAGCTATAATGTTATATTCTATTATTTGTGCCTTTCTGCGGCTCATCAGACATCTCTGTGATGAGTAAGCAACCTATCCTTCTCAAAAATATTGTTGAATACTTCCTGGATTCAGTAGATAAATTAAGTATTTTAATGAATCCACATCAGCTTCACACTGCAAACAAAGGCAATACTAGTAACACAAAAATTTATCTCACAAAATTTTGTCCTGCACATATTTCTGGCAGTAAATGTCTGTTAAAGATACATAATCTCGAAACACTGTAATTTCAAGTATGGTAACCATCTCTGTCAGCATATACGGGTACTGGTGTGCAGTTGGTGCAGTGGATAGAGTTTTGGGTTCACATGCAGGAGGTTGGGCATTTGATTTTCGGGTCAAGCCGTATTTCTTTTTATTTGTTAATTTCATTCTGCCATATAATACTTTAGCACACAGTATTCCTTAAACCACATGTATAGTATATTTACATATTACAGAGTTTTGTAGCAGTGGACATTACAAAAGTTAGATTAGGCAAGTCAGAAATAGATACCATAGCTGAAACAAATAACCACAAAGAATATCAAATTTTAGGATGCAAAAGATGATTACACAGTTAAATATTTAAACATGTACTTGTCATTTACATTATATGCTGTACACCAGCAAATACAATAAAACCTCATTTTTACGTTCCAGGTTTTTATGTTTTCCCACCTTTTACATCATTTCTTGTCAGTCCCGTCAAATTTCCTACGTTCACAATGTTAATTTGCCGTCGTTTTTGCATTAACATATTTACACTTTTCCCGCGTTTTACACTTTTCGAAAGCATGTTTGTGAAGAAAAAATGACCTAATCTACATAATTGATGACTTTCCCCTTAAAGTATTCGCAGTCAATTTTCTTGACACTTTGCATTTATTCAAACGTATATTTCGCATTTCGTTGTTGGCAGTACGCAGCTAGTTGACTTACGATGCGCCGATTTGTGGTGATGTAGTTCCTCTTTCCATCAGCTTGTTTGCCAGAGCACCCATGTGTACTCAGACAAACAGAATGGTTTGTTAACGTGAGAATAATGCCGATTCATGGCGGTGTAGTTCCTCTTTCCGCTAGCTTCTTTGCAAGAGTGGCTGGCGTGTACTCAAACAATCAGAGCGAGTTGCTTTGTTGATGTGAGAATAAAGAGTTGCATTGTTTTTGTGATATGTATTTCTGATCAATAAAGAACGTTATCTGTCAAAGTTGGGTGTCATAATACCTACAACCTCAAAAAAGCGATAATAGTGTGAGATGCCGATCCTATGCAAATGTCACAAAAATAGTTATGCATATGTTTGCACTCAAGGATGCGAATAAATTCTCTAATATCGTCGTGTGAAACATAGAAAAATACAAAAAGAATGGAACTTTAGCAGTTTTACTACGTAAATAATTATTGCCGGTAAAAAGGCAGTAATTTTGAAGATGTATTACATAGCCTGGCAGTGGCGTCCTCCATTATAATGAAAGAAATTATGTCCAAAATTTCTACTTCCCATAAAATTACCAGTTCTGCCTGGTGCTTAAAATAGTGGCATACTCGATTATAATAAATGAAATTAAGTCAAAAATTTCTGCTTCCCATAAAATTACCAGTTCTGCTCGGCACTTGAAATACCGGCGCCCTCGATTATAATGAATGAAATTACATCAAAAATTTATACTTTCCATAAAATTACCAGTTCTGCCTGGCGCTTAAAATAGTAAAAATTTGGATAACCTTTATTGTATAATAATCTTCCTTGCAAGTATTTAGATATATCACAAATAAACTACGAAAATGCAAGGCTGATCCAGTAAGCATATTTTACCATTTAAAGCATTATTTCCTGCATTTCACACCATTTCAATTAAGTCCCTTCAAAAGCATAAAAACAAGGTTCTACTGTATGTAATATATGCCAGTCATCGTCTTCATTACAGACTGATTGTACCTTTCAGCATTCAATCTGGTGCATAGTTCCCCTAATAAAATTCCTCCATGATCCTCTAGTCACTGCTAACATTGATGCCTGACACCAGTTACTTCAAAATCATTTTTGACTGAATCCAAGTACTTTCTCCGTGGTCTACTTTGGCTCCTTTTACCCTCTACTGGCGAACCCATGAGTCTCTTAGCTAATCTTGCATCTCCCATACATGTAACATGACCCCAATATCCCAGCCTATTTGCTCTAACTGCTTCATCTATTCTGTTAATTCGCAGTTTTTCTTTGAGTTCTTCATTATGGACACCCTCCGGCCATTGTTTCCATCTATTAGTACCTGCAATCATCCTTATTACTTTCATATCTGTAACCTCAACCTTAATAACCCGCAAGAACTTGCGCCTTTAAAAGTTACCCCATCAATCGCATGTATAGCATTTTTCTGACAGTCACAGAACAGTTTGTAATGTACTTAATATGTCTAAATAAATATTTCTAGTTGTATTTATAAGAAAACACAAATATTTGACTATTTAAAATTGGTAAAATGCAAATTGTTTTAAAATTATTGTGAGCAAAATGCTCACACGCGAGTCCTCGCAGGTTAATAGGTAACCTGTATCCACCCAGCTTTCACTCCCATACAGCAAAGTTGGTTGGAAGACAGGCAGTGCACTGCTAACTGTTGGTACTGACTTCCTTCTTGCAGAAGTTTTGCTACACCTTGATTCCAGTTCTATCACTATGTTGCCATCCTGTGAGGAAATACAGCCTGAGTAGTTAAAACTGTCTGCTTGTTCTGTGTTCCTCCTATTTGGCACTCAAAAGACTTTCATGTGGCCAACTCCTAGTCCAATGACGAATTTTTAAATAGAACCAAATGATGTATGTATCTGTATTCATACTATTAACTATTAGTATTTTATATTATCAGCTTGTAAGAAAAGAAGAAGAAGAGGAAAAATGAGAAGAGAGAGAGAGAGAGAGAGAGAGAGAGAGAGAGAGAGAGAGAGAGAGAGAGAGAGAGAGAGATGTTACACATCCACAAGGATCTCAACATGGATCTGTGGAAAGAACAACTGATCTAATCTGATCTCTTTAAATTGATCTTTGCTTTGTTGCTGGCAACAATCAGATCATTAGCAACCAGTGACAATAATAATCTGCATGACATTCACAAAAGAATTTGTTTGTCCTCAAAGCTGAAAGTGACCTCCCTGTATGAACAATGAAAATGATTGTACTTCCATTTCATACAGACATAGTTGTAAGAAGAGAGGGAGGAAACTAACATAGCGAGGTGGGGGAAGGAAATGAATAAGCAGGGGGAGGATGTGCAGGAACACAGAAAGAGGGGAAAAGGAGGTGTACATGGACAAAGAAAAGGGAGAGAAAGTGGGAAGGGGGAAGGAAACGGGCAGAGTGAGTGGGACAGAGATAAGGGGAGCGGGGAGTGTAGGATGTGTACAGTGAAGGTATCGCTACTTGTGACCAATAATTTTTATTTTATTTTGCTTATTTTTTATTTTTGTGGAACCTCAAAACTAAATAAATGAAAAAATAAAATAAATAAAAATATAATAATAGAATTATAAGTTACAAGTACCAATGGCTTCACAATATCAAGTCTCCGTTCACAAAGCATAGTGAAATTACACATATCAGTAATGTGAGCTTTCTCTTTTGTTTCCTCTTCCAAATAATCTGACACAAGCCACAGATAAGTGTGACAGGAAGCAATTAGTTTATCAAATAAACAAAAATACACCTCAAAGCAGAATCAAACCCTGACCTGTATGCTAACCCAAAACACTATCCATAGCACTGACTGTAAAGCACTACTCTTGTACACTTACAACAGTAGTTGCTGTTCTTTTGATTGCAGTGGTGCTAGATTGACATTATTTAACTCACATATGTGCAGGGCAAAATTTCATGAGAGACATTTCTTTACTGCTCGTATATGTAGAATCCCACAATTAAGTTTGAGTGGATAAATTTTTTTTGCCATGTACATTTTTTAAATAAGGATCTGCCAGTTGCCACATTTCAGCTTTTTGTCTAAATACACGTAAAATGATATATAAAAAAATAGATGTGGTTTACTTAGCAGGCGAAAGGGCACCTGGCACGTAGACAGAACAGAAACATAGATTTAAAAAAAAAAAAAAAAAAAAAAAAAAAAAAAAAAAAAAAAAAAAAAAAAAAAAACACAAATAAACAAATGCTGAGCTTTTGCAACCTTAGGTTGCTCCTTCAGAAAAAGCAGGGAAGGAGATGGAAAAGGAAAGGAAGCGGTTCTAAGGGAGTGGGTAAAGAGTCATTCCAATCACCTCATCCTTTCCTTTTCCCTCTCATTCCCTGCTCTTTCCGAAGAAGCAACCTAAGGTTGCAAAAACTCAGCATTTGTTTATTTGTGTGTGTGTTTTTTTTTAAATTTTTTTTTATTTAAGTTTCTGTCTAAGTACACACACACACACACACACACACACACACACACACACAAACAAACAACCAAATGCTTAGCCTTCGCAACCTTAGGTTGCTTCTTCAGAAAAAGCAGGGAAGAAGAGGGAAAAGGAAAGGAAGCAGTTTTAAGGGAGTGGGTAAGGAGTCATTCCAATCACCTCATCCTTTCCGTTTCCCTCTCATTCCCTGCTCTTTCCGAAGAAGCAACCTAAGGTTGCGAAGGCTCAGCATTTGTTTGTTTGTGTATGTGTTTTTTTTTTTTTTTTTTTTTTTTTTATGTTTCTGTTTCTGTCTATGTACTGGTGATCTTTTGCCTGGTAAGCAAACCACATCTATTTTTTTATATGTAGTTTTCCTGCTAGGAATTTTTTCCTCTATGATATACATGTAAAATGACATTGAGACACTTTGGTTTGCAAACTAACCTGGAGGGCCCCTCGGACCGACTGGTCCCACTTGCGCTTGGAGGTACTGGTAGGCATCTGGAGACAAGCCAAAACCTAGGCCGCCACCCCCAGTCGGACCCTTGTCCCCTGAGGCTTGCGAGAGAGCCAGCTGCGTGTAGAATGGTGAAATCTGAAAAGTAAACCTACAGTCACAACACCAAACTGACTCCACAGATTTAACACTAGAGGGAAGTTTATAATATAAGAAGGCACTGTGACTCACTGCTCCTGTGAGTGGTGCACATATTCTAATGCTAAAATGATACAGACGATGTCAAGAGTTAGTAAAGTCAGCTGCTATTTTTGTGAAATCTACTACTTATTACTTCATGTATAGTGAAGTGCTTCCAACACACTCAAGAGTGTGATAATTGCTGGACCATCATTTTTTTTTAAGCTGAAGAGAGCCAATCACTTGGAGTAGTAAAAAATGTCACTGGAGTAGCAAAAATTAGAATTATGTGTTTTTGTTGTAGATGAGTGGCAATTGTTTGTAGCATGATGATGTGTAATTAATGCCTGTGAACAATGTGTCACAAACAGTTCATAAATTGGGAAGTATTTTTTTTTTTAACTTAATACTACATGTGTAAATGTGAATGCCGTATACTTCCACAGATAAGACGATGGCTGAATCATGAAATAAAGGCCCAAAAATCCGAGTTTGTCTTATGTGACAGTATATATATAAAAAATTAGATTGAAATTTCATCTGAAATTGGTAATTTCACAGATTTGCTGCATAGCGCGGCTATAGAGAGGCTTTGACCTCGCAACGATATATATCGAAGCAGCTAAGTATCAAAACGATGGGTATCAAACAGGCGAATGTTATGATTTTTACAAATATGTCGAGATTTTAAAGGATGTGGTTAGGCAGGAACCTAAAGGGTATATTACACGGAACGTATTTGGTTGCTAGTCACTGGCGTCTGTTGTCGCTCGGCGTATAGGCGAATAGCGAATGAATGTGCTGAAGCAATGATGAGCAGTGACTTCATACACTAGCATCATCGTAAAAACAATTGAAATGTGAAATAGCATATGATACATTGGTTTGGAGGTTAGTGATACCAAACAGTTCTGTTTCTCGCCAAACAAAATATGAAGTGGAATTGTAATCAACTTTTTGGAAATTTATCAAAGTTTTCCAGTATTATAGGGCATAAAAAATGATTATTTAAATACTAAATTTAAAGACACTCAATTTAACCAAATGTTTGACGAATGATTAAGAATGAAGGTCTCTTGGGGGATATGGATGCCAAACACCTGAAAACAAAAATCAAACCAATATAATATCTCATCTTCATTATATTTCTGTAGGCAGAAGGATCTCCACATGATAATTCTCTCAAAAGATTTGGAGAAACACTGTATTTATCCCTCCTCCCAATGCACCTTCTTATCCCGTTTCTTTTATTTTTTCCTGATTTTCCGTTTTGATTTTTGTGACTGTTCTTTTAAGACTCTTGCAAGAAACACAATGCCAGCATTTATTACTTCCTTTGACATTTTGACTCGAATGGCAGTTACTTTATACACTCCTGTATATGACACGGGGCGACCAACAATTGCAAGCGACCAAAAACGCCAGCGACCTGCTTTTAAAGTAGCCCACCCTCCAACTTCAGACGCTCATGTTTCAGAGCAGTGACTTTGTTCGCTGTCCTTGTTTACACAGAGCAAATTTAGCAGCTGCGTCCAAATTTGCCAGCGACTAGCGACCAAATATGCTCTATGTAATATACCCTTAAGAGTACAGATTTCTGGGTAATTTACAAAGAAGCTTACACTCGAAGTAGCTCGGCCTGAAATGATATATATCAAACATACAACTGTAAATCGATTTAGTGTTTCTGAACCATAGATTTGGGCACTACTTGTCCTCACATACTGAAAAAAAAACTTCTTGTTTAATCTATACCTAACCTTCTTAAGGCTATGCTACAGATAATCTTTTTTTTAAAGTGAAAGTTAGGTTAGGTATAGGATGAACAAGACTTTTTTTTTTACATTCGCTTATTCCATACATATCATTTCGAAATGTATCGATTCAATATATATCATATGGAAGTCAAAGTCACTATAGCCATGCTATGCAGCACATCTGCGAAATTACCCTGAAATTTACATCGTGGAGGAAAGATTTAAATTTTTTTTTTCCGAGCTTTATTAATTTATCGAGTGGAGAAGGGTACATATGATAACCTATATGCCATAAAGCAGGAATAGAATTTATTATTTACAATGCAGCTTGATTTTACAATGTCGCTTGTCAAAAATAATTTCTCAATATATCCACAGTCACACTGAAACGATTAGCATATATTTACGAATACAGCAGTGAAAGGGTTGAAATATTTCGGAGTTGTACGCAACAACTGTGGCTTCCTTCGAAATTCTTTATCTTGTGTTCTGGAGCAATTTTGTATGTTTTTACCCGCATAATATGTGCATCAGCGAGATTAAATGTTGTCTCTGCAAAAGAAATTACTTTTTTCTTAAATTTCGCGGTCTAAAAAAAAATACATGCTCCTTCATGATTGGATACATCATAGCACTACATGCATGAAAGTTCAAAAGCACACCACAAACACTGCAACAAGCGGTGAAATCCAGGTGTACCAATCACGAAAACTACTCATGGTGGCTTCAAGCGGCATTTTTCGGAACTACCATTCACAAAACCAAAGACGTTATTTTAACTTCCTTGCACAAAACCTACTTATGGTGGCTTCTAACGGCATTTTTAAGAACTTCCTGAAGCTTTCTCTCCGAATCTAAGTCACGGGCTTATTTTTAGATCCTGAAAACTGAAAAACAAAAAACAAAATGTGGTTTGTATTTGGGTAAATATGGTAACTTGGGGGTCATCTTATACACCAGATATATGCTTAAACTATAAAATTTTGACGAAAATTTGTACCTCGTATTATCTGAAGGTCGTCTTATCTGCGGAAATATATGGTAGAGTATACAGGGTGTTTGGAAATACCTGTTACAAACAGGAGGAGGTAATGAGATTATTAACTCGGAGAAGAGAAACTAAAATAATCCTTAATTTTACCACAATTGCAATTTCATCAAAGTGTTTTAAACTGATTGAAAATTTTTTCATGCACTTAACTAAGAGGCAAATAATAGTTATTTCATCATAATCATCCTTAGAGACTGATTATGCCTTTCAGCATTCTGTATGGAGCATAGTACCTCTAATAAAATTCCTCCATGATCCATTATTCAATGCAAATTATGAAAAATAAGACAATGTATGGTGTGTGTGTGTGTGTGTGTGTGTGTGTGTGTGTGTGTGTGTGTGTGTGTTTGTGTTTGGACTGCTTATCAAGCTATTTGTCAATTATACAAGTCAAATAGTTAACCAGCTCCATATTTCATGTAGGTGGTTATTGACTGCTTTAAGATACTTGGAAAACTTCTTGTAAGTTTACAAACCTATTGTTATTATTTATTAAATAAGAAGTTCCTGTTAATTTATACAAGTATAAATCCATACATTAGCTTGTTTAACAAAATAGAACCAATTTCCAGTATATAAAATCATAGAATGTGTCAGTATTAAGTGTATCTTGCATGAATTTCTGATTTAGTTTTGTAGTCTAGCTTATTCTGCTGCATTCATGAAAGAAGCAGATTACACTATTTCTGGGTAATTCCATCAGGTTTTATATTCATAATGTGGTAATTCGTAAAATATGTTTCTGCATGACACTAAACTAATTACTCTTATATAATCTGAAGGTTCTTGAACAAAGAAAAGCTCTATAAACTTATAATACAGCTTGTCTAGAAGGTTTTTATTCTTACTGAATAAATTGAAGAGTCACTAAATTTCAAATAATCTAGTGAAGTTTATTGTCTATCTAGCAGCTGATTTGTCAGAAATGGAGTGTACAGTGCTTATTTAACTATAAGGACTAACTCTCTTCATTTTTTGATTTGTAGCTGAGCACCAATTCATGAATTTTTCAAATGAGAGTATTAAATTAAAAAAAAAAAGAGTGCTTTTAAATGTAAATCAGTCATAACTACTATTTGGCCACAATAACTTGATGATTCGCGCGGTGGCTGCTGAGAGCTTGTCCTGCATGAATGGAAGGCAGCATCGGCTGCTTGCTGCAGTGCTGGAACCATTACCCTAACAATGTGTACATTAAATCTTCGCGTCAAAGACCATTGTAAGGTTGGCAGCTTATGTAAATAAAAGAATAACTTTCGACTGGTGTCGATTTTCTCCACTTGTGGCAGCACCAACAAAATCGTCAAGTTATTGTGGCCAAATAGTATAATATGTTTCTTGGTAGTGCTAGCGCAATAAGTCATGGCCCCTGCATTGAAATGCTTTCTCCACCTGTGTGCTGGACGAGTCCATTTCTTTGTTTTGGGGAGAGCGACTGATTCGCTTGCATGTTGCCTTCAGGTCACAGGGCACAGCCAACTGATAAATGAAGCACACAGCCAATCCTTTGATTGGGCTTACCTTGCACCCAACTTGAGAATGCGTTTCTGCAAGTGGGCCATGACTTCTTGCACAAGCTCTACCAGAGTATGTACCATAAGGGTCTTGAATCTTGCTACATGCAATTTATTTACTTATTTATTTCATTCCACTACAACTGAAATACTTTTAACAAGCACAGTCATTAATTTTAATGAATGTATGTCCTTTCTATTGATACAAAATGTGAAATTATTAGATTACAAATGTTCAAAGGTTTGTAGAGCTTATGGGACTTAACTATGGGGTCATGTCCCTAAACTTAAAAACTACTTATGAAGTAGCTTATACTAAAGATGGCACAAACATCCTTGCCCGAGGGGGAGGGGGGGGGGGGATCTCTCGGCCACTGCGGCCGGTGAAATTATTAGATTAATATGTCAGTATTTACTATTACAATTTTTATTAAAATTTCGAGCAAAGAATGGAGAATATCAAATAGGAAACAAAATAATATTTTATTCATAGAGACTAAGTGGTATTATTGATGAGTATAATTTTTTCATGCAAGAATAAGGAATTTCACATTTTGTATCAAAATTTAATTTATTTTCATACAACTAATACAGAAAATATAAAGATATTTATCATTTCAATTAACTAGTAGATATTGCATCTGTCAGCATTAGAACTAGTGACATTACAACCACAAAACGCTTGTTTTCCATTTTTTGTTCTGGCATTGTTAGCATATGCCTGAGCACAAAAAGAAGTTCAAAACGTGTGATGTGTTGTGTGAGATGATGGAGCGGGTATATCCATCATAAAAGACTGTCATAGTGCTACAAGCTTTGATGACTGTACACTAGCCTAGAGCAGCAGCTGGTATGTACTCACATCCGGGGCGGGTCCTGGCGGCCCGGGCAGACCTGGGATTCCTGGCTGTCCTGGTGGTCCAGGGTATCCCGCCTCTCCTGGCCTCCCTGGTTCTCCTGGTCGTCCGCTCTCTCCCTGCAAATAAAAAAAAAAAAAAAATGTGTTGGGTGTGGAAAACTGTCTGCAGGACAGTACCAATAGAAATAAATTGTATACAAAGAATATATGACATCAAATGTGAATGGGCAAAGCGGAAAATGTGTACCCAGCTGGGATTTGAACCCGGGTCTCCTACTTTCTAGGCAGTTGCGCTGACCCCTACACCACTGGGGACACAGTGATCACCGCACCTGCACGGACTACCCAGGTACGCATCCCGCCAGACACAAATTCCCAGCTTCACCCTGCCCACAGTACTCAAACTCTTAGTTACGAAACTAATTCCTGTAAGAGTTAGGGCCACAAACATCCCACCCCTTCCCACTAACAATCCTGTAGTTAGGAGCTGAAGTACTCTTTGTACATAAAAAAAGACATTATTTTTTATTTAGTTCCATCCGCAGTGGAATGGCTGGTGCAAGGACTATGCATGTGGTGCACAAATGTTAAAGTTG
This sequence comes from Locusta migratoria, assembly GCA_026315105.1. Classification (NCBI taxonomy): domain Eukaryota; kingdom Metazoa; phylum Arthropoda; class Insecta; order Orthoptera; family Acrididae; genus Locusta; species Locusta migratoria. The sequence continues at coordinate 40,353,555 of CM048754.1, read as the reverse complement.
GTGGAGAGTGACACAGATGAAGGTGGCATGCAAATGTTAACTGGAAGAGCCAATTAGAATGGAAGAAGGGAAAATTCTTTGAATCAAGAGTGTGGGTCCAGTGGGCCAATGGAGAAGTAGATTTTCTGTGTCAGAAAAAAATGAACAATATGCTTTTAAATGTGCCTCTCAACTGTCCAATATCTCCTCTGTTGATGAGTAGTAATTTATTCTAACTTGTATCATTATTACAATCTTGAAAAGAACACACGAATAGCTATACTTACCCTAGGTCCAGGAATAGGAACCGTTTCCACATGTGTCTGTGGCAAACTCGGTCTTCCTCCAAATTCCCTATCAACTCCAGTCTGCAAAAGAAATGCTTCTGTTATTGTATAACTAGATTATTATTACGATGACCAAAATAATACACTAATTTGTAGGTAGAAGCCTCCGATAAAATAATTTTGGTTAAATATGAAAATAAGCATTTCCTCTTTGCTCCTTTTCGCATAAGCAGAAATCAAGCAATACAATTCACTTTAGACATTAGACTCGCACTGTAAGCCACAATACAATCCATAAAAATAATGCCAAAGTTAATCTGCTGAATGAAAAAAATATTGTCCATAAAACTTTTATCCATTATGATTGAAGTAATTTCTGAAATCTCTGACATTAGCTACCATTTAAAAAAAAAAAGGTAATTATAAGTCTATCTCTTCTTCTCTACACATTTACACACACACAAAATCCCTTTAAAAGGAATTAATAAGTTGCTATAATCAAACTGTATAAGAGTTATGTGATGAAAAAAACTACAGGATGTAGCTTTTGGCAAGAAGTGAAATATGGAAAACTGCAAGAGAAAAATATGTATTGTTTATTCATTTAATGAAATGAAAATTGTATCTGCAATCAAAAAATAGTCTGAAAAATACACACGCTTAAAAATGAGGATTATGTTATAGCAGATCACTCACTGAAAATGAACTCCTCACACTACAAATTCCATATTCTGACTACAATCTCATCTATGTAGACGAAAGCACTGATGTAGTTCTAACTTCAAAACTGACAGTATGTTACAATCTCCCTTCTGTATTCTTAACAAGCTTGGTTACTAACAGATTTTGTGGTTCCACAAGTCACTTAGTCACAGAAAAATAGTAATTAAAAATCATAATAACTCAATCTAAAATTCAAATGTTCACAAGCACCTGAACAAAATGGCATAGCTCTTGACATATGAAACCCCCCTTTCCTTGTACATAACTGACACATGCACCACAAACAAATGAAATATATTTCTTGTAAGCTGTTATCTATTAGCACTGGCTGACTGCAGAATAATTTACATTGAATGTAGGTTCCAGCTGCCAGCTATTGAATTATTGCCAATATTAGACTCTTGGGAATAAGGCCACAGCACAGGGCACAATATTCCGACAAACATTTCGTCTTCCACTGCCGAAGACACCTTCAATGGCTTTGAAAATACAAAATGCTGGTTTCCACTGAAGTCAGCTCATATAACTTACTTTCCAAACTACCCTTGTTCATCATTCTGGTTTAAATGATCCAATTCCCCAGCACTTTTAACTATCACTAACACAAGAAGAAAAAGAAGAATGTCACTTACTGGTTGCACTGTCAGCTCTGGTTCCGGTTCATCTGAAATAGAATAAAATAAAATATGAAAATTACAATATAGAGACCCTAAGATGATACCAATACTCTTATTAGCATCTAAGGCAGCACGTTCCATACTTCCCTTTGAGTAACACTCTTTCAAAGAGACACCCTTCCACTAATAATAATAAAAGGTATTATATTGAATAATGGTAAATCTGATTAGAATGTCAGTAATGGAGGATAGATAATAACTCACTGTAAGGAGGTTTACTGAGTTGTTGACAGGCACAAAAAAAAAAAAAAAAAAAAAAAAAAAAAACAACAACAACAACCAATCACATTCACACAACTTAAAATTTTCGGTCATGGCCCTCATCAGAAAAAGCAACACATACATTCACATCACTTCAGCACACATAACCACCATATCTGGCCTCCTAAGTGCCAAAAGATCATGACAGTGAGTGCAGAGAGGAGGGGAGTGGAGTGGGAAGGGTGTCAGATAAGGCTGTGGATGGAATGTTTCGTATTGCATGATGCATTGTAAAGGCTCTGATAGGCAGAAATATGAGATGAAACCTTGTAGTGACACAAACTAAAATCCCTATTCTATCACCTTGAGATACCCAAAACTTTGCTATTTAATTTATGAAAATATAATTGGGCGTATTCAAGACAGAAGCTGCCGCCAGAATCTGTCTGTTTCAGATTCTGGTAGAGGCTGCAGCAGCATGTAGGCAAAGAAGCCATTTATACACAGTCAAAGAAGTCCCAGGATATAAATTCCATAGTTAAACAGTGTACATAGTTACCCAGATGAAGGCCACTGTAATGTTGGCCGAAACGTAGGTTATTTAAGTAATAGCCTTACATCATGACGCGGTACCATACCCAGAAAAACTTTTATGTCGTCAGTGTACATAGTTATTGAAACAAAAGACTATATTTTCATTATTCTGATGCTGAATGTCAAGCATGTATAACTTTCTGAATATTAATCTGTATAGTTATCAGTATAATAAATAGTGCATTTTAAAGTTACTTTTTCACTTTAAAGTTTTATTCAGTTATATACTTCAAGAGAATATTATGTAAAACTTGTTTATGACAATCACAACTAAAGAAGCAAACTGATAGAGGCACAACTTAAGTTGGACCGCTCTCCTTAATATGGTTTTTACATAATGATCATTACATCTACATACATACTCCGCAATTCACCGTAAGGTGCGTGGCGGAGGGTACACCGTACCACTACTAGGCATTTCCTTTGCTATTCCACTCCCAAATTGAACGAGGAAAAAAAGAATTCCTATATGCCTCCGTACGAGCCCTAATTTCTCTTATCTTGTCTTTGTGATCTTTACGCGAAATGTAAGTAGGCGGCAGCAAGATCGTACTACACTCAGCTTCAAATTCCGGCCCTCTAAATTTACTTAACAGAAATTCACGAAAAGAACGTCGTCTTTCTTCCAGCGATCCCCAATTGAGTTGCCGGAGCATTTCCGAGACACTCGCGCATTGGTCGAACCTACCGGTAACAAATCTAGCTGCTCGCCTCTGAACCGCCTCTATGTCTTCCTTCAAACCGATCTACTGCGGGTCCCAAATACTTGAGCAATACTCAAGACGTGGTCGTACAAGCGTTTTATACGCGGTCTCCTTTACAGGTGAAGTACATCTTCCCAAAATTCTCCCAATAAACCGAAGTCGGCTGTCTGCCTTACTCACAACTGTCCTTACATGCTCGTTCCATTTCATATCGCTCTGCAATGTTACGCCTAGATATTTGAACGAAGCGACCGCATCAAGAAGCTCACTACTGATGCTGTATTCGAACATTATAGGATTGTTTTTTCTACTCATGCGCATCACCTTACATTTTTCTACATTGAGAGCTAGCTGCCATTCTTCGCACCAACTAGAAATTTTGTCTAAGTCAACCTGTATGCTATTACAGTCAGTTACAGACGACACCCTCCCATACACCACAGCATCATCAGCAAACAGCCGCAAATTACAACTTACTCTGTCCATCAGATCATTTATATAAATAGAAAATAATAGCGGTCCTATCACACTCCCCTGGGGCACGCCTGACGATACACTCGTCTCTGATGAGCACTCGCCGTCGAGAACAACGTACTGCGTTCTATTACTTAGGAAGTCTTCCAGCCAGTCACAAATCTGTGAACCTATTCCATAAGCTCGTATCTTCGTTAGCAGTCTGCACTGTGGCACCGTGTCGAACGCCTTTTTGAAGTCGAGAAAAACACAATCCGCCTGTTGCCCTTCGTCCATGGCTCGCAAGATGTCATGTGAGAAAAGGGCAAGCTGAGTTTCGCATGAACGATGTTTCCTAAACCCGTGCTGATTCATGGAAAGAAGCTTTTCCGTTTCAAGGAAATTTACTATATTGGAACTGAGAATATGCTCCAAAATTCTACATGAAACCGATGTCAACGATATTGGCCTGTAATTGTATGGGTCAGTTCTCTTTCCTTTCTTATACACTGGAGTCACCTGCGCTTTTTTCCAATCACTAGGAACTTTGCGCTGAATTAAAGATTCGCTATAAATGCAAGCTAAGTAGGGGGCCAATGCCGCAGAATAGTCTTTGTAAAACCGAACTGGTATTCCATCCGGACCAGCAGACTTTTTCATATTTAGCTCTCTCAGCTGCTTCTCTACACCGGAAATACTTATTGCTATGTCCCCCATTTCGGAATTAGTACGTTGATCAAATGATGGTATATTTGTGCGGTCCTCCTGCGTGAAAGATTTCTTAAAGGTTAAATTTAGAACTTCAGCTTTCCGTTTGCTTTCTTCTATTACTGTCCCGGAATGATCAACTAGTGACTGGACAGTGGGCTTTGACCCGCTTATCGATTTTACATAGGACCAGAATTTTCTCGGGTTCTCGGAAAGATCTTTTGCTAAGGTATCGCTGTGATAATTATTGTATGCTTCACGCATCGATCTTTTTATAGACGCACGAATCTCTACTAACTTTTGCCTGTCATCATTTGCGTGTTCTTTTTTGAATCGAGAGTGCAACAGCCTTTGCTTTCTCAGCAGCTTTCTAACATTATTATTATACCACGGTGGATCTTTTCCATCCTTAATCGTCTTTACTGGCACATATTTCTCTAACCCTTCATTAACAATGCATTTAAATTTAGTCCACAATTCCTCTACATCCATAGTCCCAGAATTAAACGATGCCCATTCATTTTCTAAGTGCGATCGTAACATTAGCTTGTCGGCTTTTCCCAACAAAAACACGCTCCTAGCCTTCTTGACTGGTTTGTGAACTTTGGTCACCATCGACGCTATGACGATATCATGATCACTAATTCCTGTCTCTACACAGACATCGTTAATGAGGTCAGGCCTGTTTGTGGCTATAAGGTCTAGAATATTTCCATTGCGCGTGGGTTGCCGGTTTAACTGCTCAAGACAGTTTTCGGAGAATGTGTCCAAAAGTAGCTCGCAAGACTGCTTGTCTGTACCGCCTGAAATGTAACTAGCGAGGTCCCAATCTATACTCTTAAGGTTGAAGTCACCTCCGACTAATATTGCATGGCCCGGATACCTATGCACTACCTGGTGTAGACTTTCCTTGAATGATTCTAAAACTGCTACAGCAGCACTGGGGGACCGGTAAAAACACCCAACTATTAACTTTACTTCTTTTAGACCTGTTATGCGTGCCCAGATAACTTCACAGTTACTTTCAACCTCGATCTCAGTAGAAACAATATCTTTGTCCACGGCGATGAACACTCCTCCTCCAGTTGTATCAGATCTATCTTTCCGATATACATTCCACGCTTCGCTAAATATTTCTGAACTTGCCACATCATCATTTAGCCAGCTTTCGGTGCCTAAAACTATCTGAGCGCAATAACTTCCGTGCAGCGCTGCAAATTCGGGAACTTTGTTTCTAATACTCTGTAAGTTCGCGGCTAATATTTTTATGTTCGAATTTTTGTTTCGAACGTGGCCTGAATTCGCTGTTTGAATGCTGACAGGCGAGTGCTCATCAGAGTTAGCGCCTAGCCTAAAAAACCCCCATGTGCACTCCACAAGTACTCTGCTACCCGAGTAGCCGCTTCCTTAGTGTAGTGCACCCCTGATCTATCTAGGGGCACCCTACAATTCCCCACCCGATAACGCAGATCCAGAAATCTGCAGCCATGACTGTCACAGAGTTGGCGAAGCGTCTGCTTCAGACCCTCCACTCGGCTCCAAACCAAAGGACCCCGATCAACCCTGGGAACAATGCTGCAAATCGACAGCTCTGCTTGCACCCCACGTGCGAAGGCAGCAGCCTTCACCAATTCCGCCAGCCGCTCGTAGGACCTGAGGATGTCCTCAGAACCCAAGCGACAAGTGTCATTGGTGCCGACGTGAGCTACGACTTGCAGTCGACTGCACCCCGCACCCTCGATAGCCGCCGGCAAGGCCGCCTCCACATCTCGGATGAGGCCCCCCGGCAAACACACCGAGTGCACGTTGGAATTCCTTCCAGATCTGGACGCTATCTGCCTAAGGGGCTCCATCACGCGCCTGACATTGGAGCTCCCAATAACTAATAATCCCCTCCCCCCGTGCACCTGCTCGGACCCTGCTGAAGGAGTGGCCACACCTTCACTCACAGGACGAACGGGCGCGGACGGACGTCCAGCCTCCACATTGGCCTTCCGCCTCAAGCGACGCGAACGCCGTACAACCCGCCACTCCCCTTGCGGAGAAGGCGGCTCGACGATGTCCGGTACACCTGAAGGTGCCTCGGTAGCAGGGACAGAGAGCAAAGCGTGAGACACCTGAGGTGTCCCACTCGACGCACCAGACTCCCCACCATCGCTGCACCCCGAGACAGCAGCCTGAAGACGGCTGACCATAGCCAACAGCACGCTCAGCTGTTCGCGAACCGCGGCCAACTCCTCCTGCGTCCGCACACAGCAGGCACACATCCTATCCATCCTATCGATACAATTAACAGCAATTAACAACTTTAAAGAAGCCTAGTACTATAATGAAGGCGGCTGGCTGCTGACTTAACTGTGGTCAGTGGTAACTACACTGTCGAATCAACAAAACTGAGTCCGGCAGCTTAGCGCTGTTAACGCCGCGACACTGGTGACAGCTGGCACTGGACTGACTGATAACGAACTTTAGTAACGGTCTCTGACTTGTTTTGAAATACACCGGTCAAAGACGAAGACTAAACAACAGTATTTATCAAATATGATAGAATAAACTATTAAAACAGTAGTACAAACGAAATCTGCAAGTACGCAGGAGTAAACCTCTTAAAACAGTACTACCGAAAATGAACTAGACTGGCAAATTAAATTTGACACAAATTAAATTCAGATACTTAGCGCTGTAACGATGTGGCACTGGTGGCAGCTGGCACTGGACTGACTGATAACGAACTTTAGTAACGGTCTCTGACTTGTTTTGAAATACACCGGTCAAAGACGAAGACTAAACACAACGGTATTTATCAAATACGATAGAATAAACTATTAAAACAGTAGTACAAACGAAATCTGCAAGTACGCAGGAGTAAACCTCTTAAAACAGTACTACCGAAAATGAACTAGACTGGCAAATTAAATTTGACACAAATTAAATTCAGATACTTAGCGCTGTAACGATGTGGCACTGGTGGCAGCTGGCACTGGACTGACTGATAACGAACTTTAGTAACGGTCTCTGACTTGTTTTGAAATACACCGGTCAAAGACGAAGACTAAACACAACGGTATTTATCAAATACGATAGAATAAACTATTAAAACAGTAGTACAAACGAAATCTGCAAGTACGCAGGAGTAAACCTCTTAAAACAGTACTACCGAAAATGAACTAGACTGGCAAATTAAATTTGACACAAATTAAATTCAGATACTTAGCGCTGTAACGATGTGGCACTGGTGGCAGCTGGCACTGGACTGCAAAGCAAACCTAAATCTTCAGTAAGGAAGATATATTTCTATTCACTCTACACCAACTTGTGCTAGACTGAACTTTATATAAAGAACTGTTACATTGGTTAAAAAATAGCAGGCTATTTGCATCACAGAAGCCAACACGTGTAATAGTACAACCTGGAGTGCAGTAAAGGGAAGGGGCAAGAGAATGAAAAAAATGAAGTGTAGAGGTGTGTGTGTGTGTGTGTGTGTGTGTGGGAGGGGGGAGAAGGGAACTGCAAAACAATTTACATATAAAATAAAATAATAATAAAACTGAAAATAAATTAAGGAGATATAGAAATATTAAATACAAATAAATAACTAGAATAAAAAATAAAAATGGGGCCACATACAATTGGAAGAAAGACATGAATTAGAAGATGATACAAGATATGAACAGCAAAAGAAGAGTAATGGAATGTAGTCTAAGAAAATCAGGTGGTGCTAAAAGAGATTAGATTATGTAACGAAACAATGAAGGTGGTAGATGAGTTTTGTTTCTTGGGCAGTAAAATAGCATATGATGTTCACCATACAGAGGATATAAAATGCAGAATGGCAATGAGAAGAAAAGTGTTTTGGAAAAAGAGAAATTTGTTAACATTTAATATTAAATTACGTGTAAGAAAGTCTTTTCTGAAGGCATTTGTGAGGAGTGTTGCCTTGTATGGGAGTGAAAAATGGACAATCAATAGTTCAACAAGAGAACAGAGCCCTTTGAAGACTTGCTACAGATCATGTAACTAATGAGGAGGTACTGTGCAGAATTGGGGAGAAAAAGAATTTCTGGCATACCTTGACCAAAAACAGGGATGGATTGGTAGGACACATTCTTAGACATGAAGGAATCATAAATTTAGCACTGGAAGGATGTGTGTGGGGTAAAAATCGCAGAGGGAGACCAAGAGACGCATATAGTAAGCAGATTCAAATGGATGTCAGTAGCTGTTCTTATGAGGAGATGAAGAGGCTTGCTCAGGGTAGAATAGGGTGGGGAGTTGCATAAAATCAGACTGAAGACCACACAACAATAACAATACAAGATTTGAGTGGGGGAGGGGGCGACTTTTAGGCATGGGGTGTAAGGACGATACATTATCGGAGGTCGAGACCAGCACGGTCTCGGGATCATAGAATGTAGACACAACTTCCATCTGCATAGTTCACAAGAGCTGGTGGTGGAGGGGAGGATCCAGTTGTTCCAGGTAGTAATGGAACCACTGAAAGCAAGTGTGATGTGTTCAGCTGCATGCTGTGCCACAGGGTGGTCCATCTTACTTTTCACCACAGTTTGATGGTGACCATTCATCTTGATGGACAGCTGGTTTGTTGTCATGCCAGTGTAAAATGCTGTGTAGTGATTGCTGAAGAGTTGGTAAATCACATAGCTTCTTTCATAGGTAGTAGGTACATCACAGCTAATTGAGCAGGAACAATTGAATCACATCCTTCATGAGGGCTTTGATTATCTGTCATCATACCAGTGGTGGCTGGTGCTTCTGGTGCTTCAGATGACTGGAGGTTCACTTCTTTGAGTGCAAGATCTTGATCCACCCCCCCCCCCCCCCCCCCACTCCACCGCTCAGCATGTCAATGTTTCGGGGCACTGCCTCCCCTCCTGCTCGGCATCCAAAGAGAAAAATATTTTTGTTAAAGATCAGCACAATGTCTCACCTCGGCTTGCTTCAACTCGAGCTTCTTTATTTCACACTTTCGTTCCAAGCTTAAAGCTGACTAATTTGTTTTTAAGAAATACTGAACGTTGTTCATTTTTCTTTGATAATAAACACCAAGAACATATGAAAATGCACATGAAGATTAAAACACAGTAAGTAAATGATTACACTGTTACGTGACTGTAATAAAATGAATCTGTTATGATAAAGAGACAAGCTATCTTTGGATCACGTGACTCTGTAAGCGGCACCCCCTCCTAACCTTACACATGTGCAAAGGTTGCTCTCCCCCATATTTCTTCAAACAGTTAAATATTTATTACAACAAAGTGTATAAATGTCATTTATCCTCAAAATTGTGACATTTGCTAAAACATCCAAAGATATGTGACAAGTAACAATACGAAAGTCACTGTTGTGTCCGTATCTATTAAAAAGATGATTGGGTCAAAAAATTGCTTGCAGTAGGCCTGGAACCCACTACATTCCACGGCGCAATGTGATGCTGCCAACAACACGGCTATTCTTGGTAGGTGGAGAGTAGTGACTTCAATATTATTTTCATGATTGGATGTTCTGAAGGCTTTTACAGTTGATGCGTCTTTAAATTATAGTTATATTTTACCAACTATGACGTATTTTTGATAAATCTTCAATGCACCAAAAACAAATAAAAGGGCAGATGTTGCCTTCATGGATGATTTGCTGATGCACAAGGTGAGGTGTGCAGTAGATCCATTGTCTTTGCTTCAGGACCATTGGTGGGTAACCGCCAGAGCTCGAGTAGCCAGGAGCTGGTATCTCTACCAGCTCCAATGCCAATGTAAAAAGCGCCATTTCCCCTGGCCCCTCCCTGCCGCGGGAGCGCCCATATGCTGCCTCCAGGGGGTTCAGAAGAGAATCTGAACCTCAGCCACGCATTCGCATTGCAACGCATTGCCTATATTAAGCAGCCGTGGTACAACTCGTATATGTGTTGTCTCTCTGACGAAAACATTTCTCATGCGATAAAAATTGAATGTGCATATAAACTGATCTGATACAAGAATGATAGTTTAAAAACATCTTTCATTTAATTTATTTATTTACTTTTTTTCACAATGAGCTTTTTCCAGGGGATCACTGAACAAGTCACACATAGGTCATGTCGGCACTGCATCATATCCTGAAATGCAAGACATCCTACCCCAGATATTTCTGTCCCTGTCTAAAGTGGTGTTCCATAACCCCCCCCCCCCCCGCCCCCAATTTCCACAACATTCTAGTCCATCCCTGTGTCACTTCCAGTTCCACTGTACTTCCTATTCCAGTCCCATCACAGACTTATCTCACCCCATTAGAGGCTGGGCTACCTATGAAAGAAGCGGTGTGATACTATTCTGACACTGTAAACATATTCATTCACATCAATATTTCTAAGGCGTCTGATAACCTCACCACTGAGTGCCTATCCCCCTCCCCACACTCACACAGCTTTACCAACAGGGGGCTGAGAAGCACTTACCAGCACAAATTGGGCAGCACTCGCCTAGTGGAATGTACTGTTGGGTCGTACACTGCAGATCTTCACAGATCACGTCTCGACACCTGTCATCTGGAAAAGGAAATGTGAAATTAAGCATTTACTGTCTACATAGCCACTTTTTGGAAATTAATAAAATTCTACACACTTATTGAAATATATAAGTTTTATGCAAAATTTCCATTTTGTTTTTATTTTGCGTGCTACTGTACTTCATATTTCTAGCCATCAACTGTATAGCCATTCTGAAGTAAAATATTTAATCTAGTAATTACATATGTTTTGGATTACAGTCATTTTCATGTGTAATCCGTGGTTGCCCAGGCTCTAAGGCTGGAGTATGTAAAATAATAAAATGGAAATAAACAACAGATTCAGAAGGCAAAAAGTTCCGGGTTTGAATTCCAGTTCGGCACACAGTTTTAATCTGTTAGAAAGTTTCATATCAGCCCATAATCTGTTGCAGAGTGAAAATATCACTTTAACAACAAATGTTGCTAGACACTTATTTCTATCGAGAAGTTTTAACAGTGCTGTGGATCATGTTACAATGAAATCGTTATATGAAGTTTTCATAGCCAAGTAGACGAGGACTGAAGCAGGCAGCCAAGTAGGAAGGGACAGTTGCCAACTGTATTTAATCGAACTGCTTCTCCGAAGAACAGTCAGTGACAGAAAACAATAGAGAGAATTTGGTCAGATAAAGGAATACCTTATCCATGACCTCACACTGAGTAAGGATGAGGCAGTTGCAACAGTTTTATGTTAACTTATACAGTACCTCAAATGAACCTAAAAGCTGAATCATTATTTTCAGGACACAAAGTTAATGAATATAAATTTCTAGGTATTGTGCTGGATGTATAATTTAACTCAGTTGAATTCTCTGCTGTTTTTATCAACTTAAGGTCAATTCTAAGCTCTAAACCTAATTCTAATTGAAGGCTCCACATAGAAATCTCATTGTGGATATGTCCATGCAATAACTGTTATGTAATATGACGAATATATTTACTGCATCATAATTTTGCTTGAATTATCCATCTCTTTTCATACAGGACGTTGGAAATGATAACATTCAATATTACCTATGGTAATTTTTTTAAAATTTCTTTTACCATATGATTGTATGGGTGCATATATTACTTTATTGCTAATTTAAGATAATTCACCAGCCATGGCTGGACAGATTACATCACATCGTAGTGATTACATATTATCATCATAAGCCAAACTAAAAATATCAACTTAGAAGAAACATTACACAAATCTTTATAAACAATGGTTAAATTGTGTATGGTTTGTGGGTTTACATGTGATGATATAACATAGACGAGTCTACAGTTCAACTCGCAGAGAAAATCTCATTCACAGAATATAACGGCTGTTGCTTGAGCATATGTGTCAATCCATTTTTTGAACATTCTCAGTTGATAATGTTCGAATGTTTAGTGGGAGATGGTTGAACATCTTCTAGGCAGCTGTGAGAAAATTGTGCAGTTTCTTACTTAGTTGACAGCTTGGAATATTACTGTCAGCCTTATTTCATGTGGCATAGCTGTGAATCACTTTGCCTCTTACAGAATGACCCATGTTTTACTTTTAAATAGCAAGAGAGTTAAGAACATAATGACTATGCATTAATTATTCCTAACTGCTTGAAAATGGGTGTGCAATGGCTAATTACTCACTGAAGTCCATATGTTACACCATTTTATTATGTTCAGTAGGCATACAATCAAAAATTATATTTCATAAAGAAACTGTTTGTGGATAAATTATCACAGCTGAAGTTAGGAATGATATGATGAAACTTGTAATGTATATATTTGTTGCAAACAGGTGATGATCTCGATACAAATTAGTATCAAAAAATGTGTAAAAATGTGATTAATTTGATGGATGTCTTACATAGGCCTAAATCATTTTCATTCAACATCCTCTCCATTTATCACTTTTTCTGCAGAGCGTAACAAAACATTGAGTAAAGTGATAAGCGTTTCTCTCATAACATGAATCCACTGGTTATTTTTAGGAGTGTTTCCTGAATGAAGTGACCCGCAGTGCCTACTGCAGATTAGCACACATGGGGCCTTATGCTGTAACAGAGGTCACCAGATAGCACACACAGTTCAATGACTCCTGCTTCAGAAGTGTCTGTGCCCACGTGTTTGCTAAATGATCTCTCACACATACGACCACGATCATTCTATGTGAGATGAAACCTTGCTCTTATTGAGAAACAATCATCCTGCAAACAAATTGTAGAAATATCCTCTTTATTCAACATTTGTACAATAGGATCACACTCTAAGGTAGTGATGGCATCGGAGTGGGTCTAGGAACCTTTGCCACCGTTTCATTCAAAAACTCCCACTTACTCTGGTTGGACAAGAAGTGTGAAAAAGCCATGTATGTCAGTAAAGCTGACAGTTGCCTTCTCTTTTTGTTTTTGATTCATAGAAATCTGTTTTGATTTAGGAGAAATATAGGGACATGTAAGGCAAAACTCACCTTTTGACTTATTTTAGAAGATAAATTTAGGAAAGAAACATATGTTTTTAGCTTCTGTAGATTTGGAGAAAGCTTTTGACAATGTTCACTGGAATAGACCCTTTCAAATTCTGAAGGTAGCAAGGGTAAAATGCAAGGAACAAAAAGTTATGCAAAACTCGTAGAAAAACCAAACAGCAGTGACTAAAGAATTGAAGGGCATGAAAGGGACACAGTGGTTGTGAAGGGAGTACGATAGGGTTGTAGCCTTTCCCCAATGTTATTCAATCTGCACACTGAGCAAGCTGTGGAGGAAAGCAAGGAGAAATTTGAAAAAAGAATTAAAGTTCAGGAAGAGATATAAAAACTTTGTGGTTTACTGGTGACATTGTAATTCTGTCAGAGACAGCAAATGACATGGAAGAGGAATTTGATGGAACGATCATTGTCTTGAATGGAGTGTAAAAGATGAATGTTATCAAGAACAAAGCTAGGGTAATTGAACGTAGTCTCTGAAAATCAGGTGATGCTCAAGGAATTAGATTAGGTATCGTGAAAATCAAAGTAGATGAGTTTTGTTATTTTGATAGCAAAATAAATTCTGCTGGCCGAAGTAAAGAATGGCTATGGTAGGAAAAGCATTTCTCAAGAAGAGTAATTTGTTGACATCCTATTTTAATTTAAGTGTCAGGAAGTCACTTATGAAAGCATTCGTCTGGAATGCAACATTGTTTGGGAGTGAAATGTCGACAATAGGAATTGAAAATATGGTGCTACAGACAAATGGTGCTGAAGCTTAGATTGGTAGATCATAAAACTAATAAGGAAGTAAAAGGTAAAGCAGTCAACAATTCGAAGAAAGGTTTGAACACCACAGTGCTTTACTAGGCATGGTCCTGTTTGGAGGTGGTATGCCATTGTCTTGCTCTGACCTTTGAACTGACTTACCCAGCCAGTTACAGGGGGACCTACTGTTTAACTTGGATTCTGAACCACGGTGCTACTCAATATTTTTCACATCAGCAACATTGCCAGAGGTGAAAGAAGTGGAAAGTGACAGATAAAAATCCTAGGACATGATGGGGATCGAACCAAGGACCCTAGAACTCATAGTCTGGTACTGTACCACTGTGTTATTGAACCATACTGTACTGAACAGAATTGGGGAGAAAAGAAATTTCTGGTTATCTTGACTTGGACACATTCTGAGACATCAAGGAACTGTCAATTTAGTATTAGAGGAATGTGTGTGGGATAGAAATCACAGAGTGATACAAAGATGATTAAAGTATGCAGTTTCAAAACGATGAAGGTTGCCCTTCTTATTCAGAGAAGAAGAAGTTTGCACAAGATTTAGTAGCATGGAGAGCTGCAGCAAACTAATCTTTGGTCTGAATACCACAACAATAATATCTGAGTACACAAAAATTCAGAAATTATCAAATTTTAGGTGTTTCAAAGCACCTGGAAATGCAGAGAAGAATAAAATAAATAAATAGAGAATATTTGTCAACACAGATCTCAGTGGTTATGCTAATACAGGGTGATGAAAAAAAGAAGAGCCAAGCTCTTCCTGTCATCAATTTAAGGAAGCGCTGAAGTTTCATTTGCTTCCTCGTTTGGTCGCTAGGAGTGCTGTAATTCACAGAGAAAGGATGTTTGTGCAAAGGGAAAACTTCCAGATGACCACGCATGAGTGAAGATCATGTTGACTGCTTTCAGAAGACATTTGCTCGCAGTCCCAGAAAAATGACATGCTGAGCAAGCAGAGAGCTGCAAATTAAGCAGCGACATGATTCATCTAAGGTGGCACTGGCACTTATCTATCCGTGGCTGTTTGAATTAAATGAAATCAAAGCATCAGTTTGGCCACCAGACAGCTCTTGACAGAGCACTACATCATTGGGCTCAAAGAAGGCCTGAACTCACCCCTGAGATTTTTTTTTCAATGGGGTATATTAAAGATATGGTGATTAAACCACCTCTACCAGCTAACATTCAGTAACTAAAGGAAGGAATAATTGCAGTTATCAAAAAATGTTATGCCTGAAATCCTACAGAGAGTGTGGAATGAGTTTGAGTATTGGGTTCCGTAGTCTAGTGGACAGCATGGTGGGTTGCTACGCAGGAGACCCGGGTTTGATTACCGGCTGGGTCAAAGATTTTCTCCGCTCATGGACTGGGTGTTGTGTCGTCCTTATCATCATTGACACCAAGTCACTGAAGTGGTGTCAGCTCAAAAGACTTGCACCAGGCAGGCTGAACATGACCTCGGTTGGGGTCTAACGGCCATAAATGCTATACAAAATCACCATTTGACTTGATTTCTACTGGTATTAAATACTCTTCACATTGATTAATTGTCCAAAGTTCCATCATTTATCTCTGATTGAATATAGATTTTCTAAGTTAAGAGAGGCAGTAGGAGTAACCCACTAAACTACAGGCCTATTTCATTGACGTCAATTTGCAGCAGAGTTTTGGAACATATCGTGTATTCAAATATTATGAATTATTTCGAACAGAACGATCTATTGACCCAAGGTCAACACGGATTTAGAAAATTTTGTTCGTGCAAAACACAACGAGCTCTTCATTCACACGAAGTGATGGGTGCTATCGACAGGGGTTCGCAAATCGATTCCATATTTCTTGATTTCCAGAAGGCTTTTGACACCATACCTCACAAACGGCTTTTAATCATATTGCGTGGTTATGGTATATCGCCACAAATTTGCGTTTGGATACGGGATTTCCTGTCAGAGAGGACACAGATCATAGTGATGGATTGTAAGGCATCGAATAAAACAGAGGTGATATCGGGTGTTCCACAGGATAGTGTTACTGGTCCTCTGCTGTTCCTTATTTACATAAACAATTTAGGTTGTTTGCAGATGACACAGTCATTTACAGTCTAGTAAAATCATCTGAAATTCAAAACCAACTGCAGAACGATCTAAATAAGATACCACAATGGTATAAAAATTGGCAATTGACTCTAAATAATGAGAAGTGCGAAGTCGCCCACATGAGTAAGAAAAGAAATCCGTTAAACTTTGTTTACAAGATAAAGCAATAAAAGTGAAGGCCATAAACTCCACAAAATACCTAGGAATTACTATTATGTCAGACTTAAATTGGAAAGAACACATAGATAATGTAATGGTAAAGGCAAACCAGACACTGCGTTTTATTGGCAGAACCCTTAAAAGATGCAACAGAACTACTAAAGAAACTGCATACATTACGCATGTCCGTCCATTTTTGGAGTATTGCTTCCCAGTGTGGGATCCTTTATCAGGTGGGTTTGACGAAGGACATCGAAAGAGTCCAAAGAAGAGCACCTCGTTTCGTATTATGAAGATACAGGGGAGACAGCGTTACAGAAATGATACAGGAACTGGGATGGGAATCATTACAACAACAGCATTTATTGCTGCGGCATGGGCTTACTTACGAAACTCCAATCGCCAACATTCTCCTCCGAATGCAAAAATATATTGTTGACTCCCACTTACATAGGTAGAAATGATCATCAGAATAAAATACGAGAAATAAGAGCTCGGACAGAGAGATTCAAGTGTTCTTTCTTCCCGGGCACTATTCAAGAATGGAATGGGAGATGAATAGTATAATGGTGGTTTGATGAACCCTCTGCCAGGCACCTAAATGTGATTTGCAGAGTATCCCATGTAGATGGTATTCTCTTTGAACCATCTGTATTTTAAAAATGAATACAGACAGTAACTGGCCACAATTTTATTACTGTTATTAGAACATAACTGTGACCATCTTCAGACTTTTATGCATCAAGATGCATGGTATTGCTAGTAGAAGAAGTAGTTTTATTTCTCAAACATTTGTTCCTACTCAAATGTTGAGTGATTCACTGATTACCCCTTTGGGCCTAACTACACATCTTATCTCAAATACTGACATCTTGTGTATGTTCTTCATACACCTGTCTGTGAGGTAAACTTACTGATCAACTCAGTAGATCGAATGAAATATGTAAAAGCTATTGACATGTTGCCTATCTACTATGTGGGCAAAACTGGACGAAAATATTCCTGTTTGGGAGACTAGCAGAAAAATGAATAACCAGTTGCCTCAGTCCTCATTCTCCCTTGTACTCCAAGCATTTCGGCATGCAAACATATTCACACATTTTTGTGGAGAACAGCAGAAAGTTTTGGTGGAAGAGATACAGAGAGAGAGAGAGAGAGAGAGAGAGAGAGAGAGAGAGAGAGACAACACCGAGTCATGCTGAAAGAGAGACAGTGACACTAAGAAAGATAAAGGGATGGAGATGGTAGCAGTGAGGGCAAAAGAGAGAGGAGGCAGTAGAATGAAGACGACACATGACTGCAGACTTTGCAGATACCGAACTTTAACAAGAAAAATTTTAAATAATAACTTGATGCCAAGAGACGTATTTTGTCTCAATACATCGATAATAGTAGATTGAAAGAGAGACACTGAATTAAAATTTGTGGTGCAGTCAGGATTTGAACCCAGGACCTCCTGCTTACTAGGCAAGTGGTATAACCCACCAAGCTACTGCAGCATAATGGGTAAGGTAACTGCATGAACTGTCTTAAAGTACGTCTCCATCCACATCACAAACTTCAATGCTGCTTCATATTCTCCTATATAACATTGATATATATTTATATAGGGGCAGAATTGAATTTGTGTTATGGAGGGAGATGCCCTTTAAGGTAACCCGTGCAATCAATGTATGCATTAGGTTGCGGTGGCCTAGTAGTTATAGCACTTGCCTAGTAAGCAAAAGATCCTGGGCACAGCACAAAAATCCAATAAGAAAAGTTTTGTCCACTTTTCCCCATTTCCTGAAAGTTAAAGTTCCTTTGTCTATGGTTTACAAGTCCAATCAATCCCAAAGACATGTGTACAGAGGAGACAATAGTGACTGAATAGACAGACAGCAGACTGTGAGCAAGAAAGAGTCACTATGTGCGAGAAAAATAATGGGACATAGACAATGGCAGAGAGACAGTGAAAGTGGCAGAGAAGACAGTGGTGAGGGAGATCAAGAGAAAGGAATGAAGAGAATTAAGTGGGAGAGACATAGTCTGAGAAAGTGCCAATGGGAGAAGTATTAGGAGAGAGATATAGGTAAACACTGGCAGTGACACGGGGAAACTGTGTAGGAAAACATAATTACAGTGAGACTGGATAAAAGGATTTAGATTGTTTTTTGTTATAAGAGTGCAAATATGTTTGCACAACAAAATCTTTTGTGAGGAAGGTGGAATGAGGATTGAGAAAGCTGGCTGCCCTCTTTTCTGTCAGTATTTTAAACAGGAACATATTTACCTTTCTTGTGCTTTACAGGAGTAATTTTCTGCTGATACTTTTAATGACTTTTACAATATTTATTAACCGGAAAAAGGCTACATATTTTAAAAATACCAGTAATATACTAATTCCATTTGGCATGAAGTACATAGTTTACATCAGTAAAACTTCCACATTCTTTAGTTTCAACCCACAATTACAACTTTAACTTAGTTTAACAATTTTTAATGTGGTGGTGTGATATAAAATATTTATTTAAAAATACTACATATTGATTTCATCATTGATTGAACACACCAGTGCAGTTTCGAGTTTTCAGGACTCATGTACACTGCATAAAACATTTACACGGATAAAATCAATAAAAAATATAGAAATGTTTTATGCAGTGTACATGAATCCTGAGGACTCTAAACTGCACTGATTATGTGTGGTCCTTGAACTGGAGGACTTTTTTATGTTTATTATGGATTTTAACTGTAGAATCATTTTATGTGGTGTACATGACTCCTCACGACTCAAAACTGCACTGATGATGTTCAATCACTGACCAAAATATTTTTAAATAATATTTTAGATAAATATTTGATAGCATACTGCCAAGCTGAAATTTTGTTATTATTATTATAACATTGAGGTGGTTGGGCACATAACCCGTTATGGAGTTGTTATACTTTAACTTAATTGATATTAATCAAACATTTAACAGTATTTTTCCAACACAAAATGCTATTAGTAGTTTATTAGAAAACTTGCTGGGGAAGCACATGCAAATGCATCATAAATTGTATATTCAGCTAACAATATAATCTTAGTTATAAAGATTATTTTAATGGATTAAGACATTTTTAAAAATTATTTTAGACATTCTTCGAAAGTGGTATGAAAAATTAAATATTTATCAACAATACGTAATATAACTATTATCTCATTTATTCCCATGTATTTCTCAAGTTTAAGAACAACAGAAATTAAGAATGTTTATGATCAACAGGAGGTGGTTTATACTTTGCAAGATGTACTGCCATCTAGTGCATACTGGGAATATTATTGCATTTACTCCATTTCAACAAGATAACCTGTAATGAACACTGTTTCCACTAAACTTTCTCCCAATTAATATTAGATGTGAGCTAACATGATTTGCAGTAGCTATGGAACTTTCACTGATACACTTATCAGCATAATACATAATGATATACTTTAGATCAAATAACTTAGTTTAGAGCAGCTTGAGGATAAGATATCTGTTGCAACTGTTTCTTCTGGGAGGATAACTTCATTGGTCACCGTTGATTTCAAATGCCAATTCATGGTCAGGAGAGTAATCCAACATTATCCACAGGGAACATAGTTATTTTTGTTTCCATGTCCTTAACATTTACATGCATATCCAGTATATGACCACATAAAAAGAAGCATGCACTGGAAAATGAAGGGCACACTCTTATAAATAAGAGTTAATTAAAGAAAACAAGCAACAGGTCTTTTACAACGAGTACAGAAACTTAACTGAATTTATTAGTTACAGGATATGAAAGAGAAGCTGTAATTGGCATGGGAATGGGGCACAGGTTTACCTTATCACCAATGTATTTCCATCTGTACAGTGAGCAAAGAGTAATGGAAACCAAGGTTAAATCTGTTGAGGGAATAAAAGTTCAAGGAAACAAATAAATGCTTTGAGGTTTGGCAATGATGCTTTGAGCCTGTTCTGTCAGACGTTGGTATTTCGAATCATTGTCTGCTAGTTTTTATCTATCTTTATAGTTTTGTGTCAAATTCACTAGATTAAATTTAGCTGGTTTCAGCAAAAACAACACAAAGTCTTAAAGGAGGTGGTGCGTTGTAGTCAAACATAATTAAAAAAACTACATGCCTTTGGGGTTTTGGACAAAAACTCCTCCTTTAAAATCAGAAGAGAAATAGAAGGGAGGATAGGAAAGTAATGGACAATTTTTTTTATCCTCTGTTATTGAAGCTGAAATTTTCATGTGCAGCTCTCATAAGAGAAGCCTGAACTATGAAACAAAAATGGCACGAGTGAACTTTCACAACAATAGAGTTGGAAGTTAGTAATACTGAGGATATTTTGTTTTTCATGTGCAGCCTTGGCAAAAGAAGTTGAAACACAAAACAAAATCTGTGGGCATGTTACCACTATCAGCTTGTGAAAAGCAGCGAATTATAGTTTGACATTTGTGGGTCGAAATGAAATTCACAGGAACATGAAGGCTTTGAAGATTACTGAAGGGACCACAGAAGTTTGGTGTGAATTCTTCCAAGATGGCTGTGTGGATCTTATCGTCAGCTACACTCTGGGTGGTCAGTCACAGCTGCAACTTCACAAATGCCAAGAGACAGTGAGGCAGCAATTTTGAACACATGAACCTTATTGCACTAATTCAATAATTCCACAACATTACTCTGACAGTGTCACAATTTTTCATGACAGCACTTGCCCCCTTGTATCTGTTTCTGCCTGTGTGAAAATCGTCAACTTTTGGCATTCACCACAAAGTCTGGACCGTGCGCCTTCAGACTTTCATCAGTTTTGTTCACACAATGAGACTGCTTGCATGTCAGTGCTTTGCGAGAGATGAGGAAATGAAATAGGTAGTCTGCAGATGGCTACACTTCAAGCAAACAGATTTCTACAATCAGGGCATATTGAAGCTGGTACCATGATGAGAGAAATGTGTAGAAACCTTGGTAATTATGTAGAAAAGGAGGTACAAGGTATATGTTCATGCCTGACTTTTTATTTTGTTACCTATTAAACTGTTTTTGTAAAATCTAATAATGGAAAGTCCAGGTTGGAATTGACAATATAGTAATAAGAACAGTTTACAACTCACCGCAAAGACGTGGCGACGAGCTGCGACAGGCACATAAAACAGACACATACATACAACACTTTCAGCTATTGGCCAAGGCCTTCTTCAGAAAATAGAACATTCACGCAATCACACAGTCATACTTCAAATCGAAGTACGGCAGCCAGAGATGATGGTTGTATGACAATGTTATGTGCCTGTGTGAATGTTCTATTTTCTAAAGAAGGCCCTGGCTGATAGCTGAAAGTGTTGTATGTTTCTGTCTGTTTTCTGTGCCTGTCCCAGCTTGTCCCCATGTCTTTAGGATGAGTTGTAAACTGTCCTTATTACTATATTGTAAACTTTTAAGTAATACACTTACCTCTCACTAGCGAACTTGGCAATGCTTTGCAATTGCTAAATATGCATGGAGATTAGATATACATTCTACACTCCTTCCCTTAATCTTCCTGCCCATCACCTTCCTCTTTGTCCACTTAAGCCTCGCTCTGTGTTAGCTAGCTCAAATTTATTTATTTATTCAGATCCACACAGATAGAGTATGCTGACATGATGATTGTCTATTGTTTGTCCAATGGGAATTCCAGAACTGCTGTGCGAGAATACCAACAATGATTTCCAAATTTCAGAGTGCCAGATAGCATGGTGTTTCACGGTGTGGTACAGTTCACTGTATAAATGTGTTCATTGAATTTCCCATACAAGAAAATCTTAATGAAGTTACCAAAATCCTTCAATTAGTAGAACACAGCCCAACTACTATCTCTGAATTTCTGCAAAACTTGGTATTCCACAAACATGAGTGATACGCACAGTACATGACTAAGATCTGCATCCATTTCATCAGCAGAGTGTAAAACATCTGCATGAAGGATATGGAGCCACCTGGCAAGAATTCTGTTAATGGAGCATTGCCAATGACCAATTAACTCTACATATTCTGTTCACTGATGGGTGAACATTTCCCTGCAACAGATTCGACATCACGTGCAACTCTCACATATGGACAGATGAAACTGCCGCTACCATGGAGACTAATTTTCAACGTTGCTTCTCAGTCTATGTGTAGTTGTTTTAGATAATGATCTTAACAGGATACAGTATCTTGATTTCCATCAAAATGTGTTACCAGAATACATGGAAGATATGCCTGTGGCAATATGAGCTCATATGTACTTTCAGCGTGATGGAGCTCCTATACATTCATTATGACAAGTGACACAGTATCTCAACACAACATATCCTGCTCACTGTACACTCGCCATGGAATCATTGCTTGGTCACTGAGGTCACCCAATCTTACTCCATCGGATTACTGTTTGGGGCTGGCTGAAGAGCAAAGTGTACAAGCACAAAGTGGATACAGTCACTCCTATTTCACATACTTGTACTCAAGTAAAGGAATACAGAGCTGATCACCTATCAGCAACAACACCTGCTTAATAAACCAGCAAAACGAGTTGAAGTTGACAATCGACTGAACCCTTCTGTTAGGAAACAGACTCAATTAAACAAATCACAACATACCAGTCTCTTAAGTTACTTCACTTGCACCTTCTCCTGTTCCTAGTGGTTTTCTTTAGTTGACCCAAAAATGGTTAATAAAAGGGCATATATTTATTAGTAGCTTTTTTCAGTATCTCCCCTCAAAGTGAGTACCTTTCTACCTGACTCACCCTGTGGGTGTCTTTTTGAAAAGGGTAATTGAATTCTAACGCATCTACTCACCTTATTTGTGGAGCTGCTAATGACTCAATGCCTCCTCTTTTCAGTGAGTGATCATTTATTTATTGCTGAACACACTTGTCTGGGCCTGATCTTACCAACTATAACACAACTGACAAGTTGATTTGGCAATGTGTGGTATAGAGCATCAAGACACCCATAAAGTTGAGTCCCCTTGCCCATCCCCCAAGAATGAAACTTTGGACTCCATCTGTTTGTCTATGTGTTATCAGCTAAAGTCAGCATCACAGTCAGGTTGAGTGTTGGCTGCATGTCCATAGCTCTTGTAGGTTGGCAATGCACAAAGCAAATGACAAGCCTCTTTGATGTAACCAATGACGGATAAGAAATGATGGAATGAATTTATACCACCACATTTGAAATGACTGTGGTTTGTTGCTTTCTGTGAGTGTTTGTGAGATACTGTAGTGTGGTTGGTTATAGCAGGCCAATCAATCAAAAGGATGGAGCTGACTGAAGTAATATTGCATGGTGATGTTATGGAATGTGCCATTACCTTGTACAATACAACCTAATCCATTTACATTTACCGACCCACTTACCGAGCCCAGTGATTTAATTTATGGACACTAATAATTTGAAACAGTGAACATTTGTAATGGAGATTTTTCTTTTATTATGAATGTGTCATTATGTTTTACAATAAAAATTGATCCATTTACTTTCATGCATTCCTCTACCAAGCCACATGATTTAATTGAGAAATACTAATTGCTTGAAACACTGACCATTTGTAATGGAAAGTGCTGCACAGTGAAAATTGAGTAGGTCTATTTCATATTTTGCATAATAACACAGCAGTCTTACTTGGTACACAAAACAAGCAACTAACTCGTACTTCCTCATGCCAGCACGACACATGACCACTGCCAAGACTGCCACGCCATGAAACTACCCCATCATCTATGTGAAAGTGTGAGAATGTTATAGAGGGAAACTTTCCCGGTGAGATAAGCAAATTTATATACATATAAAAGTTTACGTATCATGGAAATGAGGATGATATAGATTAGAGACAGGTATTCACCTTATTCGATGTGGGGAAGCTGCCTAAAACCACATCCAGACTGGCTAACACACCAGCCCTCTTGAATCGACATTCGAATCAGAGTAAGGACCCACACCCAAATTTATCCCAAATCGTTGGGCTAATGTATGTGGCTATCTGGCCACATCTGCTCATGTCATAGAAAATTTCTGAAATATCTGTCATGACGGTCAAAATATAGTAATCGACATAATTTGGTAGCTCTATAGGATCTGATAACGAAGTGGCTTCTGCTCGGTATCTCAACTCATCCCCTCACAGATTTGACGTTGTATTAGTGGGATGTCTCCCAAGAGTTATTAATTTTGTCCCCGTATTTTACGTTAGTTATAAATTATTGACACAATTATGGCTGGAATTATGCAGTTTGTTGCCACAGGTAACCCACCACAAAGCGAACAGTAGAAACGGCCAGTGGTGACATGCACGGATATAAGGCAAAGGATTGCTGTCTGACCTTTAGAGCATCCGGAGATCAGCATGCATTCGACACGACCGCGCGAGCAGGAGCAAGACGAGCAAGCATCGGCCCTCCACTCTTCCCCATCCTGATACACGCTGCCCTCAAACAGGCACCCACCATTCCCTGCGAACAGCACGCAGTGATAACAGCCCGGCATTTAACGAGTGCCACTGGTGTCTTCTGAAGAGAGAAAGCATATCACTGCACTGGTCTGTAATCTAGAGAAAAAATCAACAGTTTCTTTCAGGACTGCCCAAGGAGTACAAAAATGTATGTGTAAAAGTGAACTTACAGTGCTGTCAAGTTCTCTGTTGCGTGCTGCAATTGGTAACTGTTTGTGCAGTAAATTATGGGAAATGAACAATCATGAACCGGGTGATTAGACAAGATGGCAGTTAATGATGAGAATAAAGTGTTCGATAAAGAGCATGATGATGTTGTAGGTAAAAACTTATTTGTTAGCATACTACTGTGCAGAATGCTGTCATACAGACTAGTATGTTATGTAAAATTTAAATTGTATTCTTAGTTTCATATGCAACCATCACCTCATATACTTTGATCATAATTTCAAATTCAAAAGTTATGTATTCAATCCTCGGTTAAGCCCAGGATTTTTATTTGTCACTTTTCACTCCTTTCACCTCGGGCATTGTTGTCAATGTGAAAAATGCCAAGATATATTGTTCTTTGGATCCATATTAAGCTGTAGGTCCCCTTATAACTGGCTGGGTTAGCCACTTCAAAGATCAGAAGTAGGCAATATCATATCATCTTCAAACAGGACCATGCCTACTAAAGCACGGTGGTGTTCAAACCAATCTTGAGATTGTTGAAGGCATTGCCTTATTGCCAAGATTTTCCAACAATGAAATAGCAGCTTAGTATCGAACAAATTGGGGATAATCCTGCTGTAAGTGGTATTTAACTCAAATAAATAACTTGATCCTGGGAGACATTTACTCTCAATGTTATTTAGAATAATGAGTGTAGGGGGAAACATGGAATTAAAATTTGTGCCAAAGCCAGGAGTCAAACCCAGTTCTCCTACCAAACAACCTAGATACAAGGTGTGGGTAAAACTCCAGAGTCCGTGTTGTTGCGTAGTGTGTACTATTTGGCCACGATAACTTGACGATTCGCGCGGTGGCTGCTGGGAGCTTGTCTTGCACGAACGGAAGGCATCGTCGGCTGCTTGCTGCAGTGCTGGAACCATTACCCTAACAATGTGTACATTAATTCTTCGCGTCAAGGACCATTGTAAGGTTGGCAACGCCTGTAAATAAAAGAATAACTTTCAACTGGTGTCTATTTTTCTATTTTCTCCGCTTGTGGCAGCACCAACATAATCGTCAAGTTATCGTGGCCAAATAGTAGTGTTTAGAGGTTGGCTGCGGCGGCAGCCGACCAATCGTAGCACAGACAGTGACAGCTGCGGCGGCGGCCGACCAATCGTAGCACAGACGGTGACAGCCAATGAGATATTAGCACGTAACAGCTGTTTTGCTAGGCCTCTACAACAGATAATATTGATTGTAGAAGGAATATTTAATATTTTCGTATGAAACACGTTAAATTTCTTGCGAAAGGTGATGTTTTTATTGTAATCTGAAACATGCACAGACACGAAAATAATTGATGTCTTCTTTTACGAACAAAATATGTAACTAATGTCACACCGCTGAAGCAATAATTTTGGCGGAAGTAGAATAACATTGAGAAGGAAGCACAGAAAGATTTGCAAGAGACAACGTTACGATCAACACCATTAATGCATTTCATTGGTAAATGCAAATAGACTACATCTGAAATACTGTTATTATCACGAAATAAGAATCAATGTAATTTATGTTATCATATTGATGAAGTTAATAATTAATGCTGTGTCTCATCTATGGTTGACAGGTTCTTGTCTGTACCCTTGTCCGGTCAGTAAAAGTAATTGTCCTCGTAAAGTGAAGATTCAGAATCACTTGATCACTGTTTCGTACACATCATAAAATAAATAAAACATGCTACACCTGCTCTATGGTTGACAGGTTCTTGTACGTACCCTTGTCCGCTCAGTAAATTTACTGTTATCGTCACCGGAACAATTCATAACAAAACATTGGCGTTAATGTGAAAACATTGACGCGAGAAGATGCAAATTGAACTCAATAAGTATCAGTACAAGAGAAAGAAATTAACATAAATATAAAACTTTATTCTGGAGTATATATTTTTTGAACAACAGACATGAACTTAGCAGAGCCACAAAATTTGCAAGATATGGATCTAGCAATTAATCCATTCTTTATCGCCCAATCAACAATTTCACCCTGTAAATTAAATCAACTCCATTTAAAAACGTAACGAAATCACGAAAACTTCCAACATATTGCGAAAATATATTAAAATGCGAAAACATACAAAACAAATAAATATTCATACCTTTGCCTCCATCAAAACAAGATCAGCATATTTTATTGACTTTCTCTCCGTATTCACAAACGTTAACTCTCCCAGTAGAATCGACAAGAAAACAACGCAAAATGAAGCTACAAGAAAACTCAACATGAAATAAACACATTCGAATAATGCGCGAATATAAATCAGCGAATTTCACTGGCTCCCGTGCACTACCACCTGATTGGCTGGCCATATGCAGTGGCCGTAGCCAACATCTGAACTCCCAACACTACGCCACGACATGGATTCTGAAGTTAAGCCCAAGGTGTGTGCATGCCTGCCAAAAGTAGTCATAACAAAAGAAAACTATTTGTCCTACATAGTGTTGTACTGAGTTGGGGAGTATGTGCACTTTGCACAGTGTGTTTCAGAGTATTCTTAATGTTATTTATCTGATTCACAGAAAAATTTGAGTTGGTATAAGATATTTATAAACTATTAGTAAGATATCTTACTAGTATTAGAATTGGACGATTCATATTATTAGGCATTTTGTCTCATACCAGCAAAAATCTGCACATAGAATCACATAAATACTAACATTATGAACATTCTGAAACACACTGTGCAATGTACACATATTCCCAAACTCAGCACAATGATACATTAAAAAAATAGTTTTCTTTTGTTATGACTTCTCTTGGCAGACAGCACACATGCCTCATATCTAGGTAGTGTTGCTCCTACTCACTAGGCAGTCGCATTAACCACTGTGCAACCAAAGCACTGTGGATAATGCAACTGCATGTCTCCATTGCCAACACAAACTTCAATTCTGCCTCAGCTGTATAATCATAATCGTAACTTACATAATATGGTAACTAAATTTATCTCAAGATCAAGTCATTTATTTCATTTAAATCTTATAATCCATAATTGTCAGTCTGTGTCAAAACAAGAGCAATCTAATCACTTTGTATATATCCCAATGAAGCAAGTAATTAGGCTCAGTGATTCTCATTGGATACCATATAGTATCATGAAATTGGCCATAGGCCTAACCAATGCACACTAATTGCCAGAAGACTGCTGACACACTTAAGGCAAATAAACCTGTTTGACTGTTAGGAAGATATACTGATTCCAGTTTAATTGAGAACAATGTCAGCCATATTTACAAAAGATTTCACAAGTGTACAATCTCCTGTGGAAATTACATAGACAAGCTGACTGACACGTTCACTCACAATTGGGATCTGTAAGTCCCGACATGAAGGAGAGCCTTCACAGATTTAGATTGAGTCATGTTGTAGACAAAACAGTTAGATTTAATCACAACTAGCTACGGTACTTCTGTAAATTATAGTAATGACTGTTGCTAATCTATGTAAAATGATATTTAAATAGTAATTACTTCTACTGTACTTCATATATGTAGGGCGTATGCTAGGATATAACTACTTTGGAAGAAAGCACTGTTCCCCCTCCTTTATAACCGAGCTGCAGTTTAATCTAGTACCACATACAAGGAATTTATATATGGTAATTTTACAGAGACCACCATCCATTTCATTATGTACTGACTGCTAGGATATCCATGTGACACAAAAATGACGGTTCAATGGAATTTACGTACCTAAGTCCACATTTTATGCCAAACTATAGGAGTGAAAGATATTATTGTTCTACTTTGATTTTAATTACTTGTGCCCTTTTATATTTGTGAATGATGAAGAGCAGGGTTGTATTTAGGGTATGCGGCCCCCTGTGCAGTAATTTATTTTACCCCCAACCCCCTGGCATCTGAGATTCAAACTGATTTCTGAAAATAAAAATAAAAAGATAAAAAATCCACACCTCTGCCACTGCTATCAACACAACAACCTGAATGGTCAAATTCACTGCTGTAATCGAAACTCTGAGTAATGATCATTCAATTAACATTAATGTAATATTTAAAATTCCTTTTCGATGACAAAACTTTGCCGCCCTGTGCAGTTGCAAATGTTGCACCTGCCTAAATACGGCCCTAATGAACAGACACAACCTGTTTCTACATTTGCATAACAATTTAAAGCTCCATTCTAAACCATAAATGTATGTAATCTCTATGATCATTATTTCTGTTTCTAATGCTGTATTGTGAGTTGCACATATTGTCCTCTCAGACTATTATTAACCACAAGTATAATTAGGGGGTAAGTCTAAGAATCACTATAACCTAAAGAAAGTTTTGGATGATGTTCAGTTACCAGTTCTTTAGTCAACAACAATACTGAGTTATCACTGTAGCTGAAAAACCCCAGAGCATTATGCAGTATGAAAGAATTGCTTCAGAGTATGCAAAATTTGCCAGCAATCTTGCCTATGTTCAAACAATGAGATTTCTGGAAAGCACCCGAGTTTATAGTATGTCAGTGTGGGCAGGAATTTCACAAATAAAGTCACATCTAGTATGTAACAGTCAGCAGTATTTGTTTCGATCTCAGTTTAACAGGATGTGTGATACGTTGTCACAAATGTTAGAGTAGACCTAATGTATTTTCAAGTTTTTCAACCACATATTTTACATGGCCTTTTTATTTGGGAATGTTTTTAGCACATTAAAAACAATTTAAAATCCAACTCAAAAACGACTGTCATACAATTTCTGCTACAGTGGTCCTTTGGGGCATCGTTTGTCTTCTCTTTTTAGAGTTGCAATTTATGTATCTGCACTCTCAGCCAGAAGCAGTGGCATGAATGGAAGAGATATACAGCTTCAACGGCAGAACAAATCCCGATTATGGTATACCATAGCGTAATGGGTTAAATCCTAGTTTAAAAGCCACTAGATCATCTTTGATGTCTACAAAATTGTCGGACTTACTTAAATTAAAAATAATTACCTATGTGAAATGAAGAATTCTGACATTGGTTTTGTAAGATAATAACTACAGTAGTTGGAAGTCTTACTCTTTCTTCATGTTCATTAGCATGTAATATGATAGGGTACCGCACTAGTACCTAAATCCTTCGTGTAGGTACATCAATTAATAATTAATTAGTTAATTTCTTTAAATCACTAACTACGGTATCTTATCACTTCTTTTCACTATTAATTTTGTAAATACGTTTAGAAGTCGCATTCTAAAATTCAGCCGGCCACAACGCATTGTTTTTGTGGACACCAAAGTCGGTGTTCAGATATGGAACTATAAGAATGGCACGCGGCAGGATAATAATAATAAAAAAAAAATGAATCGAAAGAGGAAATACTGGAACCATCTACTTTATGTTATGCTCCTCATGGAGAAGACGCTTGGGATGGGAACTGTTGTAGGATAGATATAACACGTTGTGAACATTATACGGCATTTTCAATGAAAAGATGCGAAGAGACTATCGTGGATTTAGCAATATTGTGACATATGGACACCTTTTCAACGATTTTTCAGTCCGCTGTTGGAATCATACGTTTGCAGCCATATGATGTCAGCAGATTCTATTTCAGATTCAAATATAGCAAAGTACATTGTTCAACAATACATCATCGATGCACTCACCATTGTCTCAGAGAAATACTAAACACCAATATTTCGATACAATTTCATATATGTTAGTCAACTTGTATAAAACAGGTTTAGTAACGTATTAATCTACACTGTAAGTAAATCCATTAAAATTAAAGACTTCTTTTACTTGGATTTTTGCAGACCTGCACCGTAGAACCAAAGACAAATAAATGCTTTACAATGCATCGACCAATCACAATGATGACCGCTGTACCATAGAAATCATTGATTCACTACAACAATATGTGAACACCGAAACAAGTGTTTTCCTTTAGTCGCCGCCTGTATCAAATGCAGACTGGTTGTAGTAAGACAATACTGGTGGCTGATTTGATTTATGCACTGCACTGGATTACGTTCTGAGAAAAACGAAAACATTACTGCGTTACAATAGGAATGCGAATTGTAAGTTTCCTGTAGTGTCAGAATTAACTCATTCAAAGGATAAGGCTGTGATTGGAATGCGTCACGTACGGGTTTACCGGTAATGCATAAAATGACGAGAAAGGAAAAAAAAGTTATTGCGTTACGATCAGAATTTTTGCATAAATTAGCGAAACACACTGTCATACAGAGGTTCGTTCCAGCATATGCCAGACTGCTTAACGCGCATGCGCAACGCTGAAATTGTGTTCCAGCAGCGCCTTCTCCTGCTTCTGGCTACTTAGAGTGTGGCTGTTTGGTGTTCCAGTAGTTGCCGCAAGCAGCCAGAGGTTACCCGAAAAAATATTTCTTGCGCGGTCAAGCTGCCAATTTGCGCATACACAGAAACGTCTTAGTGTGTTTGTAGCGTGTTTTTCGATTATTTCGAAGTCACTGCAATTCCACTTCAGATCAGATATTTCTCGTTTACGCTTCTTATTTATTAGGAAGGAAAGTATTTTAATTACTCCTTTAAACTCACCTTCGCCTGCATTCAGAAGCAGTGCAAAAAGCGTCCAGCAGTGCAAGTATCAAACAAGGGTCAAGTCACAGTAGCTGCGCATGCGCAGGAAGACATGTTTCTTAGCGCTTGAAAGTAGCCGTCTGGCAGCTGCTGGAACGAACCTCAGCTCATTGATAATACCTGTCACGACAAACGCACAAATTTTTTGTTATACATGACAGCAGCTCTCCAAGCGTCTGGCAAGGTACATTTCTGAATACGATATCGGATTGTGTGAATAGTACCATTTAATTTAATTTTAACGTACTTTTAACAACAGGGAAGGTATGTAGCACCATAAAAATATGTAATAATTACAAAACAACTCAACATTTGTGTTTATTAGGTTTCCTAAGAACCATTGGTAGGTCTGTGAAGTGGTACACTGCAGGATAGTATATTTAAGATTCCGTTCTCATGACATCTATGACTTTTTAATGAAGAATTTCATGTTCTATTAAGAACAAAAAATGCCTAATCAACAACAGAACACACGACGTTTTGCAGAAAGACGGTTTTCTACTCTAAAACATCGAGATTTCTTCACTACAATTTCAGTCAAATCGAAAGTAAAAAAAAAAAAAAAAAAAAAAAAATTACAAACGTGAAAAAAAGCAGTTTCCCAACAAACCAGTAACCAATCCACAAAATATTCGTTTTATAAATAAAAGTAATTAAGCTCAAAAGTATATGAGTTTAAACAAAATATGCGTGAAGTGTAAAAATTGTTTGAATCATCAATAAGGAATTGAAGAAAAGACATTTTTAAATATGCACCAAAGCTGCTTTTATTTAAATGCTGACGACTAGTTTCGGGCTTTGCCCATTTTCTAAGTCACCTATTACAGAGAACAAAGTGTGTTTTACATGAAAATACATTAATATAGTAATGTTATATTGATTATACAGGTTATAATTACTTACATTCATATACATTTGCACAGCTTTGGTGCATATTTAAAAATGTCTTTTCTTCAATATTTAAGAGCTGCAAAACACGACACATCAAAAACATTCAATAAGGAATTGTTACAACTCAGAGAAAGTACCTGCCATGTCAGAAAAGACCATAAAAAAGGAATTTATGTTTCTCTAGCACCCCTCCTGCCAGACCCAAATTCTCAATTTATCAGCACACTGCAAACACAATGCCACAATCTTAATTATCCTCATTACTCGCTGCAGTTCGCAGATTACCGTTCGAAAGTTGTGTGCATCTGAAAAAAATACACCAGTAGCTTCATATGCGGTGTCTGTCTTTATTAAATACGAGCCACATCTAGAAAGTAAGTTTGCGAGTATCCGAGACTCAAGCGAGACTCACGGTTGAGCCTGGGACACGCGCTCGCAGCGCGCCTCATGTGTTTAAAACGTCAACTTCGCTTCGCAGTTCCTCCGGATGTAATTGACGCATCGCGATGCAACCGACGCCATTCTATTTGTGACTTTTCATCCTATCGATTGCTTAAGAAATAATATGGGGTATCCATTAAAAAAAACATAAGTTTGTGTTGAAAATAATATTTCTTCACGTTTTAGAGTGTCTCATAGTACCTACTTTCACAAGCCCCTGCCGTACGGTCATGACCGTGAAAGTGGTTTTTCAATATCTCTTGCAGTTTCAGAGGTATCTGGGGTGAAATAGTTGAGTGGGACACCCTGTATTTACATTATGTGTCTCAGAAGGAAACTTAGGTTCGAACAAACAGAAATACACCAAAATCGTATGATATATAATGTAAACGTCCCTTATTGCACTAGTAACACTCCCGCATCTGCAAAACTCTGCAGTGGTCCGTTATAGGCCTCTGCGTGTGCCTTGCCACATTGCACTTAGACCTGTCGGTTCGCCAGTAGGGACGGTGCAGTGTGCCTCCGAAGTTGCGTTTTGTGACGTTATTTGTGTGGTGAAGCGTCAGATGGGTCGGCATTGCTAATCAATCCTGCTAATATAGTGTGACTGGTTGAGATGAAGTTACGAAGAAACCTTCTTCATGAAGATGGTATTGGTGTAGAAGATGAATCATTCACATGTTACCTGGTATCTATTACAGTGTTTCTCATGTTCAAACGTTCAAATGTTTGTATAGCTTATGCGGCTTAACTACGGAGTCATCAGTCCGTAAATTTACAAACTGCTTATGGGCTAACTAATACTAAGGATGGCACAAATATCCATGCCCGAGGGGGGATTCGAACCCCCGACCGTAGTGGCCGTTCAGACCGTGACTGGAGCGCCTCAGTCCCCTCGGCCACCGCGGCCGGCGTTTCTCATGTGTGCTCATATTTCTGCACTATAATAGATACAAGAAAACGTGTTAATGATTCATCTTCTACACGAAGACCGTATTCACGAAGAAGGGCTCCTCGGAATTTCATCTCAACCAATCGCAATACATTAGCAGGATTGATAACATTCGCCGACCAATCTGACGGTTAAAAATAACGTCACAAAACGGAACTTCAGAGGCACACTGCAACGTCCCTACTGGTCCCGATCCCGACTGGCGTACCAGCAGCTCAATGTGCACATGCAGAGGCCTCTAATGGGCGACTGCAAAGTTTTGCAGATGCGAGAATATCGGTAGTGCATTAAGGGACCTCTACATTATCTCTCACACGATTTTGGCATATTTGTGTTTGTTCGAACACGAGTACTTCCCTTGTCAGAGAAGTTTTTTGCGCTGCTGGCTCGTCGGACAGAAATTTTCACTGTGTGCAGAGGGCCGGCACTCACCCGGGGTGACTGGCTCCACCCTGGAGGCGGAGGGGATGGCGGGCTGCGGGGGCGGCGGCGGCGGCGGGGGCGGCTCCTTGACCGGGGGCGGCGTGGGCGGCGGGCTGGGCGCCGGCTGCCTGCGCGGGGGCGGCGGCGGCGGCGGGGGCGGCGTCTCGGGCTCTGGGGGCGGCGGCGGGGGCGGCGACGGCGGCTGCCGCGGCACCGCCACCGGCGTGGGCGGCGGGGGCGGCGGCGGCGGCCGGCGCGGCGTGGGCGGCGGCGGCGGCGGCGTCGGGGGCGGCGTCGTCGCCTCCACGTCCACTGCAGACACACACATACACACGTACAGTTAGTCGCGATCCATTACACACGATGCGATTTATTGGACCAGTTCGTTGGTCACCCGATAAATTGGTCGGTTTTAGGCGCTACCCTACCAACTTTCCTTGACGGTCGGTTGGTTGTCCCTGACCACCCGATCTCCGATTCCCCCACCACTTCACCCGACAAATTGACCGTGTGTGGCACTTCCCGACCAACTTCCATGCCTGAGGTCGTCTGCAAAGCGAACACGCGAAAACATAAACAGTTCGACAAACAGACACCACAACAGGATGGTGCTGCGTGTAGTTGGTCGGAACGTTTGTAGGCTGCTACCAATTAGTTGAACGTTGGACATCTTGTTGGTCGTATGATATATCGGAACGAAAGACCTTGTATAAATAAGTAGAGTCCCTAACGGCGCTGCTGTCGCGGGATAATTTGAACCTTCGGCCGGCCGCCATGATAGTGGCAAGCGTCACATAAATATGAGTGTTGTTAGCAGGTAAATCGTGTATTAAATAGCTACTGCGGAATATATATACACAATTTATAGTCACGTCTGTATTGTTTGACTATTGCAGTGTACATGAAGAACGATGTTGAAGAGCTGCTCAGAAATCAATTTAAGAAAGGAATAAAAAGATCTAATTCTGTGTTTCCGTATATATTTACCAGGAATACAAATACCCTTACTACTTGTGTTCAGAGATAGTTACTCTTGCTTAACAGACTCTTAGTCAAGGCAATATAGAATTGAATGAAATAAATAACAGGCTTCTACAATACTGGCAGCTCTTAAAAAGGAGCTACTTTAGGCAGTACTGGTGGACAGGTAGTTCAAAAAAATTTCATTTTATGATTATGTAAAATGACTATTGGGTCAAGAAATTAGTTGCCTCATTGCAGTTCGAATTTTTGTTTATGAAATTAATATTAGTAACATGTAATGCAGAATTTAAAGGTAATCTGCTTTAAATATTGGTACAACTGAAAGGTGTTTGCAGAACCTTGTATAGTTCCAATGAATGAGACATAGCCACATTGGATGTACTTTGTGAAGTTGAACCCTATAACAGTAGTTGTTGACGTTTTAGCAGTTCACGCTATTGTAAGGTATTTGCCCTTACAGTTAATATTCTTGCAAAATACACTTCGTGTTCTTAAAAGAATTTGGTAGTGGATGGTTGCTGTATTCACAAGGTAAGAGGCTATTTTTCAGTTATGTATCTGATGGCATATTTGACTTTCACAATCGATTTTTAACATTAGCTGTTTCAGGCAGCCCTGTTTGATTTTTTGATGCTATGAAACATCTAAATATTGGAGAATACAGCATTAAAGCAAAGACGTAAAGTGTGAAACTCTTCCGAAATTAATGTTTGTACAAAAGTTTCACAATTGTAGAATATACTGAGAAAGTGCCAAAAACATCGTGTCTGACGATCAATTCCGTTCATGTGCTGCACGTAGAACGCTAAAACCCTACATGTTATAGTTATAGTTCGGTTTCGTTGGCCGCTGTTGGTCAATTTCTGCACCGTATGTGTAATAACTTTACACACAACCAATATTTACTGTATATTCAATGAGTCTGAAGCTGTTTTGTAGTTATATGTTTCAATTGGACATAGTTTTCGCGACTTAACCCAAATGAATACTCTCTGCACTCAAAAGAATCTTATGCACATTTAAAGTTCGCGAGGAAGTTTGACACCACAATGGCCGCCGAGGCGCTCTTCAATTTGTCCCCTGTTCGCAGTCGGCCGCTTACGCGATTGTGGGTGCCTTTACTGGGTGGTGTGAGGCGTTCCAAGTGCCGGATTACCCATAAGGCAGAGTAGGCAGCTGCATATGGGTCCCGCGCATTTTACGGGACAGATCAAATCGAATTGGGCAAGCCCAAATAAAAAAAACTTTCAGATTAGGTTTTCAAATAGCATTCAAAGGTTGTTGCGAACATAGTCACCGTGTGCCTCTACGACCTTGCACTTTAAATCCTGTACGCTAATATCCTTTTTAGTTTTAATGTTTGTAATAGAATGTGAAACTTTGTCAGTAACATAATGAAAGTATTTTAAGCAATTTGTGTACAAAAACCCGATGTGGTGAATTTGTCACAGCAGACAACAAACACTTACTGCAAGACGGCAGACAAACCTCACATATTGACAGTCATTATTCAAATAGAAGCCAAGATCGCTTAAAAAATTTTATCTAGATGACCAGTTTCGGCAGCATTAAACGTAGTACGCGATTTTCATCACAAATATGTGTCTTGATCTTTTTTCTGTATTTGGACAGAAGCAGCAATAACTAAAGAAAACGCGAGATTTTCGTGTCTAATCCACATATCGATGTAAACAAGAGCGGAATGCAAGATCAAAGTAGCACGATCTAAGGCTCCATGCCGGGCACTTGTTTGATTTAAATTTAGTGAAATATTTTACAGCACTGTTCGTATAAGTTGCATGCTGTGTTTAGCATTCGTAGGAATAGCTTTTGTAGATTTGGAAAAGGCTTTTGACAATGTTGATTGGAATAAACTCTTTAAAGTTCTGAAGCAAGCAGGAGTAAAACATAGGGAGCGTAAGGTTATTTACAACTTGTACAAAAACCAGACAGAGGTTGTCAGAGTTGAAGGGCATGAAAGGGATGCAGTGGTTGGAAAGGGAGTAAGACAGGGTTGTAGCCTTTCCCCAATGTTGTTCAATTTGTACATTGAGCAAGCTATAAAGGAAAGCAAGGAGAAATTTGGAGAAGGAATTAAAGTTCAGGGTGAAGAATTAAAAACATTGCGTTTTGCCGACGACATAGTAATTCTGTCAGATACAGCAAAGGACCTGGAAGAGCAATTGAACGGAATGGACAGTGTGCTGAAAGGTGCATATAAAATGAACATTAACAAGAGCAAAACTATGGTAATGGAGTGCAGTGTAAGAAAATCAGGTGATGCCGAAGGAATTAGATTAGGTAACGAAACAATAAATGAGGTAGATGAGTTCTGTTACTTGGGCAGTAAAATAACAAATGATGGTCGCAGTACAGAGGATATAAAATGCAGAATGGCAATGGGTAGAAGGGCGTTTTTGAAAAAGAGAAATTTGTTAACATCGAATATTGATTTAAGCCTAAGGAAGTCCTTTCTGAAGGCATTTGTATGGAGTGTTGCCTTGTATGGGAGTGAAACATGGACGATAAGCAGTGTGGATAGAAAGAGGATAGAGGCTCTTGAAATGTGGTGCTACAGAAGAATGCTGAAGATTAGGTGGGTGGATCGCGTAACTAATGAGGAGGTACTGAACCGAATTGGGGAGAAAAGAAATTTCTGGCATACCTTGACTAAAAGAAGGGATAGATTGGTAGGACACATTCTTAGACATCAAGGAATTGTGAATTTAGCGTTGGAGGGAAGTGTGTGGGGTAAAAATCGCAGAGGGAGACCAAGAGACGCGTATAGGAAGCAGATTCAAGTGGATGTGGGTTGTCGTTCTTATGAGGAGATGAAAAGGCTTGCTCAGGATAGAGTAGGGTAGAGAGCTGCATCAAACCAGTCTCTGGACTGAAGACCACAACAACAACAACAACAGGAATGAAAATGGCGGATGCGCCAGCCTGTGTTTTTAGGAGCTCTAGCCGCGTGTTTCAAAGTCCCTGTTACACGATCGACTTGCTTGTGTCAGTTGACTACTCGAGACGAGTGTGTCTACTGCAGCGACCCTTACATGTTATTTTCTTACTGAGTCTCTCTGTTCTGAGTGGTCGTTTTCGTCTGTCTGCTGTGTAGTGTCGCATCTAAATGATGAAGTGAGTTTATGAGGGCACTTTTTACGTAGAGCAGGATATGATAATTGAGTTCATTAATAACAAAAGGGTAATACGTACCAAATGTTCTTGTCAAATGTACACTATGGAGAATCTAAAAAACGGGAAAAGTGTCGCCAAACATTTGAAAACCTATACATCAATTTGCTGAAGAAAATTTATACGAGGTATGTCCACAAAGTAAGTACCGTTATATAAAACAAACTTGTACAGATATAGAAAAAATATTTATTGTACAAAAATATACAACTATTAAACTACTTTTCTACATAGCTTCCGAAATTTTTTAGGCATTTGTCATAGCGTGGCAGAAGTCTTTGTATGCCTTCTTCGTAGAAGGTTGCCTCCTGTGTATTCAACCATGTGGTAACATGTTCTTTCACCTCGTCATCATCGCTGAAGTGTTGACCATCATGGACAGGTTTTAAGTGTAAGAAGAAAGTCGCTAGGAGCGAGACTGTACGGAGGATGATCAAACACGTCCCAGTGAAATTCCCGTAAGAGTTGTTTGGTCAGATTCGAGTTGTGAGGTCGGGCGGCAACGTGAAGGGAAGGAGAAGACTCCTTTCTTCTCTTCTTACACCTAAAATTTGTCCTTGGTGGACAACACTTCAACGATGATGAGCTGAAAGAACATGTTTGCCACATGGTTGAATACCTTCTATGAAGAAGGCACACAAAAACGTGTCCCACGCTATGATAAGTGCCTACAAAATTTCGGAAGTTATGTAGAAAAGTAGTTGAACAGTTGTAGATTTTTATCAAATGTTTGTAAATCTATCGAACCAAACTGCGTGGTCGTCAGTCCATAGCTTACAAACTACTTAAACCTAGGTAAACTAACCTAAGGACAAACACACACACCCATGCCCCAGGGAGGAGTCGAACCTCCACGGCGAGCAACCGCGCGCTCCGCAGCGAGGCGCTTTAGACTGCTCGGCTACTCCACCGCGGCAGGTTTTTATTCCATAAATATTTTTTCTGAATCTGTACACGTTTGATATAACCAAACGGAACTTACTTTGTGGACATGCCTCGTATTTGCAAAGGCACCAGACAGTACCGAAAATTCAGTTAAAGGTGCCTTTGTTTTCTTGCTAACGGACAAATATCGTTGAAAATAATTATATAATAATCCTGATTGTTTTACTATTGAAATAATTTTTGTTATAACACTTTTATATATTTACGTTAGTATTTATATGTAGTGTACGCACTTTCCCTGTGAAACGCAAATATCTTTCTGCTTGTAAATATTTCGTACCTATGTTTTGTAAAATACGCCAGTAGAAAAAAGAAAACTAGGCTGTGGCGTGAAGAGAAAACAAAGCAAGTTTAAGAACTGAGAAAGTATCTCTGTAATATAAATGAACGTGACAAGAATAGATTAACTTCCGATGTTAGCAAACGCCACTTCAGTTTGCCACATTTAGGTCACGGTAGTAACACCAAATGTGCGCCTTTGCAATCGACTTTTGACAGCTCGAAATTTAAATGAAAATGACGAGTTAACCATTTACCTGAGACGAAAATGGAATAAACGAATATGTAGAGGAGAAAACGCTTTACAACATTGCTCTCTTATGTTTTTTATTTTATTTTTTATTTATTTTTTTATTTTTTTTTTATTTTTATTTTTTTTTTTTTTTTTTTTCGTATCTCGCATCGTTTCAGATATACAGTAAAACTTCCCTTAACGGACACTTCCCAACAGCGGACTCGTCTCAATAGCGGACATTTTAAAATTCCCCTGCACAACAACATTGGCCCTTATGCTAAAATTATTCCGAATACCGGACATTCTCAATAACGGACACGGACACCGTAATATGTCCCCCAACAACAATCAAAACTTCCAAATAACGGACAGCGTGAAAGAATCAGTGCACTCTTGCGTGTTAAAAGTCCGAGTGTCGTCATTCTAACGTGTGTTGATACAAGGTTTAGCATGTTTCAAAATGTTTAAATGTCTGTAAATCTATTGGACCAAACTGCGTGGTCATCAGTCCGTAGCTTACAAACTACTTAAACCTAGGTAAACTAACCTAACGACAAACACACACACCCATGCCCCAGGGAGGACTCGAACCTCCACGGCAAGCAACCGCGCGCTCCGCAGCGAGATGCTTTAGACCGCTCGGCTACTCCACCGCGGCTAAGCGTGTTTCTTGTTCATATTCCGTGATTTCGTGTCATTGCCATCTGTTGGAACTTCTTGGAAGTACAGTACGTACAGTACTGGTCCATGCCGCGCAGAAACAGACAATGAGAATGCGGCGCCAAACACTTTGCCCTGTTGTCGGCACATCAGACAAAGCCAAGC
The DNA here is from genome assembly GCA_026315105.1 of Locusta migratoria. NCBI lineage: Eukaryota > Metazoa > Arthropoda > Insecta > Orthoptera > Acrididae > Locusta > Locusta migratoria. The sequence goes on along the minus strand of CM048754.1, from coordinate 40,312,790 downwards.
GTTCAATAGTTAACGCGCTGTTGTGTTGCAGCGTGGGCTTGGGTAGGACAGGGGAGAGGCGATAGGTGTATCCAATGTTTTCATTCGATGGCTGCCACAGCCTGGTTAAAAAAGTCGAAAACTTCGTCGAATGCGCCTTGAGTGTTTTCTTGTCGTTCGTCTGTGTGTTTTCGACTTGAAGTTTCGTGTTCGCGCTACATGCTTGAAAATGCCCAGAGATAAAAGTGGCCAAATACGAAAAAGGAATCATTCGAGTCCCGGTAAAAAAAAAAAAAAAAAAAAAAAAATCACTGACTACGGGCGGGAAACGAAAAAAGAATGTGATTTCTTTGTAACAAAGGCTTCGCACTTTGCAGAAAATTGATGCTGGTGAGCCACCCGCGAAAGTTGCTGCGGATTTGAACGTCGGTATGAGTGCGATTACTGATTGAAAAACAAACTGATCAGAAATTTAAACATTTTGTTCCACTCAAGCAGCGCAATGAATTCTCGAAACAGAACGAGAAAAGGTTCACATCCTCAGTCAGAAGAGGCTTTATTTTTGTGGCATGAACAAATAAGAGCCAAAGGCGTGCTAGTTCAGGTCCTCTACTTCCTCAAAAAGCTGTGACTTTTTATGAGCTCATTGAAGGAAAGAAGTAAGAATTCCACGGACATTATGGCTGGCTGGATCGGTTCAAGAAGCGGCGTGGCATTCGCACGTTTTACGATCATACTTAGCTGTATTGGCGCAATTCGGTGTGTTTCAAGCATGAAAACAAGAGTCTTTGGTTTTATCCGAGATTTTCGTTATCCGAACCGGCCGCCATACCGATCATTTCGGATAAACGGTAGTTTACTTTTTTTGTATTTTATCCTTTTCTTAACAGCGGACAGCTTTATTTTCCCCATTGGTGTCCATTATTTAGAAGTTTTACTGTATTTGCAAAAATAACATCGATTTAACAATGTCTGTATGTACCTTTTTAGTTCCCGCCACTCAACCGACCGGTACGAAATTTTTTAGAAGTAATTGTTGGCTGCAAGCGACCAGAAACCCCCTTTTCAAATGTTTCGGACAAAAAATAGGTTAGTAACACCAAGAATATGCCGTTTGTGATGGCCTTTTGACTGCGCGAAATTTAATAACAAATAGCGCCTGAACTGTTCATCTGAAACGAACATTGAATAAACGTATTTTTTGAGGATACAATTCTCAATAACTCGTATGTTATTTCCATAACTCGCGCCGTTTCAGAGATATTTCCAAAAGTAATGGAGATTTGACACTGTTCCTTGATTTTAAGTAAACCGATAAAGGCAATGAAAATATACCTGAAAAAGGCAACAAACTACCACGTCGCCGTGGTGGAGTAGCCGGTCTAAAGCGCCTCGCTGCGGAGCGCGCGGTTGCTCGCCGTCGGAGGTTCGAGTCCTCCCTGGGGCATGGGTGTGTGTGTTGTCCTTAGGTTAGTTTACCTAGGTTTGAGTAGTTTGTAAGTTACGGACTGATGACCACGCAGTATGGTCCGATAGATTTACAAACATTTGAAATTTTTTGAAACTACCATGGTAAAACAGATAATAATATTTTTACAGAAGGAAATAATGAAAATATGGGAGAGATATTGAAATAATAGTTTATGAGGTAAAAGATCAAAAGAAGAGTATGTTTGTTAAAGCTTAACTCAGATATGAAATAATTTTTGTCGTTTGTTGAAGTAAGTTAGATAATTAGAGGCGCGCCCAGAAAGTAAGTTCCGTTTGGTAGTAAAATGAAATTGTACACAGATACAGAAGAAATTTTATTGCACAAAATCCTACAACTCTTAAACTACTTTTCTACGTAACTGCCGAAATTTTGCAGGCATTTGTCATAGCATGGCACCAGCTTCATAGAAATCTACCGCCTGTGTCTTCAACCACTGAAAACAGTTTCTTTGAGCTCGTCGTCATTGGTGAAGTGATGACCGCCAAGGAAAGACTTGAGATGTAAGAACAGATTTTGTCATCAATCTTCCGTAACCAAAGGTGGACGCCCACTTCGTTCTTGATCGTGCACATCACAACGCCCGCCATTGAACTGTCAGACCCATCTTCTCACCATCGAATCACTCATCGCATTTGGTCCGTAAACATCGCAAATTTGCCGATAAATTCGACTTGGTTTCACTTTCCTCGCATTCAGAAACCGAATCACCGACCTGATTTCACAGGCGGCGGGATTTTCAATCAACGCCGACATTTCAAACGAGCACAACAAAGCGTACGTAACTGACAGCGATCTCCAAATGGCGCACGTTCTTCTCCTAGATACACATCGTCTACAGCGCATGTGCGGAACTGCAATCGCAGCGCTGCAGCGGAGATAAATTGAAACGGAACTTACTTTCTGGACGCCCCTCGTATTACTTGTTGAGTACATAGATATTATCACGATAGTAGAGCCGTAATCGTATCGTCCATTATGTTTTATTTAATTCCATGTTATTTTTGTCCGAAGTTTTTGTAAAATAATCATAAAACTACAGGACATGCTAAAATGGGCCGTAAAACACGACAGTACGAATTTTTATTTTTTTTAAAAAATTTTTGCTAAAAGACCTGTTAAATTGAATGAAGGCTCTTACGAAACCACTGATAGAATACCTGCTGGGGAGAAGACAGTGCACGAAACAACGGCACACACTGATCTGACCACAGATACTAGTAGACCGGGCAAACAGTAGAACAGCTATGCACATGGTGTGGTAACGAGATAGAACCACGTGACTGTTGGAAAACGTTATCTGAATATAAATAACAATTCAGCAGTTTTCAAGAAATGAAATTATTTAAAACTAATAATACCTACACGTGAATTTTAATATTATTTCCATTCATAAAAAGCTTTGAATAATCATAAGCACAGCTGGACACGTCAGATGTTTTGCCAGCTGTCACGTGGTTCAGCCATAGAGATGTTGGTGCCAAGAAAGTGATACCACAGAACAACACATACGGTCACGAACCTCCCACAGATTTTTGTTATACACTGCGATAGCAGCGCTCCAAGCGGCCGGCAAGCTACATTTATGAATGCGACAGTTGATGAGTGCGAATAGTATCGTTTAGATTGTCTTCAGCATCCTTTTTTCATTACGGAACGTATGTAGTGCCTTATAAATAGGTAATAATTTAAAAATAGCTGCCCATTTGTCTTTCTTAGGTTTCATAAGATCCGCCGGCCGCGGTGGCCGAGGGGACTGAGGCGCTCCAGTCACTGTCCGCACGGCCACTACGGTCGGGGGTTCGAATCCCCCCTCGGGCATGGATATTTGTGCCGTCCTTAGGATTAGCTAGTTCATAAGTAGTTTGTAAGTTTAGGGACTGATGACCCCGTAGTTAAGTCCCATAAGCTATACAAACATTTGAACAAACATCATAAGATCCCTGACAAGGTACGAAACGGTACATTACAGGACAGTTAATTTACAATTATCCTGTAACATACAGGCTTCAAATGAATAAGAAAGCATAGGAAACACTAGGAGACAATGCCCTTTAGCAGAGAGACTTCAATTTCTACGCAGGAACGTTAAGTATTCTTCATTAAAATTCCAGTAAAGTCGGTGAGGGTGGAACATAGCAAACGCAAATCAACCATCACAGCTGTAGCTGAAGGAAAAACGTCACAGACGTGGCGATATAACGATAAAAGCAGCCAAACTGTTTTCTAATAAAGAAGAACTCAATTTCACAATTGTTGCTACATCTGAACCACAAACGGCAAGAATAATCACAACACTTGTTTCTTAAAGCTAAAGTAATTACACTTAAAAGAATATGCACGTATAAGGAAAGACGAGTGACGTGTAAAAATGTGAGAATCATTAGACTCCATACCGAATTGATACACGTAAAAAAAAAAAAAAAAAAAAAAAAAAAAAAAAAAAAAAAAAAAACTGGCTGTCATAGTAAAAACAGACCATAATAGAAATTTATTATACCATTATGTTTATATGCAACTTACTTTCAGCGGAATAAGCTGCAAATATACACATATATGTAAGTATCTGTTCATGACAGAGTTGTTCTTTATACCATTGAATCATTTAAATGAGTCTGTTTTTATATTAATTTCCGTATTATGTTTGTCTCTAGATATTTTTATAATGCTTGTAACGCAAAAATTATAGTAAGTATTTCGTTAATTACGCACACAAGCGATTACAAAAAAAAAAAAAAAAGCATCACTATCTCGGCAGCTTGCCCACCGCTAGGAGCGCTAGTGCCGCATCAACTGTCAGTTGGTAGCAACTTTTACAGCAGTCAGTGTCGGAACTGTATATGTTAGACTGTGGTGATATCGTGCCCTGTCCACTATTATCTATGTTCGAAGTCACTGGTAGCTGTGTGCGGTTACTCTAAAGCAAAGACAGGGGAAACAGCGAATGATGCTGACCCCTATGAATGAGGAACACTTGTACCCTTGTAACACCACCCAACATGGACATAGTACTATGAACAGCTGAAAGCAAGGGGAAAATGGAGTTTTATTTTTCGTGGGCATCCATTTCGCCACGGCGGAGCGGCCGGGAGCATTGAGGCGCTATGCTCCGATGCGCGAGGCCGTTCCCCGTCGGGGGTTCGAATCCCCCCTCGGGCATGGATTTTTGTGTCATCTTTAGTATAAGGTAGTTTATAAACAGTTTGTAAGTTTAGGGACTGATGACCCCGCAGTTAAGTCCCTTAAGCTTTACAAACATTTGTACATTTGCATCCATTTCTACTAGACGGTTTAACGACATTGGTATCCTCTTAGGTAAAACATTCTGGAGGACTAATAGTATAGATCTCACGGACAGGCGTTAAACAGGACAAAGAAAATGGTGTCGAGTCAGGTAATGTCAGATCGGACAGGTACGTTTGAGAATTTAAAAAGAAAAATGGATAGTTTTAAGTTACATGTTATGCCGGCTCCAGGATACGCCTTACGAGACGGCAACCCACATAACACCACGTTGTTGCGGGCAGCCTGATCTTAAGGCGTCCTTCACGTCAAACCAAAACAAGCCATTCCCGGACGTATGAAAACAACAAATATCTTCACCAAGGGCACTACTTCTTGCAGGTGCAGCCACTGGAAGTCAGAGAGCGCCACAAGCCCACACTACAAGAAGTGTTCCTCCGCCAGTGCCGAGCCGCTATGTCTAGACACTTAGGCACTGGCGTCTGTTCACCGCCGTAGTTTCTCACGCAACTTTTTTCGGTAAAACCATGAACTCTCTGCAGTGTTAGAAGGTTTAGTTTTTGTCAAGCTCTAGAAGAACTACTTGTCTCTCTCTCTTCTTTTTTTTTTCCCTTACGTCGCACGGTGGGACGGAATCCCCCAAACGTTGCCAAAACTCCGAAAAATGAATTTTCGATTCTCGGAATTTTGATGAGTAGTTTGGGTAGGGGAAGGATGTGTGCATTTCATTCCAAAAGGAGAGGTCGCCACCCTCGATACCTGTCGAGTTCAGCGAGCACAGAATAACACGGAGAGGCAATACCGCCTGCATCAGCGTATATTCAGTGAAGCCCGGCAGTGCAAAAGTGTTCTTAGCAAGTATAATACGTATTGTGTTTGTATAAAAATAATAATTGAAACTATTACTTTATTTGTGACATGAAAAAGTTAGTCGCCTGCCACTTTTTTGTTTTGCGGTCAGGGAATTTTCGTTAGCGAGAAAGTTGTACGTAATGAAATGAACTTTTCTTTTTATTTAGACGACTTCTTTATAGCTCCCCTGGTTTTCTCACAATTTTGGATAGAATAGAGCGGTGGAACTTTTAAAATTCTAGTCGTTACTTTCGGCGTGCTTGCCCATAAGCGAGCACAGATTTTGTTGCTCACTCGCCTTGTACTTTGTGACCAATATTTGTAATTTGGGATAGAATTTTCGGTATCCAATAATTATGACTTGTTGTTGTTGTTGTGGTCTTCAGTCCGGAGACTGGTTTGATGCAGCTCTCCACCCTACTCTATCCTGAGCAAGCCTTTTCATCTCCTCATAAGAACGGCAACCCACATCCATTTGAATCTGCTTACTATACGCGTCTCTTGGTCGCCCTCTGCGATTTTTACCCCACACACTTCCCTCCAATGCTAATTTTACGATTCCCCGATGTCTAAGAATGTGTCCTACCAAGCGATCCCTTCTTTTAGTCAGGATATGCCAAAAATTCCTTTTCTCACCAATTCTGTTCAGCACCTCTTCGTTAGTTATGCGATCTACCCACCTAATCTTCAGCATTCTTCTGTAGCACCACATTTCAAAAGCCTCTATTCTTTTCCTGTCCACACTGCTTATCATCCATGTTTCACTCCCGTACAAGGCAACACTCCACACAAATGCCTTCAGAAAAGATTTCCTTACACTTAAATTAATATTCGATGTTAGCAAATTTCTCTTTTTCAAAAATGCTTTTCTTCCCATTGCCATTCTGCATTTTATATCCTCTGTACTGCGACCATCGCACGTTATTGTACTACCCAAGTAACAAAACTCATCTACCACCTTCATTGTTTCGTTACCTAATCTAATTCCTTCAGCATCGCCTGATTTTCTAAGACCGCATTCCATTATTTTTGTTTTGCTCTTGTTAATGTTCATTTTATACGATAGCTTCAACACACTGTCCATTCCATTCAACTGCTCTTCCAGGTCCTTTGCTGTCTCTGACAGAATTACAATGTCATCAGCAAAACGCAATGTTTTTATTTCTTCCCCCTGAACTTTAATCCCTATTCCAAATTTTTCCTTGCTTTCCTTCACCGCCTGCTCGATGTACAAATTGAATAACATCGGAGAAAGGCTGCAACCCTGTCTTACTCCCTTCCCAACTGATGCTTTCCTTTCATGCCCTTCGAGTCTAATAAGTGCGGTCTGGCTTTTGTACAAGTTGTAAATAACTCTCCTTTCCCTATATTTTACCCCTGATGACTTAAGAATTTGAAAGAGTGTATTCCAGTCAACATTGTCAAATGCTTATCTACAAAAGCTAGAAATGTAGGTTTGCCTTATGACTTACCAATTTTTATTTATTTTATTACTAACTAGCTGAGCCGCTCCGGCTTTGCACTGGTAATCTTTGAACGACTTTAACTTGAGAACTGCAGAACGTATCCTGATGCGGTTGCTTTCTATTTCTTCGGTATAATCCTGTGTTCAACTAGGCTATTAAAATATCAATACGATAATGAGAAATAATTGAAATAAGAGTAATAACGTAGAATGGTTTACCACTTCAGCACTTTCGTGACCTTTGTAGCGTAAACTACGAGACCTGCGCCAAAGTACATAGTAAAGAATTATAGAACTCACGACGATTAAACAAAAAGAGAGAAAGAGAAAAACGACCTCGAGATTATATGTCTAAGTCTCACAGATCTTCCACAATCACTAATCTGTAGTCTGAAGCAATCGGGCGCCAGAGCTTTAGAGCAGAAAATCGATAAATGTGGTTCACTCGAAAAAGTTAGACACATGCTCTCGCGTGTTTTTTCTAGATGTTTGTGAGTTTTGCAAGTTACTACTAAGTACACTCGCCTAGCTCTTATAGTTTAGACTCCAGAGCTGACTAAAGTGCAGAAGCGGTAAAAGATTCTACGTTTAGATTCTTATATTAGTTTCTTTTTATATATATATTCCTATTGACATTAAATATAGCCTAAAATTGTCCCAGAATTCTAACGAAGAAATTAAAATAAACCGCATGACGATACGTTCGGTACTCCTCGAGTTATAAAAGGTTAAAGGGACAGACAGAGGGAAAATGTGCCTCTGTTTTATATCCCTAGTTGAAAATTGTAATTATTTATGACAAAAATAGTGTCAAAAACATATGGAAAAGGAATTAACAGACAGTGAACTTAATGAACTACTCTGTGCTCGCTGCTGTGGCTGGCAGGCGCTCGGCCGCCATGTTGGTTGGGTGTCGCGCTCTCAGCCGGCTTCATTTCACTGTCACTGTAAGGCCTCTCCGTGTTATTCTGTGCTCGCTGGTCGAGTTACGTCAGTTTAAAAGTGACCTCCTTCGAAAGCACACCCGGCGCTGTGAAAGGAAGGCAAATTTACTCTCCGTTTGCCGCGGTGGAGTAGCCGAGCGGTCTAAAGCGTCTCGCTGCGGAGCGCGCGGTTGCTCGCCGTGGAGGTTCGAGTCCTCCCTGGGGCATGGGTGCAGGGTGTGTGAGTTGTCTTTAGGTTAGTTTACCTAGGTTTAAGTAGTTTGTAAGCTACGGACAGATGACCACGCAGTTTGGTCCGATAGATTTACAAACATTTAAACATTACTCTCGGTTTGTGAGTGAATATTTTGGTAGTGAAGTGAAGAATTTCCGTTCTACAAGATTGGAACGGTTGCTACGGGTATGTACAAAATGTTCGTACACTAAATTGGTATAAATTTTATGATTATCTTATTTATAGTTTTTCCAATGTCTGTGCCTAATGACCAAGCTTTTTCGAACTTGCATTTTCAACTAGAGCAAAAGTAGCATAAACCGCAATATATCGTGGAATTTCAACTCACAGATTATAGATTGGTTCAGTATCCGATGGAATTGACAAGAATAAGCTGCCGAAATTTGCCATTTCTCTTGTATAATAAATATTTACAAGTGCCCGTCCGGCCAACATTTCGTAGCACAACATGTCAAGAAAAATTGTTTCTTTTAGTTACACTTACTACGGCTATCGTTGATTATACTATTCCATTTATTATTTGTGTTCTGTCACCGACTTTGAAGACTGTTTCGTTATATTATTGAACTAGATGTCACGGTGAAGTTCGTATCACTTACCTATTAATAAAATCTTATGTATTTTAGACCCAGTAGCTTTACAAAGGCATTTGATTTCAACGTCAAATGTGCAAAATTTTATCGCAATCTCATGAATGTTATTGATATCCCAAAGAAAAGAGCTCTTTCAGTGTTCCACAAATTTTCCTATTTTCTGGCCAACTATTCCAAACTATTACTTCACTCAAACCTTCCTCTCGTTTTGAACGTCGAATGTGCAAAATTTTATCGTAATCAGATGAATGGTATTGATATTTCATAGAAAAATCTCTTAATATTTTGTTTCTGAATTTCCCAATTTTCCGGGAAACATTTCCAATTTTTTTTCATAACAACGTTACTCTGCTTTGAACGTCAAATATGCAAAGTTTTATCGCAACCTGACGAATGATATTGATATCCCATTGATAAAAGCTCTTCCAGTTCCTCGCGAATTTTCAAACTTTCCGGGTGGCTTTCCCAAATTTTTAGTTCATAAGAACGTTCAGGTTTCGTTGAACGTTAAATCATCAAAATTACATCGCAATCGGATAAACGGCTCTCAACTTAGTATTGAATACATTTAAGAAACACATTGAAAAAGAAACGTGGTCCAAATTTTGTGACTTTCCTTTTTTTCTTTTTTTTTTTTTTTTTTTTTTTTTTTTTTACTGAAAACTTTTCTCCGTCTTGCGAATAGGCAGTTATAGGGCTGAATTCAATCAAAACACAATGAAAATCGCACTTTCAATATTTCTCAAATTTTCCAATTTTCCAAAAATTTATTTCAAACAAACCTTGTCCTATCAAGCCGTACTCAAGTGATGCTTTTACAACCATGTGGCAATTGATTTTTATTCATAGAAAAAGATCGCTTTCGGTTTTTCTTAATTTTCCTACTTTCCGGGCGACTTTGTCAAATTTTTATTTGATGAGAACCTTCCTTTTGCTTTCAACATGAAATGTACAAAATTTTATCGCAATTGGGCAAACGGTATTGATAGCTCACTGGAAAAAGCTGTTTCAGTTTTCCCGATTTTCCTCTTTTCCGGACTACTTTTTTCATATTTTATCACCGTTTAAACCTTCCCTGGGCTTGCACGAATATTTCAAGACTAAAATTAGCCAAATCGGTTCAGCTGTTCTCGAGTTTTAGCGAGACTAACGAACAGCAATTCATTTATATATATATATATATATATATATATATATATATATATATATATATATATATATATATATATATATATATAGATTAGAATGTGTGTGGTATCGAAGAAATTTTTTTTACATATATTTTCGACAAAATAATATTCTGTATTTTCTTATAATAAACAAATCACGTTGGCAGTGTATTAATTATTAGTGCCTAAATACGATATTATTATTAATAATTAATAATGTAGTAACGCTGAAAGGCGTAGCGCAGGTAATAAAGTAGCCTATTATGAAACTATACATGTCAAGCGGCGCCGGTTACACACTCGCCATACGCAAATATTTCTTTCTTCATGATCATTTTTTCTAATAGGCTCGAAGACTTTCTTATAAATTTGATACTAGTATGCAATATTCCATGCTATGTAAACCTAAGTGCGCATCCTCAGTGTAGTGAGTTTGTTGGTTTCGTTTTATGAACAGGAAAGTTCGCACCTTGCTTAGAGCAAAATAACCTCTTTATTGTCTCACTTTTGATATTTTACAAGTTCTAAAGATTCTACTACTGAATAGTCAGTGATCCAGGAAGAAAGGCCTTTCAGTTCTCCTGAAAAGCGAAACTGCTGCAGTAATGTTTGCGTTATGTGAAGGCCTATTCTAATTTTGTATCGCACAGTTTGTCAAGAAACTTATAAGTCGTTGGACTTAATGACATGACATACAACTCTAATAAGAGTTTTATGTTCATAGATATTTCGTTGTTATTGATGTAGGCCTGTATCAGAGAACATTGCCATATCAACACTCGCGGAAATACGCGCTTTAATAGAGGTAAAGCAGGAATTCCATTCCTTTAATTTAAAAAATAGCGTGGTTCCAGGACCTGATGCAGCCGAGCTGCCGTGAAGGATGAATTACACGGAGCGTATTTGGTCGCTAGTAGCTGCCGTCTGTTGTCGCTCGGCGTATAGGCGAATAGCGAATGAATACGCTCAAGCAATGACACGCAGCCACTTCAGACGCTAGCGTCTTCGTAAAAACAACTGAAAAGTGGTGTAGCGTACAGAGCATATGACACTTTGTTTTGGAGGTTAGGTGATACCAAACAGTTCTGTTTCCCCGAGTTTTTTTTATTCTAACCTCCTTGTGTTTCCCAACGTGTGACTTGGTCGCGAATTTATATCAGTGATTCATTTTGTAATTACTTTTAATACCTTTATTTACGTCGATCACAAAATGTATCGTCATTTTGACGACCGCTTTCGGTCAGTGATGACCATTCTCAAGTCTACAGCAAATCAGAAACAGAGGGACATATTTAGTAACAGTCTACCTTATGAAACATACAGGGTGTCCAGAAAAGGGCTCCCTGATTTCAAAATTAAATATCTCGAAAACAAAGATCGATAGAGGAATGCAGAAAACGGTATGTTTATTGTGAAAGCTGTAAGAAGTTTATACAGCAGTCTGAAATAATAGTTACAAAAGTTGCTAACAGATGGCGCTGTACGCTGTACAGCTCATATCAGCATACACAAGTGAAATAATCGTATGAAAACACTCTTTGCAATAACATCACAATGTTTTTAAAATGTTCACCATTGGCACTACGGAGGTGGCGGAAACGAAGAATGAAATTCGCCATCACATTTCGTAGTGTCTCAACCGAAATGAATTCACATGCCACAGAGATCGCCGATTCAAGCTCGTCCAGCGTGGCGGGATGCTTCGGGTAGACCATGTCTTTCTCTGTGCCCCACAAAAAAGAAGTCACAGGGAGTCAAATCCGGTGAATATGGAGGCTAATCCATGCCTGCACCAGTAAATTTGGGATATTCCAAAGCAATGACTCGATTCCCGATATTATTCAATAAAGCGAAACAATTGTTCGGTCCGATGTGGTCGGGCTCCATCTTGCATAAACCATTCAGTACCTAGTCGATCGCCGGCCGCGGTGGCCGAGGCGACTGAGGCGCTCCAGTCACGGTCTGCACGGCCACTATGGTCGGGGTTTCGAATCCCCCCTCGGGCATGGATATTTGTGCCGTCCTAGTTCGTAAGTAGTTCATACGTAGTTTGTAAGTTTAGGGACTGATGACCCTGTAGTTAAATCCCATAGACTATACAAACATTTCAACATTTCCTAGTCGATCCTCTAACGCTTGCTGTGTGGCGACAAATTGTTCCAATATTGTAACGTAACGTTCACCAGTGACCGTTTCGCGAATGAAAGAAGGGCCAATAATGCCTCAGCTGCATATTGCAGTCCACACAGTAACTTTAGGAGAATACAGGGGTTTCACTTCACACCAATATGGCTTTTCGGAACCCCAAAATCGCCAGTTCTGCTTATTCACGTATCCATTCAGATGGAAGTGTGCTTCATCTGTAAACCAGATGCAGCCAACATCAAATCCTTCACTATCAATCATTATGAGCATCTGATTAGCAAAGGTAACCCTTTGTTGCACAGCTCGTACGAGAATGGCCTAGTGCGTTTGAATTTTGAATGGAAACTTGTGTAGGCTCTTTCTTAGTATTTTCTGCGTTCTGGAATGCTTCAAACCAGTCTCAGATGCGATTCTACCGACGGATGACATTGGATTTCGCTGAATAATTCCAGAAACTGTGGCGATATTTTCAGGCGTAACTGCGGTTTGCTTGTGGCCAACATACCCCACTAGATCATCAGTTACTCTGCCTGTTCGTTGAAATTTTGCGAAGAGCGTACGAATGGTTTTCGCATCGGGTCCTTTTGGAACATTAAATCGTGCTTGAAAACTTGGCCTTGTTGCCGTAGAACTCTCTTCTAACCTGTGGTACTCTAGCACCAGAAAAACGCGTTGTTCCATGGAGTACATGGTTTTAATCTCTTCCTTTGGTACGCTAACCTCCTTTCATGTTTCAATAGTGGAACTGATCGCTCTGGGCTTCAGATCACTATTTATACTGGGCATTACGTATGGCGATTACAGCGCCATCTGTTAGCAGCTTTTGTAACTATTATTTCAAACTGCTGTATAAACTTGTTACAGCTTTCATAATAAACATACCGTTTACTGCATTCCTCTATCGATCTTTGTTTTCGAGATATTTAATTTTGAAATCAGGGAGTCCTTCTCTGGACACCCTGTAAACAAGGCATTACAGTCATCAATAGATAAAATGTGTTTAAAAATGTTATACATCATACCTGTTGTTACATTCCTTAAAGAAGATACACTTATGCTGTGATGATGCCATTATGGCTTTATTATATTAAGAAATGTAACAACAGTTATGCTGTATAATATTTTTAAACATGTTTTATGTACTGATGACTGCAATGCATTATTTACGTTTTATAAGGTAGTCTAATATTATCTGTGTCAAATCTGATTTGCTGTAGACTGAGCGAAACCGGTCGTCAAAACGAGAAATTTTGTGATTATTGGCGTAAAAAAAGATATTAAGTTCTGTGTCCCACCAAACAAAATATGAAGTGAAATTTTAATCAAATTTCTGAAACTTTATCAAAGTTTTCAAGTATTATGGGACATTAAAAATAAAGAGTATTTAAATTTTATACTTGGCGAGATCTTCAACCTCATGACGGTATCCTGTTTCCTTATTTTATCCTCTACCATTTCCAGTAATGTATCAATTTTCTTATGTCATCCTGATATTTCTGCTGGCAGAAGGACCTTTACTCGATAATTCTCACAAGATTTGCAGAAGCATCATATTTATCCCTTCTCGCATTCCAACTTATCCATTTTCTTTTATTTTTCCTACTTTTCCGTTTTGCTTTTGGTAGGTTGTTTTAATACTGTTGCGAGAAACACACTGGCAGTATTTATTACTTCCTTCGTCATCTTGACATGTGGCTGCTTTATACGCTCCTGTATATGACACGGGGCGACCGACACTTGAAAGCGATCAAAAACGCCAGCGACCGGCGTCTAGAGTAGTCCACCCACCCTTCAACTTCAGACGCTCGCGTTTCGGAGCAGCGACTTTGTTCGCTGTCGCTGTTTACACGGAGCGAATTTAGGCGCTTCGTCCAAATTCGCCAGCGACTAGCGACCAAATACGCCCCGTGTAATATACCCTTAAGAGAAATGTTTGTAATTACTTTTCTACATAATTAACCAAATAGTTTCCGTAATTTTGCGCTCCAAACATTAGTAAGATATCGGAAGATAAAAACAATCTTGAAATAAATTTTAAAACAGCCGAATTTTCCTGATTCGGCGATATGAACAATTTATTCATGAGCAAATACTTACGAATATGTGTATATTTTGTAGCCTATTCCGCTGAAAGTGAGAGAATATCAACAAACGAGAAACATTAATTCATGTTGTGGTCTGTTCCTACATGACATAAACTTTCTTTGACGTGTAACAATTCCATATGGAGTCTAATGATTCGAACCAACCTCCTTGATTCAAACATTTTTACACTTCACTCGTCTTTGTTATAAACCCCTATACTTTTGAGTATAATTACATTTGATTATAAAACGAATGCCTTCAAGATTCTTGCCATTTGTGGTTCACATGTAGTAAAAATTGTAGAATTATTATAAATAGAAATTTATACACCTGAGGTCCGGGTTCGATTCCCGACCGCATCACAAATTTTAATTCAATACTTCACCTTTATCATTAATGTCTCTGACATTATCGAGACGAAAAACGCTGCTAAATGAGCTATGATGACACCAGAGTTGGTAGTGTAATGTGTATTTATTTCCGCTTGCAAAACTTCAAAGATTATTTTCTCGAGAATTTTTGAGAGTTGAATCGAATGGCTTTGCCTCAGTATTATTTTAAGTCTGAACTCTATGCACCATAAATATTAAAAAATCCGATACCCATTGTCTCTTTTTTGGCATCCTGTAAGATTCGTGCCATCACAGACCAGAAAGAATCGTGAACGAATAGTAGGAACAGATTCACGAGGTTAGATTCCAACATCCGTGGCAGTCATGTATTGCCAACTATGAGCAGGATGTAGAAATATGAATCGTGCCAATGCAGACTAAAGAATCGCGAAAGAATCGTAGGAATCGATTCACACTGTAGGATTGAATCGCAAGAATCGATCCATAAAAAAGTGAACGAACCGTAGGAATCGATTCACACTGTGGGATTGAATCGCAAGAATCGATTCAGAAAAAAGAATCATGTTGGCCAACCACATACAATCACGACGCTCCCACAGAATTTTGTTATACACTGCGATAGCAGCGCTCCAAGCGGCCGGAAAGCTACGTTTCTGAATACGATACTTGACGAGTGCGAATAGTATCGTTTAAATTGACTTTAGCATTCTTTTTACATTAGGTAAAGTATTTAGTGCCTTATAAATAGATAATAATTTAAAAATAGCTCCCCATTTCTCTTCCTTAGGTTTCATAAGATCCCTGATAAGGTCCGAAACGGTACATTACAGGACAGTTAATTTACAATCATCCTGTAACATACAGGCTTTAAATGAGTAATTTCATTTTCCATTAAAAATAAAAATGCCTAGGAAACACCAGGAGACATGCCCTTTAGCAGAGAGACGTCAGTTTCTACGCAGGAACGTTAAGTATTCTTCATTACAATTCCAGAAAAATCGATGAGGGTGGAACATAGGAAACGTATATAGAATGCAATAAATACGGTATTTAACATACCGAATCAAACATCACAGCTGTAGCTGAAGGAAAAACGTCACAGACATGGCAATATAACGATAAAAGCAACCAAACTTTTCCAACAAAGAAGCATCCAATTCCACATTTGTTGCTACATCTGTACCACAAACGGCAAGAACCATCAAAACATTAGTTTTTTAAAGCTAAAGTAACTGCACTTAAAAGAATATGCACGTATAAGAAAGACGAGTAACGTGTAAAAATGTGAGAATCATTAGACTCCGTACTGAATTGATTCAGCCAAAAACTGGCTGTCATAGTAATAACAGACCATAATAGAAATTTATTATACCATTATGTTTATATGCAACTTACTTCCAGCGGAATAAGCTGCAAATATACGCATATTCGTAAGTATTTGTTCATGACAGAGTTGTTATTTATACCATTTAATCATTTAAATGAGGCTGTTTTTATATTAATTTTCGTATTATATTTGTCTCTAGATATTTTAATAATGCTTGTAAGGCAAAAATTATAGTAAGTAATTTGTTAACTACGTACAAAAGCGATTATAGTTGCAGAGTTCAATAAATCAGACGAGTAGATGTTACTTGTTTTACAGACACGTTACCTGTAGCAGTAATAACTGAAATAAGCAATAAACTTGCAAACAACGTTTTCCAATGTAAAATCTAGTAGGCCTACTGAATCGTTTGTTAATAAAATTACAATACTTAACGCGGCACTCTTAACACGAAATTGCTAGCAGCGCTCTCAGCGGCTTGATAAGAGATATACACAACTGTGGCGCCGCACATCGGCAGGAAATGGAGTTATGCGCTTCTTAATTAATTTAATTTAATTTATTTTATTTGGCCTCTAGAGTTCCTCTATTTAGCCATCAAAAGTACATTTTTGATTTGATTTTACAGCAATTAGGATACAATAAGTAAAACATACAAACTGATTACACATATATATAAATGTCTTCTCCAATTATATTTTTATAATTTTAAACCTGTCCTCTTGATGAATTTCCCGATAACTTTATACGAGGCGCGTCCAGAAAGTAAGTTCCGTTTCAATTTACCTCCGCTGCAGCGCTGCGATTGCAGTTCCACACATGCGCTGTAGACGATGTGTATCAAGGAGAAGAACGTGCGCCATTTGGAGATCGCTGTCAGTTACGTACGCTTTGTTGTGCTTGTTTGAAATGTCGGCGTTGATTGAAAATCCCGCCGACTGTGAAATCAGGTCGGTGATTCGGTTTCTGAATGCGAGGAAAGTGAAACCAAGTGAAATTTATCGGCGATGTTTACGGTCCAAATGCGATGAGTGATTCGATGGTGAGAACATAGGTCCGACAGTTCAATGGCTGGCGTAGTGATTGTTGGAAATGTTTACAGGTAAAAACCAATGTTTGCTTTATGTTCTTTTTTAAGGCTGGAATCTAAGAGACTATATAGGGGAAAAAAACTATCTGTGGTTGTCATAGCAACAAAATAAGCAACGTTTGTATTCTGTGTTTAAGTGAGTTTTCTTAAAATAAAGTTAACTTGAAAATAATTAATAACTCAGCAGGTTATGGGCCCAGATCTCTAACAGAATAAATAAAACTAAAAACAGAATACACTGACAATTAAGAAACAGAAGAAACCACTTCAAGATGTTTGAAGAGAGGGAAGTATTTCAAGATATACAAGTGCTTAAAGACAGTAGTACATTCAGCATGTGGGATGTTGAAATTAGAATATTGTTCAGTACACAAGATCTCTGTAATGTTGTAGATGGTACAGAAACACTACAAAATTGTGAAACTGAAGAGAAAAAGAAGAAATGGCAGCAACGAGACAGCAAGGCAAAACATTATATAATGAGAACAATCGATAAAAAGGTAAAGCCACATGTATTGTGTTGTGAAACTTCTAAGGCTATGTATGATAAACTTAAAGCAATTTACAAAAGAGATGCTTCTCAAAGAATTCAACAATTACTTCAAGAATTTTACAGTTTCAAATATGATAAAACTAGAGACATAGCAAGTAATATAAGTGCATTGCAGAATATAGCATTTGAACTGAATCGTCTCCAGTCAGGAAAGATGTCAGATACTATGATAATACCTAAAATACTGTCTATTTTGCCAGATGAATTCAAACACTTTTCTCCAGCATGGGATTCATCACCCAGTGGTGAGAAGACTATGGAAAATTTAATTGCAAGGCTCATAAGAGAAGAGGAACGACTGAGAAGTAACAACCAAGAAGAGAGTATTGCCTTTGGTGTTCATTTTAATAAAAGAAAAGACCTAATTTGTAACAACTGTGGTGGACATGGACATTTTGCAAGAGAATGTAAGAAGCCTAATAAGAAGGAACACTGTTCTATATGCAAGAAAAATAACCACAAAGAAGAAGATTGCTACTTTAAAAATAAAAATCAAATTCAAGGAGCAAAAACAAGAACTTACAAGCCCTGTCCACACTGCAAGAAGACAAACCACAAAGAAGATGACTGTTATTTTAAGAACAAAGATAACACTAAAATATCATTTTTCACTTTAGAAGATAATAAAGATGATCTAATGCCTGATGAAGAAAAGAAGATAGAAGACAAAGCATGTATTGCATATGAATGTAACAAAGACAAGACTTTGGAAGAATCCAATGAGAAAAAAGATATGGTAATGGTTGTTGATAGTGCGTGTACAGGACATATGTGTAATGAGATTGACAAGTTAACAAACGTGAAAGACTATGACAGTGTCGTGAAAGTTGCAAAAGAAGGTGAGTCAATGGAAATAAAAGCAACAGGAAACTTTGAAGGTGATAACTGTGTTCTCAATGGTGTTATGTATGTACCTCAACTAAGCAGAAATTTGATGTCTGTGAAGGCTATAACTGAAAAAGATGGTACACTTGTCTTTAGTAAACATATTGTTCAAATATACAAAGATGAAAGACTCGTTTTGAAAGGACACAAAACAAGAAATGGACTGTACGAAGTAACCATTAAATCAGGAGTGCAATCACTACTGACACAAGAAGAAAAACAAGAATGGCATAAGAAGTTGGGTCATCCAGGCATAAGTTGTACTTCAAAGATCAAGAAAATGTGTGATGGAATTCCTAAGGGTTTATGCTCGGCAGAAAAATTATGTGATGCTTGTGTGAGAGCTAAGCTAACAAGAAAGCCATTTTCTACTGAGAGAGAAAGAGCAACAAGACCACTTCAAATAATACATACTGATATCTGTGGAGAGATAGATCCCCCAACATATGATGGATATAGGTACTACATGACAGTATTAGATGATTACACCCATTTTTGTGTGACCTATTTGTTAAGATACAAGTCGGAAGCTCCAAGATTCCTAAGGAAATATGTGCTAGAAAGTGAAAATCAGTTTGGTTTGAAAGTGTCAAAAATAAGGTGTGATAAAGCTGGTGAATACACCAGTAATGATTTTAAGAATTGGTGTGAAGGAAAAGGAATTGTGCTAGATTATAGTATTCCTTATAGTCCTCAACTCAATGGGAAAGCAGAAAGATTAAATCTAATAATAATGAACAAGGCAAGAGCTTTGATATTTGATAGCAAAATGCAGAAAGAGCTATGGGGAGAGGCAGTTCTCACAGCTACGTACTTAATTAACAGGAGCCCAACTGTCAATCAAAGTGCCACACCTGCAGAAAAATGGTTTGGGAAAAGACCTGATCTGTCAAGACTTCAAATTTTTGGATCAAATGTTTTTGCCAAAAATCTAGGATACTTGAAGAAACTAGATGAAAGAAGTAAACCATACATTTTTGTTGGTTATGCCCCCAATGGCTATAGACTTTTTGATGCAGATAGAAGAAACATTGTGGTGTCAAGAGATGTTGAATTTGAACAGAAAGTGGCAAAAGAAACTATACAGAAGATTCTTGTTATTGGTGAACCATCAAATGATATTAACAAACAAGTAAATGAAATTCAAAAGCAAGAAAATGGAGGAGAAGAAGAACAAGAAAGTGAAGAAGAAGAAAAAGAAGAAAGCATATGCAACGAAAACACAAGAAACTATAATCTTAGGAACAGAATTAATTTGAAGAAACCTTCAAAGTATGATGATTATGAAACAGCATTACTTTCATTTGAGGAATGTATTAATGGTCCAGACAAAGAAAATTGGTTAAAAGCAATAGAAGAAGAAAAGAAATCACTTGAACAAAATGAAACATGGAAGGTGATCACTCCAGAAGAGACAAAAGGGAAACAGATCTTAACAAGCAAATGGATCTTTAAGGTCAATGATGATGGTAGATATAAGGCCAGACTTGTTGTCAGGGGTTGTCAACATGAAAAGGGAATCGACTTCAAGGAATTATTCAGTCCAGTAGTAGATATATGTTCATTAAGACTGTTGTTTGCTCTGGCAGCAGAGAAAAATTTCCATATAAAACTGTTTGATGTAAAAACAGCATTTCTCTATGGGAAGCTAGATGAAGAGATTTTTATGAAGGTACCTGAAGGATACCAAGAAGCTGGACAAATCTGTGTTTTGAAGAAAGCTCTGTATGGACTTAGGCAAGCTCCATCAAAATGGAATAAAACTCTGACAGAGTTCCTAAAATCAGGACTAATTCAGTTGAAATCAGATCAGTGCATATTTAAAGATGTAACTGAAGAAATGTACATGGCTATACACGTCGATGATGGAATCCTAATAGGAAAAGACTTGGACAAAATTGAAAATATTCTTATGAAACTAAAGAAGAATTTTGAAATGTCTGTGGTAGATAATCCAGACACATACATAGGCATACAAATAATGAAGACAGAGAATGGAATATTTCTTCATCAAGAACAGTATGTGAAGAAAGTACTAGAAAGATTCAATATGACTAACTGTAAGGGTATGAAGACTCCATTAGTTCCAGAAGGGAAGATAAGTGAAGAAAATCAAGAAGATGAAAACATTAATTTTCCATATCGTGAAGCTGTAGGTAGTCTTTTGTATTTGTCATGTAAAACAAGACCAGATCTTGGATTTGCAGTGAATTATGAGAGCCGCTTCACAGAAGACCCTAAGAAAAGAGATTACAAAAATGTAAAAAGAACTCTGAGATACATACAAGATTCTAAGAACTATGGCCTTTTTTATAAGAAGAAAGATAATGAAGAAGATGACACTATTCATATACATGTCTACTGTGATGCTGATTATGCACAAGATTTAAGAAACAGGAAGAGTACAAGTGGTTACATTGTTCTCTATAATGATGCTCCAATCATTTGGTGTTCCAAGAAACAGAGTGTGGTAGCTACTTCATCTACTGAAGCGGAGTACATTTCAGCAGCAGAATGCACTAAAGAAATTAAGCATGTTAAGACCCTACTGCAAGAATTAACCAGAAGAGAAGTGAAGATCACTCTTCATGTAGATAATCAGAGTGCTATTCAAATGATCAAATCAGGACAGTTAGTCAGACGAAGCAAACATATAGACGTGAAATTTCATTATGTTAGTGAACAATACAGAGAAGGGTTGTTTGAGATACAGTACTGTAATACAGACAATCAATTAGCAGACATATTGACTAAAGCTCTGCAAAGAGTAAAGTTTGAGAAATTTAGAAATGCTATTATGAAACAGATATGACATTTGTTATTCTAAAACATATTAAGTGACACTTTACTGTGTAGTAAACTAAAAGTATGGAATTTGTGCTTTAGATTTTGTGTGAAAACAAACATTGTATTTTAAGGGGGGATGTTGGAAATGTTTACAGGTAAAAACCAATGTTTGCTTTATGTTCTTTTTTAAGGCTGGAATCTAAGAGACTATATAGGGGAAAAAAACTATCTGTGGTTGTCATAGCAACAAAATAAGCAACGTTTGTATTCTGTGTTTAAGTGAGTGTTCTTAAAATAAAGTTAACTTGAAAATAATTAATAACTCAGCAGTGATGTGCACGATGAAGAACGAAGTGGGCGTCCACCTTTGGTTACAGAAGAACGGGTTCACGCGATTGATGACAAGATCCAGGAAAACCGTAGGTTTACAATTAGTGCTCTCGCTACGGATTTCCCCCAAATTTCACGATCACTGATGCATGAAATTGTTACCAAACAACTGAAATTCCGTAAACTTTGCTCACTTTGGGTACCAAAGATTATCACTGAGCAACACAAAACACAACGGATGGGTAGTGCACTTGAGTTTTTGATCCATTATGCTGAACGCGGCGAAGAATTTCTGAGACGGATAGTCACAGGAGATGAAACGTGGGCTTCTTACGACATGCCTGAGAGTAAGCGCCAATCAATGGAATGGAGGTACACTTCATCCCCACCAAAGTTGAAGCCGAAGCAAATCATGAAACCCCGGAAAAAGATGTGCACAGTGTTCTGGGACTGGAAAGACATCCTACTCATTGACTGTTTCCAACTGGTTGAAGACACAGGCGGCAGATTTCTATGAAGGTATACAAAACCTGGTGCCACGCTATGACAAATGCCTGCAAAATTTCGGCAGTTATGTGGAGAAGTAGTTTAAGAGTTGCAGAATTTTGTGCAATAAAAATTTCTTCTGTATCTGTGTACATTTTCATTTTATTACCAAACGGAACTTACTTTCTGGACGCGCCTCGTATATTTGAATGTCTTTACTTGAAAGCAGCGGAGTAGCATTTAAAGGTAGTAGATAACCCAAAATTGTATTGATTTGATGAATTCTTGCCGTTCATTGACAAATTCAGCACACGGAAAGAGAATATGATTAACATCAGCGACTGACTCAGAATTACACTCACATATTGGAGAATTAATAATGTTGATACGATATAAATGAAGTGGAAATGAAGCGTGGTTGAATCGGAGGCGAGTTATTGTTGATATTGTAAAACGGTTTAACTGCACCTTCTGGAACCATGGAGTGGGGTAGATTTGGGGTTGTAAGCTGGCAAAATAACTGCCATTCTGCTGTTTGGTCTCTTTCCACGTATCTTGCCAACGATGCAATGCAAGTCGCTTTATTTCATGTTGATAATCTGTATATGGAGTAATGTAATCAAGTATACATCCAGTTGATTTTCCTTCTTTCGCTGTGAATTAACCCATAGAAGATTAATAATTTGTCCTCTCTTGTGACAGTTACTGATTTATTTCATCTATATATATATATATATATATATATATATATATATATATATATATATATATATATATATAAAAAGAAGTGTCCCGATTGTTTGACTGACTCATCATCGCCCAGCCCAAACCACTGAAGATAGAAACTTGAAATTTGTGGAGGGTGTTGATCTTACTCCGTAGGCGTCATTTAAGAAGCGATTTTTCGATATTCCGTCCGTAAGGGGGTGAAATAGGGGATGAAACGTTTTTTGAAAATACGTAGCTATTTAGGCAATTTTGAAGCTAGAACTACAAAATTTCGGATTTTAATTCAGGGTTCGAATTTAAAAGACACGTGTTTCGGCATTTTTTGAAATTCGACAAATAAGGGGGTAAATTAGGTGACGCAAAAATTGATTTTCAAAAATATGTTGCTGTTAACTCAAATTTTAAGCTACAAGTACGAAACTTCGGATATGGAATCTTGGTCAGGATTAAAAATCCATGATTTTTAGTATTTTTGGAAATTCAACAAGTAAGAGAGTTAAATAGAGGATCAAAAATTCTTTTTGAAAACACGTTGCTATTGATACAATTTTGAAGCTAGAGCTGCAAAATTTGATATTTGTGTAGTTGGTTGGACGTTAAAAAATACGTGTTTCGGTATTTTTGGAAAATGCAACCATCAAGGGGGTTAAATTGGAGAGGAATGTTTTTCGAAAATCTGTTGCTATGTAGGCAATTTTGAAGTTAGAAGTACACTTTTCGGATTTGGATTCGGGGTTCAAATTTAAAAGATACGTGTTTCGGTATTTTTGGAAATTCGACCAATAAGTGGGTGAAATACGAGACGTAAAAATTGATTTTGAAAAATATGGCGCTGTTAACTCGAATTTCAAGCTAAAACTACGAAACGTAAGATATGGATTCTTCATCAGGATTAAAAAGAAACAATTGGTGCAGACCAACCAGCCTACGCATGCGCAGCAGGGGTTCAGCTAGTTATATCTAAAATATATTGATTTGTTGCTTTGTTCCAACGCTGGTGTTCTATATTTTTAAGGACACTCTGAGAATCTGAAACAATTAATGATCTGTAAATGGTATTGAATGCTATAAATTTAAGAGCTTCTAATATTGCCACTGCCTCCGCTGTGAAGATCGATGCTGTCTTCGGTAATTTGATTGTCTTCTGGACTTGTAGTTGGGGACAAATAAAGGCACTGCCAGTACATTCCTCACCCAAATGTTTTGACCCATCTGTATACAGATATGTGAAATCTGGCCATTGATCTCTAATGTAAGAATAAAAATTGATATTATTCACTGTACTGTCGTAAGAGAATCTTTTTAAATAATATACTGGTACCTGAAAGCATCTGTGATGCTACAGAAGAATGCTGAAGATTAGGTGGGTGGATCGCGTAACTAATGAAGAGGTACTGAACAGAATTGGGGAGAAAAGGCATTTCTGGCATACCTTGAGTAAAAGAAGGGATCGATTGGCAGGACACATTCTTAGACATCAAGGAATCGTGAATTTAGCATTGGAGGGAAGTGTGTGGGGCAAAAACCGCAGAGGAAGACCAAGAGATGGATACAGTAAGCAGATTCAAACAGATGTAGGTTGCCGTTCTTATGTAGAGATGAAGAGGCTTGCTCAGGATAGGGTATTGTGGAGAGCTGCATCAAACCAGTCTCCGAACTGAAGACCACAACAACAAGACATCTAGAAACTTTGGATCGATTTTACTCGGGCATTTCCGAGTAGTGCGTCCTAATATTTTAACCACGTGAGGTGTTAGGGGCCCTCTTTCACCACACAAAAATTCGGACAAATCCCCGACCCCACGGTCATGGCGTCTCCTTGTTAGAAGTGCATTTCCCGAATGTGAGTAGACGAAAGTTGTACAGAATTGTTTCTGAACATTTGAAGTTTCGAAGACTGTCGCCCGTTGGTTTCTCAGTATGCTTACCGAGAACCATAAAATGAAAAGATTGACTTCTGCTCTTACATTTTTGGAGCTATATCACGAGGAATGTGACAGTCTTTTAGACCATATTGTCACAGGGGACGAGACATGGGTTTCTCACATCGCCGCCGAGTCTAAACGTCAGCCAGTGCAATGGCGTCACACGTCATCGCTAGGGCACCTGTTTATAGACGGACATGAGTGTCAATTTCTGCTGTAGCGGTAGCTCCCGCCGCCATTTTTGTTCCAAGCAGTGAAAAATGTTCAAATGTTTGTAAAGCTTATGGGACTCAACTACAGGGTCATCAGTCCCTAAACTTACAAACTACTTTTGAACTACTTACGAACTAGGACGGCACAAATATCCATGCCCGAGGGGGGATTCGAACCCCCGACCGTAGTGACCGTGCAGACCGTGACTGAAGCGCCTCAGTCTCCTCGGCCACCGCGGCCGGCCCAAGCAGTGATAGCGTGAGCATGTGAACTGCGGAGTTTTTCTGCTGTTATTGGTTTCAAACGTCGCTTGTTTCATTTCTAATACACATACCAAAAAGGAAATATATATTTGTATCGAAAATTACTCTCGTCGTAATAAGTTTTGTAATATGGTTTGACAAATCGTTAAATACTTATTCTGGTATTTGTCCACCCCGGTGTGTATTGTGAGAAACCCTTTCGCATTCGACAGCTCACTTTTACGGGAAACCACATGCACTACCAAAGCTGCGCTAACATGCAAGAAATCTCCGTTTTCGAATGCCAGAAATTTGCTCCAGAATAGGCCTACACTCTCAAGTTGCTACTTTTATACGACGTATTTTTCAGAATTCATATAAAATACTTTTTCAATGCACAAAATATATCACCGTGATATACTAGGATGCAGTAAAAGATTTATATATAAGAGATATTTTAATTTCTCATTTAACAATTTACTTTCTCATTGGTCAATTTTACTTACGGGCTCGGCGGTGTAGTGTACTGATGTTGGCAACGACCTTTGAATGATCTTTGAAAACTCGAACAGGTAGAATGAGAGAAAATAATTTTTCATATTTACCATCTTCTTGTATGTATACTTGTCCGGTCAGTAAATTAATTATCCTCCTAAAGCGAACATTCTGTTGCCAACATTAGCAAATTACGCCGCCGATGCTGTAACTAAAATTAACATCGCAGGAGCTTCAAACACGTTACGAGGCGTATGAGCCATTATAACTAGTAAAAAGCAGTGTACATCATTTAAAAGTAATTAGTATTGTTATTGTCTAAATGTTGCTACTGTATTAGTGCGTAGCGTCGAATCCTTCGCAGAAAAAAAAGTGTCGAAACCAGTTGTTTACAACGTGTAGAAATTGTGCATAACTACAAATAAGTCAAGCCAAATCAGTCAACCCAACTCGCATAGTTTTGAACACCTTGTTGGTATTCATTTGTAACGACGAAAATTTGTTCATTGGAAATACGTTTATTGAGAATACGTTCGGTAACCTACATCCTTTTGAATCTGCTTACTATATTCGTCCCTCGGTTTCCCTCTACGATTTTTACCCCACACCATTCCTTCTAGCCGGCCGCGGTGGCCGAGAGGACTGAGGCGCGGCGCCAGTCATGGTCTGCACGGACACTCCGGTCGGGGGTTCCAATCGCCCCTCGGGCATAGATATTTGTGCCGTCCTTAGTGTTAGCTAGTTCGTAAGTAGTTTGTAAGTTTAGGGACTGATGACCCCGTAGTTAAGTCCCATAATCTATACAAACATTTGAAACTTTTTTTTTCTTCTTCTTTCTAATGCTAAGTTGACAATTCCTTGATGTCTCAGAATGTGTCCCATCAACCTATCCTTTCTCTTAGGTTAAGTAGTTTGTAAGCTACGGACTGATGACCACGCAGTTTGTTCCGATAGATTTACAAACATTTGAATTTGATGATGATGATGATGACCAGGGTATGAGAGTTGCCTACAATCGCCAGGGCAGTTAACACGTTCGCTGGCGTTCACTCTGTGGCGCGTGTAAACTTTACTTGAGTGAGGTGCCGCCCACGCTGTGGCGCGTGCTGCGACCTGGCATCCTATTATGGGTTGTTGTAAACTGGCATCGTCTGATAAACCTGTATACTCTGGTAGGCACTCAGGGGAGAGTATAAATGATATGCACACGTACGTGCTTCCAGATTTCCACGTTTGCATTACCGGCTACGAGACACACACGCTTCTCATGATGTCATGATAGATTTATTGGATTCTTATGTAAACAAGCAAGCAAGCTTTTGGTTAGTTTAATTTTATTTCGATTAGTTACCAGTTTATAAAAAAAAATACTTCTTAGTTTTGACATTATTCATACTTATATTGGTGATGATATAGAAATAAGCATATGTTTTATGAAATACCTTGTATGTACTGTTTATATAGTTCATTTGTTGTTTTCACAAAAAACATATAAAAAACTGAAAACTAAAACCAAAATATTCAATGGCTCAAAACTATGAAAAGATACTGTCAAAATACGATCACGCGCCAGAGCGTGAAGTGGCACCTAACATCATCGCTCCAGAGCGTGAACGAAAAAAATGTTCAAATGTTTGTTAAGCTTATTGGACTTGACTACGGGGTCATCAGTCCCTAAACTTACAAACTACTTATGAACTACCTTATACTAAAGACGGCACAAATATCCATGCCCGAGGGGGGATTCGAACCTCCGACCGTAGTGGCCTTGCAGACCGTGACTGAAGCGCCTCAGTCTCCTTTTTTTTCCATTTCTTGGACTTGAAAATAATAATAACAAAAATGTAGCTGATTTGACGAATTTCCGTCTCGCTGTTCCACAGCTTTTTATCGAAAATATTGCAAACCAAAAGACTAAATGTTTGTTCTTCTTCGTCGTACAAGTACATGTATTAGTAGGGTTTTTTTAACTTTGCGTGTGGCGTGATGTCAAAATAGAATAAAATAAAATAAGAAAATAAATTGTAAAGAATTAAAAACTGTAATGAAAAGAAAATCTCTTTTCCGGTATGTCTTGTAGGAAATCAAGAATCAAAAAAATGTTTGTTAAGCTTATGGGACTTAACTACGGGGTCATCAGTCCCTAAACTTACAAACTACTTATGAACTACTTACGAACTAGGACGGCACAAATATCCATGCCCGAGGGGGGATTCGAACCCCCGACCGTAGTGGTCGTGCAGACCGTGACTGGAGCGCCTCAGTCTCTTCGGCCACCACGGCCGGCTATCAATAATCATTTGTATGAATACATAAGTTCGTTTCCTCGTAGGTGTAATGTGGTAACATACTTAAGTTTTTTCTTCTGATTTACCAATGATTTAAAACCGTGTTGATGTTAGTCTTGAGTAAATTATCTCCTCGGCCACCGCGGCCGGCGAGGGTGAACGGCAGCGAACGTGTTAAGCGTTAACGTGGTTTCAGAACCACGGTGCTACTCGATGTTTTTCACTTCAGCATCACTGCCGGAGGAAGAAAGTACTGCAATTTGGCTGTAGTGAGTTTGGCGACCAGTGTTGTGGGGCGTTGGTTGTGTTGTTTGTACACACGTCGCGGGCCACTGGGTGAAGAAGGCGCGCCGCTGTTAGGAGAAGGCGTGCCAGCCAGAAATGGCAGCGCGGGAATCCGACGCCGGAACTGGCCGGCGGCAAAAACCACCCACCAATTAACTGGCGGCTCGCAGCTCATCGGGGCCTCCAGCTGTTCCACGCGACGGGCTCTTTCCTCACTCTCCGATGAGCCGACAACGGACCATTCCTACGTGACTGCTCTCTATCCACAACTCCTCTAAATCTACACCGACTGCCTACTTCTTCATAAACAGACTGTCCATCTCAAGTTTTGCACCAAAAATATCTCTGGAACTACAATACATGTTGAAAAATGAATTTCACGGGGGTGAACGTGCGGCAGGGGCTTATGAACGAAGAACTATCAGTCAGCCTAAAGGGTAAACAAGGATTGTTGTTGTTATGGTCTTCAGTCCGGAGACTGGTTTGATGCAGCTCTCCACCCTACTCTATCCTGAGCAAGCCTTTTCATCTCCTCATAAGAACGACAACCCACATCCACTTGAATCTGCTTACTATACGCGTCTCTTGGTCTCCCTCTGCGATTTTTACCCCACACAGTTCCCTCCAATGCTAAATTTACGATTCCCCCATGTCTAAGAATGTGTCCTACCAAGCGATCCCTACTTTAGTTAGGGTATGCCAAAAATTCCTTTTCTCGCCAATTCTGTTCAGTACCTCTTCATTAGTTATGTGATCTACCCACCTAATCTTCAGCATTCTTCTGTAACACCACATTTCAAAAGCCTCTATTCTCTTCCTGTCCGCACTGCTTATCGTCCATGTTTCACTCCCGTACAAGGCAACACTCCACACAAATGCCTTCAGAAAAGACTTCCTTACACTTAAATAAATTTCGATGTTAGCAAATTTCTCTTTTTCAAAAATGCTTTTCTTCCCATTGCCATTCTGCATTTTATATCCTCTGTACTGCGACCATCGCATGTTGTTTTACTACCCAAGTAACAAAACTCATCTACCACCTTCATTGTTTCGTTACCTAATCTAATTCCTTCAGCATCGCCTGATTTTCTAAGACTGCATTCCATTATTTTTGTTTTGCTCTTGTTAATGTTCATTTTGTACGCTCTCTTCAACACACTGTCCATTCCATTCAACTGCTCTTCTAGGTCGTTCGCTGTCTCTGACAGAATTACAATGTTATCAGCAAAACGCAATGTTTTTATTTCTTCACCCTGAACTTTAATCCCTATTCCAAAATTTTCCTTGCTTTCCTTCACCGCCTGCTCAATGTACAAATTGAATAACATCGGAGAAAGGCTACAACCCTGTCTTACTCCCTTCCCAACTGATGCTTCCCTTTCATGCCCTTCGAGTCTAATAACTGCGGTCTGGCTTTTGTACAAGTTGTAGATAACTCTCCTTTCCCTGTATTTTACCCCTGCTGACTTCAGAATTTAAAAGAGTGTAGTCCAGTCAACATTGTCAAACGCTTTCTCCAAATCTACAAAGGCTAAAAATGTAGGTTTGCCTTTCCTTAATCTATCTTCTAAGATAAGACGTAAGGTAAGTATTGCCTCCCGGGTTCCTACGTTCCTCCTGAATCCAAACTGATCTTCCCCTAGGTCAGCTTCTACCATTCTCCTGTAGATAATTCGTGTTAAAATTTTGCAGCCATGACTTATCAAACCGATGGTTCTGTAATTTTCACACCTGTCTGCACCTGATTTCTTTGGAATGGGGATTATTACATTTTTCTTAAAGTCTGAGGTTATTTCGCCTGTCTCATACATCCTACACAGCAATTCAAATAGTTTTGCCATTTCAAAAATATTCAAATGTTTGTACAGCTTATGGCACTTAACTACGGTGTCATCAGTCCCTAAACTTACAAACTACTTATGAACTAACTAATACTAAGGACGGCACAAATATCCATGCCCGAGGGGGGATTTCGAACCCCCAACCGTAGTGGCCGTGCAGAACGTGACTGGAGCGCCTCAGTCCCCTCGGCCACCGCGGCCGGCAGTATTATTTCGTAGAGAAGTCAATAATTAAACCAGAGACATTAAACTGAAGGAGAGCCACTGAATTAAAATTTCTTCTATGGTCGGGATTCGAACCCGGGACCTCTTGCTTACTACGCAAGCGCCATACCACTTTCTTTTCCCAATTATATATTTTGACTACGTTACAGCATTCAATGAATGAAATAAATCGCAATTTGCAATCAGTTACGGCTTCACTGTACTAGGTTTAGATGGAACACCGGCCGGGATTCGAACCTGGGCACAAATTTTCATTCGCCGCACTTTGGTATTCCATCTAAACCTAGTTCAGTGAAGCCATAACTGATCGCAAATTCCGATTTATTACTTTCTTTCTCCTTCAGTCATTTTATTGTACGAAAATACAATGAACTACAAAATAGTAATACATGAAGCAAACTTAAAGAGTTGAAATTATTACCTGAACAGGAAAATCAACATTCTTTAAAAGTAATATGAAAATTCCAAAACTAATTTCTTTCAGGTTATTTGCACTATATGTAGGTATCTTGCTTGAAGAGCTTTATGGATCTTCAGTATTCCGGATTTTTATTTCTGTCTCTTGAATTTTCTCACGAAAGGTTTCCTTTTTTGATGACTGTAGTTATTCTATGCCCATTCTGTCAAATATGATTTGTAAAATGTTTCCGAATTTCTGTTTATGGTCTGAATATCTGATAATTTTATGCAGTTCACACTTCATATACAGGGTGTTTCAGTAAGTGTGTTTTCCTCTGTAACTTATAAAATAATAGGTGACGGGAAATTTTAATGCGGTAGGTCAACACAAAAAATGTTACACTTTCTCCGGAGCTATGAACATAGTTTATTGCATCATTTTCCAAAGAGTTATAGCACAAAGACATATTTTTTTAATGGAACAATAGTTTTTTCTATCGTGCATTGTATTCGTTGAAACCAGTTGCGTCCAAATCAATTTAAACTACATTCCTATCACTGTTAGTTTGGGAGCTACAACCCTTCAAAGTTTAGGGGGCGGAGGCTACAACAGCGTAGCTGACTGGCTGGTGGTCATGAGACAGTGGGCCGTGCCCCAGGGGATAGCCACTCTGCCAGTCAGCTACGCTATCGCAGCCTCCGCCCCCTAAGCTTTGAAGGGTTGTAGCTCCCAAACTAACAGTGATAGGAATGTAGTTTAAATTGATTTGGTCGCAGCTGGTTTAAACGAATCCAATACACGATAGAAAAAACTATTGTTCCATTTAAAAAATTATATCTTTGTGCTGTAACTCTTAGGAAAATGATACAATAAACTATGTTCATAGCTCCGAGAAAGTGTAACATTCCTTGTGTTGACCTACCGCATTAAAATTTCCCGTCACCTATTATTTTATAAGGTACAGAGTCAAACACACTTAGTGAATCACCCTGTATATGTGAAATTCAATTATATTGTTAGCTCCGAAATTATTCATGACATAGTTTACAAACTTTCCCATTAGCCAATAAATAGCATTATTTTTTAATATGGAAAAGTATCTAGCCTGTGGTTTGCAGAGAATCGTAGGTACGAAATTGTCTGCTGAAGATCTTGTAAGAAAAGCTAACTGTTCTGTAAGCCACATCCAATTCTGTATATTGCCAGCACATGTAAATCTGTATAGTGTTGTATCCACAAGATTACATTTTAGAAAAAGGTTTGTTTACCTAATCCCAATTACATTCAATCTTTCATTCGTACTGACTATATTATTCACATAAATCAATAAACCCATTCTGCTTTGTTCATCTCAGTAAGTTATCATTTTGACATATCTGACATTCCGACATCACTTCTGGAACAACACTCAATGGAAAAATATTCAATTCATAATGGTACAATTGCAGATCACCACGGAAACAAATCACAGTCATAAACTGAAAATTAAGAAACAACAAAAGCACAAAATCAACTACTATCACAGCACAGCACAGCGAAAATAAATTTCGTTGTCTCCATACGACGACCTTGTTAAAAGTTTGCTACCGAGAAACCCTAATATGACGTGACGTGATGCTTCATGTGAATTAACGAACAGCGTCGTCCCTAGATCATGTGACAATTCCAGCTTGATGTTGAGAATATGCACAGGATGGGCAGGTTTACTACGTAATTTTGTAACTTCCTGGAATTTTGATTGTGTTTCACTATATGAGGTCGAAACGAGGTAATTCATTTGAGAATTGATGAAGACAACGAATTTGAATGTCGAATCAAGTTTGGGTAATTTGGTAGAACGCTTAGGAATCGAATTCGGGACGCTATATATCGATCGAGCTGCCAGATCGATATATCGAAGAATGGACGGAGGCGCGATGTATAAAACATTTGAGGGTGTACTGACATGTCGTTTCAGTACGCTGTGTGAAGATAGTGCATGCTTCGTCATGAGTAGCGAGTGTATATCTGGGAAATGGAAAAACAGGACAAGAACAGCCAGGAATTAGTCACCAGTAACTTTTATCACCGCCATCACTTACTACAGCAGCTATCGGAAGGAAACCATACATCACTTGTTAACAACGTGAGTTACTTCAAAATGATCTTTATACTGAAGTAAGTGGTATTTCACACTTCTCGGTGTAAGTGATGTATATCGCGCGTTTGTCCATTTTTTTTTTCTTTTAATGAATAGTTCCACTGCCGACTACAATTAATTTGCTGAGTAGACAAAGGTAGAGGAGGAACAGCATTAATTATTTACTTCATGGTCGGCACGAAAAATTATTCCCGTCACTGTATACGATTCTGTCTGCAACATCTGAACATTCGATACTGTGCTGCGACACGAATTGTAAAATTTTACGGGATTAATTTTTCGTGCCGATCATGAACTAAATAATTACTGCTGTTCCTGCTTCATGGCTGACATGTTCTCGATGTACCCTTGTTCGCTCAATAAATTGACTGCAATCGTCACCGGAATCATTCACAACGAAACATGGCTGCCGCTCGAGCTGTGAGATCGATCTGGCAGCTCGATCGATATATAGCGTTCCGAATTAGATTCCCAAGCGTTCTATAAAATTACCCAAGTTTGTTGTAAGATATTGATATATAGCATTGCCTACGTTCACGAAAAAGTCCGACACACTTTACGAAATGTGTAGTAGTAGTACAATCATAAAATTGAAATTTTGTTCAGTCCTGCCATTCATTTTGAACTCGATGATTCCTTTGTAGCCCTTTTTTCGGTTTTAGCCGATACATCCGTAGCTCAGGGTCAACCACAGACTAGAGATGGGCTAAACCGTGATTTTCCGCTAACAGTGATTTCCGTGATTGCTACTTTTAAATCACCGTGATTCTAAACCGTGATTAATCACGGTTTAGAATCACTGTTTGAGGTTTTCACGACATGTATCCCTCCGCGATTTCTACTCCTCCCGCTATTCCGTGATTTCAGCTCTTTCTGCTATTCCGTGATTTCTGCTCTTTTCGCTATTTCCGTGATTGAATCGCCGCGATTCCGGCGACTTATATGATTTACCATGGAACTGACAAAATTGAGTTAGATACTTTTTTTATAATGTTTCATCCGCCAGTAACTAATTTATCGTCTCTTTGCTGTTATGAAAGTTATGTTGTGAACCGAGAAAAGTAAATCTCAACAAATAAGTCAATAGTAAGTATAGTTTAAAATAACTGTACAATAAACTTTCTAACCACATTAAGACAATGAAAGAATAGTAAACATTCTTAGTAAGTGTAAAAATTGTTTGCAAGGTAGGTGTTATTTCATTGTCAATGAATATATGCCCTCAATTTTAATAACTTGTTTCTTTAATGTAATTGATACTGCAGTTATTAGAGAGTGCTGTCATTTAAATACACTGGCCTATACAGTACTATAGTATCAGTTTTAGTGTTAGGTGCCATATGTTTTTAAGATGTATCGTGCACAGCTAACTGGATGCTTAAATAAATAAAAAGTTACTGCAGTTTCATTTCCAGTGCCATACACTCTTAACTCAAAATTTATGCCTACATATGAAATAAGAAGCTGAGATCTTTACTATAATTGAAGCAATTAATGTGATATCAGTATTCCAGCGCAAGTCCCATGGGGAATGATTTTATGCACATCTTTTTTTGGAGTTGCTCATGCGTTGAAAAACGCACAAGTGTGTGCGAACTGGTCACTCTTCGCTAGTCGGTGATTCGCTGCTATACCCGTTCTTCGCTTATCGGTGATTCGCTGCTATACCCGCTATTTTCTGCATTGATATTAGTACAGATTTCGACCAACAGATGGCTCTTTTAGCCTTTGCTGCTTCTCTTCCCTCACCTCCTCTTCGCTTTTCCGCTATTCGCTGCTACACCTGCTATTCGGTGCAGCATTTAGTACTCATTTCGGCCACCAGATGGCTCTTTGTAGTTTGTACTGCTGTTCGCTGTTATTCCTGCTCGTTGCTACCCAACCGTGACCGTGACTGAAATCACGGTCAGATTCCAGATCGCCGCGACCGTGAAAACAGTGATTTTTCACGAGTACGTGATTTCTTGCCCATCTCTACCACAGACCTATATTACTAGACTGGCAATGCCGCATACTATATCATTGGTGTCAGTGAAGTTTCGCCGTCATATTTCTATACTATATCTTGCGAGCAGTCGTGTGAGTTATTACAGAACATAGTCGTAAAAATACAGATGAACTGACGTAACTATGCTGTCCTTGGAGTTTTGACATGGAGGAAATTGCCGCGGTGGAGTAGCCGAGCGGTGTAAAGCGTCTCGCTGCGGAGCGCGCGGTTGCTCGCCGTGGAGGTTCGAGTCCTCCCTGGGGCATGAGTGTGTGTGTTTGTCCTTATGTTAGTTTACCTAGGTTTAAGTAGTTTGTAATCTACACACTGATGACCAAGCAGTTTGGTCCGATAGAATTACAAACATTTTTGAACATGGAGAAAATTCGTGTTTTGAAAATGGCTGAAATTTTTTAAGCTTGAGTAAACTTCATCACATACAGTAAGAGTTGCATTGATTTGCTATTATTATTAATCTGTTACCAATTTCATTCAACTTCGGATTTTCTTTCAGTAGTATGGTCATTATAAAAAGTGTTGTCATAGTGGATAACACGTACCCTTATTCCGTTGAGAGTTCTTACGAAATCGATAGTCTGCTTGGTAATTTGGAAAGACCGTTGTATGTAGCTTCGGACGGCCTACTATCGATACGTATCGAAGACGCGAGTATCGCAATGTCGTATATCGAACTCACGAACGTCGCTCTGACAAATAAAAACAGATATTCATTTCGACGTATATAAACTAATTAAATAATTAATGCTGTTAGTACTGTATGGTTAAGAGATTACTTTTAATGATTGGACAAGGGTACATACAAGAACCTGCCAACCATAGAGCAGGTATAGCATATTTTATTTATTTTATGATCTGTGCGAAACAGTGGTCAAGTGATTCAAAATCTTCCTTTTACGAGGGCAATTACTTTTACTGAGTGGACAAGGGTACATACAAGAACCTGTCAACCATAGAGCAGTTATAGCATGTTTATTTTATGATCTGTATGAAATCTTCGTTCATAAAGGTATTGTCGTGGTCTTCGTCATTTCACTTAAAAAAACTGATCTGTAGCGTAGCCTCAAGAAGGTTAGGTTTAGGTTAAACATTTTTTTTTTTTTTTTTTTTTTTTTTTTTTTTTTTGTAGTACGTGAATCTCCGGTTCAGGAAGGTATTATCGTGGTCGAGGCTAAACAATTTTCTCCTATATCATAAAGGCAACTGATTTCGTCTACGCTTGCGAGTAAACAAACTACGATAGAATTCTGATGCTCGCATGTTCGATAAAAATTGACACTACGCAACTATCGATAGTCCGTAATTATCGATAGCAGGCCGTACGAAGCGATATACAACGGCCCTTCCAAATTATCAGGGGGGCGTAGTAAGCGATGCGCAGTAGGGAACGCATTTTCAAAGTTCTGCGCATGACGTCACTGTGGGACACCTGGGACCGAAACCACAGTCTAACATCAATACGCAGTGTTGGTTTCTAACTCGTGAACGTGTGTGTTACCATTTCTGCTGTATTTCCTTAAACAGACGTTTGTATCGAGGTATTTTATTACTTCGGACGTTATTTTCTTGATTGTTGACACTGTCTGATCAATAATCTTTGCCACAGCACCAAAGACAATACAATTCACTGCTGGAATAAAATAAAAGGAACCACACTCACGCTCACACTCTCAGCCACGTACAGACGGCAACGCAGCACAACCTCCAAGACGGACAGATTAATGCCTCACAGGGGGCTACAGTGCGCCTCGGTTGCACAGTGGTAGAGTGCCAGACTACAAGTCCGAAGGTCGCGAGTTCGATCCCCGCCTGGTCCTAGGATTTTTTATCTGTCACTTTCCACTTCTTTCACCTATGGCAGTATTGCTCATGTGAAAAATACCGTGTAGGCACCGTGGTTCGGAACCCACGTTAAACTGTAGGTCCCCCTATAACTGGCTGGGAAAGTCAGTTCGCAGGTCGGAGGAAGGCAACGGCATACCACCTCCAAACAGGACCATGCCCAGTAAAGCACTGTGGTGTTCAAACCAATCTTCGGATTGATGACTGCTTTACCTTTTTTAAGGGGCTACACGCCGTACCAAGTGACAAAATCTCCTACTAGAAGCATGTTGTTCAGCAACAGTAGTGCGACGTCAAGGACTGATACTCAAAATACGGTATAAATCAGCTTCTAATACGTTGTTGTCGAGGAACAACACTGGGAATTAAAGGGCTAAATAGTTTGTTTCGCTTCATAGTTTGAAAGTAAAAAGTTTATGGTGGAAAGTCTATTGATTTCCAGAGTGCTTGTCGCGCGTGCTATCGTTTCTGCTGTAATTCGTAGAAACACTTCTGTTATTATTTATACAGTTTATACAGTGCCAGGCTGTGCTATGACGGGTTGTAATTTCACAGGCGGAACACAAAGGGAACTGAAATAAAGTTTCATATTTTCCATCGAGACGAAACGTTAAAGAAAGTGTGGCTCTCCAAATGCTACAGGAAGGACACTGTAAACGCTGCCATTCTCGAATATACTCACAGCATTTCAAAGACACTGTTTACGTAAGGGATCTACAATCGGAATTGCTGGACTTTCCGGGAAAAAAGTATTTCAAAGATTCGTGTTCTTTTAAAGTCAGCAGTTCGTATTATAGACATTGTCAATATGTTTGTGACGTGATAATGTTAATCACATGCAACGTGTAAATCTACGATAGAATATGACCCAACAGTCTTACCTGCTATATTTTACAGCAGAATAGCACTTTGAACAATATCTTTCGTCAAAAACTTGATATAAATGCACATTCCGAGCCATAGCGGACTAAATCAGTGCAGGCCGTTTGGTAGCGCGTAGTCCCACAGTGACGTCACAGCGCTAGCGAATGGCAGAGCAGAGCCCTTACTGCCCAACCTTATATTTATTAGCCTTGCAAATTACTGTCTGCTTTGACGCACACACTAATGAGTCGCGTTTCCTGTTTTTATTAATCTGTTTACAGTTTCGATCAACTTCGGCCTTTCTTTTAATAGTATGACCGTTATAAATGTGTAATTTGTCGTGGATAACACACAGCTTTATTCTTGTTAGTGTTTTTCAGATAGCTACTTCTGCTTTAAATGTACGTAACGGTAAAATTTTACCAATCATCCCGCCGACTTCTCATGATTATGTTGGCAACACAACAAAACGGTAGAAAGTCTTTGCCTAGTTGTTAATGTATAACTGTACATAACATGTTCTTCTCATAACACGATTCGAAAATGTGGAACTGTTAGCTCAAATGCAAATCATGTTCAAACCTTCTAGTAAAGCTTACAACGTCATATCGTGTCAGAAGATCTTAGTAGTACCGTACGGAAACTTTTTGACGTTAGGTGAGGCAAGATGGCGGCATCAAACTTCAGACACAGAGGCAAGTTTGCCAGTGCAGTAATGTATGTTTGTGGCCTCAAGCAATATTGGAGACAGCAGTTTTTCCTGGAAATTTTGATAGCCAGTCGGGTGATAGAATCCAGTATCCTATCATATCAGAGTTGTTTTCGCGGAATATCTGAATGTGTGAAATAGGTCGTCGTTTTGTTTCGTGATTGTCCCTGACGATATATTGTGGATGATTGTGTTTCGCGATGGACGATTCCATAATTAGATTTACAGACCATTTTTCGATGCGGTTGACGTACCTCTGTGACTGCCATAAAACATAGATCTTTTTTTTTCTTTTTTTTCTTTTTTTTTCCCCTTGCAGAAACACAATGTCGCTAAAACATGGGTAATTTGGTAGAAGGAAACGGCATTGCCATCGATATAGCCTATATCGAATGATCGATATAGTGTTTCTGAACCGGACTTGAAAATAGTGATCTGTAGCGTAGCCTTGAGAGGGTTAGCTATAGGTTAAACGACAAGGGTTTTTATTTTATTATCATTATTTTTCATTTATTTATTTTTTTAGTATGTGAGGACGCGTAGCGCCTGAATCTCCGGTTCAGAAACACTATATCGATCATTCGTTGTATATCGATGGCAATGCCATTTCCTTTGATGTACACGGATTCTACCAAATTACCCAAACATGGTCCGCCTCCGTAGTCCAGTGGCGTCTGCTTTCGGCTCGCGTGCTGTGTGGACGTCTGTTTACTTCCTCGCTGCGGCCGGACGCGCGCTTACAGTGTGTGGTGAGTTAGAGGCTCTTGCAGCGTAAATATTAGCCTTAGATTTCAAAATGTGTAGATCACCAAGATGAGTCAAACTAAAAGAAAATATACTTTGAAGTTCTCGTTCGATGAACACTTTGCTCGGCCAAGAGCATCTGAAGTAGAAGTATTTTTACGAGATGTAGTAAAGCTAAGTTTTAGTGAGATAGTCGGGATCCATTTATCGATTGTGAGTAGCACTGTATACGTCAAAATGATCAATGCTGAATGCTGTGAAAAGGTCATTGAACAATGCAGAGGCAAACTGAAATTTAATCATTGTGACGGCAATGTTGGTAACGTTCAAGTTGATTATGCTGGATTTGGAACTAGAACCGTTCGTATGTTTGAACTGCCTTTCGAAATAACTGAGGATGAGATTAATACAGCTCTCAAACCGTACGGGAGGGTTATCAGCAATATTGCGGAAAAATGGACAACTTTCCAAACGTTCCCGGTACTAAACGGTGTCAGACAAATAAAAATGGAGCTCCAAAAACATATCCCATCTTACATCTACGTTTGCGGATATAGAGCCATTGTCATGTACGACGACCAACCACGTACGTGCTCAGGCTGTGGGCAGACAGGGCATGTTAGATCTGAATGTGTGCAGCGGAGATTGACGCAGGTGCCGGCCAGGGAGCCGGTCGCGCCACTAAAGATGACGTCACTGCCTGTGACGTACGCCACGGCCCTCCGAGTAAACACGGCTGCCACGTCTAGCGCCGCAATAGACGGAAACAATGAGAGAGACGATGCTACCGTAAGCCTGGAAATGGACACCAGTAATAATGAAACGACGGCTGTCGTTCCCTCCAACGCAACGGAAACAGTCACTGGAGACGAACACGATAAAAAAGTCACGGAAACCTTTGAACAGGATGCACGGCGTGAGATAGAAGAAGTAATACCCAAGATTTAAGTAGCACTTCAGAGTGTGAAGACAGTTCAAAATCGGGACCCTCTCCGAAGAGGCATAAGAAACGGCGTATAGCACCTCCTGACGCCAAACAGAAAGTACAGCAAGTGCGCGAAAAAGCAAAACAAATTAGTCAAAAATTAAGCGATGCGACATCTGGGAAGTCGCAACGGAGTCAACAGATGACAAATATTGTGAGTATGACCGTTTCGCCAAATATAGAAACGCACACCGAACGGGGCGGTGAAAATACTAATTCTACACCGAAGGACTCGCGAAATAAAGTTCCAGCTCAACATGGTTCTGAGGAAGAGTTGCTTCAATGTACCGATGGAGGGAACTGGGCAGAGGAAACCGCACAATTCCCCGAGGATGAAGAAATGCAGGAAGTGTCAAATACAAAAAGAGACTCGTTCTCCAGGCCGAGAGACGAGAAAACTAAGAGGACGCCACCTCCACTTCCGATTCATTAAAGACATTAGACGCCATGAGTATCAGTTGCCATATTCACCGATTTGGTCCATCTACCTTTTACAATTGCATTGCAATCGTATAAAATAGGGACGATAAACATCAATAAGATCCGCAGCCATTTAAAACTTAAGACCTTGCAGGATATGCTTTACGCAGCCGATATTGATATTGCTATGTTGAAAGAAGTTACAGACATTCAACTTGATGATATCACAGGATACAATGCAATTGTCAATTCAGGGAACGACTCAGAACTCGGTACAGCAATATTAAGCAAAGAAGGCATTATTGTGCACGATGTTGTAAAACTGACAAACGCCAGAGGTGTAGCTGTTACTATCAACGGTACTCGACTTATTAACATCTATGCACCCTCTGGTTCCAGTAATAGGCGGCGTAGAGCTGAATTTTTTAAAGATGATGTTGTTCCTCTTTTCTGTGGTCGATATGACAATATGATTTTTGGAGGGGACTACAACTGTGTATTGTCGGCTAAAGATCAAACGCCCAGTTTTAACTATTGTGCCGATCTTGACCTTATAATCAAACAACTGACGATGACTGATACCTGGGAACTCAAAAACGGTGCGCTGCCAGGCTTTACTTACATCACAAGTCATTCTGCCAGTCGCATCGACAGGATATATGTGTCTGATCATTTAAAAACGCACGTGCTGCAGACAGAGTTATGGCCAACCATATTCTCAGATCACATAACATATATTTGCACCATTAACCTCAAACGACAGGAAACATACCGGGGACGAGGCCTGTGGAAGTTAAATGTAGCACACTTGCAGGACCCCGAGTGTCACGACATATTCAATACTGTGTGGACTGAGTGCGAGAAAAAATTCACGTCATACCCCTCGACACTTACGTGGTGGCTCACATGTGCTAAACCGTCGATACGACGGGCGATGATGCACTACTCACGTGACAAAAATGATTGGCAAAAACAGACAACTGAATTTTATTTCAAAGTCCTTCGAGACTTGTACACAAATGATCCATCAGTAATTAACAACCATTTGGATATAAAAAGAACTCAGGCGAAACTCTTAGCTTTGAAACGAAAACAACTTGAAGGTTGTAAAATACGATCAAGGCTTCAAAACGATGTCAAAAGAGAACAAACGTCAATTTACCACTTGATTACTGAAAGGAAGGTTCGCCGAAAGAAAATATTAACTGAAATACGATCCATGGATGGCAGACTACTCACGCAGCAAAATGAGATTAAAAACGAAATCCATAAATACTTTACCGAGTTATTAAGCAATACCACAACTGACACAATGGCGCAAAATGTTATGACAATAGGACTGACACGGAAGCTGGACCAGGATCAGGCAAATAACCTGCTAGCTGAAGTAACGCAAGATGAAGTTGAAGATGCCATACTACGAAGTCCGAAAAACAAATCTCCTGGGCGTGACGGACTTCCAGCTGAGCTATACCATACATTCCGAAGTCGAATGATACCCAAACTGACGAGCATTTGCAACGAACTAATGAATGCCAGCAGTGATATCCCAAGTGACTTTCGAGAAAGAATAATAGTTCTAGTCCCGAAAAATCATGCAGGAAAATGTATAACAAATCTAAGACCGCTCACATTACTTAATTGTGACTATAAAATATTTTCCCGCATTGTGAACGAAAGATTAAAATCTGTAATGAATACCGTCACCGGTTCGTATCAGTCGAGCGTAGGACGAGACAGATCTATCCACCACACACTGTGCGATTATAGGGATATCATATCGATTGCTGGAGCTTGTCAAATAAAAGGCGCGCTAGTATCATTGGATTTTGAGAAGGCTTTCGACAGAGTCAGCCATAATTATCTGTTTCATACTATGGGTTGCATGAACTTTCCGCAACGTTTTATCGGAGTTATAAAGAACTTTTTAAGCAGTGCTACCTCCACAGTTATGATCAATGGTCAAGCCAGCAAACCCATTACAATAAACAGTTCAGTGCGACAAGGATGCCCATTATCCATGTCCCTCTTCGCAATAGCCATTGAGCCTTTGCTTTTCGATTTAAGTCAACATCTCCAAGGCATAACGATAAATAGAGAAAGGATAGTGTGCAAGGCATATGCTGACGATGTCGTCTTTCTGGTCCGAGATAACGAAGAGATATGCAAGGCACTGGAAATAATAGATAAGTACGCACTTGCTTCCGGCGCAAAACTAAACGGGAATAAATGTGCAGTAATGAATGTTGGGCGTGGTTTAGGAATTCCCATCCAAGGACCAATAAAGGAGACCTCCACAATCAAATGTCTTGGAATAGAATATGCACCAAACATCCGGCAGATAATTACTTTGAACTATCGGAAATTACTGAATAACATACGTGCCAGCATCCACCAACACAAACTCAGGACGATCGATGAAATACAGAGAGTGCAACTCGTCAACATCTATCTAACATCAAAAATAAATTACGTGGCGCAAGTCCTGCCCATGCCAAAAGACGTGGCAAATAGGATTCTGGCTGCTTTTGGTCATTTCGTCAGCCGTGGTCACATGTTCAAAGTTAAGTTTGAAACTTTGACCTTACCATTTACCGAAGGTGGCCTAAACCTTACAGACGTCTATAATAAAGCAGAAGCGTTGTACACCTGCAAGACCTATAAACAGTGGAAAAAGTCACCGAATAGCATAGCAGCATTCTTAATTAATGAAATAGTACCAGCCAACTGCGATGCACCAATTGATGTTCATCACATCCCCAATCACCTGTACCAATTCAAGCATTTTCTAATAGAACACAGTTATCTAAGACTGAGGATTGTAGAGAAAGATGTATTTAGTGTTAAAGATGTATATAAAAACTTTATGAAGTTTCATAGCAAGAATATAATAGAAAAAAAGTACAATGCATTCAATTGGTCAAATATTTGGAAAAACGTCCATCATTTGCACTTACCAACTAACGTGCGGGCAACGTGATACTACGCAGTTAACAGAAAAGTACCAACAAATGAACGTCTTCATTCCATTCACATGGCAGACTCCTCTCTGTGTATTACCTGCAATCTCAACGACACGGACGAACACCAGTTTGTATGTAATAAAGTCAACAACATTTGGCAGTCGGTTAGACGAAAACTGGCAATCATCCAGAGAACATCTCCGCATACAATCACACCCACGAGTTTTTTGTTACCCGATGAAAAACTTTATCCCAACACAAAGAACAATGCCGTCAACTGGTTAAGGGGACATACGGTATTTTATATTCTGACAAACAATGAAAAGAGTGAAGAGGACTTTTGGACGTATATTACGACCCAGCACCAAAACCTACTACAAGTACATGATTATCATCGTCAATACGCCAATTTCCTAAAGAGAACTATCATGTAAATGCACCTGAAACAACATGATTAGCGATGGAGTGTGTAAAGTAAAACTAACATTAATTACTAAACAAATAAATCAATAAATACAATAAACCAAATGAAGAGAACATGAACAAATGAAGAACAAAGTAATAATGAAACGAGCAGTACCTCAGAATAAATTTTTGTTTTTGAAAGAAGATATATCATTAACCCCCTCTTTCATTTGTATATTTTATTCAAATAAATCCTATGCACTAGCCGACGGACGCGTTTCAGGGTTAGAGAAGAAACCATTTTATACTAAGTACATACAAGAAGTACAAAGAAAATGAACTTCAAACGGACATGCAAAACTGCGAACACAATACGTGAAGACAAACTTTGAAATCGACGGTGGGCAGTGCCATGGAAAAAGAAGAAAACAGTTATTTTATCGAATAGTAAATAGGAGGAAATAGTTTGTTTACCACTGAAGAAGTGACTTTCTTTTGGTTTGCAATATTTTCGATATAAAGCTGTGGAACAGCGAGACGGGAATTCGTCAAATCAGCTTCATTTTTATTATTATTATTATTTTTCAACGAACTCACGCAAGACGGCCTTTTATTTTTTCAAGTCCAAGAGAGACGTACAAATTTTAATTCCAAGAAATGGAACAAAAAGGCCGATAGCAATTAAAAAAAAAAAAAAAAAAAAAAAAAAAAAAAAAAAAAAAAAAGTGGACAGCGTGGTAGATTGCCACGCAGGGGGCCCGGGTTCGATTCCCGGTCGGGTAGGAGATTTTCTCCACTCGGGGACTGGGTGTTGTGTCGTCCTCATCATCATTCCATCATCATTGACATGCAAGTCGCCGAAGTGGCGTCAGATAAAGAGACTTGCACCAGGCAGGCTGAACACGACCCCAGTTGGGGTCTAACGGTCATTAATGTCACACGATCATCATCATCACCCAAACATGTATAGAATGTCTTTGAAAACAGAAGCTCCTACTAGATACAGATAATTATTCACTGCATAATTGATTCTTTTACGTAAATGTACATTCGTCCGACTTATTCACTAAGAAATTTCATTCGATCTCAATTAAAAGATTTTAGTCAAATTTATATAATTAAATGTTATACGAATGTAGCGACTTTTTCTCCGTGTAGTTTTGTTTAATCTTTTCTCTGCCGATTTATGCATATAACTTTGTAGAATTTCTTTGCGAACCTGTTCTTTCAAATTACTATCATTTATTCTGTTAACAATACA
Source organism: Locusta migratoria (assembly GCA_026315105.1). Lineage (NCBI taxonomy): Eukaryota > Metazoa > Arthropoda > Insecta > Orthoptera > Acrididae > Locusta > Locusta migratoria. The sequence continues at coordinate 40,267,799 of CM048754.1, read as the reverse complement.
TCCGACGCCGTCCACAATTTCTTTGGCTTCCTCAAAATTAGCTACGATTGGTTACTTAATATGAACAGAAAAATGTTGTCGCTGCCTATAATCTCATTGGCTATTTTAAACTTATCGCGATTCGTCATCTTCATTCCCGCCACTTCATCACTGTTACCAACATTCACTGCTACGGATGTATCGGCTATTCTGGAGTTTTACCCTTTTTTCATTTGAATATTACTAGCTTTAAAATACATAATCAATGCCTTGTCAATATCGACAGAAAACTGCAAAAATATGGAATGGCTTTGACAAAATAACAGACTTTTCATCCTTTCGAATCGGTTAATGACTTTAACAATGTACTGTTCAAAGTTTGAATTTGCACAAGTTTAGAGGCAAGAACTTAATAGTTTCGTCACACTGACAGTTTACATGAACAAAAATACTGTTAAATTTTACTTTTGGCCTTGGCCACGTTGTGTGGTAATGTTGGCAACAAAATGTTAACTTTACGAGGATAATTGATTTGCGGACCACACATGAGTACTTACAAGAATCTGTTGATCACAGAGCAGGAACATCATTAATTATTTATTTCACGGTAAAACACGTAAAATTATTTCCTCTTATTCTATGTGAAAGAGTTTTTAAAGACCATTAAATGGTTTTACCAACATCAGCACACTATGCCGCCGAGGTTGTAAGTAAAATTTTAACCAGAATTGCCAATTAGCATATACTATATTAGCCAGTGACCGCCAGTTGCTACGTGTGAGTGTGAGTCACCTTGACTGTCTGGAGATTCATCGTAGAATTTGCAGAAAATGGAGAAATCGTAATTGGTAAAATTTTGAAAGGATAGGTTTGAATTCGCAAACTTCTGTTTTAAACCGTGATAAATCACAACTAAATGTCACAGTTAGCGAAAAGTAGCATTCACAGAAATCACTATTATCGGACAGTCACTGTTCAGATCATCCCCATTACAGACAAACGTATGTCGTCCCGAGATCATGTGGCCTCAACGGCAATGTATGTTGACAACACCTATTATACGCACCTGAATGCTCGCTCCAGAGATATCATGCTATTCAGAGATCATTGATGCTATTCGGAATTTTATATTATCTTTGCTTACGAAACAGTATTTTTCTCTGGTTTCTGAGATGTGTATTTTATTCAGAATTCTGCGCTATTTTTGCTTGTGAAACTTGACATCCCTGAAATTATCCGTTGTCAAGCCTAATTAGATAGATAAAATTTTGCAAATAATTTTTGTGTTTAAAATTTGCGTGCTCATTGAAAATTTCGTTAGGTAAAACGTCCATGTGTACGCATATTAATAATTCTACAAGAATGTGCATTTCTGTGCCTTTGGAAATATTGTGTAATATTATGCTGTTGCCCCTTCATTTGTTACACAAGGAGTTGTCTGACAAAAAGACATTTACTGTAGAAGACATTCTAAAACTCCCAGTGAGCCAAAGACAGCGTAAAGAAAAAAGTGATTCTTGTGAAAAAAAAAAAAAAAATATATATATATATATATATATTCACCTAACCAGAAGCCATCGATATCAGGAATATTGAAGAAAACATTAAACAAGGCAACTCCTTGGTCTATATCCAGACCACAGAAATATGATGATAGTGGATGGGGTGCATGTAGTGGTTCATATACAGATGATGTCAAGAAGATAAATGGATCGAGAGCCAGTAGGCTGTGTTAATGTTTGGCATCATGTGAGGTGCCAGAAAGTTTTAGATAGTGTCTATTTTATGTGCGATGGTGTGAGGACTCGGTGACTAACAACTGCTCAGTAGTAGACTTAAAACATCAGCTAAAAGTTTGCTTGTGCATTTTTTTCTGGAAATTCCTTTTTTTGTTACTATTTTCTGCAATAGAATTTTTCAAAATTGCCAAAAAAGGATAACATATATTTTGTATATGATTTGAACATTTACGTTACATTAAAACTACTTTTCAAAGCTTAAAAGGTACTGTTAATGACAAATAACACACTATCAAGTTAGTAACTTGAATACTATCAAGGCATTTCTTGAATATTACGGCGTTACCTAGTTCTACCACTTAAATTTATAATTGCAAGAAATAACAAGTCGATATTTGTGATATATATATATCAGACATGCTTTGTAGAACATCCCTATTTCAAGTGATATAAATCAAAATAACCATTGTCTAAAGTTCTTGATTTTATAACAGAGAAAGCTTGACCTTACCCTAGCTCATTATTCATTTGTCTGTCAGCCTGCCTCTTATGGTTTTGTGATCAAAAAGTTTCTTGTCTCCCAAACTTTGTTTCAACTTCCTCAAGCTGGTGCCCATCATCTTCTGGACATGATCAAAACATTCCAGTTTTGTGATAATCTTCTTACCATTACTGATTTGATAACATCTTGAAGTAATGCATGTAAAAATTTTAACCTCTTCAACCGGTGTAAATTGCATTAAAAAAAAAGTAAACTACTTCCCAAGTGAGTTTATAAGTGATATATACAGGGTGTTCCACTCAGCTGTTTCACCCCAGATATCTCTGGAACTACAAGAGATATTGATAAACGACTTTCACGGTCATGAACGTACAATAGAGGCTTGTGAATGTAGGTTCTATGAGACAGTCTAAAACGTAAAGAAGTATTATTTTCAACGCAAACTTATGTTTTTAATGTTTACCCCATATTATTTCTTAAGCAATCAATAGTATGGGAAATCACCGAAAGAATGGCGTTGGTTGCATCACGATATGTCAGTTACATACAGAGAAACTGCTAAGCTAATTTGATATTTGAAACCATGAGGCACACTGCTAGCACATGTCCGACACTGAACCGTGAGTCTCGCTTGAGTCTGGGACACGCGCTAGCAGCGCGCCTCATGTGTTTCAAACGTCAACTTCGCTTCGCAGTTTCTCCGGATGTAATTGACGCATCGCGATGCAACCGACGCCATTCTTTTTGTGATTTTTCATTCTATCGATTGCTTAAGAAATAATATGGGGTATCTATTAAAAAAAATAAGTTTGTGATGAAAATAATATTTCTTCACGTTTTAGAGTGTCTCATAGTACCTACTTTCATAAGCCACTGCCGTACGTTTATGACCGTGAAAGTTGTTTGTCAATATCTCGTGTAGTTTCAGAGATATCTGGGGTGAAAGAGTTGAGTGACATGAGTGACACACACACACGCACACACACACACACACACACACACACACACACACACACACACACATATATATATATATATATATATATATATATATATATCCCGCTTATTGCATATCGTCGGCTTAACCATTACTCTACCGGAATAGCTGAACACGCTTCCGGAAGCGACCCAAACCTCAATATGCCACACTCAGTAACGAACAATACAGTCAACTACGTTAAGGGGAGCTACAACTGAAAATTGTTTTATACGCTTTCGGATTTTTATTTCATTATAAAAAATGCTATTTTCCGAATAAAATTACACACAAACACTCACACACACACACACACACACACACACACACACACACACACACACACATATATATATACAGGGTCCCACCTATCTTCACGCCTGAGCCTCAGGACGTGCGCTAGCAGCGCATTTCGGGTTTTTCAAGCGTCAATTCGGGTCGCAATATCTCGGGATGTAATTGGAATATTGCGATGCAATCAGCGCCATTGTTTATATGATTTGACATGCTATGGATTGCTGAAGAAAAAATATAGTGTGTCCATTTAAAAGACATAAGTTTGTGTTAAAAACACATTTGGTTTCGTTTTAGAATGTTTCCAAATATGTACGTTCATGGGCCCCAGCCGTACATTTTCCAATAGCTGTTATTGTTCCAGACATATTTTGGGTGGACAAGATAGCTGTGACACCCTGTATATATAATATGTGTGTGTGTAATTTTATTCGGAAAATTGCGAATTTTATAATGAGATAAAAATCCGAATGCGTATAAAACAATTTTCCGTTGTAACTCCCCTTAATGTAGTTGACTGTCTTGTTCGTTAGTGAGTGAGGCATATTGAGGTTTGGGTCGCTCGCTTCCGGAAGCGTGTTCGGCTAGCGTAATGGTTAAGGCGACCACATGCAATGAGCGGGAAATTAAGGTTAAAGTCCCGATCCGGCACAAATTTTAATCCTCCCCCATTTGGCAGAATATCTGCTCTTCGTACAGTGCTGTTATAAAAAAATCGCTATTACGAATAAATTTCGATAAAATTATATCGACCACTATAAATGGTCACCCTATGTGAATGTCACTTGTGTGTGAGACGCCAGTGGGAGCAGATATGAATTTGACGGCCAGAACTGCAGCTGCTTGTCATGCACTACGAAACACACCAGGGGTATGTGTCAAGCTGCGTCACAATTTCGTTCGCCGGTGTCATGCTTGCACTGAAGTTGGTGTCTCTGGTATCACTTAATCTCTAGTTAATTGTTTTCTTCTACATGAAAGAGGAAAAAGAATAAATAAATAAATAAAAATAAAAAATAGAAGAAAAAAGACTCACCGTCGTCGATGTCTCCGTTCTCTACGTCCCCTACATCTTCGCCGGTCAGGTCTGAAACAAGAAAATTGCCATCAGTCGGCGCATTGACTAAAAGATAGGGCGTGCAACTGCTGTGGCAGCGAATAGAGCCGATCAGTAACAATATGAAACAAAAATATTAATTTTTGTTGGTTTCGTGCCAAGACCAATTGGTTAAACTTGTTAAAAAGGCTTAACTCCAGTTTTAATTTTATGTTGTCGGCATCTTGAGACAGAAATGCAAATATGTAAGTGTTAAAAGGATGTGACTCGTACCAATCACCATTAATGCTCCACTCTTTCCATGTAGTGTCAGTAGAACTTGAATGCTTTGAACACTCAGCTGTGTTGTAAAATCAGACATATTGTCTATAAGGACTGCAACTGCTAGAAATTTTTAAAAGAGGGAGACATTTAAATAATGCACTCACATACTGCAGTCGCTATTTTAATTTTTCGTCAGTTATTATGGACAAGTAGTTTCGGTGAAACTATGTAACCATTCTCAAGTACTAATATATGATCTACAAATTTTTTCCGTAGTAAAACAATGAATTTCTACATCTTCTACATCTACATGGGATACTCTGCAAATCACATTTAAGTGCCTGGCAGAGGGTTCATCGAACCACAATTATACTATTTATCTCCCATTCCATTCTCGAATAGCGCGCGGGAAGAAAGAACACCTGAATCTTAAATACTCTCTGCTGCCAAAACAATAACAATAAATCTGTATTCCATATGCGAAGGTTGTTACATGTTTTCTAGAGTAAAGAAACAGCTCCGGACTGAACCACCATTACATTTAGTTCAAAATGAACATTTGTTTGTTGTCTTGACTGAACATTTGTTTGTTCTCATGACTGGACGGCCAAATCCGATCTAAAAAGTAAATTGTTAAGTGTATCAAAATCTATTTTACTATAAATTTAAATAATGATTTTGCAGCCAAGATTGCATTTTTCATTTGTTATATTACCGGTTTCGGCGTGCTCAACGCTATCTCCAGACCTGTCGTAATTTACATAACTTCACAACATTTTTATATACTAAAAGAGTACATCCAGGTTGAGGCGTCACCAAATATAAAATTTCTAGTCACAAATAAAATATATCCATCCATCTTTTAATGGTTCTGAAGCGAGGTACTTCAAAGTTTAGACTTTTTTTTAACGGATTTCTGAGTAGATCTCTCAGACTGTTCGCGTATGATGCCGTTTGTGAGGTAATTACGAATGTATGGTTCCAAGCCACCACTGATGTCATTGTAAACAACGTCCTAGTTAGTACACATTAATTTCAAATGTAGAATTTACTATTAAGATTTACGTCGTGTTTGGTTCCCATTTCACTGAGTTTATTGTGAACATCGTCGTACTCAGTTAGATGGAGCTGCGGCACGTTTCGCTGCTGTTGTGAGACGGCATGTAACGCGCATATACGGCCAGAGGTGGATACCAAGAGGCGGACGTGTGCCTTGGTCTGCAAGATCATCTGACATGAATCCTCTGGATTTTAGTGTCTGGAGTCACCTCAGAAGCCAAGTGTACAGCACACCCGTTAACGCGGTTGAAGAACTGGAGCGGAGAGTTGTACACGCTTGTCAAGAATTCCGAAATGACGGTGAACAAAATGTTTGTAAATCTGTCGGACCAAACTGCGTGGTCATCAGTCCGTAGCTTACAAACTACTTAAACCTAGGTAAACTAACATAAGGACAACACACACACCCATGCCCCAGGGAGGACTCAAACCTCCACGGCGGGCAACCGCGCGCTCCGCAGCGAGACGCTTTAGACCGCTCGGATACTCCACCGCGGCGACGGTGAACAAACTTCGTCATTATTGAAATAAAAGCGAAATCGCCGAAAACTTTTATTTAGACGATCGGTTGCGGCAGAATTAAACGTAGTACACGATTTTATCACAGAAAAATATGTTTATGAAAATTCATCGTGAAGATAGGGCAGGATCAGCAACTGGATATGTAATGAAAACCATTTCTTTTTCTTTTTTTGTCACGGTTGCACTACTTGGAAGCTGGTAACTAGTTTCGGACTTGTTCGTCCATTTTCAAACGATATGCCTTACTCCAATCGTAACAATACAGTGCATGAAGCAAATGCCTGACAAAATTCTACGTTGTCTAGGGTTAAAACATGATTACATGAAATTTAAAATAGATGTTGAGTACACGTTGGAGGCCAGTGAACGCAACATCTATTTTAACCTATTTTAAATTTCATGTAATAACGTTTTAATAGTGGACAACTTATAGATTTTGTCAGTCATTTGCTTCAAGCAGTGTATTGTTACAGTTGGAGTAAGGCATATGGTTTGAAAATGGACGAACAAGTCCGAAACTAGTTACCAACTTCTAAATAATGCAATTGTGACGAAAAAAGAAAAAGAAATGGTTTTCAGAAAAATATGTGTTTCTTGTACTTTTTTTCCTTTATTCGGACAGCAAGTCAAATGCTCAAATGTTTGTAAAGCTTATGGCACTTAACTGCGGGGTCATCAGTCCCTAAACTTACAAACTACTTATTAACTACTTTATACTAAAGATAGCACAAACATCCATGCCGGAGGGGGGGATTCGAATCCCCGACGGGGAAAGGCTTCGCGCATGGTATCATACTGCCTCAATGCGCTCGGCCGCTACACCGCGGCTCGCACAGCAAAGAAAAGCAGCAGTATAAGGAAAGAAAATGCGACATTATTGTGTCTAATCCACTCATATCGATGTAAACAAGAGCAGAATGCAAGCTCAAAATAGGACGATCTAAGGATCTATGCAGGACACTTTTAAAATACCGGGTGATAAAAAAGTCATAATAAATTTGAAAACTTAATAAATCACGGAACAATGTAGATAGAGAGGTAAAAATTGACACACATACTTGGGAATGAGATGGAGTCTTATTAGAAGAAAAAAAAAGTTCATAAAATGTCCGACAGAAGGCGCTTCATCTGATCTGAAAGGCAATAATTAGTATAACGAATTAAGACATAACTCAAAGACAAAGATGAATGAAATAAATCGCAATTTGCGATCAGTTATGGCTTCACTGTACTCGGTTTAGATGGAATACCACAGTGTGGCGAATGTAAATTTTTCCCGGCCGGGATTCGAACCCGGGATCTCCTGCTTACTAGGCAGACGCATTGACCACTCCGCCATCGAGGACACAGTGACCAGCCCGACTGCAGAGGACTCTTCCCTGCACGTCTCTCGCCACACCCAAATCTCCATTCGCCACGCTGTCTCTTTCCTATACCACGGGTTCGAATCGCGGCCGGCCATAAATTTTCATTCGCCACACTTTGGTATTCCATCTAAACCGAGTACAGTGAAGCCATAACTAATCGCAAATTGCGATTTATTTCATTCATTGAACGATGTAATGCGTCAAAAATGTATAATTGTAAACAAAGATGATGTTCTTTACAGGAAATGTTCAATATGTTCACCATCATTACTCAACAATATCTGTAGTCGAGGAATAATGTTGTGAACAACACTGTAAAGCATGTCCGGAGTTATGGTGAGGCACTATCAGTTCCGATCCGAAGATTCACTTGAATGCCAGTCTTGTTTACACAACTGTATTACAACACCGGTGCATACGCCGTTACCGAAACATTCAACACCAGATTAATCGAGGATAAAACCTATGCCTAGAAGAATTTTAGTAGTGAGAGCTTGTCATCTGCTGCCACTCTCATTAATGTTTTTACTCTCTTTTTTAAAAACTTTTTTTTTAATCCCCATGTCATTCCAAGCACGTGTGTCAATTTTTATTTCTCTATCTACATATACATCTACATTGGATACTCTGCAAAAACACATTTAAGTGCCTGGCAGAGGGTTCATCGAACCATCGTTATACTATTTTATCTCCCATTCCATTCTGGAATAGCGCGCGGGAAGAATGAATACCTGAATCTCTCCGTTCGGGCTCTGATTTCTCGTATTTTATTCTGACGATCATTTCTACCATGTAACTGGGAGTCGACAGTATATTTTCGCATTCGGAGGAGAATGTTGGCGATTTGAGTTTCGTAAGTAGACCACGCCGCAGCGATAAGCGCCGTTGTTGTAAAGATTCCCATCCCAGATCCTGTATCATTTATCCCGTGTATCGTGACAATACGAAACGAGCTGCCCTTCTTTGGACTCTTTCGATGTCCTCCGTCAAACCCAGCTGATAAGGATCCCACACTGGGCTGCAATACTCCATAAATGGACAGGCAAGCGTAGTGTATGCAGCCTCTTTAGTAGTTCTGTTGCATCTTTAAAGGGTTCTGCCAATAAAACGCAGTCTCTGGTTCGCCTTTCCCACGACATTATCTAGGCGTTCTTTCCAATTTCAGTCAGAAGTAATTGTAATTCCTAGGTATTTTGTGGAGTTTACGGCCTTCACATTTGATTGATTTATCTTGTAAACAAAGTTTAACGGATTTCGTTTCGTACTCATGTGGACGACTTCGCACTTCTCATTATTTAGACTCAATTGCCAATTTTTACACCATAGTAATATCTTATTCAGATCGTTCTGTAGTTGGTTTTGATCTTCAGATGAATTTACTAGACGGTAAATCAAGGCGTTATCTGCAAACAACCTAAGAGAGCTACTTATATTTTCCCCTAAATCGTTTTTGTAAATAAGGAACAGCAGAGGACCAATAACACTACCCTGTGGAACGCCCGATATCACCTCTGTTTTAGTTGATGCCTTACCATCGATTACTACGAACTGTGTCCTCTCTGACAGGAAATCCCCTATCCAATCGCAAATTTGTGGCGATATACCATAACCATTGTTTGAACAACTGCATTACAGCACCGGTGCATACACTGTTACCGAAACATTCAACACCAGATTAATCGAGGGTAAAACCTATGACCTAGAAGGTTTTTAGCAGTGTGAGCTTGTATCTGTTGCGACTCTCATTAATGTGTTTACTCTATTTTTTTAACCTTTTTTTGGGGGGGGGGTCTAATAAAACCCCATGTCATTCCAAGCATGTGTGCAAGTGTTAGTGACATGCTTTGGGGACTCAAATGGGAGTTGCTAGTGGAAAGCCTATGTTCTTCTCCAGAAACACTGTTGAAGAAATTTAGAGGACCGGATTTAGGGGGGGACTGCAGACCGATTCTACTGCCGCTAACCTGCATTTCGCTTAAAGACCACAAAGATCAAGGCTTGTAAAGAAACATACCTGCCGGACTCGGTGGCCGAGCGGTCTGCGGCGCGTCAGTCACGTTCTGCACGGCCACTACGGTTGGAGGTTCGAATCACCCCCTCGGGCATGGATATTCGTGCGATTATTGGCTTTGGGGTTACCTGAAGTCGCAAGTGTATCGTGATCGACCGACATCTTTAGGGATGCTGAAAGACAACATCCGACGCAAATGCCTCACCATAACTCCGGACATGCTTTACAGTGCTGTTCACAACATTATTACTCGACTACAGCTATTGTAGACGAATGACGTTGAACATATTGAGATAAAATATCATCTTTGCTTTGTTTTAATTTATTATGACAATTATTGCTTTTCTGATCAGATGAAGTGCCACCTGTCGGACATTTTTGAACATTTTTATTGGTTCTAATAAAAGCCCAAGTCATTCCAAGCTTGTGTGTCAATTTTTACCTCTTTATCTACATTATTCCTTGATTTATTAAGTTTTTATGTTTATACTTTTTGTGTTCCAGCCTCGTCGCCGCTTTTGTGTCTCGTTTCCGTCGTAGGTGTCGGTGGCCGAGTGGAATGAGACCGACACAGGAATAAAGATAGCACGCTAGTGCAGGTACGGAGGGGAGCAGCCAGAAACTAGAAACACTAGAGTAAATTAGAACGAGATATATATTGCACAGAATTTATACAATACTTAACTTTTACATTGCTCAGTACTGCAGATACATAGTTGAGCTAGAGGCCTGCCTAGTACTGCTTCCTAGTGCCTATACGATAGCCAAGTCTTCACTGGTGCCTATCTGTTACGAAGGTCCTAACTGGTTGCTATCTCAGTCCCAAGTGAACGATGTCGTTCAGTGGTGGCCACGAGCGGAGTTGTACCAGAGGGCGCTCGTGGCTGACGTCGTCAGAACGCCGCGCCGTGCGTGCATGGCGGCGCGCGGCGAAAGTAGGTGGCGCGCACTTTGTACTTGTGCGACACCACAATACTGCCTTTTGATCCCCTGGTATTTCACAAAACTTCAACAGCACAGTGCTAAGTTCTGTGTTGGACTTTGGTTGGGAGACAATATGGCGGATGCGCCAGCCGGTGAATGGCGTTGCGTAAGCCGACTTCCGCGTGCGTTCTCCTTCGCGGCCTGCGGGGTCCAAACAGCCGAAACGCACGGGTCAAGCGGCGGCGGTCACGTAAACAGTGTGTATCTGCCGAGGTGACGTCACGTCTGCGATCGCGAGGCCAACAAACTCCGGCCGCGATTGCGCCAGGATCGCCGAAGGGTGTGAACGACTCCTCCAGGGCCGAACGGGGGTTATCTGGCCGGCCAAGTTACGTCACCCTTCCACCGGCACCCGCAGAGCTTGCTAGACGAATGGCACGTATCAGCGTAGCACGGCGCTGGTAAGGGGTGAGGTTCGGAAGCCTCGAGATACCTCCCGACACTGCAGAACCCCTTTTATCCCGGCCTAGTGCGGTAACTCGTAGCGGCAAGGGCCGAGAAAGTCGTTACATCTACATGTACATAGATACCCAGAAAATCACATTTACGTGCCTGGCAGAGGGTTCATTAACCACTTTCATAACTTTTCTCTACCGTTCCATTCTCTAATAGCGCGCGGGAAGAAAGAACACCTTAATCGTTCCGTTTTCGATCTAATTTCACTTATTTTATTGAGGTGTTCATGTCTTCCTAAATAGGTGGGTGCTAGCAAAATATTTTCACATTCATAAGTAAAGTCAGTCCGCCTCGGTTGCACAGTGGTAGAGAGCCAGACTGCAAATCCAAAGGTCGCGGGTTCGATCCCCGTCAGGTCCTAGGATTTTTATCTGTCACTTTCCACTTCTTTCACCTCTGGCAGTGTTGCTGATGTGAAAAATACCGAGTAGCACCGTGGACTGTAGGTCCCCCGACGGGGCAAGTCGGTTTGAAGGTAGGAGGATGGCAACGGCATACCACCTCCAAACAGGACCATGCCTAGTAAAGCACTGTGGTGTTCAAACCAATCTTCGGATTGTTGACTGCTTTACCTGAAGTAAAAGTCTGCGATTGAAACTTCGCAAACAGATCACGCCGCAAAGAATAACATCTTTCTTTTAATGATTTCCACCCCAATTCGTGCAACATTTCCGTGACTCTTCCCCCCCCCCCCCCGTAACGTGTTAAAACAAAACGAGCTGCCCTTCTCTGAACCTTCTCAATGTCTTCCGTCAGTCCCACCTGGTGAGGGTCCCACAAGGGGCAACAGAACTCCAGGAGAGGACGCACAAGTGTGATGTAGGCAGTCTCTTTGGTGGAGCTGGTGCATCTTCGAAGCGTTCTGCCAATGAAACGTAACCTTTGGTTCGCCTTCCCCACAATATTTTCTGTGTGTTCTCTCCGGTCTAAGTTGTTCGTAATTGTAACAGGTATTTAGTAGAATTTACGACCTTAAGGTTTGACTGATTTATCGCGTAATTAAAGTTCAGCGGATTTCTTTTAGTGGTCATGTGTATTACTTCACACTTTTCTTTATTTAGTGTCAATTGCCAATTTTCGCACCATGTAGAAATTTTGTCTAAATCGCTTTGCAGTTGCTTTTGATCCTATGTTAACTTCACTAACGACAGCATCATCCGCCAACAGTCTAAGGGAGCTATTCAGATTGTCCCGTAAATAGTTTATAAACACAACGAAAAGTAGGGGACCTATAACGCTTCCCTGAGGAACGCCAGATATCACTTCTGTTTTACTCGGCGACTTACCGCCGATTACAACAAACTGTGTCCTTTCTCATAAGAAAATCCAATCGCACAAATGAGGAGATATTCCATAAGCACGCAATCAGAGGGTCATAGGATGGTATAAATTGTAATGATCTGAGTTCTGTTTAAACTTGATACCTGACACAGTTAAATCAGTACAATTTATATCATCCTACGACCTATAGGGTGTCCCATTTATCTTGAGCACCCAAAATATCTCTGGAACAACAACAGCTATTGTGAAACGACTTCCACCGGTATCAATGTAAGGCAGGTACTCATGAATGTAAATATTTTCAAACATTCTAAAACGTAAGCGTAAGTGTGTTTTAGCAAAAACTTATGTGTTTTTAAATGGACAATATATATCGTTTCATCAGCAGTCTATAGCATGATAAATCGCACAAACAATGGCGTTGACTGCATCGCAATACGCCAATTACATCCCGAGATATAGCGAAACGAAGTTGACGCTTGGAATACGCGAAACGCGCTGCTAGCGCACGTCCTGAGAACTGTGTCCTTTCTCATAGGAAATCGTGAATCAAAATTCAAAATGTTCAAATGTTTGTATAGCTTATGGGACTTAACTACGGGGTCATCAGTCCCTAAACTTACAAACTACTTATGAACTAGCTAATACTAAGGACGGCGCAAATATCCATGCCCGAGGGGGGATTCGAACCCCCGACCGTAGTGGCCGTGCAGACCGTGACTGAAGCGCCTCAGTCCCCTCGGCCACCGCGGCTGGCTCACGAGATACCTCCCGACACTGTAGAACCCCTTTTATCCCGGCTTAGTGCGGCAAGTCGCAGCGACGTGGACTGAGAAAGTTGTAACAAGTGCGTCTTATTACTGGCTAACATAGGGTTACCGAGCGTTGCTAAGGATTTATGTTACATAATCGTATTGTTATATAAAAGTTTTGCTATCTGGTCGCGTTCCGCTAGACTGCTCTGACCCTGCCGAAATATTTCTCTCTCCACCCTGATAGCAACCAACACACTCGCTAATTTTGACGTTCTCCCCACTATCCGCTACTGATAGCGCGCCTCATGTGTTCCAAACGTCAACTTCGCTTCGCAGTTTCTCCGGATGTAATTGACGCATCGCGATGCAACTGAGGCCATTCTTTTTGCGATTTTTCATCCTGTCGATTGCTTAAGAAATAATATGGGTATCCATTAAAAAATTATAAGTTTTGGGTTGAAAGTAATATTTCCTTACGTTTTAGAGTGTCTCATAGTACCTACTTTCATAAGCCCCTACCGAAACGTTCATGACAGCGAAAGTCGTTTTCCAATATCTCTTGTAGTTCCAGAGATATCTGCGGTGAAACAGTTGAGTGGGACACCATATATCTCTATCTACATAAAAGCGAAAGGACACTCATTCAGACAATCACTCACTCACCGACTAAACACGGAAACTCGAAGACTACTTCACCTATGAAGCTGAAATTTGGCAGGAATGTAGTTCATCGGCAGAAGACGCTACCTAAGAAAGGATTTTGCGATAGTGCCGATAGTTCAGGAGATATGACGTCATAAGCAATGAAAACTTCCCCGTATAGCGGCACGTGATAGTGTAACTTGATCAGTCCACTATTTGAGAAGGAAAGCACTTAGCGACATGAAACAAACTTCAAACATAATTTCAAACCTTTAGGTAACTTTTTCTCGCTGACAACCCCAGCAAAATGATGACAGGAAAAGATTTTGTCGCTTATTACTTTTTCGGCGTTCATGAAGTAAAATTACGGCATTTGACATGACGTTACAATTTTTTTTACTTGTAAACTATTACTTGTATTCGCGAGCAATGTTACAGACAGTATACACACATACTACTGAACGAACGTGCGAAATTTTATCATAGTACGACACACAGTTCATGAGGTATGGATTAATAAACAACTACGTTAATGAAAAACCCCCGCATCACTCATGACGTTTTGATTTGTTACGTCTTTCCTACTAACTCTATTCGCGACGTATTTTGCAAACGTGCACGACTGCATGTACCTTCGAAATAATACCGTATTAGGACATATAGTTCAGGTGCTATGACGTCAAAGACATTGAAATACACGAAACTTCGCCGTAAAAAGCATGAGGTTATAATTTACTACCTCTTTACTACCAAATCAATTTACAACACATTTCGCAGGCAGTTTCCTAATACTCCTCTCTACGAACCTGGTAAATAATCTCTTTGTAGGACCCATAATTCAGGAGATATCTCTGTACATACAAAAGCTAAAGGTCACTCACTGACGAAACACGAAATCTCTAAAACGACTGCTCCTATGTAGTTGAAATTTTGCTGGTATGTAGTTTAAAGGTAGAAGATGTTAGCTAAGAAAGTATTTACGATGGGACGGAATGAAGGTGCATGGCGGAGGATACTTTTCCTACAGACTGACGAAATCTACAGTTTCATTCCGACCTTCAAGAAACTTTGCACGCTTGCTCTTCAAAATAAAAGTCACCGTCTACCTAAAGTTTCATACGGTGCATGGGGAAGAGTATCTTGCAAGATAAAAACGGATCCCTAAGTATGTTGGTCGCGCCATAACTTGAGAACGGCTCGACCAATTTCACAGATCCTTTTTTGTTATTGTTGTTTTCGTTATTCTCAGAACACAGGTTGTATGAAATAAAACTGGAAAATTTGAGAACAAGAAAGTGCGTTTTTCAATGTTACTCTGTGTTTCTATTGCATATAAATCTATAGTTTTGTTCCGATATTTATGAAATTTTGCACAGTTCACCATAAAAACGAGAGGAATGTCACTGTCTGTATAAAATTTCGATCGGTGCACGGTGGAGGGTACTTAACATACGAACTTTGACAAAATGTGTAGGTTTTCTCAGATATTGATTAATTTCTGCACACACGACACTTATACCAAGAGGAAGGTCACCAGATACACACATGTTCGTGTGGTACATGACAGAGGGTACCTTGCAAAAAACATTGCCGAGAAAGTGAAATGTGGAAACGAACAGAGACATGGGCAAGAAAGAGATGAAGGCAGATTATATGTTGCCGCGCTAGTTGTGTGGCAATTTGCAAGAAATATTTTTCCTCGTTGTGACTAACAAAAAAAGATGTGCATCTTAATTCGCCTTAACTTTTAATAGATTTACTTAGATTAAACCAAAACTATGTTTTATAGCAAAAATTTTGTCCCTTTCGTGGTAGTAGGCCCTCAATTTTCACTCCCACTCCAATATACCTAGACCGAATTTTGTCTTTTATCAAAAGATACTTTTATAACAAAAATCATTAAAATCGCTTCACTAATCTCTAAGTTATCGCAATGTTTTCATTTTAGCCCCAATTTTGGAGGCATCTTTTCACCCCTTAACTATGGTTTACCATTGCTAAAAAATACGTGTCCTTCAGGACTCCCTGATTTCAAAATTAAATATCTCGAAAACAAAGATCGATAGAGGAATGCAGTAAACGGTATGTTTATTGTGAAAGCTGTAAGAAGTTTATACAGCAGTTTGAAATAATAGTTACAAAAGCTGCTAACAGATGGCGCTGTACAGCTCATATCAGCATACATAAGTGAAACAATCGTATGAAAACACTCTTTGCAAACAATCACATCACAATGTTTTCAAACTGTTCACCATTGGCACTACAGAAGTGGCACAAACGAAGAATGAAATTCGCCATGACATTTCATAGTGTCTCAATCGAAATGGATTCACATGCCACAGAGATCGCCGATTCAAGCTCGTCCAGCGTGGCGGGATGCTTCGGGTACACCATGTCTTTCTATGTGCCCCACAAAAAAAAAAAAAAAAAAAAAAAAAAAAAAAAAAAAAAAAAAAAAAAAAAGTCACAGGTAGTCAAATCCGGCGAATATGGACGCCAATCCATGCCTACACCTGTAATTTTGGGATATTCCAAACCAATGGCTCGATTCCCGAAGTATCCCTCAAGAAAGCGAAACACTTGTTCGGTCCGATGTGGTCGGGCTCCATCTTGCATAAACCATTCAGTACCTGGTCGATCCTCTAACGTTTGCTGTGTGGCGACAAATTGTTCCAAAATTGCAACGTAACGTGCACCAGTGAAAAAAGGGCCATTAATGTCTCTGCTACATACTGCAGCCCACACATTAACTTTAGGAGAGTACACGACTTTTGCTTCACAACAATATGGCTTTTCGGAACCCCATAATCTCCATTTCTGCTTATTCACGTATCCATTCAGGTGAATGTGTGCTTCATCTGTAAACCAGATGCAGCCAACATCAAATCCTTCACTATTCATCATTGTGAGCATCTGATTAGCATAGGCAACCCTTTGTTGCACAGCTCGTACAGGTATGGCCTGGTGCGTTTGAATTTTGAATGGAAACATGTGTAGGCTCTTTCTCAGTATTTTCTGCGTGCTGGAACGCCGCGGCACATCATCTTTCACAGGATTCATTAGTTGCGGGAGCTTTGCTGGATTTTTAATCAAGTGCTTGAGCCACGACTTCTGTACCTCCACTGGTTGGCCCTTTCTTTGTTCCTTGTGGCCAAAAAGGTGGAAAATTAAATCAGGACCAACCACACTGTTTTTCAGTCGACGCCCCTGAGGGCACAAAAGAGAGAATGATGACCTACTCTCTCCTTTCCTCCTCAAGTCTTCACTAAAAAATTCCATGTAAAAAAATAAATAAATAAAATAAAATAAAATAAAATAAAAAACTGGACCGAGGGTGGAACCGTGTGGATGTCCATTATGAATAATGTAATAGTTACCTGACATTATTATTCGAGTTTAGGAGGCGATCTAAAAATTGGTGATGATTCTCCTCTGACATTTCTTTGTTTACCGAGATCGCTTATTTAGATAATTGCTTGATGACTAGTTTCAACTCATTAAAGAGCCATTTTCGAATCTTAATTGTCCAGGCATAATAAAATGTTTAAAAGATGCAACACTGTGGCATGATATAAACGGTATGCACATATTTATCCATCCAATGTGCCTTGGTGTCACGTTCTATTCTTGCATACAGTTCGCTTTCCCACATCAGTTGGCAGCATGTCATGACTGCAAACTTTGCTGAAAGACTGATATATTCAGTTTTAAATACTTGCTTGTGCTTATCTGCGTATAGTTCACTTTCCCACATACTATCAGCGGCATTTGCAGGCATAGCACGCCGCCTAGTGATGTGGGAAAGTGAACTGTGGCAGATAAGCACACGCAAGTGTTTAAAACTGAATGTATCAGTCTTTCAGCAAAGTTTGCAGTCATGACATGCTGCCTATTGATGTGGGAAAGCGAACCGCATGCAAGAATAGAACGTGACTCCAAGGCACATTGGATGGATAAATTTTTGAGGTTTGATTCCATTTCTTGGAGGTGCTCACGACCACATAATGATGAACACACCAGATGTATTTCGCAGCAATGGCCGTTAATGTTTTATTTAAAAAACTACAGATCGATTTCAATCACCTAGTGATCATCTTCAGTGTCCTTCAAACGAGCATATAAATGCCCTGAATGTAACTGCCCACATTCTGGGCATTGATATGCTCGTTTGAAGGACACTGAAGATGATCACTACGTGATTGAAATCGATCTGTGGTTTTTTAAATAAAACATTAATGGCAAATGCTGCGAAATACATCTGGTGTGTTCATGTGCATACCATTTATATCATGCCACAGCGTTCCATCTTTTAAACATTTTATTATGTATGGACAATTAAGAATCGAAAATGGCTCTTTAATGAGTTGAAACTAGTCATCAACCAATTATGTAAATAAGCGATCTGGGCAAATAAAGAAATCTCACAGGAGAATCATCACCATTATGAAGAAGTTTGGAGTAGCGATGCGAGAAGCTATCAGTAGCGGATAGTGGGCAGCGGTTCAAAAATAGCGAGTGTGCCGACCGCTATCAGAGTGAGAGGGGAGAGAGACATAATTCGGCAGGGCCAGAGCAGTCCAGCGGAACGCCACCAGATAGCGGGGTCAGAACGCAGGCGCCGTTCTCCACAAACAAATTGCTCACGAGGAGGCCTCTGACCCCGCTACACTTTTAACTCCTCACTCATCCTCGCCACACACTAGCTCTCATTTTCGGCTAGTTGTTGATTGGAACACGAGATTAGTTTTTCGGTCAACCGTGCAGGATGCACGGTGTTAATTCCCGCCAACACTGAGACTTCGCGGAAGATCGAAATTGTATGCAGGTACCGGATTCGAACCTGCGATTTTTGCCTTTCGCCTATCCCGACACGACTCACGATGCCGCCTCACAACATTACTTCCGCCAGTACCTCGCCTCCTACTTTCCAAAGTTCACAGAAGCTCTCCTGCGAACCTTGCAAGACTAGCACACCAGGAAGAAAGGATATGGTGGAGACATGGCTTAGCCACAGCCTAAGGGATGTTTCCAGAATGAAACTTTCACTTTGCAGCAGAGTGTGCGCTGATATGAAACTTCCTGGCAGATTAAAATTATGTGCCGGAATCGGGACTCGAACCTGAGACCTATGCCTTTCGCGGTCAAACGCTCTACCGACTGAGCTATCCCGACACGACTCACGATGCCGCCTCACAACCTTAATTCCGCCATTACCTCGCCTCCTACTTTCCAAACTTCACAGAAGCTCTCCTGCGAACCTTGCAAGACTAGCACTCCAGGAAGAAAGGATATGGTGGAGACATGGCTTAGCCACAGCCTAAGGGATGTTTCCAGAATGAAACTTTCACTTTGCAGCGGAGTGTGCGCTGATATGAAACTTCCTGGCAGATTAAAATTATGTGCCGGAATCGGGACTCGAACCTGAGACCTATGCCTTTCGCGGTCAAACGCTCTACCGACTGAGCTATCCCGACACGACTCACGATGCCGCCTCACAACTTTAATTCCTCCATTACCTCGCCTCCTACTTTCCAAAGTTCACACAAGCTCTCCTGCGAACCTTGCAAGACTAGCACTCCAGGAAGAAAGGATATGGTGGAGACATGGCTTAGCAACAGCGTAAGGGATGTTTTCAGAATGAAACTTTCACTCTGCATCGGATTGTGCGCTGATATGAAACTTCCTGGCAGGTCAAAGGTCCTATACGCTGTGGCTAAGCCATGTCTCCACCATATCCTTTCTTCCAGGAGCGCTAGTCCTGCAAGAGAGAAATTGTGTGAAGTTTCGAAAGTAGGAATCGTCGTACTGGCTGTTTTTTTTTCTCTACAAAAGAAACGAACTTCCTGGATGAGTCCGCGGTTTTCATTCTTTCAATAAGAATTACAACCGTCTAGATCGCTAAAATTACATTTATCGATTACGTCGTTTCGACGTCTGCCATCATCAGATCTAAAAACCTCTGAACTTGCTCAGTAAAGTTCAGCGTCAAAATATCTACCTTTAGGTACGTCAGATAGTAGAAAGATATTTTATCATTGACGCTGAAGTTCACTGTGCAAGTTCAGAGATTTTTAGATCTGATGATGGCAGATGCCGAAACGACGTAATAATGTAAGTTTTAGACGGTTGTTATTTTTATTCACAGTTTGAGCGTGTAAAAACGGTCATAACTACTGAGTGACTGTTGTCCCTCCATTGTATGATTTGGGAGGTTATGTCTAAACTTTTTAAAAAGTTCAAATGCATGTAAACCTATAGGACCGAACTGCTACGATCAATGCCTACACTTACAAACTAACTTAAACTAAGGAAAATCCAGAAACACCACACACACACACACACACACACTCACACACATACACACCATGCTTGAGGGAGGACTCGAACGTCCGGCGGGAAAGACGGTCCAGTCCTTAACGCGGCCTTTCCACGCGGCCAAACTTGTTTTTTGCTCATTCTCTAACTGTATGACATTAACTACAAAATGGGTAAAAATGAAATGTATACGCAGTGAAGATTCGAACCCTGGTCATCTGCTTTTTTTTAAATTATTTTTTATTTAATTTCTCTATTCGTCAATCTCAGCATATCGACAGCACTCACAGCTCGTCTTCTCGATATTTCCTTTTTTATGTTACACCAGGCCGTATGCCTGGTCTCGTTTTGAAATGTTCAAATGTTTGTAGAGCTTATGGGACTTAACTGCGAGGTCATCAATCCCTAAAGGTACAAACTACTTATCAACTAGCTTATACTAAGGACGGCCCATCATTACCTTGCCATGGTAATGATGCCAAAGCCATGTTTTAAAAGAAGCTCTGCAATCCTGGGCCTGAACAGGAGAGAGATTAGACTCATGGTTGGATTGCTGACAGGCCATGGGAAACACCTACATACAATGGGAATAACAGAAGAGGACCCTAAATGTAGGATCTGTGATGACGGCGATGAAACTGCATCACATCTAATCTTCGAATGCATTGCATTGGAGAGTAAAAGGCACGGAACATTTGGGACAACCAGACCCGAAGAAATTGTGTCTAATAAAGAACTGGTAAAGGGACTCCTTGCACTGTTCAAGGGCATCGGTTGGCTTTACTAGATAGACAGGGAGCGCAATAAACTTAGTTTCGGTGCGGGCAGTGGCGGGTTGGACCAAGACTGTTTTGGCTTCCCTGAAAAAAATCAAATCAAATCAAGGACAAAAAATGTTCAAATGTTTGTATAGCTTATGGGACTTAACTACGGGGTCATCAGTCCCTAAACTTACAAACTACTTACGAACTAGCTAACACTAAGGACAGCAGAAATATCCATGCCCGAGGGGGGATTCGAAACCCCGGCCGTAGTGGCCGTGGGTGCTTCATTCATGAGATATTTGGCCCGGTCACTATCAACGGACCACCCTGTATGTTTCTTTGCTTTTCGATGGAAGTCTGGCTGGTGTGATTTCGCGAGTCAGAGTGTGGGTGCGTGTGTGTGGGCACGTGTCAGGCCGTTATCAGAAGACGGCGGGCCGTGACCCCCGAAACGAGGCTGTCGGCCGCTGGGCATAGCAGAGCGCGTGGCTCGCGCGCCCTTCTGGACCGCTAAGCGCCCAATCTGACCACCAGCGACTCTGGCGAATAAATCGCTTCACGTCAGGACAGCACGTTCACCGTCCCAGGCTACCATTTGTTGCCTCACCTCTGTCTAGATTCAATCAGATTAACACAAAAATGTTCAAATGTTTGTAGAGTCTATAGGACTTAACTAGGGGGTCATCAGTCACTAAACTTACAAACTGCTTATGAACTACCTTATACTAAAGACGGCACAAATATCCATGCCCGAGGGGGGATTCGAACCCCCGACCGTAGTGGCCGTGCAGACCGTGACTGGAGCGCCGCAGTCCCCTCGGCCACCGCGGCCGGCCAGATTAATACTTGGCCGGCCGCAGTGGCCGAGCGGTCTGCGGCGTGCCAGTCACAGTCTGCACGGCCGCTACGGTCGGGGGTTCGAATACCCGCTCGGGCATGGATGTTTGTGTCGTCTTTAGTCTAAGGTAGTTCATAAGTAGTTTCCAAGTTTAAAGACTTATGACCCCGCAGTTAAGTCCTTTAAGCTTAACAAACATTTGAACATTAATACTTGTTCCATGGACGAATGGAAAAACTTGTGGATTCGGTCCTCGGGGAAGATCAGTTTGGATTTAGGAGAACTGTAGGAACACGACAGGCAATACTCACATTACGACTTATCTAAGACGATAGGCTAAGGAAAGGGAAAAATACGTTTTTAGCGTTTGTCGATTTTGAGAAAGCTTTTGACTATGTCGACTGGAATACACTCTCCCAAATTCTGAAGGTATCACGAGTACAATATAGCGAGCGAAGAGTTATATTGAACCTATACAAAAACCAGACAGCGGTTATTAGAGTCGAAGGGCAAGAAAGGGACGCAGAAATTGGGAAGGGAGTAAGACAGGGTTGTTCAGTCTGTACATTGAGCAAGCGGTGAAGGAATGCAAGGAGAAGTTTGGAGAGGGTATTAAACTTTAGGGAGAAGAAATAAAAAATTTGTGGTTTGCCAATGACAAACTAATTTTGTCAGAGACTGCAAAGTACCTGGAAGAGCAATTGGATAGAATGGACAGTGTCTTGAAAGGAAGATATAAGATGAACATTAACAAGAGTAAAATGAAGGTAATAGAACGCAATGTCAGAAAATCAGGCGATGCTAAAGGAATTAGATTAGGTAATGACACAAAAAAAGTAGTAGATGAATTTTGTTATTTGGGTAGCAAGATAACTTCCGATGGCCGAAGTAAAGAAGATATAAAATACAGAATGGCTATGGGAAGAAAAGCGTTTCTAAAGAAGCGAAACTTGTTAACATCCAATATTAATTTAAATGTTAGGAAGTCCTTTCTGAAAGCATTTATCTGGAATGTAGCATTGTATGGGAGTGAAACGTGGACGATAAGGAGTTCAGATAAAAATATGATAAAAGCTTTTCAAATGTGGTGCTACAGACAAATGATGAAAATTAGATGGGTAGATCACGTAACTAATGAGGAGGTGCTTAACCGAATCGGGGAGAAAAGGATTTTCTGGCATATCCTGACTATGAGAAGGGGCGGATTGGTTGGACACATTCTGAGACATGAAGGAATTGTCAGCTTAGCATTAGAAGGAAGTGTACGGGGTAAAAATCGTAGAGGGAGACGGAGGGACGAATACAGTAAGCGGATTCAAAAGGATGTAGGTTGCCGAACGTATTCTCAGATGAAGAGACTTGCACAGGGCAGGGTAGCGTGGAGAGATGCATCAAACCAGTCTGCGGACTGAAGACCACAACAACAGTACTTGTTCCATAGGTAATATATACGACAATACGCAATGATGTGAAACGTGTCAGTTTAATAAATGTTGTCTATACTTGACACTCAGTATTTCAAGGATTTATTAATATTTTTTAAATTTTTTTAATGAAATTTTTTTAGCGATATTACTACATTTAATGTCACAATTCATCTAAAATGTATGAGGAGTTGCCATTCAGAAGTTCTTTTAATTTCTTTTTAAATAATAATTGGCTGTCTGTCGTATTTTTTTCTGATATTGGTTGTTTTTACTTCCAAATATAAATTTTCATAGATTTAGGTTTAAAAATGCTTATCTAATCAAATATTTTCATACAACATGCCACTCCCTATTGCACCATTATTGGCAGAATTCGAAACATCCCAAAACGCATTAAAAAAAAATCACTTTTCTAGCATCAAAATAGTCTTAGTAGCACCCTTAAAAGATTTCTCCTTATTTTACCCGCTTAATGGTTAAATTTCCAAAAATATCGAAACACTTGTTTTCAAACTTTCAATCAGAAATCTAAATAGGAAGTTTTGTATTTCTTCTTCAAAATTGCCCGAATACCAACGTATTTTCAAAAAACCGTTCAACCCCTATTTCACCCCCTTAGGGATGGAAATATCGATAAATCGCTGATGCCTACAGTGTAAGATAAACAACATCTACAAATTTCAAGTTTCTATCGTCTGTAGATTCACTTTTTAGCGCCGTTTTCTGACTTTTAACAACGAATCGAGAACGCGAAATTTCTTTCTTACGCTTATGCATCTTTCTTGGTAGTTTTACTTTTCAAACTGTAATATGCACTTATTTTTCTTTATTCGTACGCTTTCTTCATAAAAACAACTGAAGAATGTGTATCACGTTTCCCTGTATGCAACCTCTTTGCTATTATAGTGTCAAAAGTCATCGCTGGTCTTCAGGGCGAATTTTATATAAGCCGACGACTTTCAACGACTATATCAGCCACCCTCGTATAGCTATCGACACGAAACTGCTAATCCAGTTGTCAGTATTTTGATCCTAAGCACTACAGTTGTCTTTCCAGTGTTTATATTGAGATCATTGGTGTATTGCCAGCGTAGTTAATGCTCAGTTAAAATATGTCTGTGTTTCTCAGTGTTTTATCTTTGAGTCTTTTTATCTTTGAGCACCTGTTGATCGTATTGCTCCACCACAGTCTAACATATACAGTCGCGACACTCACTGCTGTAAAAGTTGTTACCAACTGACAGCTGCAACGACACTAGCGCTCCTAGCGGTGGGTAAGCCACCGAAAGAGTGATGTTTGTTTGTAATTATTTGTGTGCGTAATTAATGAAATAGTTAATATAATTTTTGTGTACCAAGCATCAGTAATATATCAAGAGGCATACATAACACGGAAAGTAATGTAAAAACATTCGAACTTACTGATTCAGTGGTATAACGAAGAACTTCGTCATGAACCAATACTTACGAACATGTGTATATTTGCAGCTTATTCCGCTGGAAGTAAGTAGAATATAAACATAATAGAAACATAAATTTCTATTTTGGTGTGTTCTTACTATGACAAAGAGTTTTTTGACACGTATCGTTGTGGTATGGGGTCTAATGATTCGCACATGTTTAGGCTTCACTCGTCTTTATTATAAGCGCATATTCTTTTGAGTGTGATTACTTTAGCTTAAGAAGACATTGTCTTGAAGATTCTTGCCGTTTGTGGTTCAGCTGTAGCAACAATTGTGGAATTGGGTTCTTCTTTGTTGAATACAGTTTGGTTGCTTTTTCAGTTTTCTTGTCACGTTTCTGATGTTTTCCTTCAGCGACAGTTGTGGTGACTGATTTGGTATGTTAAATACCGTAGTTATTCTACATTCTACATTCGTTTCCTCCTTTCCACGCTCACCGATTTCACTGGAATTAGAGTGGAGAAACGTTAACGTTCTTCAGAAGAAAAAAACTCGTCTTTCTGCCAAAGGGCGGGTATTCGGTGTTTCCTAGTCATTTTTTTATTTTAATAGTAATTTAAATTATTTAGTATAACCCTGTGGGTTACAAGATAACAGTAAATAAACTGTGTCGTAATGTACCGTTTCCAACCTTATCAGTGATCTCAGGAGACGTAAGGAAGACAAAGGTGGAGCTATTTTTAAGTTATTATCTATTTTATGATACTACATACGTTCTCTAATGTAAAAAAAATGTGTTAAAATCAATATAAACGATACTATTCGCACTCATCCACTATCGTATTCATAAAAGTAGCTTGCCCTCCGCTTGGAGCGCTGCTGTCGCAGTGTATAACAAAAATCCGCGGAAGTGTCGTGACTGTATTTGTTAGACTGTGGCTCCACATTTTACGGATTTTTGTTCGCTACACTCACTCACCGTCACACACCGCGACCAGAACGCCATAGTGCACACCACGGACCTAAAGGCTACTCTCATGCATAACCGCCGTTGGTCTGCAGTGAATAATTTTGGCCACCAAGTGAAATACACGGACACACGTCCCACGTTCCATTTTTATATATTTTATAAAGATATAAAAAAAGCCAAAGTCGCTGATCATCAATTTTAATTTATGACGACCGGTTTCGCTGAACGATGTCAGCATCATCTGGTCCAATAAAATTATTTTACAAGGCCATAATCTTGTAATGTCAATCAGTTGCTACATAACATAATTTACAGTGCATAGGTGCACTATGTCATTATGATAAAACCTTTCGTCTACTGCTAATTCTTTTCTTAATTTCTGAGTCGAATTTTCCCTCAATTTCTAAAATGGACCCCAAATTAAATTTTATTTCCCTCTATGTATAGTCAAGTATTCTGTTTTTCGATAATTAATCTTCAGACCCCAATTTTTGTATGCTATTGCTAGTTGATTACACATGTAGTTTGCATCCTCCCCGTCTTGTGCTATGACGACTTGATCATCAGCAAATAATAAATGCTGTAGATAAACTCCATCTCTAATTTCTAACCCCATACTATTACATTTCTGGGACCACGTTCTAAGACAAATATCTATATAGATTTTGAATAATGTTGGTGACATGGGACAGCCTTGCAACAGACCTTTGCTTGTTCTAAATTTCTGTGAAAGTGTGTTACCAATTTTCACTTGGCAAATGATATCTTTATACATCTGTTGCATTATTTTAATTAAAGAAGTATTTATGTTTGCCATATGTAGTGCTGTCCGGAGTAGTTTCCTTGGAACAGTATCATATGCTTTTTCTAGATCTATAAAAATAAATCCTACATTTTGCGATTTTACCCTATGTTTCTCCAAAATCTGCCGTAAACTGAAAATATGATCTACCAGTTGTAAAACTGCATTGTTCTTCTTGTGTTCTAATTTTTTTTTCAGTTTATTTTTATTATTTTCCTAAAAATCCTCATTGATGTGTTTGTAACACAAATTCCTCGATAGTTCGAGCACATTTTGCGATCCCCTTTCTTAAATATAGTACTAATATAACCCAGTTTGGTATAGAATCCTTTGGTATAGAATCTCCATGTTACATTTTATTGAATAACCGCGTAATCAGTTTCACAATTTTGTCACCACCAAACTTTCAGAAACTCGATATTAATATTGCCTGGTCCATGTGATTTACCATTCTTCACTGTACTTAATATCTTCAGTACTTCACTTTCTGAAACTTTTATAAACAAATAAAACACAATTTGTTTTCCATCAACTACAACATTTATACAAATGCATGAACTAGATAAGGCTCTATTTAAGGTGGGGCACTCTGGTTACAAAAATTAATTTTCTTCTCTACGTCCACTACGCTACAACCTGACCGTATTTGAGGCCTAATAAACCTGCGCCATTTTCTTACAGCTCTCCAATCTTCTAAACCTAATTTTATTATCAGAATAGCCTCTTCTTCTTCATAAATTTCTATTAATTTTGCCGTTGATTGAACATAAGAACTAAACTTTTCAGCTGTATTTAGAGACACACAGCAGTCAGATAACTGCAGCGATGCTAGAACTCAAAGCAGTGATGTTTGGCATTGCAGTGAAAAGAAGACAAAAGACTTTTATGATCAAATCTACTACGAGGCCCTACATTTGATAATATTTCTTTGATGAAAGATGAGATATGTCAAAGTTCCCCATTACACTATCAACTTTCTTTGACGTAAATATTTGAAATATCACTTTGAAAAACAAATATGATCGTGTACTATCCGTTCTAAGTGACCGAAGACTTTTGTGGCAGCATAATTCACCCCTTTCTGTGCCAAAGTTAGATTTAACCTCGAATTGTGAAGATCACCCTTTCTCCTAGTGTTGTAACTATGCACATCGCTATAATTTTTGAATTGGGTCGGATTCTCAATAACAAATTTCATAAGTGAATATATAGATTGTGAAGCTACAGTGAAGATCCATAGACCCTTAAAGGATGAACTTCGGTGGACTCCAGCAATTATTTGACGATGAATACTTTGTTACTTGTGTTCAATAGCCCCAAACGATGATCCCATACGAAATCAGTGAATGAATAGAGGCATAGTAAGCTAATTTAGTGAGATGTATATCACCAAACTTGGCGACGACCCTGATTGCACAAGTAGCTGAATTCAAACGTTTCAGCAGATCTTCAAAGTGTTTCTTCCAATTCAAACACCTAATATTTTTGAATATTCTACCTTAGTTAAAGATTTATGTTCAAAGTCTAAATTTATTAATGGTGTCATGCCATTTACTGTATGACACTGTATATAGTGGGTTTTATCAGAGTTTAATGACAGTTCATTTGTAGAGAACCAGTTAATTATTTTCTGAAAGACATCATTTACAATTTCATTAGTTAATTCCTGTTTATCATGCATGATACCTATACTTGTATCATCAGCAAAAAGAAATAGCTTAGCATCTTCACCGATACAGAATGGCAAGTCATTGGTATATATTAAGAACAGCAAAGGCCCCAAGACGGAATCTTGTGAGACCTCATTTTTGATAGCTCCCCGTTAGAGAAATTAGCTTTTTCTTGCATATAATGTGAACTGCTTATTTCAACTTTCTGCAGTCTTACAGCTAAGTACGATTTAAACCATTTGTGCACTGTCCCACTCATACCATAATACTTAAGCTTATCTAGAAGAATTCAACGATTTAGACAACAGAAACCTTTGAGAGAGCTTGTGTTAAGAGCATTTAATATTTCATCAGTGAAGGTATACATAGCATTTACAGTTGAAAAGCTTTTCTGAAAAGGAAACTGACATTTTGTTAGAAGTCTATTTTTACTAATATGTGAAGCTGCTCCAGAATACATTACATTACGAAAATTTCGGTTAAAGTTGTCAGAAGTAATATTGGGCGGTGGTTGTTGACATCTGCTCCCCTGCTCCTCAAACATATTTTTCGTAATAGGACCCACAATCTTCCTGGAAATACAGGCTGGTCCTAAAATATATGTGAAAAAACCGAAACAAGCAGATTTCGTATCAGCGAACGTTCCGTACCCAAAGACTAGAAAGTTGCTCAGGTCACCCCATATTCAAGAAAGGAAGTAGGAGTGATCCGAAAATTTACAGGCCTGTATCATTGACGTCGGTTTGCAGCAGGATTTTACATCATATACTTTCCTCAAACATTATGAATTACTGATAGAGCTGAAACATTGAATTAAAATTTGTGGTGCGGCCGGGAATCGAACCCGGACCTCCATGCTTACTAGGCAGACGTCTTAACCGTTAGACTACCACACCACTAACGATTAAGGCGCCTCGGAATAGTCTATGTACGATTTCCCTCCACAACACAAACTTTAATTCAGCTTCTTTGTTCCAAAGATAATTGCCACTACTGCCAAGGCTCTCCATGCAGCGGAATAGCACCTCAGCAATGGACATGGTGGAACAATCCTGTTATGGTCATATAAATATCAATTAAATACAATGAAAGAATCCCTGAGACGGATTTTCGTCTCAAATATGTCAAAGACATTATTGATAGAGCTGAAGCATTGAATTAAAATTTGTGGTGCGGCCGGGAATCGAACCCGGACCTCCATGCTTACCTGGCAGACGTCTTAACCGTTAGACTACCACACCACTAACGATTAAGTCGCCTCGGAATAGTCTATGTACGATTTCCCTCCACAACACAAACTTTAATTCAGCTTCTTTGTTCCAATGATAATTGCCACTACTGCCAAGGCTCTCCATGCAGCGGAATAGCACCTCAGCAATGGACATGGTGGAACAATCCTGTTATGGCAGTAGTGGCAATTATCTTTGGAACAAAGAAGCTGAATTAAAGTTTGTGTTGTGGAGGGAAATCGTACATAGACTATTCCGAGGCGCCTTAATCGTTAGTGGTGTGGTAGTCTAACGGTTAAGACGTCTGCCTAGTAAGCATGGAGGTCCGGGTTCGATTCCCGGCCGCACCACAAATTTTAATTCAATGCTTCAGCTCTATCAATAATGTCTTTGACATATTTGAGACGAAAATCCGTCTCAGGGATTCTTTCATTGTATTTAATTATGAATTACCTCGAAGAGGTCGACCTATTGACCCATAGTCAACACGGATTCAGAAAGTATCGTTCTTATGAAACACAGCTAGCTCTTTACTCACTTGAACTGATGAATGCTATCGACAAGCGATCAGAAATCTATTACATATTTCTAGATATCCGGAAGGCTTTTGACACTGTACCTCACAAGCGTCTTCTAATCAAACTGCGTGCTTATGAAATTTCACCACAGTTGGATTCGTGATTTCCTATCAGAAAGGACACAGTACGTTGTAACTGACGGAAAGTCATCGAGTAGACCAGAAGTGACATCTGGCGTTACCCAGGGAACTGTTATACGGCCCCTACTGTTCCGAATTTTTATAACCGATTTAGGAGACATTCTGAGTAGCTCTCTTAGGCTGTTCGCAGATGATGCTGTCATTTATCGGTTAGTAAACTCACCACAAGATCAACAGCAACTGCCAAACTGTTTAGATAAGGTATCTGCATGATGTGAAAATTAGCAGTTCACGCTAAATAATGAAAAATATGAAGTCATACATATGAGCAATGACATAAATCTGTTATTCATTTACGCGATAAACCAGTCAAAACTAAATGCCATCAATTAAAGTAAATACCTAGGAATATTACTTAAATTGGAAAGAACACACAGAAAATACCGTAGGGAAAGCGAACCAAAGACTACGATTCATTGGCAGAACATTTAGAATATGCAATAATTCTGTTAAATAAACTGCCTACACTACAGTTGTGCGTCCTATTTTGGAATAATGTTGCTCATTATGGGATTCTCAACAAGTGGGACTGACGGAGGATATGAGAAAGTTCAGAGAATGGCAGCTCGTTTTGTATTATCGCGATGCAGGGGGCAGAGTATCACGGAAAGGACGTAAGAGATGGGGTGCAAATCGTTAACATAAAGGCGTTACTCGTTCCAGCGAGATTTATTAGCGAAATATTTCTCACCTAATTTCTTCTCCGAATGGAAACATATTTTGTTGGCAGCCATCGACATAGGGAGACATGATTATCATAATAAAATAATGAGAGATTAAAAACGGAAAGATTCAGGTGTTCCTTTTTTACCGTGCACAATCAGAGAATCGAACGGTAGTAAAACATGATAATAGCGGTTCGATGAACTCTCTGCCATGCACTTTTCATAGCAATTATGTAAACGTAGATGTAGAATCCGGGTGTGTAAGCTATTCACTTTCACTGCGGTTAGTGTTAATCAAAATATAGTGTTGGACTGGAAAGCACCGTTTGACCAACTTCGCTGCAAAGTGCCCTTTGAAAACACAGCTCAGTAAGAAAATATCAACTGACTTAAGCAACTGCCGTATGCCGAAATATGTATGATACCAGAACAGTCTCAGCCAATATTCATTTCGAGCTGTGAACTCTTTTATTCTTTTACTGGCTGATAAACCCGGTTTTTCCGGGTATATATGCATTTTCAAGTCTTATATTAGAAACGAAAGTAAGAACTCGGAAAAGATTTCATCTTCATGTATTCATGAAATCAACTTAGAAATTATGAAACAGTAAAACAAAGAAATATGTAGCTCAATACTTATAACATCGTATATCCTCCACTATGTGTCCTACAACAAAACAATTTTCCAGATTTGTAGAGACTGATATCAGGAAAGTGTCTGCGATGAATAAATTGTGGATGAATGAAGTCTCGTAAATCACACGTCGTGTAATGGGAAAGCTTTTCTGATTCATTATTTACGACGTTATTCTCCATATGTGTCGCAGGTAGTTTTTAAGAACACAGCGATTGTTGTCTGATAGTAAACAATATGTGTACCAAGTTATGTTGAAATCGTTCCATTATTTTAGATGTAGAGAAGTAGCGCATCATATACCAGTTATTCGAAAAAATCTCGTTTATGACGTCATATCTCCTGAAATATGTGTCTATTATGATGTAAATTTGAAGGTACATTCAGTGGTATATGAGCCTAATGTCTGCAAAATATGTTGTGAATGATATTAGTAGTAAAGACGTTATAAATCGAAACCTCATTCGTGATGATGCGGTTTTTCATGAACCAATTTGCTTATGACTTCATATCTCATGAACTGTATGTCAAACTGTGATATAATATCGAAGGAACATTCAGTAGTATGTATGTGTACTGTCTGTGAAATGTCTCGGGAATACAATTTACAGTGTAGAAGTAATAACTTGTAACGTCATGTCAAATGCCGTAGATATACATCATAAACATCATAAAAAACTTTTTTCCTTTTGTTGGGGTTGGCTGCGAGAAAAAGTTTCGTAAAGATTTGAAAATATGTTTAAAGTGTATTTCAAGTCACAAAGTGCTCTAATTCTCCGACAGTCGAGGAATAAAATCCGCTATTACCCGCCTCAAGATGGGACAGTTTTCATTGTTTATGACGTGATATCGTATGAACTATGTACCGTAGGTGGTTTTTGGTACCATATCAAATGACTCCTGCCCTTAAAGATTATTTTGACCAAATTTGGTTGAAATAGGTCCATTAGCTTAGAAGCACATATAGAATAAGATCGCATGATGCGGTCCTTTTTCACGACTGTCGTTGTTTATGGCGTCATTTCTTCATGTGTATGTGTCGTAGAAGGTTCTTATACTAACAGCGATTGTTGCCTGATAGTAAGGAACACGTGTGTCAAGTTTGGTTGAAATCGGTCCAGTAGTTTAGGAGATGTGGAACATAAATACCTACATACAGCCTATTTTGTGAGATGTATAGATGATGTCGTTTATCGGAATCAACAAAGTATTAGGAGTATAGAGTTGACTAATGAAATTTCGCAAATACATCTTTTTACGTGTTTTAATGATTGCCACCCCAGCACGCGTATTATATCCGTCACTCTCTTCCCTCTATTTTATGATAATATAAAACGATCAGGCTTGATTCCATATTGGACTGGGTGCTCCACGACTGTATTTTATTTGTGGTAATTATTCAGCAATCAGTCGTCATAAATATAAATTCTTTATTTGTTGGCAAATCCGGATTTCGACCACTGTGTGGTCATTATCAATGCATAAAATAAATTAAAAAACTTAAAATATCTCGACATCAATGTACGAGGTTGCGTTTGTACTGTCAGTACTGTTTATTTTAAGCATTGATAATGACCACTCACTGGTCGAAATCCGGATTTGCTAACAAATAAAGAATTTATATTTATGACGACTGATTGCTGAATAATTACCACATAAAACGATCAGCCATTCTTCGTAATTTTTTTATATGTCCTTCGTCAGTGACATGTGGTAAGGCACGCATCGCATATCATGCAGCATTATTTCAGCAGAGGGCGGACAACCGTGGTACACGCTGTCTGTTTAACGACCTAAAAAGTGGGAACACGTTACAGCCAGACAGACATCGTCAAATCGCCGTTATTTTTGCATATATCTCTGCAATGATTCATATATATATATATATATATATATATATATATATATATATATATATATATATATAATAGAGCAAAGTTGTAGAGAGTTTTCCCCTCTACCAATTAGGTTCTCTACCAATTATGTTATTCAATTTTCGTGTCAGATGAACGGTTCGTTTGTAATTACAATTATACGACAAACGACATTTTTTGTATTACTACCGTTTTTTTTTCCCGAAAAATTTGAAAAAGGGAGGTTCTGGTCTCTGACGGCCTACAATTATGTATGCAAAATTTGGTGCTGATCGGTTGAACGGTTCGTCTTATAAACAGGAAACACATTACGGACAGACCGACGGACAGACAGACAGACATACATCCCAAAATCGCCGTTATTTTTGCAAATATCTCTGAAACGATACGAGATATGAAGAAAACATAAGAGAGCAATATTGTAGAGAATTTTCTCCTATATAAATTCGGTTATACAATTTTCGTGTCAGATGCATGGTTAAGCCGTTATTTTCATTTAAATTTCGAGCTGTCAAAAGACGATCGCAAAGGTCCACTTTTAGTGTTACTACCGTAACCTAAAGTGGGCCAAAATGATTTTTGTACATCTTACAGTTTGATGTTTTCGGTGTGTAAAGCAATACATTTCTTTTCGTTATTCGCCACAATTACTTTAATGCTCGGGATTCATAGTATGTTTGACTAATAAATGACGATTTCTTCCAAAGTTCACACAAAATTTGAATCTTAGCGTGTAACCAACGAGGAGCATTGGATTTGGCGACCATGACAGGACTAAAGAATGTCATTACCTCACGATTCATAGTCTGCATGCTTAATAAATCACAAAAGAGTAAAATTTTTAATTTATGGCAAAGTTCATCTAGAACAAGAATCGTGAGCTTGTATCTAAGGGAGAATGTTGGATTTGGTGATAGTGATAGAGCTAATGAATTTTGTTCGCTCGTGATTAATAGTACGTGTGATTGATAAATGACAGGCAAGGAACTTTAATGAACCTTTCCTGAAGTTCTTACAAAATAGGAATCCTCAGCATCTAAGCAGTGAGGAACGTTGGATTTGATGGCAATGATAGAGCTATAGAATTTAGTTAGTTCTTGATTCGTAGAATCATAAATGACATAAGAGGAACTTGAATTAATTTCTGTTGAAGTTCATGCAAAATTAGAATCATGAGCCTATATCTAGCAAGGAATGTTGGACTTGTGGGCATTACAGAACTGCATAATTTCGTTGGCTCGCTCTTCATAGTATTTGTGCTTAGTAAATGACACTACAGAAATTTTAATTATTTTCTGCTAAAGTACATACAAAACTGGAATCCTGAGAGTTGGATTTGGCGACGATGAAAGGACTTAAACAATTTCGTCAGTAGTATCAGTGATTAATAAATGACAGTAAAGGAATTTGAATTAATTTC
Source organism: Locusta migratoria (assembly GCA_026315105.1). NCBI lineage: Eukaryota > Metazoa > Arthropoda > Insecta > Orthoptera > Acrididae > Locusta > Locusta migratoria. The sequence continues at coordinate 40,233,182 of CM048754.1, read as the reverse complement.
TGCCGAAGTTTATGCAGAATAGGAGCCCTGGGCCAGTAATCATTGAGGAACATTGGCTTTCGCGACCACGACAGAACTACAGAATGTCGTTGTCTCATGATTCATTGTATGTTTCAGTACTAAATGACAGTAGTGGAACTTAATTGCTGCCGAAGTTCATGCAGAATGTGAATCGTGACCCTGTAATCAATGAGATACGTTGAAGTTGATGGCCATGTCAGAAAGGCAGAATTTCTGTTAGCTCGTGGCTGGTTGTACGTGTGATCGATAATTGCCAGTAAAATTATAGAAAAGGCTTGCGAAACTCTCAGAAGGGAACAAGACGAGGTCTGAACAGACCGAATCTGTCAGCAGAAATAAAACTGATAGTTAGTAACATGTACAAAAAATGGCTTGTGTTACAATAGAGGACAAAAACTCAGAATGGTTAATAACAGTCAAAGGGGTTCAGAACGGTAGTGTGCTGTCGTGAGTTCTTTTTAATATAGTCGTGGACAACGTCATAAGGAAAGGTCACCAAGGATCAAAATAAGACGATATTAAAATCATAGCATATGCAAATTATGTGATGATTTGGGAAGTAAATAAACAGAAATTGGAAGAACAACTAAAAACCTGGTATGGAGTAATTGATGAATCTGGTATGGAAATTAGCTTAAAAATTGAAGTAATGAAAATCAGAAGGAAAAATAAAAAATGGTGCATGTAATTTTCATTGGAGAAGTTATTAAAGAAGTGGATGCCTTCAAGTACCTAGGAACTAAATTAAACAAGAAAGGAGACGTAAAGGAGGAAATTTCAGGGAGAACAGAAAATTGACAGAAATTTTATTATTGTGTATTGGACATAATTAGAAACTTGAAAATACGTACTGAAGAAAAAAATCATGATGTACAAATCATATTATCTGCCAATTTTAAACTGTGGATAAAAACATCTCTCTTGGACAAAGAAATATCTGAAGAGGATACAAGCAACATAAATGCTCTATCATGGATCCTGATAAGATGAGAAGAAACAGTATAGTAAATGAAGTAACACGAAACATGATACAGATCAAGCCCCTAAAAGAAATCACGGAGAGTTATAGGCTGAGACAGTTTGGACACATATCTAAGAACGGGAGCAGAAAAACTTCCTAGAAGATCTATAGAATGGACACAAGATGTCAACCAATGAGGACTACAACGGGAGGAGGTGCTAAACGACAGACGATGGCAGAAAAGAAGACCTTGGAAGAGGCGGAAACGTTGCAAGACGGAGGGACCAGAATATAAATCCTGCTCCTGTATCCCACGAAGAAAACTGAATTTGGCGATCATAACAGTGCTACAACATTTTTTTGTAGGCCCATGGTTTGTAGTACCTGCCATTAATAAAAGACACAGATGAAATTGAATTAATTTCTACGAAAGTTCTCGCAGAATAGGAATGAGAAACATGGGATTTTGTGGCCATGACAGACCAAGAGAATAACCATAGCCCGTGATTTGTAGCATCAGTAATTAATTTCTCTGGAAGTAACTCGAGAATAGCAATACTAAGCCTTTAATCAACAAGGAACATTGGATTTGGCGACCATAACAGGATTTCAAAATTTAGCTGATGATTAGTATGTGACGTTAGAGAAACTCAAATTCTGCAGTTCATGGATTTAGAAAATATCATTCATGCGAAACGCAACTAGCTCTTTATTCACACGAAGTGATGGGTGCTATCGACAAGGGTTCGCAAATCGATTCGTATTTCTTGACTTCCGGAAGGTTTTTGACACCGTACCTCACAAACGGCTTTTAATCAAATTGCGTGGTTATGGTATATCGCCCCAAATTTGCGATTGGATAGGGGATTTCCTGTAAGAGAGGACACAGTTGGTAGTAATCGATGGTAAGGCATTGACTAAAACAGAAGTGATATCGGGCGTTCCACAGGGTAGTGTTATTGGTCCTCTTCTGTTCCTTATTTACATAAACGATTTAGGGGAAAATATAAATAGCTCTCTTAGATTGTTTGCAGATGACAGACGCCGTTATTTACCGTCTAGTAAAATCATCTGCAGATCAAAACCAACTGCAGAACGATGCGAATAAGATATCACTATGGTATAAAAGTTGGCAATTGACTGTAAATAATGAGATGCGTGAAGTCGTGCACATGAGTACGAAAAGAAATCCGTTAAACTTTGTGCAAGATAAATCAATCAAAAGTGAAGGCCGTAATCTACACAAAATACCTAGGAATTACAATTACTTCAGACTTAAAATGGAAAGAACACGTAGATAATGTCGTGGGAAAGGCGAACCAGACACTGCGTTTTATTGTCAGAACCCTTAAAAGATGCAACAGAACTACAAAAGAAACTGCATACACTACGCTTGTACGTCCTTTTTTGGAGTATTGCTGCCCAGTGTGGGATCCTTATCAGGTGGGTTTGACGGAGGACATCGAAAGAGTCCAAAGAAGGGCAGCTCGTGTCGTATTGTCACGATACAGGGGAGACAGCGTTACGAAAAGGATGCAGGATCTGGGATGGGAATCATTACAACAACGGCGCTTATCGCTGAGGCGTGGGCTACTTACGAAACTCTAATCGCCAACATTCCCACTTACGTAGGTGCAAATGATCATCAGAATAAAATACGAGAAATGGGAGCTCGAACGGAGAGATTCAGGTGTTCTTTCTTCCCGTGTGCTATTCGAGAATGGAATGGGAGATAAATAGTATAACGGTGGTTCGATAAGCCCTCTGTCAGGCACTGAAATGTGATTTGCAGAGTATCCCACGTAGATGTAGATTCATAATAAGAATCGTGAGCGTGTATCCAACAAGGAACATTCGATTTCGCAATCATGACAGGAGTACAGAATTTCGTTGGACCAATATTTGCAGTATCAGCAATTAATAAATGGCAGTAATGAAATTTCAGTTAATATTTGTAGAAGTTCATCCAGAACAGGAATCCTCAGCATGAAACCCATTAGGAATATTCGATCTCACGACCACGACGGGACTACAGAATTTCATTTAGTTTGTGATTTGTATGTGACACTGGAGAAACCCTATTTAAATTCTGATGAAGTTTGTTGAGAATGGGAATCCTGACAATGTACCGAATGAGAAATATTGGATTTTACGACTCTAAAATAACTATAAAATTGAAGCTCACACTTTGGAGTATTAGTGATTGATAAATGACAAAAAAGAATTTTAATTAGTTTCTGTAGAAGTTCTTGCAGAACAGGATCATGAGCCTAAAAACAACGATGAACGTTGGATTTGGCAGCTGTGACATAAGTACAGAATTTAGTTTATCTCGTGATTTATATTATGTGTGCTTAATAAATAACACTAGAGGAAATTCAAATAATTTCTGGCAAAATTTATGAAAAGTAGAAGCTGTGAGCTTGTAACTAATGAGGAATATTTGGTTTGGCAACTACAGCAGAACTACAGAAAATGTTTAGCTTGCGATTCGTAATATGGGTGATTAATAAATGACACAGACGAAATTTCATTAATTACTGAGGTAATTTACGTAAAATCGAGTCGTGACTCAGTATCCAATGATGAATGTTGGACTAGAGACTACTGTGGTAGCTCATGATTCGTAAGATGACATTATTAAATGACGCTAAAGGAACTTCAGTTAATGTCTGTCGTAGAATAGGTGTCTTCAGCCCGCAACCATCCAGGAGCGTTGGATTTGGTCAGTATGACAGGATGTTAAAATGTTCAAATGTTTGTGTAGCTTATGGGACTTAACTACGGGGTCATCAGTCCCTAAACTTACAAACTAATTACGAACTAGCTAATACTAAGGACGGCCGGCCGCGGTGGCCGAGAGGACTGAGGCGCTCCAGTCACGGTCTGCACGGCCACTACGGTCGGGGGTTCGAATCCCCCCTCGGGCATGGATATTTGTGCCGTCCTTAGTCTTAGTTAGTTCATAAGTAGTTTGTAAGCTTAGGGACTGATGACCCCGTAGTTAAGTCCCATAAGTTCTACAAACATTTGAACATTTGAACTAAGGACGGCACAAACATCCATGCCAGAGGGGGGATTCGAACCCCCGACCGTAGTGGCCGTGCAGACCGTGACTGGGGCGCCTCAGTCCCCTCGGCCACCGCTGCCGGCCGAGCATGACAGGACTATGGAATAGTGGTAGGTCGTGATTCGTAACAAGTGAGATTATTAAATTATGGTAGAGGAACTAAAGTTAATTGGTGTCGTAGACTAGATATCTTCGGCTTATAACCAGTGAGTAATGAAGGATTTAGCGACAATGACAGGGCTGGAGAATAGTGTAGTTCGTTATTCGTAAGATGTGAGAATGCTGATGATGCTGTGGTGTACAGGAGGACGTCGTCACTGAATGACTGTAGTAGGATGCAGGATGACTTGGACTTGACGACGTTACAGCGTTCATTTTTAACGAAATAAATCGCAATTTGCGATCGCTTATGACTTCACTGTACTAGGTTTAGATGTAATGCCAATGTGCGGCGAATGAAAATTTGTGCCCGGCCGGAATTCGAACCCGGGATCTCCTGCTTACTAGGCAGACGCGTTGACCACTCCGCCACCGAGGACACAGTGACCAGCCCGACTGCAGAGGACTCTTCCCTGCACGTCTCCCGCCACACCCAAATCTCCATTCGCCACGCTGTCTCTTTCCTATTACCACAGCCTATTATGTTCTGTAATGCTCGCAGCCACAATACTGTATTCCCGCATCAGGGAGAACAGACCATGAGGTGTCGAAACACAATTAATTGTCGTCAGGAACCCAGCCTCGGCTTGTATACGATTAATTGTGTCTGGATACCTCCTGGTCTGTTCTCCCTGATGCGGGAATACAGTATTGTGGCTGCGAGCATTACAGAACAAATAGACTGTGGTATAGGAGAGAGACAGCGAGGCGAATGGAGATTTGGGTGTGGCGGGAGACGTGCAGGGAAGAGTCCTCTGCAGTCGGGCTGGTCAGTGTCCTCGGTGGCGGAGTGGTCAACGCGTCTGACTAGTAAGCAGGAGATCCCGGGTTCGAATCCCGGCCGGGCACAAATTTTCATTCGCCTCACATTGGTATTACATCTAAACCCAGTACAGTGAAGCTATAAGTGATCACAAATTGCGATTTATTTCATTTAAATTTTCTAGGTGGTGTGAGGTATGGCAACTAGCGCTAAAATGTAGAAAAATGTAAGGAGACGCAGATGAGTAGGCGAAATAATCCCGGAATGTTGGAATACAGCATTAGTAGTGTGCTGCTTGACAGAGTGGCGTCAATTAAATATCTAGATGTAACGCTGCACGAAATGGAATACGCGTTTAAGTGGAGTGGTAGGGAAGCGTAATGATCGACTTTGCTTTTTAGGGAGGATTTCGATTCGATACGGTCTGTAGAACACTGCATATAAAATGCTTGTATAGCCCCGTCTTGTGTACTGCTCAAGTGTTTGGGATTCCCGCCAGATGTGTTTAAAGGAAGACACAGAGCAATATAGAGGCGGTCGGCCAGGTTTCTTACTGGTAGGTTGGATTAATGCGCTAGTTACTGATATGGTGTCTGTTCTTTTCGGACATGTCGGTAGGAACAAACACCGATAATTGACAGCAACGGCCGTATGAAATCGGAATACTGAAACATTTCCACTGTTTCTGGCGCTGAAATAAATTAAACGGCAAAGTTGAATTTGTGCTGGACCGGGATTCGAACCCGGATTTCCTGCTTCCGCCCAGCGGACGCCTAAAACAATTAGGCTCTTCAGGCAAGCTTCCCTTCCAACCCAAATTTTCACCTTGTAGCACACTACGATTGTAAGTATTCCCACAACAGGCTATGAAAATTTCAAAGCGGGCGCATTACTACGCTCGATCCCTTGCGGGAATCCAGTATAGGCAGCAAGCAAATGGAATCAAATGGGCAGGGTGCACTACAATCATAGTGTGCTACAAGCTGAAAACTTGGGCTGGAGGGGAAGCGTGCTTGGATAGCCTAATTGGTTAAGGCGACCGCTGGCCAGAAGCGTTAAATTCGGGTTCGAATCCCGCTCCAGCACAAATTTTCAACTACGTCGTTCAGTCTATTTCAACGCCCCGAAACGGTCGAAATGTTTCAATATTTCGGTTTCGTAATGCGCAAGTGTTACTGAGAAGGAAAGTACTTGGGCTCGAACAAACACATATACATCAAAATCGTACGAGAGATAATGTAAAGATCCCTTATTGCACTAGTGATACTCCCGCATCTGCAAAACTCTGCAGTGGTCCGTTATAGGCCTCTGCGTGTGCCTTGCCACATTGCACTTTGACCTGTCGGTTCGCCAGTAGGGGCGGTGCAGTGTGCATCCGAAGTTGCGTTTTGTGACGTTATTTGTGTGGTGAAGCGTCAGATGGAGCGGCGATTGATAATCAATACTGCTAATGTATTGCGATTAGTTGAGATGAAGTTACGAAGAACCCTTCTTCGTGAAGATGGTATTAGTGTACAAGATGAATCATTCGCATGCTTTCTCGTATCTGTTACGGTACAGAAATATGACCATGTTAGATACTGTTGTTACACTAACACATAATGATGATAATAGGGATCATGATGACGAAGAACTCATTGCTAGCGGTAAGTGCGGGAAGAGGCGATGGAAGCAAGTGGCAGTGAATACCAACAGTCTTTCGGGAAGATGGTTAAAGTTGCAACTATCATCACGGCTCTTGATGACAATACGCTAGATAACATGTACGACGATTATTACATAAGTTATAGTTAAGGTATCTGCATTACGTATGGCGTCTACAATTACATCTAAACTGCTATCTAGAGCATGATTGCAGGGCTTTGCCTAAAAACGACACCCACCAGCACATTGAGGTGTACGTAGAGATAGTGTAACCAAACGTTCATACATATATGTTTGTTCGAGCCCAAGTACTTTCCTTGTGAGATGCTTCGGGAACTCAAATGGGAGTTGCTGGAGGAAAAGCGAGTTACGTAGAATAGGTGTATATATATATATATATATATATATATATATATATATATATATATATATAATATGTGTGTGTGTGTAGCGATATATGTATATATATATCGCTATACTCAGCAATAACATACAGGACGCAAAGGAAGCACTCGAATGTTTGCATGAAATAGCTGCCAAAACGGGTGTACAGATATCGTACGAAAAGACGCAATACATGGAACGACAGACCAACAAGGTACACACAATGCATACGATGTATGGAACCATAAAAGAGTGTAAAAATTTAAATATTTAGGAGAATATATAGAATGGGAGGATCAGACAAGAAATCTAAAAGAGAACTCACAGAAAATATCCGCAAAGCATACAAACTCACATGGTCACATTATAATAAGAAAAGCATATCAAGATTGGCCAAACTTAGACACTACAAAACAGTCGTATTACCAGAGGCACTGTATGCGTCAGAAACGACCACAATTGGAGCATCGGGCATAACAGAGACAAAGAAAATAGAACGTAAAATTCTCAGGAAAATATTTGGACCAATACACAGATATGGCATATGGATGAAAAGACCTACTAAAGAACTGCACCAGTACACTGACACATTCACAGACATGATCAGAAAACGCAGATTAACTTTCAAATGTTGAAATGTTGGTAGAGCTTATGGGAATTAACTACGGGGTCATCAGTCCCTAAACTTACAAACTACTTATGAACTAGCTAATACTAATGACGGCACAAATATCCATGTCCGAGGGGGATTCGAACCCCCGACCGTAGTGGCCGTGCAGACCGTGACTGGAACGCCTCAGTCCCCTCGGCCACCGCGGCCGGCTATTAACTTTCTATGGGCACATACAGAGAATCGGCAAGACCAGACTTACAAAGAGAATCTTTGATGTAGTAAGCAGTTCAAGCCAGAAAACAAATTGGTACCATGAAATAGAGGAATAGTTAGGAATCAACAGACAAATGATAGAAAAGAATGCAGAAACAAAATTAAGAATGCAAAACTTATGAGAAGACAGGAACATTGCGGGCAGAAGAAAGGAAACAGGAGCGCAGCCAAAGGATGGAGAGATTTTGGGAAGAGAAGAAGGGAAATAAGTGGAATTTGTGTCATCATGAGATATTAGAGTTCAAACACTGACCATAAGGGCAAAAAGGATATGAATGAATGAATATCGCAAATCGCGAAATTTTCCGACACCTGCTGCTCTTATAAAGATGGACAATCGATTTGCAACTTATGAAAATTTGTACCGGATCGGGACTCGAACCCAGGTCTCCCGCTTTTAGCGAGCGGTCGCCTTAACCACTCGGCCACCCGTGCACGCTTCCCGGCGAGACTCAAACTTGCATGTGCTGCAGTCGCCTCCATTCCTCAAACGCTCTTACAGACAATTAATAATAAACATCAACGTCGTGACAGGCTGAAGACGGTAGTAAGGTGTCTCTTCCTCTCGCGGGACTTACACAATACTGTGTACGAGCATTTGAGGGATAGAGACAAGTGTAGCACATGGAAGTTTGTGTGGATGGGGAGGGTGCACGGGTGGCCGAGTTGTTGCCGGTCACCGCGGCTCAGCGCGCAAACGCCCCCCAAAGAAGTTGAGCCAAATATACAACGAACAAACAAGAGCGAAATGAAGCAACGACCACAAAGCCAGGATCTACCTAATAAAAAAAAATCGTTAAGGCGACCGCTCGCGAATTGCGGGAGACTGGGGTTCGAATCCCGGTCCGTCACATATTTTCATGGGTTACAGATTATCAGTCTAAAAATGTTCGAATGTTTGTAGAGTTTACAGGACTTAATTACGGGGTCACCAGTCACTAAACGTACTAACTACTTATGAACTAGCTAATACTAAAGACGGTAGAAATATCCATGCCCGAGGGGAGATTCGAACCCCCGATCGCAGTGGGCGTGCAGAACGTGTCTGGCGCGCGGGAGACCGCTCGGCCACTGCGGCCGGCTATTGTTAATCTATTAGAAGAACAGCAGATGTCGGAAAATTTCGCGATTTGCGATATATACGTAACAATTTACCACTGCTGTGGACCACCGTCAACGTCTGTTTCTTTGGAGCAGACGATTAATAATAAACGTTTAAAAAGGGCAGGCGTTAACACCAGTGGACTTAAATTTCATAGTCCTTTCGTGTCATAAAACAAAGGGCTAAGAACTTAATGACTACCGGTGTTAACGGCTGCCCTTTTCAAATGTGCTAGTACTGACAGTTGCACAACGGGGACCTGAAGATGGTGAGATTGTAATACCGAAACCAGTTGCATAATTGAATAAGTAATATTGGTACAGCTGCTGGTAGTTTCTTCCACCTTAGAATGGGTATCTCCAGACCGAAACGAGCTTGGATTTGGTCACCAGTCACTAAAAGTAGAAACTACTTATGAACTAGCTTATCCTAAGAACGGCACAAATATCCGACCGTAGTGGCCGTGCGGACCGTGACTGGCGCGCCACAGAGCGCTCGGCCACCGCGGCCGGCCCCAGATTTCGGCAGCCGAAATTCGACGAGTGTTCTCAAATGTGTTCAAGAGATGTAAGGCCGCTCTTTCCATTGAGGGACACCATTGTGAACACGTACTGTGGGGTAAGCTCAGGTCACTCAGACGGCAACGTCGAACTCAGCGTACGTGCCTGCGGCACAACGGAGTCCGAGAATCGGACGCCGCCTCGGCCGGCGGATGCGGTGGCGGCGGCCGGGAGCCGTATAGCGCGACCCGCGGACGCTCGGCAGGCGTCTTTCGTGGGACACCCCGTATCTGGGCTGCAGATGGGTGCGGTTAGTGGTGGTGGTACGTACCGTACTCGCCGTAGTCGTAGTTGTCGTAGTCGTCCTCGGCCGGCTGCTGGGCCTGGGGCCGGTCCTCGTGCCTGCGCCTGGCGGGCCTGGCTGGCGCGTCGCTGGGCGGCCTGAGGCGCTGCCTGGCGGAACGATGGCGGGCCCTGGAGGCGCCGTCTGCAGAGGCGGCAGAGGCAGCCGCGGCGGCCAGCGCCAGCAGCGCCAGCGCCAGCAGCAGCGGCGGACGCGGGGCGCGCATGCCGGCCGGGGGGGATCCGCCGTCTGCCGCGCTCACGGCTCAGCCGCCGGCTACAGCCCGGCCTGGGGGGGCCGCGCTGGAGGGGGGGCACTACTGGAGGGGGACCTACTGGAGGGGGCAATGCGCGCAGATAACGCTCCAGAAATTCCTCAGCTACCCTCATCATCGTATTACACAGACAAACAAACTTACACACCCGCCATACTGACCTCTCCACCACAGAGGCAAAACTCACGAACGATCTCGACACCTAAACTTCCTGGCAGATTAAAATTATGTGCCGGAACCGGGACTCGAACCTGGTACCTTTGCCTTTCGCGGGCAAGCGCTCTACCGACCGAGCTATCCCGACACGACTCACGATGCGGTCTCACAACTTTACTTCCGCCAGTACCTCGCCTCCTACTTTCCAAACTTCACAGAAGCTCTCCTGCGAACCTTGCAAGACTAGCACTCCTGGAAGAAAGGATATGGTGGAGACATGGCTTAGCCACAGCCTAAGGGATGTTTCCAGAATGAAACTTTCACTCTGCAGCGGTGTGTGCGCTGAAATGAAACTTCCTAGCAGATTAAAATTGTGTGCCGGAACCGGGACTCGAACCTGGTACCTTTGCCTTTCGCGGTGCAAGCGCTCTACCGACCGAGCTATCACGACACGACTCACGATGCCGTCTCACAACATAACTTCCGCCAGTACCTCGCAAACTTCACAGAAGCTCTCTTGCGAACCATGCAAGACTAGCACTCCAGGAAGAAGACGTCACTTCTGATCCTGCAGTAGTCATTCTTTAATATAAGACATAACTGCGAATGGGCAAAACTTACGGGAATTAGTTTCAAAACTACGAGTTTGAGTACTGTGGACAGGGTGAAGCTGGGAATTTGTGTCTGACAGGAGGCGTGCTTAGGTAGTGCTTGCAGGTGCGGTGATCACTGTGTCCCCAGTGGTGTAGTGGCCAGCGCAACTGCCTAGAAAGTGGGAGACCCGGGTTCGGATCCCGGCTGGGTACACATTTTCAGCTTTGCCCAATCGCAGTTGACGTCATATATTCTGTGACTATGACATTGATGGAAGTTACACGTTCATACAGTCAGTAAGAAACTTCCTGGCAGATTAAAATTGTGTGCCGGGAACCGGGACTCGAAACTGGGACCTTTGCCTTTCGCGGACATACGCTCTGCCGACTGTGCTATCCCGACACGACTCACGATGCCGCCTCACAACTTTACTTCCGCCAGTACCTCGCCTCCTACTTTCCAAACTTCACAGAATTTCTCCTGCGAAACTTGCAAGACTAGCACTCCTGGAAGAAAGGAATGGTGGAGACATGGCTTAGCCACAGCCTAAGGGATGTTTCCAGAATGAAACTTTCACTCTGCAGTGGAGTGTGCGCTGAAATGAAACTTCTGACAGATTAAAATTGTGTGCCGGAACCGGGACTCGAACCTGGTACCTTTGCCTTTCGCGGACATACGCTCTACCGACTGAGCTATCCCGACACGACTCACGATGCCGCCTCACAACTTTACTTTCGCCAGTACCTCGCCTCCTACTTTCCAAAACTTCAAGGAAGCTCTCCTGCGAACCTTGCAAGACTAGCACTCCTGGAATAAACGATATGGTAGTCATGTCGGGATAGCTCAGTCGGTAGAGCGCTTGCCCGCGAAAGGCAAAAGTCCCAGGTTCGAGTTCCGGTTCCGGCACACAATTTTAACCCAATGATGCATGAATTATTAACACACGAGGAAAAATTTCTGAAATGGGGCTTATACAGCAAAGAAGACGGTCTATTTTCAAAAATTCCAAAAATTTATTGAAATTTTCTTTTTGAAAAAAAAAATTAAGAAAAGAAAATGCCATCTAGTCATTGTACAATTGAGACCGGCCGAGTCCTTTCAGTGACATTTTGTTTCTTGTGTGGAAACTTTTGGATACAGAGGCTCCTTGCATTCGGTGCAAATGCACTTTGCCTCTTTTTTTTTTTTTTTTTTTTTTTTTTTTTTTTTGTGAAATTGGTGGAATATGGTTTCAGGACGCTTGCCGAGCTTCGCGCTCGCCGTCTTGCCTTGCTGCTGCCTTCGGATGAAGAACTGACGCTTTTCAGTTCAGCTGGCGACGTCTACAGTGTAGCATCTGTCGGCAACGTCCCCTGCGGTAGGCTGCAGGTGCTTACGACTGGAAGAACGATTTAGGATGCTCAGAAATGCTTCCAGTAATAGCCGTCCATTACAGTGGACGCTATGCGCCAAGGGAAGTTTCATATCACTCCGCTGCAGAGTGAAAGTTTCACTCTGGAAACATCCCTTAGGCTGTGGCTAAGCCATGTCTCCGCCATATCCTTTCTTCCAGGACTGCTAATCTTGCAAGTTTCGCAGGAGAGCTTCTGTGAAGTTTTCAAAGTAGGAGGCGAGGTACTGGCGGAAGTAAAATTGTGAGGCGGCATCGTGAGTCGTGTCGGGATAACACAGTCGGTAGTGCGCTTGCCCGTGAAAGGTAAAGGTCCCAGGTTCGAGTCCCAGTTCCGGCACACAATTTTAATCTGCCAGGATGTTTGATATTAGCGCACACTCCGCTGCAGAGTGAAAAGTTTCATTCTCGATCTCGACACCCTCTAACAATATTTCAGAACATCGACGTTAAAACCAAAACCATATAAAACAGAGGTATATGCAGCGTCAATCGCCTAACACTTGCACCGCAGATATAGCGGAAACGGAAAGTGCGATTGATGTGCGGTTTTCACAGAATGGATTGGTAGTTAAAAACTGGTGTTGTTAGCCAACAAACTGATTATAAAAATACCTAGAAAGTGTATTTTTTATGCAAACATACAGTTTTTTTTAAATTGGAACAATGGTTGTTTCTACCATGCAGTAAAATTTTTGACACCACCTGTGTACAAAGAATTTTGAATGACATTTTTATCACGTTTAGTTCGGCAGCTACAACCATTCACAGTTTCAGAGGCGGAAGCTGTGATAGCGTAGCTGACTGGCCGAGTGGCTATCCCCTGGGGCACGGCCCACTGTCTCATGACCACCAGCCAGTCAGCTTCGCTGTCGTAGCCTCCGCCCCCAAAACTGTAAACGGTTGTAGCTGCCAAACTAAACGTGACACAACTGGTGTCAAAAATTCCAGTGCATGATTGAAACAACCATTGTTCTATTTGAAAAACTGTATGTTTGCATAAAAAATACACTTTCTAGGTATTTTTATGATCAGTTTGTTGGCTAACAACACCATTTTTTAACTACCAATCCATTCTGTGAAAACCGCACATCAATTGCACTTTCCGTTTCCGCAATATTTGCGGTGCAAGTGTTTAGCTGATTCGCCCTGTATATATGCCTTCTGTTCCGAAAGAATAGGTGTCACTTCTGATCCTGCAGTTGTTTTTCTTTCACAGTCACAGAATGCGAATGAGCAAAGCTGAAAATGTGTACCAAGCCGGGATTCGTACCCGGGTCTCCCGCTTTCAAGGCAGTTGCGCTGACCCCTACACCACTGGGGACACAGTGGTCAACGCACCTGCAAGGATTGCCTAACCAGGCCTTTCGTCAGACACAAATGTCCAGATTCACCCTGCCCACAGTACTCAAACTCGTACTTTTATAAACTAATTCCCGTAAGAGTAAGGGCCCCAAAATTCCGCACCCATCCCGACTAACGAAAGAATCATTGCCCGTAACCGGCATATATATATATATATATATATATATATATATATATATATATATATATATGGCGTCTATTACGAGAGAACAGACATCACTTCTAAGTTATTCTTTGTTATAGTGACGGGCAATGATCCTTTCTACATCTACATGGGATACTCTGCAAATCACATTTAAGTGGCTGGCAGAGGGTTCATCGAACCACATTTATACCATTTATCTTCCCCGCGGGAAAAAACAACTCTTGAATCTCTCCGTTCGAGCTCTGATTTCTCGTATTTTATTCTGATGATCATTTCTACCTATGTACGTGGGAGTCAATAATATATTTTCGCATTCGGAGGAGAATGTTGGCGATTGCAGTTTCGTAAGTAGCCAACGCCGCAACGATAAGCGCCGTTGTTGTAATGATTCCCATCCCAGATCCTGTATCATTTCCGTGACGCTGTCTCCCCTGTATCGTGACAATATGAAACGAGCTGCCCTTCTTTGGACTCTTTCGATGTCATTCGTCAGACCCACTTGATAAGTTCCCACACTGTGCAGCAATACTTCAAAAATGAAGGCGTCATCTGCAAACAACCTAAGAGAGCTACTTAGATTTTCCCATAAATCGTTTATGTAAATAAGGACCAGTAACACTACCCTGTGGAACGCCCGATATCACCCATGTTTTAGTCGATGCTTTATCATCGATTACTACAAACTGCGTTCTCTCTGACAGGAAATCCCTTATCGAATCGCAAATTTGGGACGATATACCACAACCACGCAATTTGATTAAAAGCCGTTTGTGTGGTACGGTGTCAAAAGCCTTGTGCAAATCAAGAAATACGGAATCGATTTGCGAACACTTGTCGATAGCCCATCACTTCGTGTGAGTAAAGAGCTAGTTGTGTTTCGCATGAACGATATCTTCTAAATCCGTGTTAACCTTGGGTCAATAGATCATTCTGTCCTAGATAATTCCAAAATCCTGCTGCAAATTGACGTCGATGAAATAGGCCTGTACTTTAATGGGTTACTCCTATTGCCTTTCTCCAATATAGGTGTGACCTGTTGCAACTTTCCAATCTTTTGGTACAGATCCTTCTTTGAGAGATCGGTTGTATATGGCTGTTAAGTAAGGAGCTATCGCTACAGTATAATCAGATAGAAATCTAATGGATATAGAGTCCGGACCAGAAGACTTGTTCTTGTTAAGTGCTTTTAGTATCGATAAACATTTGATATTTGTCACGTTCAACTATTTTGTAACAGGCTGAAGGGGGAGAACGGAACTGCTCGGGACTTACTGTTTTCTCCTCGATGTATTAGGACGTGTTCCAGCCATGGGTTTGCCTAAACATTGTGTCAGCTTAGTTCTTTTTTTACTGATTTCAATAAACCCTACAGTTAATTTGAAAGTTCTTACTTATTTACAATCCCTTCTCCATTCTCACTAATTTTAAAGTAATTTATTTTCAGTAGACCCAGTACTTCATAAAGTGATGCTTGGGTATTGTTGCAGTTCGCTTCGCGATTGTGCTAGAACATTCTACGTGCAACTTTAATTTATTTAGTGACTATGAATGGTTTATTGCATTTCAATGCCTGCAGGAAAATCTTCGCGATGTTTATGAGGTCCGATAATTTTGCTATTTTTGGCGACTATCGTGATTAATTTTCAACACGGTCATAGATCAAAAGCAAACGCAACGAACAATCCCAGCATCAATTTATGGAAGTAATATTCCAGTTATTTTTTCCATAATCGCAGCAGAATATGGCAGAAATATTACTCAAAGGTTTCCATTAGGTAAAATTTAGATTCCGCCGACTTCTTCCGTAATGTTACTTTCTGGTGTTGTATTTCCTACCAATATCACGACCGCTACCATTTAATGGCGGAATCTAATGATATTGTTTAAATTGTCCATTCGTTTTCAAAATTGATCAGTATTTTCATTTGAAATATGTCACTACCTGATAAAATTTCATTATAGGTCCCCAACCTCAACTTTAATACACGACACCCGTTTTCATATGCATTACATACTGACTTCTGCACCGCAGAGGCAAAACTCACGAATGATCCGACACCCTCCAACAATATTTCAGAACCTTGACGTTAAAGCCAAAACCATACAAAACAGAAGTATATTACAGGGTGAATCACCTAACACTTGCACCGCAAATATTGCGGAAACGGAAAGTGCGATTGATGTGCGGTTTTCACAGAATGGATTGGTAGTCAGGGGCTCGTATTTTTAGCCAACAAACAGATTATAAAATTACATAAAAGTGTATTATTTTATGTAAACATAGTTTTTCAAATGGAACAATGGTTGTTTCTATCATCCACTGGAATTTTTGACACCAGCTGTGTACAAAGAATATTGAATGACATTTTTATCACGTTTAGTTTGGCAGCTACAACCGTTCAAAATTTCGGAGGCGGAGGCAGCGATAGCGTAGCTGACTGGCCGAGTGGCTATCTCCTGGAGCACAGCCCACTGTCTCATGACCACCAGCCAGTCAGCAACGCTGTCGTAGCCTCCGCCCCCAAAAGGTTTGAACGGTTGTAGCTGCCAAACTAAACGTGATAAAACTATCATTAAAAATTGTTTGTACACAGCTGGTGTCAAAAATTCCAGTGCATGATAGAAGTAAGCATTGTTCCCTTTCAAAAATTGTATGTTTGCATAAAAGAAACAATTACTAGGTATTTTTACAATTAGTTTATTGGCTAAACAATACGAGCCCGTAACTACCAAACCATTCTGTGAAAACCGCACATCAATCGCACTTTCCGTTTCAGCAATATTTGCGGTGCAAGTGTTAGGCGATTCACCCTGTATATGAGGCGTCTGTTCCGAAAGAACATACGTCACTTCTGATCCTGCAGTTGTTATTCTTTCATGTTCACGGAACGCGAATGGGAAAAGCTGAAAATCGGTACCCAGCTGGGATTCGAATCTGGGTGTCCTGCTTTCTAGGCAGTCACGCTGACCACTACACCACTGGGGACACAGTAGTTTCAGAAACTAATTCCCGTAAGAGTAAGGGCCGTAAAGTTACCCACCCCTCCCGACTAACGAAAGGATCATTGCCCGTCACCGGCATACACGTGGCGTCTGTTAGGAAAGAACAGACGTCACTTCTATGTTATTGTATGTTGTTCTTTCAGAAGTGATGTCTGTTCTTTCGGAAGAGACGCTACACACACACACACGCACACACACACACACACACACACACACACACACACACACACACACACACATATATATATATATATATATATATATATATATATATATATATATATATATCGGTGACGGGCAATGATCCTTTCGTTAGTGGGGAGGGGTGGGCAAGTTAGTGGCCCTTACTCTTACGGGAATTAGTTTCATAACTACGAATCTGGTCTAATGAGGCACTGAGGCACCAGATGGAAATTGCATGGCAGGCCATACCGTAAGACTTCATTCGGCAACTCTACGATGATCTTCATTAAAAAGTTGCACCCTGCACTGCTGCATTAGGAGGGTATACACGACATTAGCGTCGACATTGGCACGCTCTGGTGACTGAACTGACGTACGTACTACTGAGAAAACAAAGGAATAGTACAACAGTGTCCACATGTCATGATTTATGTTTGTGGTCATCGAGATACAATAGTATCCGACAAACAATGTTGTGTACATAAACGTTATGTAGCTATCTGATACGTTTGTTTACCTTTTGGCCGAGGGATGCCGCATTTGCTGCACCAGTGTTGTTCCCTGTAGTGGAGTGATGTCCGCAGCCAACGTCAAGCACTGCTACGATACGTAACATCTGGTTCCTGCATGTCGGTTCCTTCGTGACAGTTGAAGTATAGACATCACTAGTGTGGCTGCACGAGTCGAGATATCCAGCAGGTCTATATACTCGCCAAATAGCGAAACAGTGTAGTGTGTCTATACGGGGAGTGCAATACACCCTTCGCTGCCAGAAGACGACAGGTAGCAATACGGACATGCCACGACCAGGACGATGTGTAAAACAACTAAAAGTCATGATAAATATATCTGAATTACCAGTAAAAGGAATAGATTCAAGACAGAGCCCCAAATTCGTGCATAATTGGTAGAAATGAACGCGACAACAATTTCTGTTGCAACAGTAAAAAGGAGACTAACTGAAGCCGGCTTGAAAGGTTGCGTCACAGCAAGAAAAGCGCTTCTAAGGCCAATAAATAAACAGAAGAGACTTGAACGGGCTATAAAACATCGTAATTGGACATGGGAAGAGTAGACAAAGGTGTTATTCACTGGCTAATCGAAGTTAGAGATTTTTGGAACAAGAAGGAGAACATTTCTTCGCCGATAAGTAAGGGGATGGGTAGCCCAGCAGTGTGTTCTAGCTACAGTTAAACACGGTGGAGGTTCTGTTATGGTTTGGGGATGTTTTGCCGGTGACGCTGTTGGCGACATTGTGAAAATAGAAGAATGTATGGATCATAAGTAGTACCACCGCATACTTCAGCATCATGCAATGCCAAGTGGATTATGTTTAATAAGGAAAGGGTTCACCTAACAACGGGATAATTACCCAAAACATCGGTCGGCATACTGTAGGAACTACATTGCATCAAAGGAAAAACAGCAAGTACTGAGAGATATGGTATGGCCGTTTCAAAGCCCTGACTGTAATCCCATTGAAATGGTGTGTCATGGAGTGGTCAGACGTATAAGGGAAGTTAATATATCCAGCAAGGAACACGACTGGAATATTGTTAATGACGTGTGGAATCAGATGCCTGCAAAAACTGATTGACCGCATGCCCCGAGTTTGTGAAGCAGCCATTAAGTCCAAAGGAGGATACTTTGATGAAAGTACAATATAATGACTTTGATTGTATTATATATGTGTAAGTTAATATAATTATATTTTGTGAAGAATAACGTTTGATTTGTGTTGTAGATCTGAAATACCAGTCTGCATTGAAATTAATGAGCGGAAAGTGTCAATGTGGTTGTGTGTACGTGTTGCATAGAAATCTACAGATTTTTCCAATCTTTATGCGCGAAAAGCTGCTGCATTAACCGAAATGCTGCCCATTTTCTCCTAAACCACTGGACCGATTTCAACCAAATTTCATACAATTATTCCTTACCGTGAGGTAACAATTGCTGTACAGGTAAGAACGTCCCCCCTCCCCCCCCCCCTCGCCCCCCACACACACATGGTACAGGAGATACGTCATATAACTGAGCGAAAATTTAAATGAACGAACAGTTAAGGTGAAACCAGATCAGTCACTGCTGAGCATGTTGCAGGCAAGCTTTGCACACGTGCCAGTTAAGTACAATTAAGAAATTCCAAGATCAAGTAGGGCTAGCTGAATTCAACCAACATAGGAGGAGAAACAGCGAGAATGCATGTATAATTTGTTAACTTTGGAACAAATTAGATAATCCAGCAGTCATCAAAACTCGACGACAAACGTGTCGAAACACCATTTCATAAAGGACAGAAAGCAGTGTACCGCTGCTGCCCCTAGGCGCTCCGCAACCCGCGAGGCAGCCAGGGAAATTTCTTGTACGAGGCGCGGCGCGGAAAACGTCTAGTTAGGATAGTCTACAAATGTTGTAATGTTTTTAAATCTCTGGGACTTAACTACTGTTGCGGCAGGAAGACGTGCCTCCTTGTTCCGCCAGATTACCAGAATTGTGATCAATCGAAAATATACACAATATGTGTGTGACCCAGTGCCCACTATGGGAGCAGGTGAGTGCGACGAAGACGGCCATACCGTAGGACCCCATCGACGCCTTCACGCGTCTAACGCCACACCGTATGCGTCTTGGGCAACATGACACACGATGGACGGAGGTGGCTCATATGCTAATCATTTGTTCGGAACCTGCTAATCAACATGTCCCGTGAATACGAACTGCGTATTCACCGGCGTGCGCACAATCGAGAGAAACACAGTCACTTTTGAGCGAACGGTCTAACGTGACGGTGTCACTACGTTTTCCAAACAGGAACAACGGAGATGGATCAAGATGGAATGTACCAGAGGTCGTATAGCACGGCAGTGTCATCAAGGTCTTCAAGAGGCGTGCGAGGAATCTGCATTGCCGTACAGAACAGTGGCGCGTTGGGTAAAAGCCTTCAACGGAGGTCGGCAAACTGTGGCAGACATGCACCGGGCAGGGCGTCCTAGCGTCTCTGAACAAGAAGTGCGGACTGCTGCCGGTGTTAGTGGACAGTGATGGACGCCAGGCGATTCGAGAGCTCGCCCACGAAACCGGATTAGCGCAAACGACAGTGCTTCACATCCTGAAAGAACGCCTGGACACGAGATGGGTTCCGCATGAATTGACGGAAATGCAGAAACGGATTCGTTACAACGCTGCTCAGACGCACTTGGAGCGCTATGAGATCTGAGGAGAGGCTTTCTTACGCCGTATCGTAACACTGGATGAGACGTGGCCACATCGCACGAGCCAAAACTGAAACGCCAGTCCGACGAATGGCGTCATTATGGGTCGCCGCGAAAGTCGAAAGTGCGTCAGAGCACCAGTATGGTGAAAGATCTGGTCATTCTCGTGTGTGTGTGACGGTGTTATCGTAACGCATTACGTTTCTCCACGCCAGACGGTCAGTGCACAGTATTACTGTTCGTTTTCGGAGCATCACCTGCGACCAGCTCTGAGAAAGAAGCGGCAACACTTTCTGCGGAGGCCAGCCATCATTCAGCACGACAATGCGCGGACGCATACAGCGCAGGCTGTGGCTGCTCTGTTCGGTCGATGGGACTGGCAAGAACTGCACCATCCACCATACTGCCCGGACTTGAGTCCTCGTGACTTTGATTTGATTCCGAAGATGAAGGAAGCAATTCGTGGCTTTCGTTCCAAAAGTGCTGCCTCCAGAGATTCTACAGGCAGTAGACCGCTCCATTCGCACCATCAACAGAACAGGCTCTGCTAACGGTATACTACGCCTTACAAATCACTGGCAACGGGTTCTACACAACAATGGTGACTTGAGATTTGCGGGCCCTACTTCCTTATATAAGCTTTGCTTTGAAGAGGATTCGTGAGACAGGAAAGGAAGGTAAGTTGATGTTTAAATAGTTTATTTTTCATATATGTGATATTTCAAGAGACATGATATTAAAAAAATGTTTGTGTTTGGTTTGTATGTTTCATGGTCGAGCAATGTGCCGCAATGAACAGGAGCAGCATCACTGCAGCATCAAACATCAGCCACGCCACCGTCCGTAGCTAGCCACGAGGCGGATGGCGTCTCCGAGCCTTCTCTATTGCGGGACATCGATCGTCCTTTCAGAAGATTATACTAATTATTATAACGAGATATTTTTGTTTGAGTCTGTTATCTGTACTTGCAAGATCGAGTATGAGCTAATGTGTAAGCTCAGATGTTGCACGAAAACCAATAAATATCAAGAACTGCTTTTGGAACAGTGTGTATCAATCATATTTACGGACAAGTATTAACTCTGAATGTTATGAATTATAGGAAAGAAGAATACATATTTATTTCGAGATTGGATCTATTCAGGTCTTTGTGAAGACCAATGACAGCAAGCTATGGAACTAGATCGATTGTCACTTATACATCGACTGAGAGTTACATTGGTATACGGAAGTTTTAAAACCATGCTTAGATTAGATTACATGAATACTTGTTCCACAGATCTTATATACGACATTTCGTAATGATGTGGAACGTGTCACTTTAGTAAATGTTGTCTACACTTGACAGATTTTTTTAAAAGTTTTGCGTAAAAATTCATCCAAAGTATAGAAAGAGTTGCCATTAAGAAATTCCTTTAATTTCTTTTTAAACACCAGTTGGCTAACTGTCAGACATTTGATGCTACTTGGTAAGTGACCGAAGACTTCTGTGGCAGCATAATGGTTTCTAAACCAAAGTAAGATTTAACCTTGAATAGTGAATATCATCCTTTCTCCTAGTGTTGTAGCTATGCACACTGCTATTACTTTTGAATTGGGTCGGATTGTTAATAACAAATTTCATGAGTGAATATATATGTTGTGAAGCTACAGTGAAGATCCCTAGATCCCTAAATAAATGTCTACAGGATGCTCATGCGTGGGCTCCAGCAATTATTCTGATTATACGCTTTTGTGCAATGAATACTTTCTTACTGAATGTTGAATTGCCCCAGAATGTGATCCCATATGAAAGCAGTGAATGAAAATAGGCGTAGTAAGCTAATTTACTGAGATGTGTATCACCAAATTTTGCAATGACTCTGATAGCATAACTAGCTGAACTCAGACGTTTCTGGAAATCTTGAATGTGTTTCTTCCAATTAAATCCCTCGTCAATGTAAACACCTAAAAATTTTGAATATTCTACCTTAGCTAGAGATTTATGTGCAAAGTCTAAATTTATTAATGGTGTCATGGCCATTTACTGTATGAAACTGTATATACTGGGTTTTGTCAAAGTTTAATGAGATTCTATTTGTAGAGAACCACTTAATAACTTTCTGAAAGATATGATTTACGGAGGGTCTGATATTTCTCACAGGCAACATTGTTCCAGGTTTCTGTCCACTTTCCTTTAGTGTTGAATCCAGTTGCCTGCAATGATTCTGCCAATAAGATGGATAGTTGCCTAGGCTTTAGACGGCTCATTCGGAGAGCAGGCATATCGCAGTGAAGTTCGGGGATTTTCAGTAATTTTGGCCCTCTTTAGGTTATGGTAGTAACACTAAAAGCGGACCTTTGTGATCGTCTTTTGACAGCTCGATATTTAAATGAAAATAACGGCATAACCATTCGTCTGAGACGAAAATTGAATAACCAGTTTTGTAGAGGATAAAATTCTCTTCAACTTTGCTCTCTTATGTTTTTTCCACATCTCGAACTGTTTCAGAGATATTTGCAAAAATAACGGCGGTTTGAGGATGTATGTCTGTCTGTAACGTGTTCCCACTTTTTAGGTCTAACCGTTCAACCGATCGGCACCATATTTTACAGACCTAATTGTTGGCTACTAGCGACCAGAACCTCGCATTTTCAAATATTTCGGATAAGAAATACGTTAGTAATCGCAAAAAAGCCATTTGTGGTGTAATTTTAATTGCAAATAAACCGTTCATCTGACGCGAAAATTGAATAAACGAATTTTTAGAGGAGGAAATGCTCTACAACTTTGTAGCCTCATGTCTCTCTCTCTTTTTTTTTTTTTTTTTTTTTTTCAAATCTCTTATAGTAAACTGGGAGGATACTGTAATAATGAATATTCTGCACAAAGTGCTGATACACGTAGTTTCGTATATAAAGGAACTCCGAGATTTCTGCGGAAAGTGTGGTTCCTTAATGAAACAGAAGAAACTTATAAAACTAAAAATCTGAAGTGGGCCGTAAAACACGTCAGTGCGATTTTTTTCGTATTCCTTGAGAAGGGCGTCCTGTTTGGAGGCTCAATGTGACTTAGACTTGGTAACCAGTGAACAGGAGTAGATTTGATGCAGCTTGTTATTGTCCTCGTGGCTCCACAAAAGGTCTACATCTACATCATATGGGATACTCTGCAAATCACATTTAACTGCCCGGCAGAGGGTTCATCGAACCACCTCTATACTACTTACCTCCCATTCCATTCTCGAATAGCGCGCGGGAAGAAAAAACACCTGACTCTCTCCGTTCGAGCTCTGATTTCACGTATTTTATCCTGATGATTATTTCTATCAATGTAAGTTGGAGTCAACAATATATTTTCGCATTCGGAGCAGAATTTTGGCGATTGGAGTTTCTTACGTAGCCCAAGACGCAGCGATAAGCGCCGTTGTTGTAATGATTCCCATCCCAGATCCTGTATCATTTCCGTAACGCTGTCTCCCCTGCATCGTGACAATACGAAACGAACTGCCCTTCTTTGGACTCTTTCGAGGTCCTCCGTCAAACCCACCTGATAAGGATCACATACTGGGAAGCAAACTCCAAAAAAAGACGGACAAGCGTAGTGAATGCAGTTTCTTTTGTAGTTCTGTTGCATCTTTTAAGGTTTCTGCCAATAAAACGGAGTCTCTGGTTCGCCTTTCCCACGATATTATCTACGTGTTCTTTCCTGTTTTAAGTCTGAAGTAATAGTAATTCCTAGGTATTTTGTGTAGTTTACGGCCTTCACTTTTGCTTGATTTATCTTGTAAACAAAGTTTAACGGATTTCTTGTCGTACTCATGTGGACGACTTCACACTTCGCATTATTTAGACTCCATTGACAATTTTTACACTATAGTGATATCTTATTCAGATCGTTCTGTAGTTGGTTTAGATTTTCAGATGATTTTACTAGACGGTAACTGACGGCGTCATCTGCAAACAACCTAAGAGAGCTACTTAGATTTTCCCCTAAATCGTTTATGTAAATGAGGAACAGCAGAGGACCAATAACGCTACCCTGTGGAACGCCCGATATCACCTCTGTTTTAGTCGATGCCGTATCATCGATTACTATGAGCTGTTTCCTCTCTGACAGGAAATCCCCTATCCAGTCGCAAATTAGGGCGATAAAACATAACCACGCAATTTGATTAAAAGCCGTTTGTGAGGTCGGAAATATTGGCGTGTTTATACAACTTGGCCGCTTGGCGGCGCTGCGGTCACGAAGTGGCCGAAGCAACGAGCTATATAAACTACACAGAGTGGCTATCTCTGGGTTAACAGCGCTCCTTGTGGCAGCAACCAGGCACTGTGGCAGCCATTATTTCCAACGTCTAGTGCACCGAATACGAAAGTTAGACCGACGCTATTTATGTGTTTTGGTTTTACGTTTTATGTATCGTAGGAAGCTTGAAAGGTTATTTATTAAGCTTAAACCATGCCGAGCGTATGCGCAGCATATAACTATACGAATCGCAGTAATGAGATTGTTGGAATATCGTATTTTCAGTAACTATTTGTATGCTTTAGTTTCTAAAATTTCGTGTACTCGTCTTTTGTACTTACCACATTTCAAATGTTTGTAGAGTCTATGGGACTTAACTACGGGGTCATCAGTCCCTAAACTTACAAATTACTTATGAACTAAGACTAAAGACGGCACAAATATCCATGCCCGAGGGGGGATTCGAAACCCCGACCGTAGTGGCCGTGCAGACCGTGACTGGTGCGCCTCAGTCCCCTCGGCCGCCGCGGCCGGCTTTACCACATTTCTGCATACATTAGTCCTGTGGGTTGTGTAAGTGTTTAACTGTAACTAAAGTAAACTGTAAATATATTTTTCAGTCTTCCTTTGAAGAACGTAGAACTTACAAAACAATGGTTATATAAGGTGAGGTAAGTGGAAACCTAGTGCATTCTGTTGTATTGTTTCATCGTATTTTGATGAGAAATCATGTATGCAACAAATGATACAAAGCGGCTTCTGCTAATGCGATTCCGACGATATTTTGGTTCCCTGAGCATTTTGAAACTACAAAAACGCTCTCATCAGGGAAGAAAAATTTTTCTTTTGCGAATGTAGGTAGATGTATTTAGAATGTTGGTGAAACAGACCTACTTTATTTACCAACAACGCGCAGTTAATGATATCCTCGGAATTTTGTGAGGAATCTCATTACTCCAGCCTAATAAAGCTGTTATTAAAACATTACTTCAGTTGTAGAATACATTATTTACGTAAAGCCAAATCTGCGGAGGAAAGAGGTAAGCAGATTAGCAAATGTACACGAAATTAATATTGTTTAAAGGACAGTGGAGAGGTATGTTTTTCGTATGAATGAGACGACGCTTAGCCGATCCATTGTATTTGACATTTGTAATTAAACTTTCCGATTTGTCTACCACACATCTTGTTGTCTATCAATTATACTTTATCCATATTAGCTTGGGTATAAAAATAAGAATAAGCAGGCAGAGAATGGTTTGTTAAGTCATGGCACAAAGTGAAAGTGATATGATTCAGTGCTATAGCAGGCGAATGGTTACGCCTAGCCGCGGTGGAGTAGCCGAGCGGTCTAAAGCGTCTCGCTGCGGAGCGCGCGGTTGCTCGCCGTGGAGGTTCGAGTCCTCCCTGGGGCATGGGTGTGTGTGTGTGTCCTTAGCAAAAAGCCGGCCGCGGTGGCCGAGGAGACTGAGGCACTCCAGTCACGGTCTGCACGACCACTACGGTCGAAGGTCAAATGCCCCCTCGGGCATGGATATTTGTGCCGTCCTAGTTCGTAAGTAGTTCATAAGTAGTTTGTAAGTTTAGGGACTGATGACCCCGTAGTTCAAAAATGTTCAAATGTTTGTTAAGCTTATGGGACTTAACTACGGGGTCATCAGTCCCTAAACTTACAAACTACTTATGAACTACTTACGAACTAGGACGGCACAAATATCCATGCCCGAGGGGGGATTCGAACCTCCAACCGTAGTGGCCGTGCTGACCATGACTGGAGCGCCTCAGTCACCTCGGCCACCGCGGCCGGCGACCCCGTAGTTAAGTCCCATAGACTCTACAAACATTTAAACATTTGAAAACATGGCCGGGATTTCAATTTGCTTCAAGTATGGCAGCACCTCAGCCAGTCTGTGTTGTTTATACAGCAGTGAGCAGGCAGTTGAGTTTGGCGACTTTCTCTGCGTTGAGAGCGCGGGCCAGGCACAACGTGGGGAGGCGTGCGAGCATGTGGGCCGCGGGAAAAAAGCGCCTGTTTACTCGCGGCCAGACAGAGAGCAGCAACACACAGCGGCGGCGGGGCGACGACCGCTGTCCGTCTGCACAACAGCTGTAGCGGGGGCCACTTCCTGGTCTGCTTCTGCTGCCCTCAAAGGGTTACACTGCCTGCAGGCGCTCTCCTCACAATGCACCGAGGCTAATGACACGCCAGTGCCCGGTTTCACCAAACGTCGTCTAAATACCGCGTCATCAAAAAGCCAGTATAAATTTGAAAACTTAATAAGTCACGGAATAATGTAGATGGAGAGGTAAAAATTGACACACGTGCTTGGAATGATATGGGGTTTTATTAGAACAATAAATAAATAAAGTTCAAAAAATGTCCTACAGATGTCGCTGGACAGCAAAAGTCAGTAACTGCGCATGAAAATCGTGTATAAAAGGAGCTGTAATAAGAGAGAGAATTCTCCTTCGCCTTGTTCATCTCCTCTCCGTCCAGGTTAATTCCAGTCGCGCCGCCATCCTCGTCTCCCTCGACATTGAGAAGGCCTACACCCGTGTCTGGCATTCCGGTCTCCTTTTCAAGCTCCAAATGTACGCCCTTCCTATTAATTACGTCCGTCTCATTACTTCCTTCCTCTCCAAACGCCCATCCTAGGTCACAGTCAATAACCAAAATTCCCGTTTGTTCTACCCCTCCGCCGGGATTGTCGTCCCTCCTCTGTTATATTCAGCAGATATGCCCCGACCTCAGCCTCCTGTCCATTTTCTTCAGTATGCTGATGACACCGCCTTCCTTGCCCTTGCCCCGTCCCTCGCTCGCTCCCAACACCTCCTTCAGTCCCATCTCTCCGAATTTTCCTCCTAGTGTAACCAGTGGCTCCTTACTGTAAACCCTACAAAATCCCAGGCAATCATCATAGGTCGCACCACCCGTTCCTTTCGCCACCGAGACCTTTACCTCACCCTCCATGGCCGCCCCATCCCGCAAACGAAGACCCTCCGCTACCTCGGATTAACCCTAGATAGAGACCTCTCCTGGAACCCTCACTTCAAAAAGCCCTCTCCCATCCTAACCTCTTGAAACGCCTCTCCGGCCGGACATGGGGACTCAATCCTTCGACCATCCTGTATACCTACCGTTCCCTCGTGCGTCCCATCCTTTGCTGCTTCCATCCCGCCTGGATATCCGCTCCCCCCTCCTATTACGAATCCCTCAAAATCCTCGAACGCCACGCCCTTCGCCTCACCTGCCGCATCCGCCTCCCCTCCCCCACGCGGATCCTCATCCCATTCGCACACCTGGTCCAATTCCTTCAACACATCCGCCTCAAGTACATACACCGAAAGTTAGAGTCCCGTCACCCACTAGTACCTCCTCTCCTCCTGGATCCCTGGCCCCTGCCACGCCTTTACCGCCACATCCCTCCCTCCCTCCCTTCACCTTCACACCCTCTACGTCCTCTCCGAGGGTGGCTTCCGCCACCTACCTCTCCCAGACGACGTTCTCCATAACCGTCCCGACACCTATCCCTCCTTCCAAATTTGACCTCTCCCTGTGGATTATCGCCATTCCCCTCCCGACCCCCACTTGGCTCTCCCCCTCCTTCTCCTCCTCCCTAGGAGTCCTTCCGGTCCCCCCTTCCCCCTGCACCAACCTCCTTTCCCCTTCTCCCGCGCTTTCTCCATCCTCACCCCTCCTGCAGCGCCACTTCACTTTTCAGTGCTAGTGTTTTAACAGTGTTCAGTGCTTTGTGTCTAGTGTTTCGTCGCTCAGTGTTTTTTAACGTTTTGCTCATGCCCAAGGGTAACCAGTGTTCAGTATTTCTTTTACTCCCATGTCACCGTCACGTTAAGTCTAGTCATCTACAATGTGTGTTAGCCAACGTGGCAACGTATTTTTTTAACAACCATGTATGTCTTCCCACTGTCTGTACTTTTTACATTCTACAATTTTTCATCTTGTCATTGAAAAAGCGCCATTTAATCACCATGTTGTCGGGCCCGGTGGTCTTGGGGTAAAGCGCTCGTCTGGAAACCGAAGGGTCGCGGGTTGAAAACCCAATCCGACCTCGGATTTTTTCAGTTTGCAGTTTAACCCATCCTTCACTTCTCAACGATGTGAGGAGTCGCCAGAAACGACACGTGGTTCGGATTCCACGTTAAGCTGTAGGTCCCCTTTCCCCAGTTGGATAACTGGGGTAGGCTAGAGACATGCAAGTCGCCGAAGTAGCGTCCAATACAGAGAATTGCACCACGTCAGTGACCCACACAAAATTATTATTATCACCATATTTTAATTTTATATTCCGTCGTACAATACAGTCATTCGCTAGGCTGTACAGCAGTGTCATAGGCAGCTGTTAGCCTGCCTTGTAATAGAGCATTAAAACCCAATAAAAAGTTTTAAAAAAGAGAGAAAGAGAGAGAATCAGATGCACCAGCAGTCGCAGCATGTTGACGTTATCTGAAAAGGCGCTTTTAGTGAAGCTGTATTATCAGAATGCAGAATGTGCTAGTTCAGCGTTACGATCCTATCGCCATAGGAAGGGGACTCGAACGGGTAAAGGTCCGTTGACATATACAGCTGTGGCGAGAATGATTTCGAAGTTCGAAGCCTCGGGTTGTTTAGACGATAGACCCCGTAGTGGCCGACCGAGCACAAGGCGTAATGCTGCTGAGACAGTTCAGGAAGAAATGGACACTGTAGCGGGTTCGTCTATGCACGGGGAAGTCAGCGCTCGTGCAGTCGCACGTCGCACCGGCATTCCGTACACTACTGTCTGGTTGGCACTTAGGCGTACCCTCCGATGCCATCCTTACAAAATCCATCGGCATCGTGAACTGTTACCAGGTGATTTAGTGTAGCGGAGGGCATTTGCGGTGTGGGCGTTTCAAAAGATGGCGGAAGATGACGATTGGTTTAGTAACGGGGACGAAGCTCATTGCACGCTCCGAGGGTCCTTTCAACGCCCACAACTGCAGAATTTGGGCTACCGAAAATCCTAGAACTGTCACGGAAACTCCATTGCACGCCGAGAAAGTCACGGTATGGATTGGATTTACCACATCTACCGTTATCGGGCCTTTTTTCTTCGAGGAACTGCATGATTCTGATTTTGTAACTGCTACTGTGACGGGTGAGAGGTACGCCGATATGTTACAGAATCGCATCATCCCCAGCCTGGCTGATAAACACCTGCTGGAACGTACGACTTTTATGCAGGATGGCGCTCCACCCCATATTGCTCGACGCGTGAAAGATCTGTTGCGCGCGTCGTTTGGTGATGATCGTGTGCTCAGCCGCCACTTTCGTCATGCTTGACCTCCCAGGTCCCCAGACCTCAGTCCGTGCGATTATTGGCTTTGGGGTTACCCGAAGTCGCAAGGGTATCGTGATTGACCGACGTCTCTAGGGATGCTGAAAGACAACATCCGACGCCAATGCCTCACCATAACTCCTGACATGCTTTACAGTGCTGTTCACAACATTATTCCTCGACTACAGTTATTGTTGAGGAATGATGGTGAACATATCGAGCATTTCCGGTAAAGAACATCGACTTTGCCTAGTCTTAATGTGTTATGCTAATCATCTTATCGGATGAATCGCCATCTGTCAAGCATTATTTATTTATTTATTTTTTTAATAAAACCGCATGTCATTCCAGGAATGTGTGTCAATTTTTACCTCTCTCTCTACATTATTACGTGATTTATTAAGTTTTCAAATTTATACTGACTTTTTGATCACCCAGTACATTAACTACAAAAAAATGTTCAAATGTTTGTAGAGCTTATGGGACTTAACTACGAGGTCATCAGTACCTAAACTTACAAACTACTTATGAACTAGCTAATACTAAGGACGGCACAAATATCCATTCCCGAGGGGGGATTCGAACCCCCGACCGTTGTGGCCGTGCAGACCGTGACTGGCGCGCCGCAGTCCCCTCGGCCACCGCGGCCGGCATTAACTACACAGGCAACACGCAAACTGTAGGTACATACGTTAATGTATGTCTATGATGGAAAGGCCTGTATGCTGGTCAAATGGTGACATTGCATTGCCAGTTCCAAAATTACGACCGTGTGAATTCTTTGAATATATTTACGTAAAAATTATTTCAAAGGAAAATCCAATTTATGTAGCTTCCTTTCTGATTTTCGTGTAGGACTATCCTCATTACTTTTTGAGTTCGTTATGTTTAGGAATGCGTAGAAAACGCCATAGTACAGGAAAGAACAAACCGAGGAGATGTTAGTTACATAGCACACCAAATAACTAACAGATGCCGATGCTTCGCTTTTTCATTTTCATAGCTGTGGTGAAATACACTACAACAAGAGGTACAATTTTACTTACGGCATCGGCGTAGTGTACTGATGTTGGCAACGGCTGTTCCATTCTTTTTGAAAATCGGTCATGTAGAATGAGGGGCATAATTCATCATGTTGGTAATCAAATAAATAATTAGTGCTTGTGCCGTCAGTAAATTAATGATCCTCATCAAGTGAATATTTTGATGCCAACGATAGCACACTAAACTGCCGGCACTTCAAGTAAAATAGTACCTATATTTCACTCTGCAGCCAAAACTACACATCGCAAACGAATAGCGTTTGTATGTAGTAGGAGGTATCAGTCTCGCATTGTGCACTATGGTGGTAGAGGGTTGATAGCGACAAGGGGGTGGAAGATATGGGAGTTGAAAGTTACCGACTTACATAAAATTCTTTGTGTGTGTGTCAATATTTTGCACTTCAGCAAAAACTACACAAAGGAGACAAACTGTCTCCCTATGTTGTTGTAGTACAAAGAATCCCGTTGTACACCATAAAAGTTCCGTGTTGATAGCTGTAAGAGGATTGAAGATATAGTGGTTAAAAGTCATCAATTTATATAAAATTGGGACTGAAGACGAGAGATTACTTTTGACACTAAGATAGCAAAGAGGTTGTATGCAGCGAAACGTGATGCTCATTCTTTAGTTGATTTTCTGCAACAAGCTTATGAATAAAGAAAAATACGTGCATATTACAGTTTCAAAAGTAAAACTACCAAGAAAGATTCCAAGGCTTAAGAAAGAAATTTCGCGTTCTCGATCCGTTTCTGAAAGATAGAAAAAGGCGCTGAAAAGTGAATCTTCAGGCACTAGGAACTTGAAATTTGTGACGTTGTTTATCTTACACTTAGGCATCAGCGATTTATCGATATTCCCATCCCAAAGAGGATAAATAAGGGACGAACTGGTTTTTGAACATACGTTGCTATTAAGACAATTTTGAAGCAAGAAATATAAAACTTAGGATTTAGATTTTGGATTGGAATTTTAAAAACATGTATTTCGATATTTTTCGAAATTCAACCGTTAAACGGGTGAAATAAGGGAAAATCTTTTAAGACTATTTTGATGCTACAAATTCGAAAATTTGGATTTGGAACCATGGTTAGAATTTAAAAAAATATCTGTTTCGGGATTTTTTTAATTCTGCCATCAGTGGTGCAATAGGGGGTGGCAAGTTGTATCAAAATACTTGACTAGGAAAGCTTTTTTAAAACTAAATCTATGAAAATTTATATTTAGTAGAACAAACAACCAATTGCTCCCTCTCCTGAAAAAATAGCGACCCGCTGTTATGTTCCCTGTGGAGCCAACTGCAATGTCCTGGATCTTGACCTTGTAATGGGTCCTCTGTATGGCAGTTCTGGAGAATCCTTCCCTTCTCCGCGATTATCGACGACAGACGTTCCTGTCGTGGCTTCATCAGTATCATTACCGTCCTTAGTCCTTGAACAAGAAGCCATTACATCTATCTGCTCTCCAGGATCGTAGTAAGGCTTCATGCGCAGGAGGTGAACAATGTCTCTTCGTTTTTGTCGTTTCGACGAAGGCTCATCATCCTCAACTTCGTATGTGACGTCTGACAGGCGGCGTATGACACGATACGGACCAAAGTATCGCTTCAATAACTTTCCTGACAGTCCAACCTTCCGTACAGGGGTAAAAATCCATACCAGATCTCCTGGGCTGTACACAACAGGTCGGTGCTTGTCGTTATACCGCTGACGGTCCTTCTCCTGGGCGTCCAGTGTCCGTATGCGAGCCAGCTGCCTTGCTTCTTCGACCCTGGTGATGAGCTGTTTAACATAGTCATCCTGAGTGTCGTCCGGTTGGAACGGGAACAGCGAATCCATTGTCGTCTCAGCTTCACGGCCATGGAGCAGAAAAAACGGCGTGAAACTTGTGCTATCTTGTCTTGGGGTATTATAAGCAAATGTCTCGACTGGCAGTATTGCATCCCAATCGTTCTGCACAACATCGACGTACATCGACAGCATATCTGCTAAAGTCTTGTTAAAACGTTCTGTGAGACCATTTATCTGAAAATGGTATGCAGTTGTCATTCTGTGGACAATGTCGCACCGTGACATTACCTCTATTACTAGTTTTGACTGGAATACTTTCCCACTATCAGATATCATGACGTGGTGCTCCATGCTTCAAAATAAAGTCTTCTACAAGCATTTTTACGATCTCTGGAGCTTCTGCAGTCGGCACAGGTTTGACGACAGCGTAGCGTCTGAGGTAGTCAGTGCAGACTATTATCCAACGGTTACCGGTTGTCGACTTCGGGAACCTCCCTAAAAGATCGATCCCAACTCGGTGGAATGGAGCTGCTGCCGGCGGAATCGGTACGAGACGCCCTGGAGGTAATTGCGGTACATGCTTCCGTCGCTGGCACTCTTTACAGTGACTCACATAGTGCTTGACAGATCGGTAGAAACCTTTCCAGTAATACTACGTCTGATGACCGGGTATTGGAGCATCGTGGAAATACTTGAGAATAGCTGGCTGCAGATGAGCTGGAACGACCAGTAGCCATTTGGGGCCCAGTGGATTGTGGTTGCTCTTATACAAAGTTCCGTTTCTAGGTTGTAACTCTCCATTGGTCGGTTCTCCTTTCTCCAAGGCCTCTGTGGTTTTTAATAGGGCTGGATCTTCCCTCTGTTCAGCTGTAACATCACCTAATTCAGTGAGGGCTGAAATTTCATTCATACTGTTCTGTTCCACTATGGATTCCTCGAAAGACAGTCGGCATCCTTGTGTTTGCCGTGGTTCTTCAATGCCACTGTGAGTCGTATTTAGTGTCCATCTTGCTAGTCGACCTGATGGATCCTTCAAGCTAGTCATCCAAGACAAAGAATGGGTGGTCTGTCACGACGGTGAATGGTTTGCCGAATAAATACGGCCGGAACTTGTTGATAGCCCAGATAACTGCGAGACATTCTTTCTCAGTCGTAGTTTATCTCGGACTTTTAAAATACATAGGCACCAATCCCATAACCACTGGCGTCTGTGTGAAGTTCAGTTTCTGCATTCTCGTCGTACAAGGCTAGAACTGGTGCGGAAATAAGAACCTCCTTAAGTGCCCAGAAAGGTTTTTCTTTAGTTTCATCCCAGTAAACCTTGGTGTCTCCTGCGGAAGATCTTACAATGGACGTGCCATGTTAAAAAATCTTTTTATGAAATGTCGGTAGTATGAGCACAGCGCGAGAAAACGTCTCACATCATGAATGTGCTGAGGAGTTGGAAATTCTGTGACTGCCCTTACTTTTTCTGGATCAGGACGGACACCAACTCCGTTGACTAGGTGCCCCAGGATTTTTATCTCCATCAACAGGTTTTTTCCTTACATTGTGACCTAAAGTAGCTTCAGGAAAGTTGAACTTCCTAGCGGCGCCTTTAACAAGCTTACCATTTCTTACACGCTGCATTGCCTCTTTCAGTGTTTCCTCGCTCCATTTCTGTCTCCCTGCGTTCTTTATGAACTGTATAATTCATCATCTTAACCGCAGTCTACATTTTGAATTTAGACTTATACATGCACACAGTCTTACATAGCAAATTCATTAAACCGTTATTAAACATCAGTCAATCCACAAGGTTTAAGAGGAATCAACTCATATTCATTAATGTAAAAGTATTACTTGCATGAAACTTATATAAACCGCAGGAAAAATTGTCACAGAAACAGGATCCACATCCTACCCTCTGTTGTCAACAAACCAAAATGACCGAGCAGTTCTGTTTCAAGAGACACGACTGCAGAGCGCGCTAAGGAAGCGGTGCCATAGTGCACGTTAGGTTAGATTAGATTAATACTTGTTCCATAGATCATGTATACGACATTTCGTAATGATGTAGTTCGTGTCAGTTCAGTAAATGTTGTCTACACTTGACAATCAATATTTTTTAATATAATTTTTTTTTTTTTTTTTTAAGTTTTATCTAAAAATTTATTTACATTGTAGAAGGAGTTTCCAATTAGAAATTCCTTTAATTTCTTTTTAAATACTACTTGGCTATCTGTCAGACTTTTGATGGTACTTGGTAAGTGACCAAAGACTTCTGTGGCAGCATAATTCACCCCTTTCTGAGCCAAACTTAAATTTAACCTTGAATACTGAATGAAATCCTTTCTCCTAGTGTTGTAGCTATGCTATTACTTTTGAATTGCGTCGGATTGTTAATAACAAATTTCGTGAGTGAATATATATATATTGTGAAACTAGAGTGAAGATCCCCAGATCCCTAAATAAATGTCTTCAGGATGCTCTTGGGTGGGCTCCAGCAATTATTCTGATTACACTCTTTTGTGCAATGAATACTTTTTTTACTCAATGTTGAATTGCCCCAGGATGTGATCCCATATGAAAGCAGTGAATGAAAATAGGCGTAGTAAGCTAATTTACTGAGATGTATATCACCAAATTTTGCAATGACTCTGATAGCATAAGTAGCTGATCTCATACGTTTCAGGAGATCTTCAACATGTCTCTTCCAATCCAGTCCCTCGTCAATGCAAACACCTAAAAATTTTGAATATTCTACCTCCGCTACCGATTTATGTTCAAAGTCTACATTTATTAATGGTGTCATGCCATTTACTGTATGAAACTGTATCTATTGGGTTTTATCAATCTGTAGATTTATCGGGAAAATTAAGAATTCGTCATCTTACACCCCTCGTCAGCTTACCCCACGTTTCGCTGTCCATCTACATCAAAATAAAATAAGAGAAATCAGATCGAAGACGGAAAGATTTGGGTGTTACTTTTTCCCGCGAGCTATTAGAGAATGGAACCGCAGACATCTACATCTGCATCGGGTACCCTGCAAATCACATTTAAGTGCCTGGTAGAGGGTTCATCTAACCACCGTTATACTATTTTATCTCCCATTCCATTCTCGAATAGCGCGCGGGAAGAAAGAACACCTGAATGTCTCCGTTCGAGCTCTGATTTCTCGTGTCTTAATCTGATGATCATTTCTACCTATGTAAGTGGGAGTCAATAATATTTTTTACATTCGGTCGAGAATGTTGACGATTGTAGTTTCGTAAGTAGCCACCGCCACAGCGATAAGTGCCGTTGTTGTAATGATTCCCATCCCAGAGCCTGTATCATTTCCGTAACGCTGTCTCCCCCGTATCGTGACAATACGAAACGAGCTGCCCTTCTTTGTACTCTTTCGACGTCCTCCGTCAAACACTCATGATAAGGACGGCGCTACGACCGGCAATCCCGGGCTTAGCTTAGAGACAGCTCCAAAGGAACGGTTCACACGGGTGAACTTAAGAACTGGGGAGTTACATACGAGGATCTGCAGTTCACTTAGGCGCTCCTAGTCGGTCTCGTTCGGCGGTCCAGGTCCGGCTCGCCGGAATGGTTGCGGCGACTTTGAGTCCCAGGAACTACTACGCGGCCGTTCCAGTTCCAGTTCCAGGCAAGACGCACGGCCGGTCCCGTTCCGTTCACTCTGCTTGAGTTCCAGCTGACTGCTCGGTATCGACAAGCGTAGTGTATACAGTTTCTTTAGTAGTTCTGTTGCACGTTTTAAGGGGTTCTGCCAATAAAACGCAGTCTCTGGTTTGCCTTTCCCACGACAGTATCTACGTGTTCTTTCCAGTTTAAGTAGAGAAATATGATAAAAGCGTGCATCTTCAATAAAAAGGCTAAAGAGCTCAGTAATCTCGCTCTCAAGTCTCGCAACTTGTCCAATCGTCGAACACTAAAAACCATCTCTTCCCCGAAGAGGTACTTGATGTGCATCTTCATGTTTTCGCGGCGCAATGACTGTTCAAAGAAGTTTCGGGCGTGCAGCCGCATAAAGTTTTCTTCTTCTAATATTTCGGCTGAGAAACGTTCAGCCATCTTCAGAGACGAGTCGAAGACTGACGCTCCAGCACACGCTTCGTCCTTATATACGCGCGGGCCGCGCTACTGCGCATGCGACCACAGATACAACAAGGCGCCAAAGACGTTACTCGGTGGCAAGGAAGTACACGTATGTGTAAATTATGTCTGTGGCTGTGTGGTCGATTACTGTGGAGAAATCGATGTATTATGATAAAAGCGGTTCGATGAACCCTGCGCTATGCACTTGGATGTGTCTTGCAGAGTATTTATGCAGACGTAGAGAGATGTATAGAGCGTGGCGACTGTCTGTGTGGGGCTGGTATGAAGAGCTCGTGGTCCGCTGTCAGCTGGGTCAATGGGCTGGAGTGCGGCTAGCAGCTGGCGTTATTGGCGGCTGCCCCCGGCGATGGAGGCGCGCGGCTGACCCCCGGCCTAGACTACACGGCCGCTACCCGCCCATTTCTCTCACTTTAGGCATTCAGCGCGACAGCGGCCAGCCGGTGCACTCGTACAGTTCCGTATAGCAGGGGTCGACGAGCGCGGACGCCCGCGGGCGCTCACGGTGCAGTGCCAACACACAGACCAAACGCCAGCGCGTCACGTGGCGCCCAACTCTCGATACTTCTGAATCGCCGTATTTATACCACTACTAGCTGAGAAACCCAGCGTTGCTTGTGTTAGAATATATGGCATGAGAGACAGCTTGAGCATTATTCTAAATATTCATTTGTTAGCCTATCGGCCTTTTCATCTTTGTCTCTGTTGATCGTCGGTAAAGTGTGATTGAGGAAAACGCGCCGAGAAGTTAAAAACTTATATATTTGATATTATGCGTCGTTATTCTCAATTTTGTTACACATTGCAACAGCAGCGCCGAAAGTGGCTGGCAAATTACATTTCTGAAAACGAAATTGGATAAGTGCGAATATTGATTTGTAACAGTTTTCACAAATATCTTCTTGAATAGGAATTTGGAATGAATTGTAAGACTGCGTGAATCGTGAGGCTCTATACAAAGAGTTTCGCGTGAAAGTGCTGGTCATAATGAGATGTGACAACAACGGATGTATCTGATTCGGTAAAATTTTACTTTCTATCCTGGCGGGCTCGTGTTTTTATGTTGGCAACATCAATAACACGATATAAAATCGTTGCAAACATGACCTGCTGTATGCTTGATTTCACGAAATAATATTTGCGTGTCACGCGATTGGCTTATGACGATGTCACATGATTCTCGTTATTCAACATCTGTTGCCAACATTATCACAGGAGGCCGCCGGGATATGAGTAGGACTACGTCGCATAGTTTCTCTTGACCCAGCTGTCAAACGATAACACCTTTCACAGCAGAGTGTGTGGCGGCTATATGTATCAGAGATCACTGATTAGCACAGACCAGTGAGCTTACTGGCACAGGCATATCAATACTATGGCCTAAGAGACATTCATTAATGTATGTCTGTGTTTCCACCACGCTTCCACGACAGTGATCAATGTTCCACGAGTATTTTTATCTTTGAGTCTATCTGGATTTTTATCTTTGTTTTGCGTCTCTGTTCATAGTCGGTAATGTGTGGTTGACGGAAACATGTGATCTATTTAAAAAAATCGCGTATTTGATATTCCTAGTCGTTATTAAAGTCTGAGAGGACCGCATTGTCTGACGATTGAAAGAATAAACAGATTATGACTCGTACCGTAAGGTTCATAAGTAACAGAGTAAATAGCTTTTCCTAAGAGTATTTATTGCATATTTTGCGAATTTTTGCTCGTCACACTCACCCACTGCCACGCACCGCGACCAAACTCCCTTACTAACATCATTAGACCAAGGGCTATCTACCACCACAACCACGAGTGGATTGCAGTATGTGGTCATGCAGAAAAGTCTGTCAGCACGTACGCCTTTTATATATAGATATAGATTTGGATTGTTTCCGAGTTTAAGGGTATAAGGAACGCCCTATGCTTACAATGTTAAATTGAGCTAAAATTAGGAACATTTTCTCATTTGTTATTTGGACGATACTCTTGAATTTTTCACAGAAAGCAGAGATATGTTCTGCTTTTATGCTGAATTATTAATTTTGAAAAAAATAATGTATAGTTTTTCAGATATTTTATTTTTTGTAAATGTAAAAAGAAGTTATACATTTTAACAAGTATTTTAAAATTTACATCCATTAATACAAAATAAATGGATGTAAATTTTAAAATACTTGTTAAAATGTAGCGTAGTGTATGCTAAAATTTACATCCATTAATACAAAATAGTGCGCCTCGGTTGCACAGTGGTAGAGTGCCAGACTACAAATCCGAAGGCCGCGGGTTCGATCCCCGCCAGGTCCTAGGATTTTTATCTGTCACTTTCCACTTCTTTCACCTCTGGCATTATTGCTCATGTGAAAAATACCGAGTAGCACCGTGGTTCGGAACCCACGTTTAAACTGTAGGTCCCCCTATAACTGGCTGGGTAACTCAGTTCGAAGGTCGGAGGAAGGCAACGGCATACCACCTCCAAACAGGACCGTGCCTAGTAAAGCACTGTGGTGTTCAAACCAATCTTCGGATTGTTGACTGTTTTTTCTTTTTTAATACAAAATAATTCCACATATCTTTTAATTCAGATATATTAGAATGTCTTAAGGAACAACTACAGAAAATTTGATTTTTCTACTATAAATAGGCCCTGAGAAAATGTACCTTATACACAAAAAAACTAAAGTTACGAGAAATTAGCTTCAAAGTTTTTACTTCAGTACAAGCCTGCTCCATAGCTTGTATCATCAGAATCGTCCAACAGCTTCCTCTTGATGGCTCTCCTATGCTGTCTAGCCATCTTTGAATATACTTTTATGGCATTGTCTGAAGAACTAAGCCGTTCCTTGTCGAAACAAAGCATAGCTGCAGCAGTTCATAGTCCAACACAGAGCCCTAACTTCTGCAGATCTTTGCACTTTGTTATATTTGCCCTGATTGAGTGAGGAAACAGCATCATTAACGCCAAAGTGAAGTGTGTTTATACCCACAAACACAGTTTTAGGTAGTTTATTCCATATCACATGGTTCACACACTCATTTGGATTTTGAATCCGGCCATGAAGACATTTCTTTAGTAGACTAATATCTGCGAGGTCTCGGAATATTGGTTTTATTTCATCCATTATGGCAGGTGGCAGGCGATGAGGGTGATTGTATTGTTTCTTAGTTATCTTGCCTCTGTTGTACTTGCACCAACTATCTTCTCCTTTTGGACACAGTCCATGTTGGGGATTCTCAATGTGGCAGCAGTATCATTCAATGTGTCACTACCATTGTTGAGGTTAGTCGCTACTGGGACATCAGATACTGATAAAGGTGAATCAGACGAATTCTTAGTACACTTTACTTTCTTGTGCCAATGTACACGCTTTCTAAATACCTTCAGACTAGGTCTTGGTATGTTGAAGGAAGGAAAACTCAGTGACTTCTCCACATACGACTTTCACAACAATGACATGGATATCCTCACAAAGGAAACAATACAAATGGTGCAGAATCTCTTGTCAACTGTCTAGCAGTGTAGCCAACAGAAAATCTAACTCTCTTGTACTCAATTATATCTCTGGCAAGGCATGGCTGTCAATATCAGGTATATTTCGCGTCTCACATACAAGGTGCGGAACATCGTGTGTCGAAATTATTTTAAAAAATTATTTAAAATAGTTCTATTCACGTCATCCAAATATTTTATACATGGTTTTAAACGGGAGAGTCTAAATTTTTCGAAAATGCATTTACACAAAAGTCGATTTTTTCATCGAAAAACTCATTCCGTATACCCTTAACTTGCCTTCAATTACAGTACACCCCTTGTAAGCAACAACTCCATGCAACTTAAACACGCTATAAATAAATGATACTGAATATAAGTTCTCGCCACTGGCTCTGGAGTATCGCGACTGTTTCTTCAGCATTTTGTCCGTCTTCATCGGATGGCAGTCCCGCAATATCTGTTGCTTACCGTAGGGGAACACTACAAAGAGACGACCGCTCTCTTTGTACTTCTCTCAGAAAACTGAATCTGTTGAACAACGCTCATTTTTTATAGACTTGGTGCTGCAGAACCTGAGGGTAATTGTTCTTGTCGAACTGTTTTCCAGTACTTATCTCTCATGTCTTTCCACCTCTTCTTACACAGGCAGCCTAAAAAAAGAAGTTCAAATGTTTGTAGAGCTTATGGGACCTAACTACGGGGTCATCAGTCCCTAAACTTACAAACTGCTTATGAACTAGCTAATACTAAGGACGGCACACATATCCATGCCCGAGGGGGTATTCGAACCCCCGACCGTAGTGGCCGTGCAGACCGTGACTGTCGCGCCGCAGACTGCTCGGCCACCGCGGTCGGCAGCCTAAAACAGAATTATATATATACAGTGTTGGGAAAAGTGCTCAAAAACGTAATTGATTCAATTACAATTCCTCGAAAAAATATATAAGTACAAATTACTTTTTCAAAAAGTAATTGGTAAAATTACAATTACTTTGTAGTTTGGTGAAATTTTTGACGTAACTAAAAACGAAGTAGGACTGCATAGAGCAAAAATGAAATACATTCAAATAGAATAGATTGCTCAACACTAAAAATAATAAAAATAAAAAAAGAAATAAATAAAAATAAATAAATAAAATTAAATAAAATAAAAAAAAGTCCCCACATCAACCTATTCAGGTCCACTTTATTCCTGCCTTATCCAACCCCCGCTATCATATCTAACGACTGGTACTGGTATATTATTCCACAGACAAAATCCAACACTAGTTTGTCCACAGTGCTTTGGCTTGTCGAGCTATTTGCAAAGCGAAGTGTCTATTGTACCTTCTTTCCACCGCTACTTCCAGGTTGAATATCGCGCTTTCGTTTCTTCCCTAGCTGCAAAAAATTGTCCCATTTCAGCTGGGTGAATCCTCTACAATGGAAATAAAGATTTCGTGATTATTTGTAAAACTTATGTTTTGCAATTTGTTGTATGTTTACCAGTTATATCGTTTCCTTAGCGTAGTGTTGTATTTCTCGGAAAATTGTATCACTTGGGAATACAATGTACAACTTTAAAATTACGTCTTATATTTTCAGATAGCTTACCTATATATGTTTCCTTAAGTTCGAAGCTGTACTCCATGCAGATTTCAAAAATTTATTACCCTGGCAGAGTTTACGTCTTACACTCATGTTTTCGTTTTCTGCACCCCACTTAATTCAAAGTAATTTCGTAAGTATGGGAACGTAAACCCTCTAGCATCCAATTGACTTAACGCAGTCTCATTGCTTCCTCCATTGAAGGCCATGCTGCACGTGCACCAATGTCCGTAAAACAAATAGACGTGCACTGTAAACCCAACACAGAAAGAAAGAGAAGCAATAAACAACTTGCCCCCTCGCTCAAAGCAAAGAACCTCCGAGCATAGATACTACTATGCCCGAAACAAGGAACGAATGATTGCGCCAAAGAACATCGAAGTGACAGGCCTTTCACCGACTGCGAAATACGTACAAAAGAGAACGACTTGTTTTAAAGTAACGATGCCAGCATTGTAACGATTACTTTCCTATTCGAATAAGTAAATTACAAGTATAAATTACATTTTCTAAAGTGTATCGATTACAAGTAAAACTTACAGAAAATGTAATCGTTTTGAATTGCTTTTACTCAATTACTTACCATCACGGTATGTATATTTGCTTGTTAATTAGCAAAACAAACGCTATTTGTGTTTGATGTAGTAACAATAATTACGGTTTGTACTGCACCTTTTCAGCTACAGGTGAGAGTTTTGTGTCCCATGAGTACGGTTTTCGGATATCAGAAAGCTACGTGAGCATCTTAGTTCGTGAAACATTAGAAGCTATGTGCAAACACTTGGTACCTATCCTCGATCTCGAGAATCTTTTTGGAAAAGTGCAAAAGAGTTCTACATACTTTGGAGTTTCCCTAACTGCTGTGCTGCTAATGATGGGAAACACATAAAAACTAAAATCAGGTGTCTTGCCTACGGCGGAAAATCCCCACCATTTATCCAACCAAGCACGGAAGAAAGAAGAACAGCAACCTCCAAAGATGATCATAACAACACGATGTCCTGAAAAAAGTGGTTCTCTTTTTTGGAAATACAAACGCTACTTCTCCATAGTACTTTTGGCTTTAAAACTTGTATCCATTCTGGATGTGTGGAACCTGCGGCTGTGATGATTAAAGAAATCAGGAAATACAGCAACCAGTCACTTTTCTTATGTATTTATTCAC
Source organism: Locusta migratoria (assembly GCA_026315105.1). Taxonomy (NCBI): domain Eukaryota; kingdom Metazoa; phylum Arthropoda; class Insecta; order Orthoptera; family Acrididae; genus Locusta; species Locusta migratoria. The sequence continues at coordinate 40,190,306 of CM048754.1, read as the reverse complement.
CAGGACCGGTTTCGAACTGCCTGGCAGTTCATCATCAGGTGGTATACATTTTTATTGGTTGTTCACAACGTTGTGCACTCGTTTAGCTGTGGTGAGATAGAAAATGATGCGTGAGCTATGTGTTTGCCATTACATTACGATATTTACAACTTTAAATCGTTCTCTAAACAGCTACTTACAGTTGGTTCACTCTGCTGTTTGACGATCGATGGTTTTTCAGGCATTTAAGATATAATGAAGTGCCTGTATTCGAATACTATGAATTATCTGGACAGAATGATCTATTGACTCAATGTCAACACGGATTTAGAAAATATCATTCATGCGAAACACAATTAACTCTTTACTCACACGAAGTGATTAGTGCTATCGACAAGGGTTCGCAAATCGATTCTGTATTTCTTGATTTCCAGAAGTCTTCTGACACCGTACCTCACAAACGGCTTTTAATCAAAATAGCATGGTTATGGTATATGCCCCAAATTTGCGACTGTATAGGGGATTTCCTGTCAGAGAGGACACAGTTTGTATTCATCGATGGCAAGGCATCGACTAAAACAGAGGTGATATCGGGCGTTCCACAGGTTAGTGTTATTGGTCCCCTGCTGTTCCTTATTTACATAAACGATTTAGGGTAAAATCTAAGTAGCTCTCTTAGGTTGTTTGCAGATGACGCCGCCATTTACCGTCTAGTAAAATCATCTGAAGATCAAAACCAACTGCAGAACGGTCTAAATAAGATATGACTATGGTGTAAAAATTGGCAATTAACTCTAAATAACGAGAAGTGTGAAGTCGTCCACATGAGTACGAAAAGAAATCCGTTAAACTTTGTTTACAAGATAAGTCAATCAAAAGTGAAGGCCGTAAACTGCACAAAATACCTAGGAATTACTATTACTTCAGACGTAAACTGGAAAGAACAGGTAGATAATGTCGTGGGAAAGGCGAACCAGAGACTGCGTTTTATTGGCAGAACCCTTAAAAGACGCAACAGAATTACTAAAGAGACTGCATACACTAAGCTTGTCCGTCCTTTTTTGGAGTATTGCTGCCCAGTGGGGGTTCCTTATCAGGTGGGTTTGACGGAGGACATCGAAAGAGTCCAAAGATGGGCAGCTCATTTTATATTTGTCAAAGATCACAGTTGATGCACAGATATTATTTTAAACGTATTTACCAGTTACAGTTTTAATAGTTAACGTCTTCATACATTTTTATTTACATTATTCTCTTACGGTGGTGGCTTTTTTATTTCTTAATACTTCAATGAAGAAAATGGTAGCACTAATGTTACGTTTGAAGAAAAATCTGTAGGCTGCATTTATGAGATTAAACATATATGGTTGTAGTAGCATTTGAGAATGGCATGGGGAAACGGGAGGGGGTTAGGTGTTATGAGATCTAAGTATATGTATGTGTGTTTGGTTGTTTCAGGCTTAAAGAGTCTTTAAAATTTTTGTAGAAGGAATTGTTTGCCAGTTCTGTTTGTTCATTTAAGAAGGTGTGTGGTGCTCTGTTGTTACGGATGAAAATTTCTGTTCTAAAAGGTCCATCTTTATTCCTTTGTCTGCAGTGTGTAGTATTTGCAGATTGGTTTTTTATGTTTGTAATGGAATGGCTGTTTTCAGCCAGATGGGCAAAGCGTGACTTGTTTAAAATTTTTTAACGGAGTGTGTCCATATGTTCTTTGTATCATATTTCAAAATTCCTTCCTGTTTGTCCTATATAGTAGTATGAGCAGCTGTCACATGTTAATTCGTATATGCCAGATTTTTGAAAAGGTGTGTTGGTTGATTTAGTGTTGTGAACTATTTTGTTTTGTATTTTATTGTTTGTGTGGAAACATATTTTGACATTGTGTGGTTAAAAGGGCTTTTTCAAGCTGATATGTTTTCGACAAAAGCCATTGGGATATATTTGGATTGTTCTGCTTTTGATGGCTGGATTATAGGCACTGTATGATTGGTTTTCAGTCTCTTGTATAATTTGTCAACTATTGGTTGACGCGAACTGTAAGTTCCTTGCAATAGACGTCGGTTCATAAGTTACGGGAAGGAAGGAGATAGTGGCGTGTTTGATAAATCAGCGATGTCAAAAATGATCACAAACGGAGATGTATTTCCAGCAGATGAAGATCTTCCATTGACTCAGATGAAGATGCCATTTGTCACAGTTGGCAACTGAGGCACTCCGCTTGGGAAAGCATCTTATGAAGCCCTTCACCCGCACGGCTGCCCAGGAAGGTAAAGCAAAAGCTACAAATCGTAGTTTCAGAAAATGCTTTAGGACTTTTGTGTCAGGTATTTAGGCTGTTTTACACAAATGCGAATCTAAAACCTAACACTTGTGAAACTCGTTACAGCCTGTTGCTGTCTACACAATCTCATCAGGGAGGCCTATTTAGAAGAAACAAGACGACCTTTTTATTAAGTTGACAATGACATCAGTTCACCACAAAACATTACTACGGTCACTGGAGGAGGGGGCTTGTCCGATGCTGAAGGGTTTCGGGGAAGAGATACATTCGAGAATTACTTCTGCAAACCAACAAACCAGTGATTGCAATTGTGGAAGGAGGTAAGGCTCTAGTAAAGGAAATAATTTATAGTTCCTGCTCACAACTGCTATTGTTGCAATTATTTGCCGATAGAAAGAAGGAATGTATTTGAGACCCACCCCAAGGATAAAGTCACAAGGAAATGAATCAATTGCTGTTTCAAATCACAATTTATTGAATCAAATGGTAAGTAATATCAAATATAGATATGAATAGGGCAGTCAAACATATACTTTAAGGAAGAACAGCTTCTTCAGTTGTTGTTGTTGTTGTTATTGTTGTGGTCTTCTTTCCGGAGACTGGTTTGATGCAGCTCTCCACAATACCCTATCCTGAGCAAGCCTCTGCAACTCCACATAAGAACGGCAACCTACGTCTGTCTGAATCTGCTTACTGTACCCATCTATTGGTCTTCCTCTGCGGTTTTTACCCAGAAACACTTCCCTCCAATGCTAAATTCACGATTCCTTGATATCTACAGCATTCTCCTGTAGCACCACATTTCAGAAGCCTCTATCCTCTTCCTGTCCGCACTGTTTATCGCCCATGTTTCACTCCCATACAAGGCAACACTCCACCGAAGCGCCTTCAGAAAGAACTTCCTTAGGCTTAAATCAATATTCAATGTTAACAAATTTCTCTTTTTCAAGAACGCTTTTCTAACCATTGCCATTCTGCATTTTATATCCTCTGTACTGCGACCATCATTTGTTATTTTACTGCCCAAGTAATAAAACTCATCTACCTCCTTTATTGTTTCGTTACCTAATCTAATTTCTTCAGCATCACCTGATTTTCTTAGACTGCACTCCATTACCCTAGTTTTGCTCTTGTTAATGTTCAATTAAGATTTATTAAGGGGATACATAAATGAAAGAAAAGCCAAATTAAATATGTTTGAATAAATAAATGAATCAACAAGATGTTTTTTAAAGGGAAGCCGCATTCAGAAAATTTAAAATGTAAACTGCAAGATCACTGAAGGAAAAATTTTATTTTAAACAAGTCTTGCTCTCATTTAAGAAAAACTTCATACAGATTGAATGGTTTACTAGTGTTGGAATCAATTGTTAACAATTTAAAAAACTTGGCCCCTCTTGGGAAAACTACTTAACCGCAGGAAAATTTGCTTGTATAAACAACACATGTACGACAATTAAATCAATAAATGGGGCAATTTCAAATACACAATTCAAGATCCCGCATAAATAACCAAAAGGCCACAAGCGTGGGCAAGTTTCAAAACACGTTAAGAAAACAAGAAATGTTATAAGGCTCAGTTAAAAGTGACACCTTAACTCATAGTTCAGTAGTAACAACGTGACTCACCAGTCAATACAACAGTGACAGGAAAACAGCTTACACAGGTACTCAATAAAATACAACCAAGTTAAGAAGGGCTTTCCCCCTTTAGTAATAAAAGTTACCAAATGAAAGTAAGGGTAAGCCACCACTGTGGCGTAAAACATGCCTTAATTTAAAAGGAAACAAACATCTGAACAGCTGATTCTAATAGAAACTGTCCTAGGATAACTGACCACGCAAGGAACCGTGCAAGGTAAACATGACGAAAGGTAATTTCCAAAACAATTATACTAAATGACACAGGTGAGGCAGCCGAGCCAGTAACATACTAATTTGAAGTCAACCGGTATGGATGGTAAACGACTATAGTTTAACGGTACTCGCTAAAGACGGGCAACACAATTGCTGCCAAATCAACACTTCAGGTAGTATAATCCAGAGAACCCGGGATGAATCGCTATCTCGATGGAACAGGTACTTAAATAACACCGATAGATGAGCATATGCAGAGTAAGAACAAGTTTTAAACTCAGTGCCAAAGAATCAAAATACGCCTCGTACTCGGGCAGCTACCTCTGCATCTACATGGGATGCTCTGCAAATCACATTTAAGTGCCAGGCAGAGGATTCATCGAACCACAATTATACTATTTATCTCCCATTCCATTCTCCAATAGCGTGCGGGAAGAAAGAACACCTCAATCTCTCCGTTCGGGTTCTGATTTCTCGTATTTTATTCTGATGATCATTTCTACCTATGTAAGTGGGAGTCAACAATATATTCTCGCATTCGGAGGAGAATGTTGGCCCACGCCGCAGCGATAAGCGCCGTTGTCGTAATGATTCCCATCCCAGATCCTGTATCATTTCCGTAACGCTGTCTCCCCTGTATCGTGACGGCACAAAACGAACTGCCCTTCTTTGGACTCTTTCGATGTCCTCCGTCAAAATCACCTCATAAGGGTCCCACACTGGGCTGCAATACTCCAAAAATGGACGGACAAGCGTAGTGTATGCAGTTTCTTTTGTAGTTCTGTTGCATCTTTTAAGGGTTCTGCCAATAAAACGCAGTCTCTGCTTCGCCTTTCCCACGACATTATCTATGTGTTCTTTCCAATTTATGTCTGAAGTAATAGTAATTCCCAGGTACTTTGTGGAGTTTACGGCCTTCACTTTTGATTGATTTACCTTGTAAACAAAGTTTAACGGATTTCTTTTCGTACTCATCTGCACGACTTCGCACTTCTCATTATTTAGAGTCAATTGCCAATTATTATACCATACTGATATTTAGATCGTTCTGCTGTTGGGTTTGATCTTCAGATGATTTTACTAGACGGTATCATCTGCAAACAACCTAAGAGAGCTACTTATATTTTCCCCTAAATCGCTTATGTAAATAAGGAACAGCAGAGGACGAATAACACTACCCCGTGGAAGCTCTGTTTAGTTGATTACTACAAACTGTGTCCTCTCTGAGAGGTAATCCCCTATCCAGTCGCAAATTTGTGGCGATATAGCATAACCCACGCAATTTGATTGAAAGCCGTTTGTGAGGTACGGTGTCAAAAGCCTTCTGGAAATCAAGAAATACTCAATCGATTAGCGAACCCTTGTCGATAGCACTCATCGCTTCGTGTGTGTATAGAGCTAGTTGTGTTTCGCATAGTTTGTGAGCAGATACCCTATTTTCTATGATGATAAGTACACAGATTTTACAAATTTGATGGCGAAGGATAGGGTGTGGAAGACGATAGGAGCAAGTAAGGTAAGTTTTTTCAATTGCACTTAATCTGTTTAATTGGTACTGTGACACATAATTTTACAATATTAAAGCTGGAACAATACTGGGCCGTGTCGGCTGGTTTTCATTACGTTCTGGCGCCACTGATGGCTTGTAATACTTTTTCCTTCCCTCGCGAGCGTGACGCTCCCAACGATCGGCGCGCTATCTGTAACTTGTTTCGGCGGCCACCTCGCCGGCCGAGCGTGTTGTCGTTGGCTTGGCAGTGACGCAGGAGCAAAGACGATATAAAAACAACTAGACTCCCTAACGGCGCTGCTGTCGCGTCATAATTTGAACCTTCGCCCGGCCGCCATGTAGTGGCAAGCGTCACATAAACAGCAGTGTTGTTAGCTGGTAAATCGGATATTATTAGCTAATACTGTATATACATACGCAATTCATAGTCACGCCTGTACTGTTTGACTATGCAGTGCACATGAAACGCCGGCCGCGGTGGCCGAGGTGACTGAGGCGCTTCAGTCACGGTCAGCACGGCCACTACGGTCGGGGGTTCGAATCCCCCCTCGGGCATGGATATTTGTGCCGTACTAGTTCGTAAGTAGTTCATAAGTAGTTTGTAAGTTTAGGGACTGATGACCACGTAGTTGAGTCCCATAAGCTTTACAAACATTTGATTTTTTTGCACATGAAACACGATGGTGAAGAGGTGCTCAGCGTTTAAGTGCATAAATCAATTTAAGAAAGGAACAAAAAGAACGAATACTGCCTTCCCATTTATATTTCTCAGAAATACAAGTAGCCCTACTATTTGTGTTCAGAGAGAGTTACTTTTGCTTAACAGTCTGTTAGTCAAGACAATATAGGATTGAATGAAATAAATAACAGGCTTTTACAATACTGGTAACTCTTAAAAACGAGCTCCTTTAGGTAGTACTGGTCGACAGGAAGTTCAAAAAGTTCATTTTATGATTGTGTAAAATAACTATTGGCGTCACGAAATAGTTGCCTCACTGCAGTTAGAATTTTCGTTTATGAAATTAATATTAGCAACTTGTAACACAGAATTTAAAGGTCATCTGCTTTACATATAGGTATAACAACTGAAAGGGGTTTGCAGAACTGTGTATAGTTCCATATATGTATGACACATAGCCACAATGGATGCACATTGTGAAGGTGAACTCTATGGAGACAGTTGATGACTTTTGACCAGTTGACGTTACTGTAAGGTATTTGGCTTACAGCATTACAAACGCTAATATATGTGCTAGATGCCCTAATGCTAATGTTACGTGCACTTAGTTAAGAAAAAGTTATGGCATACTTCGTGTTCTTAAAAGAATTTGGTAGTTGCTGGTTGTTGTATTCACAAGGTAAGACAGTTATATATCTGATAGGGGTTTTCATTTTCACAGTCTATTTTTAACATAAGCTGTTTCAGGCAGCCTTATTTCAGACTTTTGCTGGTATAAAATATCTAAATATTGGTGAATGCAGTAGTCGTTCAAACAAAGTCGGAAACTGTGAAACTCTTCCGAAATTAATGTTTGAACAAAAGTTTCTCTAGTGTAGAATATACTGTCAAAGCGCCAAAAAACCGTGTCTGACTATAAATTCCGCTCATATGCTGTACTTAGAACGCTAAAAAACTAAATGTTATAATTCGGTTTAGTTAGGAAGATGAAAAGCCGTTGGCCGATTTGTAAACCGTATGTGTAATAGATTTACACACAACCGATAGTTGCTGTGTATTCAAAGAGTTTGAAGTTGAAACTTCCTGGCAGATTAAAATTGTGTGCCGGAACTCGAACCTGGGACCTCTGCCTTTCGCGGGCAAGCGCACTACCGACTGTGCTATCCCGACACGACTCACGATGCCGCCTCACAACTTTACTTCCACAAGTACCTCGCCTCCTACTTTCCAAACTTGCAGAGTGAAAGTTTCATTCAGGAAACATCCCTTGGGCTGTAGCTAAGCCATGTCTCCACCATATCCTTTCTTCCGGGAGTGCTACTCTTGTAAGTTTCGCAGGAGAGCTTCTGTGAAGTTTGGAAAATAGGAGGTGAGGTACTTGCGGAAGTAAAGTTGTGAGGCGGCATCGTGAGTCGTGTCGGGATAGCACAGTCGATAGTGCGCTTGCCCGCGAAAGGCAAAGTACCCAGGTGCGAGTCCCGGTTCCGGAACACAATTTTAATCTGCCAGGAAGTTTCATATCAGCGCACACTCCGCTGCAGAGTGAAAGATGTTTGTAGAGTCTATGGGACTCAACTACGGGGTCATCAGTCCCTAAACTTACAAACTACTTATGAACTACTTACAACTAAGGACGGCACAAATATCCATGCCCGAGGGGGGATTCGAACCCCAGCAGAGTGAAAGTTTCATTCTGCAGTTTGAAGATGTTTTGTTGTGATATATTTAAATGAGACAGTTTTCGCGACTTAAGTCGAATGAATACACACGCTAATGAAAAGAGTGTTGCGCACATTTAAAGTTGGCGCTGAAGTTTGCCACCATAATGGCCGCCGAGATTCTCTTCAATTTACCCGCTGTTCGCTGTCAGCCGCTTTCGGGAGTGAGGGGGCTTGCGCAGGAGAGACCTTACTGTTAGTCAACCCTGCCCTCGCTCATACTTTGAAGCGAGAGTGCGGCTACCATGGCTGGGAGATGGTTCTAGCGGAGTTTTAGGCGGGCACTTCTGGCGAGCTGGACAGCAACTTAAGTTCTCGTTCAACATCAGTTGGAACTGTGGTGGGACATTCCTGTGAAACTGTGATCAGTGTGAATCCGTGATAAAAAGGGAAAGCAAGCATTGACAGTGCCTTCTCTTGGTTCTTACTTGCCTTTAATTAGGAGTGTGGGTGATCACTGTGAACCTGCTTGGCATGGCACGGTGTGACACTCTCCCTGAGTCTTTCGACTCGAGTTTTGCTCGTCGTCGTGGCCATCGCAGTGCTGGCTATCTGCCTGGGGCGCGCGAGTCGTGTTGGCAGTGCGTTTGCCGCCATCCCTAGTCAATTTGCAGCAGGGTTTTGGAACATATCCTGTATTCACATATTATGAATTATCTCGAACTGAATGATCTATTGACCCATTATATTTAGAAAATATCGTTCATGCGAAACACAGAAGATGCAACAGAACTACTAAAGAAACTGCATACACTACGCTTGTCCGTCCTTTTTTGGAGTATTGCTGCCCAGTGTGGGATCCTTATCAGGTGGGTTTGACGGAGGACATAGAAAGAGTCCAAAGAAGGGCAGGTCGTTTTGTACTGTCACGATACAGGGGAGACAGCGTTACGGAAATGATACAGGATCTGGGATGGGAATCATTACAACAACGGCTCTTGTCGCTGCGGCGTGAACTACTTACGAAACTCCAATCGCCAATATTCTACTCCGAATGCGAAAATATATTGTTGACTCCCACTTACATACGTATAAATGATCAGGTGTTCTTTCGTCCTGCTCGTTATTCGAGAATGAAATGGTAGATAAATAGTATACCGGTGGTTCGATGAACCCTTGCTAGGCAGTTAAATGTGATTTGCAGAGTATCCCATTTAGATGTAAAACTGCTGGCATACTATTTCAAGTGTTCACGATGAAACTTTTACTCTTCTGCGTTGTGCGCTGATATGAAACTTCCTGGCAGGTTAAAATTGTGCGGCGGAACCGGGATTAGAACGTGGGACCTTTGCCTTTCGCAGTCAAGACATTTACCGTTTGAGCTATCCCGGCACGCTTCACGGTCCCTCCTCAGAACTCTACTGCTGCCAATACCTCCCTACCACTTTCCTGTCTTCACAGAAGTTCTCTGCGAGTTCTCCAGGTATTCCCCAATGTTGTTCAATCTGTGCATTGAGTAAGCTGTGAAGGAATGCAACGACCAATTTCAAGGAGGAAAAATAAAAACTTTTCGGTTTGCCGAAGACATACTAATTCTTTCGCAGACAGCAAAGAACCTACAAGAGCAATTAAACGGAAATTGTCTTGAAAGGAAGGTTTAAGATGAACATTTACAAGAGTAAATCAATAGTAATGGAATGCAGTATCAGAAAATCAGGTGATGTTCAAGGAATTACATTAGATAATGAGACAATAAAGGGTGTAGATGAGTTTTGTTATTCGGGCAGGAAATTTTTTTTATGGCCGAAGCAAAGGAGATATGAAATGCAGAATGGCTAAGAGAAGAAAAGCGTTCTTGAAACAGAGAAATTTGTTAACATCGAATATTAATTTACGCATAAGAAAGTCCTTTCTGAAGGCATTTGTGTAGATTGTTGCCTTGTACGGGAGTGAAACGTGCACGATAAGCAGTGCGGACAGGAAGAGAATAGAGGCTTTTGAAATGTGGTGCTGCAGAAGAACGCTGAAGATTAGGTGGGTAGATCGCATAACTAATGAACAGGTACTGAACAGAATTGCTGAGAAAAGGAATTTTTGGCAGACCTTGACTAAAAGAAGGGATCGGTTGGTAGGACACATTCTTATTCATCAAGCAATCGCGAATTTAGCGTTGGAGGGAAGAGTGTGGGGTACAAATCGTAGAGGGAGACTGAGGGACGAATACAGTAAGCAGATTCAAAAGGATGTAGGTTGCCGAACGTATTCTCAGATGAGGCTTTCACAGAACAGGATAACGTGGAGACTGGAATATTCCAAATTCTGAAGGTAGCAGGGAGCGAAGAGTAATATTCAATCTATACAAAAACCAGACAGCGGTTATTAGAGTCGAAGGGCGAGAAAGGGATGCAGAGGTTGGGAAGGGAGTAAGACAGGGATGTAGCCTTTCTCCAATGTTGTTCAATCTGTACATTGAGCAGGCAGTGAAGGAATGGGAGGACAAATTTGGAGAGGGCATTAAAGTGCAGGGAGAAAAATAAAAACATTGCGGTTTGCCAATGTCATAGTATTTCTGTCAGAAACCGCAAAGGATCTAAAAGAGCAATTGAATGGAATGGACAGTGTCTTGAAAGGAAGATATAAGATGAACATTAACAAGAGTAAAACGAATATAATGAAATGCAATATCAGAAAATCAGGCGATGCTGAAGGAATTAGATTAGGTAATGAGACAATAAAAGTAGTAGATGCATTTTGTTATTTGGGTAGCAAGATAACTTCTGATGGACGAAGTAAAGAAGATATAAAATGCACAATGGCTAAGGGAAGAAAAGCGTTTCTGAAGAAGCGAAATTTGTTGACTTCTAATATTAATTTGTTAAGAAGTCGTTTCTAAAGCATTTGTCTGGAGTGTAGCATTGTATGGGAGTGAAACTTGGACGATAAGGAGTTCAGACAAAAAGATGATAGAAGCTTTTGAAATGTGGTGCTACAGACGAAAGATGAAAATTAGATGGGTAGATCACGTAACTAATGAGGAGGTGCTTAACCGAATTGGGGAGAAAAGGAGTTTCTGGCATATCCTAAGAGAAGGGACAGATTGGTTGGACACATTCTGAGACATCAAGGAATTGTCAACTTAGCATTAGAAGGAATGTGTGGGCTAAAAATCGTAGAGGGAGACCGAGGGACGAATATAGTAAGCAGATTCAAAAGGATGTAGGTTGCCGAACGTATTGTCAGATGAAGAGACTTGCACAGGACAGGGCAGCGTGGAGAGCTGCATCAAACCAGTCTGCGGACTGAAGACCACAACAACACGTTAAGTCATGTGTCATAACATCATAATAATTACTGGGTTTTTCAGTTTATTTTCCTTATTAATTTATTAGTAACATATAATGCACAGGTTAACATGATCGTAATCTGCTCCCTTCATTTCGACATTTGACTGACGTATTTGTCACAAACCTAGTGTTCTGTAACGGTTATTCTAAATCATCATATTTCAAGGTAGATACATGTTAGAAAACATGTTTCACATGATTAATGGAAGCTATTGAATATTCATTTGAACAGAAATTTATTGTGATTTCATTGCTGCTAGCAAGCAAATAAAAGCCTGTGTTATGAACCTATAATATATATATATATATATATATATATATATATATATATATATATATATTACTTTTGCGATTTTTCGTTTCAACGTTTGCACATTAATAACCTTACATAAAATCCACTTGTAACATATACTGGAAAATTATTTATACAGGGTGTTACAGAAAGGTGCGCGGAAACTTTCAGGAAACATTCCTCACACACAAAGAAAGAAAATGTGATGTGTGGTGGACATGTGACCTCCGGAAACGCTTAATTCCCATGTTAGAGCTCATTTTATTACTTCTCTTCAAATCACATTAAACATGGAATGGAAACAAACAGCAACAGAACGTACCAGCGTGACTTCAAAATGTCCTCCGTTAGCGAGGATACATGCATCCACCCTCCGTCGCACGGAATCCCTGATGCGCTGTTGCAGCCCTGGAGAATGGCGTATTGTATCACAGCCGTCCACAATACGAGCACGAAAAGTCTCTACATTCGGTACCGAAGAGTCCCTACATTCGGTACCGGGGTTGGGTAGACAAGGGCTTTCAAATGCCCCCATAAATGAAAGTCAAGAGGGTTGAGGTCAGGAGAGCGTGGAGGCCACGGAATTGGTCCGCCTCTACCAATCCATCGGTCACCGAATCTTTTGTTGAGAAGCGTACGAACACGTCGACTGAAATGTGCAGGAGCTCCATCGTGCATGAACCACATGTTGTGTCGTACTTGTAAAGGCACATGTCCTAGCAGCACAGGTAGAGTATCCCGTATGAACAATAACCAGTTGGTGCTACGTACTGATGTGCTTGATGCTAGTACTGTAGAGCAATGAGTCTCACGTCAACACAAGCACTGAAGTCAACATTACCTTCCTTCAGTTGGGCCAACTGGCGGTGAATCGACGAAGTACGGTACATACTAACGAAACAATTGGGTATTTTGACAAATGTCTGCACGAATTATTTGAATTTACATTTAAAGAGAAATACTAAAATGAGCTCTAACATGGAAATTAAGCGTTTCCGGACACATGTCCAAAACATATTTTCTTTCTTTGAGTGTGAGGAACGTTTCCTGAAAGTTTGGCCGTACGTTTTTGTAATACCCTGTATAAAACATGTTCATATTCCAGTTAAAATTTCAAAACTTTCTTTCAAGAAGTTTCGGAGCTACAAGATTTTGAACTAACAGTAAACATGGCTGTAGGTTGGATACAGTAGTAAGAGAGGACAGAGGAGGCGGAGTAAGTTGATGTAGAGAGGGGGGAAGGGGACCAACAGGTAGAGAGTGATGATGAGGTGGGTGTTAACACGCGGTTACTCGTTAAACGAGAAAGGTTCCTCGCGACCGTTTCAAAAACTTTTCTGTACTTTTAGTACCATTTGACTCACTGTAATGTACGAGGCGCGTTTTTAAGTAAGTTCCGTTTGAACAGAAGTACACAACGAAAGGTTATTTGAAAAAAGTAAATGTATTTTCAGAAAGTACATACTTTATTTTTCGATACAGTTTCCAAGTTTGTTCAAACACTTATCATGTCTCTCAACCAGTTTTAAAATACCCTATTCATACAATCTTGCCGCCTAAAGAGATCACTGCCGTTTTGTAAAGCACTGATCTCTATACGTCAGGAAATTCGTTTGAGAGGCCTGTTATTGTGAAGTTCCTGTTATCACGAATCCTCGCTTCAGCTGAAACCTCCAAATCGTCAGTAATCGGAGATGGGCGATCGCAGTGGTCCTCATCACGGACGATGTGACAGCCATCTCTGAATTCTCGTCCCCACTTACGCACTTTGCCTTTACTCATAATAGTACCACCGTACACTTCGCGAATCTGTTGATGAATTTTTGCAGCAGACAGGTTTCTTGGTGACAAAAACCGTATCACTGAGCTACCCTCACACGCTGCGGGCGAGTTGATGGTCTTAAACATTTTGAAAGCACAGAACAGAACCGTACAGGTTAGCTACAGAGCTTACTTAAAAAACGCGTTCGTATGTTCTAAAATGCATCGAACAGTAAGCTACTCGCTATCGATTTTTTGGAATATATTACGTACACATACTTGGTAAAAAGTGTCCTTTTTAAACAACTGTTACGAATTAAGGACATTTTAATGTTTTATTAGAAAGCTAAGATACTATAAATGGTGAGGATTTTCCGCCTTATGCAAGACACCTGATTTTTAATTTTTCCCAAATATGTTTCAGCAAATTTTGTGCTATCATCAGTGGGATGGTTTATTTTTATTTATTTATTTATTTATTTATTTATCGTTCTGATAAATTATAGTTACTGTACAATAGTCTTTTCAGGTACTTCTGAAATGTTTCTGTAGGTTCATTCGTTTTTAATTTTACTTAGGTTATCTGACGATACAATTATTTCAATTTAGTGAAAATCAGGCCTAGATATATGAGTATCACAATTTTTTATTTACCTTTTACATTAGGCTACATGAAAATCGTTAAGTAGCCTACTTCTTTGTTGTTTTGGTAATACTATTTACAAACTTGTATCTGCAAACATAACAAATAGTTTAAAGTTTCTTACATTATAATAATCTCTTCGAGAAAAATGCGCCATTTCTGTTTAGTACTTACTATTGTTTTTCTTCTCTTTAGAATCTCGTTGCTGCTGTTAATTTTGTAATGTGGATATCGTTTAACACGTTTTGTCCGAGGTATGCATTACGTGTATGAATACAACTGACAGCTGTTAATTTGTTCTCTGGCTGTTTTGTTTTGAAAACTTGCGCGCGAAATACGAGTGTTTACTGTTAGTGTCGTGCTATATTCGTCTGTTGATGGAAAATATTGGAGTGAACCAGTGTTGTGGATGCGGTTTCTTCTTGTTTACATTTCGTATATGCATGTACATCTGCCTGTGGGTGGTTTTTTTTTTTTTTTTTTTTTTTTTTTTTTTTTTTTTTTTTGTGTGTGTGTGTGTGTGTGTGTGTGTGTGTGTGTGTGTGTGTGTGTGTGTGTATGTTGCGAAAATTTTTTGTGTTTGTTGGTATTTACGTTTTACTTATGTTTCTGAGGTGGTTGTGGTGTGATGGAGAATTCGATTTTCACAAGCAATGGGAAACATGTGAGGAAAAAATAAGTTGATAAAACGATGTCGGGGGGTCCTATATACCGTCAACAGCTTTTAACGCGTGAAAATAGAAAAAGTGATTTCCCCGTTTTTCCCAGCCCGGCCCCACCATGAGTGGCCACACCCGCGCGGCTGAATGTAAATAAATATTTCTTGACATGAAGAGTGGATGCTTTACCCACTCTCAATCTGTTTTAGTAGCCACTTCAACTGCCGATGTGGCCGTACTGAGTATTTAGCCAGATGTCCTACATCTAAGTGCTGCATCACTTTAATCGCCAAGTGGCTGCACTTGTGCTTGCGTCGCTGTGTAAATGCACGTCCCGCGCGCATTGTAGGAAAAACATAGCACCGCGGTGGAGTGGCCGAGTGTTCCAAGGGGCTTAGATGCGTAGCGCGCCGCTGCTCGCCGCCGGAGGTTCGAGTCCTGCCTCTGACGTCAGTGTATTTGTTCTCCTTTGCATAAGTTTAAGTAATTTGTTAACCTAGGGACATGGTGGTGATGATTCCGTGTAACATTTCTGGTCCGTTAGAACCCATCTGGGGTCGTGTTCGCCCTGCCTGGTGCAAGTCTTTAGGTGAGCAACTTGGGCGACTTGCGCGTGGATGATGATGGAGACAATATATCACCAGCGAGCACAGAATAACATAAGAGGCTGTACCGCCTACATCAGCGTACAGCCAGTGAAGCCCGGCAGCCATCTTGGTAGGCTGTAGAAACGGAGCTGGGCCGATTAATGTGTAGTTCTTTAAGTGGCGCTTGCCTTAATTACACTGTCATTTGAACCCCTCAGGATAGGAAAAAAATTACAAAATTTTTCACGAAGACAGGCGAATACTGAAGGAATGCAGCAGTGTTCTTAGCAAGTACAATACGTATTATTTTTGTATAAAAATAATAATTGAAACTATTATTTTTATATGAAATAACAATTGTGACATGAAAAAGTTAGTCGCAAATTTGGATACAGTAGCGCGGTGTAACTTTTCAAATTCTACTCGTTACTTTCAGCGAGCTTGCTCACCAGCGAGCACAGTCTGTTGCCCACTCACCTCGTACTTTGTGACCAATATTGATAAACATTTGTAACCTGAGTTACAATTTTCGGTAGCCAATAATTGTGACTTAACACTTTTCATTTATTTTACTACTAACTAGCTGAGCCGCTCCGGCATTCTTTAAACTACTTTAACTCGAGAACTGCAGAACGTATCGTGATGTGATTTCTTTCAATTTATTGAGTATAAGTCTGTGTTCAACGTAGGCTATACTAAATGCCAATACGAAAATGAGAAATAAGAATAATAACGTAGAATTGTTTTCCACTTCCTCACTTTCGTGGCCTTTGTAGCGTAAACTATGAGACCTGCGCCAAAGTACATAGTATAGAATTATAGAACTCACGTAGAAAAAAAAGAAAAAAAAACCGCGAGATCATGTGTCTAACTTTTACACATCTCTGACAATCACTATATCTGTAGTCTGAAGCCATTTGGCGCCAGCGCTTTAGAAGAGAAAAATGATAAACGCGGTTCACTCGTAAAAGTTAGAGATTCATGCTTCCGCGTTTTTATAGATCTTTGTGAGTTCTGCAAGTTTACACCATGCACAATGGCCTAGCTCTTATAGTTTAGGCTCCAGAGCTGATTAAAGTGCAGAAGCTGTAAACAATTCTGCATTATGAATCTTATTTTAGTTTTATTTCACTTATTCGTATTGACATTAAATATAGCCCAAAATTGTCCCAGTCTTCTGAAAAAGAAACTAAAACAAACCGCATGACAATATATTCGGTACTCCTCGAGTTATAAAACATTAAAGGGACAGACAGAGGGAAAATGTGTTTCTATTTTATATAACAGTACTATCTGCTATCCCTAGTTGAAATTTGTAATTATTTATGTGAAAATAGATTGTCATAAAGGAACTCCTTAAAATATATGAAACAGGAGTTAACAGACAGCGAACTCAGTGGACTGCCGTGTGCTGGCAGCTGTGGCCGGCTGGCGCTCGGCCGCCATGTTGGTTGGGTGTCATTTCTCTGTCATAGTCTCTGTGTTATTCAAATATGTTCAGATGTTTGTAGAGCGTATGGGACTTAACTGCGAGGTCATCAGTCCCTAAACTTACAAACTAACTTATACTAAAGACGACACAAACATCCATGCCCGAGGGGGATTCGAAACCCCGACCGTAGTGACCGTGCAGACCGTGACTGGCGCGCCGCAGCCCGCTCGGCCACCGCGGCCGGCTCTACGTTATACTGTGCTCGCTGGCGGCTGCTCGCCGTTGGAGGTTCCAGTCCTGCCTCGGACGTGAGTGTATTTGTTGTCCTCAGCATAATTTACTTAAACAGGGAAGCGTTATTGGTCCCACACTCTTCCTCGTGTTTATAAACGATTTAGGAGATAATCTGAATAGCTCCCTTAGACTGTTCGCGGATGATGCTGTCGTTTATCGGTTAGTGAAGTCAACAGAGGATCAAAAGCAACTGCACAGCGATTTAGACAAAATTTCTACTTGGTGCGAAAATTGGCAATTGACACTAAATAAAGAAAAGTGTGAAGTAATACACATGACCACTAAAAGAAATCCGCTGAACTTCAATTACGCGATAAATCAGTCAAACCTTAAGGTCGTAAATTCTACCAAATACCTAGGAGTTACAATTACGAACAACTTTGACTGGAGAGAACACATAGAAAATATTGTGGGGAAGGCGAACCAAAGGTTACGTTTCATTGGCAGAACGCTTAGAAGTTGCACCAGCTCCAACAAAGAGACTGCCTACATCACACTTGTGCGTCCTCTTCTGGAGTACTGTTGCCCCTTGTGGGACCCTCACCAGGTGGGACTGACGGAAGATATTGAGAAGGTTCAGAGAAGGGCAGCTCGTTTTGTTTTATCACGTTACGGGGGGGAAAGCGTCACGGAAATGTTGCACGAATTGGGGTGGAAATCATTAAAAGAAAGACGTTATTCATTGCGGCGTGATCTGTTTGCGAAGTTTCAATCACCGACTTTTAGTTCTGAATGTGAAAATATTTTGCTAGCATCCACCTACTTAGGGAGACATGACCATCTCAATAAAATAAGAGAAATCAGATCGAAAACGGAACGATTTAGGTGTTCTTTCTTCCCGCGCGCTATTAGAGAATGGAACGGTAGAGAAAAGTTATGAAGGTGGTTAATGAACCCTCTGCCAGGCACTTAAATGTGATTTGCAGAGTATCGATGTAGATGTAGATGTAGATGTAGATGTAGAAACTAATTTGTTAGCCTAGACAGTTTTGGCCGTTGGACGCCAGCTGGGATAGGCTGCAGGTCCTTAGGTGACGCCACTGGGGCGACTTGCGCGGCAATTGTTGATGGGGACGACACAACACCCAGTCAGACCAGAGTAGTTCAATTCCATTTTCGGACATTCAATATTTGGAGAACATGACGGGCACCGGCCGATCGGCCACTCTTCCGGGGGCGCAGGACGGAATCCTCCCAACGGCAGGTAGGCGATCAGGGGACCGGACTGAATCCTCCCCAACTACTCTAGCACAATGGCAGCTCCCAGCCACCACCCCCGCCCCAAGCCCTTTCCGGCCGTACTTGTCACTTCAGTCCACGGCAGATCGCTTAAAAGTGATGTCCTCCGACGCCCTTGAAGTTTCAGTCAGTAGAAATGAAGGGAAAGTGTTACTTCTGAAAGGTGACACTTTCGGATTTCAGAAATTGTTGTAAAGTGGTGTAGCGCGATGGACGTGCAACATTAAGGGTTGCAAAAGTTTTATTACATCAATTTCTATATATACATGTGGCGTCTGTTTGGAAAGAACAGACGTCACATTCTGATCCTGCAGCTGTTATTATTTAATATTCATAGAATATATGACTTCAACTGCGATTGGGCAAAGCTGAAAATATGTACCCATCCGGGATTCGAACCCGGGTCTCCTGCTTTCTAGGCAGTTGCGCTGACCCCTACACCACTGGGGACACAGTGATCACCGCACCTGCAAGGACTACCCATGCACGCCTCCCGTCAGATACAAATTCCCAGCTTCCAAACAGCTTCTTTCCAAACAGACGCCACATGTATATATATAATATGCCGGTGACGGGCAATGATCCTATCGTTAGTGGGGAGGGGTGGGCAAATTTGAAGCCCTTACTCTTACGGGAATTAGTTAAACTACGAGTTTGAGTACTATGGGCAGGGCGAAGCTGGGAATTTGTATCTGACGGGAGGCGTGCATGGGTAGTCCTTGCAGGTGCGGTGATCACTGTGTCCCCAGTGGTGTAGGGGTCAGCGCAACTGCCTAGAAAGCAGGAGACCAGGGTTCGAATCCCAGGTGGGTACACATTTCCAGCCTTGCCCGAACGTAGTTGATGTCATATATTCTATGAATATTAACATCAATTTCTGTTGAGTAGCTGGATGTTGTGGACATTCATGAAGACCACAACCACGCAGAAGCGCAAGAAATTTAATAAATGAAATTAAGCTTTTGTGGGAATCGAACCCGAGTCGCGAAAAAATAGCAGTCTGTTGGCTTACCTACAATGCCCCAGCACCTCATTTAAGAGTATTGCTCATAATACATACAATATCCGTGAAAGTCTTTCAGGAGTATTTCCTATTTTCCGATTTACTACTAAGGCAAGTTTTATTAGAAACTACAGATGTTCATAACTTGCTTCTATTCACGTTAAGTCAAGCCAGTTCAATGAGACTCATGTCCCGCTCTCCCGTTGAAAGCAGAATTTCTTCTTCCTTAGGTAAAAAATCAGCCTGCCTTGTCCTCTGTTTACAAATTCAACGCTGTATCAAATAAACGTGTAAACCAACTGCTGAAAATATTGCACAGATTTATCAATTGCGAGTAAAACGTAATCTTTAGATTGTAAGAATCATAGTGATGTTACTGTACGTTTACTCCGACTCTAAAGTTAACCGGCGCTTAATTCTCACTCTTACTTTACTGTACAATGTAGGAACATACACTGGAACAAATGCTAGATAGCTTTGCTTGCCTGGAAAATTCACAAAGGTCTGGCCACACACTCTGGCCTCGGGCCGCCACCAACTTCCTGCTGAAACAGGTTATGGGAGGATTCAGTCCCGTCCTTTTCCACGCCCTTGCAGGCTCGGGAGGATTCAGTCCTATTTTTCTGACCGCGGGAGGAATGGATCCTGCGCTCCTCTTCCGGTGCACTCGTTGTGTTGTTGTTGTGGTCTGCAGCAACTCCCAGTCGAGTGCCCGAATCATTTCGGTAACACTCGCGTATTGATCGAACCTACCAGTAATAAACCTCGCCGCCTGCCTCAGGACTGCCACTATCTTCTCCTTTAAAGCGAGCTGGTGGGGATCCCCAACACTTGAGCAATAATGTGGGGTCGCACAAGCGTTTTATATGCGGTGTCCCTTACAGACGAATCACACCTAACCAAAATTATCCCAACAAAGCGAAGTCGAACATTTTCCTTCCCCAAGAGCGTCCTTGCCGCGGCGGAGATGCCGAGCGCATGCTACGAAGCGCGAAGCCGTTCCCCGTCGGGGGTTCGAATCCCTCCTCGGGAATGGATGTTAGTGTCGTCTTTAGTATAAGTTAGTTCATAAGTAGTTTGTAAGCTTAGGAACTGATGACCCCGCAGTTAAGTCCCTTAAGCATAACAAACATTTGAACATTTTTCAGTTTGTTCGTTAACTATTTGACAATGAGAGCACTTAGTGATTTGCAATAACCTTTGAATATTTAAGAAACTTTTTCTCGCTGACAACCGCATGAAAATGGTGATAGGGAAAAAGTTGATCGCTTACGACTTTGCCGATGTTCATGATTACCTACGACATTTGGCATGACGTTAAAAGTTATTACTTCTACACTGTTAAGTTGTGTTCGCGAGACAATTCACAGACAGTACACATAGATACCACTGAATGTTCCTTCGATACTATATCACAGTTCGACATATAGTTCATGTGATATAAAGTCATAAATAATTTAGTTCATGAAAAACCGCATCATTACAAGTGTTCAAATGTTTGTAAATCTATCAGACAAACTGCGTGGTCATCAGTCCGTAGCTTACAAGCTACTTAAACCTAGGTAAAGTAACCTAAGGGCAACACACAAAGCCGGCCGCGGTGGCCGAGGAGACTAAGGCGCTCCAGTCACGGTCTGCACGGCCACTACGGTCGGGGGTTCGAATCCCCCCTCGGGCATGGATATTTGTGCCGTCTTTAGTCTTAGCTAGTTCATAAGTAGTTTGTAAGCTTAGTGACTGATGACCCCGTAGTTAAGTGCCATAAGTTCTACAAACATTTGAACATTTTTGAACAAGACACACACTCATGCCCCAGGGAGGACTCGAACCTCCACGGCGAGCAACCCCAGCGAGGCGCTTTAGACCGCTCGGCTACTTAACCGCGGCGCACATTATTACACATGAGCTTACAATTTTTTACGTCTTTACTGGTAACATCATTCACGATAACATTCTGCAGACGTTGGATACATGTACCTTCGAATTTACATCATAATACGACGCATATTTCAGAATAACTGCTACATCATGCGGTATTTTTTCACATTTCCTCCTAAAATAATGGACCGATTTCAACTAAACTTGGTACACATATTGCTTTCTACCAGACTACAATTGCTGTGGGTTTAAAAACTACTTACGACACATAGTTCAAGATATATGACGTCGAAAACAATAAGTTAGAAAAAGTTTTCTATGTATCAATAAATATCGTTTATAGTCAAGTTTTGAATTAATGTTATATATCATTTCTATTTTGTTACTATTATTCTTTCTTTGGATACTGCACTTAAAATTTTGTACATTACTCATATTTCTTTGTTTTGCTGTTTCATAATTTCTAAGCTCTTTTCCTGGATAGATGAAGAAGAAACCTTTTTCGAGATTTTATTTTCGTTTGTAATGTAAGACTGGAATAATGCATATATACCCATGCATTGCCGTGTTCAGCAGCTAGTTTTACTATATTAGAACTGAGAATATGTTCAAGAATTGTATAGGAAACTGATGTTAATGACATTGGTGTCATAGGTCTGCGGCGTTATTTTCACACTTATTAAAAGTTTTATTTTTATTCCAGTCACCCTGTAATTAAACCGTTTCTACGTGCTCGACTAAAGAGGTGATTTTTCTTTGCCGGCCGCGGTGGCCGAGCGGTCTGCGGCGCGCCAGTCACGGTCTGCACGGCCACTACGGTCGGGGTTTCGAATCCCCCCTCGGGCATGGATCTTTGTGTCTTTTTTAGTGTAAGGTAGTTCACGAGTAGTTTGTAAGTTTAGGGACTGATGACCCCGTAGTTAAGTCCCATAAGCTCTACAAACATTTGCACATTTGATTTTTTTAAACATTATAGTAAGAGTTAAATTGTTATCAATATACAGCATCGTAACGGTTACGATGCTTGTGTTTGCCGATGTAAACACAACGTTACAGCCCGGAACACTCGGACTCGTGACCCGGTGAGTGCTCTGCTGCTGGACTGTTGAGTTATTCAGGAGACGGCAGCCTCTTTTTGCCTGGCAGTGCTGGCCCAGAGGTGACGAGAGACGCAGACCGCGCTCGCTATTCCAGCCTGTGACGCCACCGGGTCACGCCTAGCGCTTAACGCAGACTCCGGCCCCTGTATCAAAGCCCTGCGTGCGCCGACCGGAGGCGGCCAAACTTGTCTGTAGACCTCCGACAGTAGCGTCCCACTACTGGTCACGTGGGCGACACGTGCTGATTCCATTAGAAATGGCGGTTGCCCCTTAGGCCGCTGTGGAGTGGCCGAGCGCTCTAAAGCGCCACGCTGCGGAGCGCGCGGTTGCTCGCCGTGGGGGGTTCGAGTCCTCCCTCGGGCACGAGTGCTTGTGTTGCCTTTAAGTTAGTTTGAGTAGTTTGTAAGCTTAGCGACTGATAAACACAGACGTTAACACCCATAAGATTTACAAACATTTGAATACTTATATAAACATGTGGCGTCTGTTCCGCAAGACAGACGTCAGTTATGATCCTGCATTTGTTATTCTTTTTCATATTCACAGAATATATGACATCAACTGCGAATGGGCAAAGCTGAAAATGTGTACCCAGCCGGGATTCGAACCCTGGTCTCCCGCTTTTTAGGAAGTTGTGAAAAAAAAGTGGTGTAGCGGTCAGCGGAACTGCCTAGAAACCGAGAGACCCAGGTTCTAATTCCGGCTGGGTACACATTTTCAGCTTCTCCCATTCGCGGTTGATGTCATATGAAGAGTGGAAATGCTAAAGCATGTAAGTGCCATTTTTTTACTTTCGGGGATTTTCACTGCTAACCGATCTATGTCTTCACGCCAATACTCTGCTAAGAGATTTATGTGCTCCAGTCATTCCTTGTACTTGCTACTGACCCCTAGAGATTACACTAGTCCTATGTCCAGATGGGCCTGCTCTGCTAATGGATCTATGTGGCATAGGCATCTGGCACTGCCGGCCGCGGTGGCCGAGGGGACTGAGTCGCTCCGGTCACGGTCTGCACGGCCACTACGGTCGGGGGTTCGAATCCCCCATCCGGTATGGGTATTTGTGCCGTCCTTAGTGTTAGCTAGTTTGTAAGTTTAGGGAATGATGACCCCGTAGTTATGTCCCATAGACTTTTTGAACATTTGAATTTTTTTGAGCATCTGGCACTAGCCGAACAGCAGTCT
The DNA here is from genome assembly GCA_026315105.1 of Locusta migratoria. Classification (NCBI taxonomy): domain Eukaryota; kingdom Metazoa; phylum Arthropoda; class Insecta; order Orthoptera; family Acrididae; genus Locusta; species Locusta migratoria. The sequence continues at coordinate 40,166,925 of CM048754.1, read as the reverse complement.
GTAGTCAAGGTTATGCCTCAACACTATTGTTTTGCTTACTGAAGCTGTTGCTTGCTATCTAAAATGATGTACTTGTTAATAATGATTATATGAACGCCGGCGATTTTATTGGCGATGGAAGTGTTGAGAACGTTACGTTCAGGAAGAAACAGGAGAAGGCAAGATTAAGCGGAACGTCGTACCTCAAGTAGAAGAAGCAGAACAAGGATGGAAATTGCTGCAAAACAACCGTCATCTTTATAGGTTAGTTCTGTTATATATACATATAAAGTAAATTTATAATACGAAACAAGCAAAACGTTCAAATGTTTGCACAGCTAAAGGGACTTAACTACGGGGTCATCACTCCCTAACTTACAAACTACTTATGAACTAGCTAACACTAAGCACGGCACAAATATCCATGCCCGAGGGGGGATTCGAACCCCCGACCGTAGTGGCCGTGTAGATCGTGACTGGAGCGCATCAGACCCCTCGGCCACCGCGGCCGGCATGAAACAAGCCTACATTATCCAGTTGTAGCAGGTTGATGTACATATTTTCGTTTGTTTTGTGTTTAGGTGTTCTGCAAGTGTTAAGTACAGTTTATATGAAAACTCAGCTCTCAGCTCTTTGAAGAATACCACCAATTAGACCTAAACCAACAAGGCAATTACCTGAGGGGGCTTATAGAGGTTTTTCTTACTCAAAGACGACGCCATGGGGCCTATAACGAAGACGCAGAGAGGTAAAAGGCGGTACACACTTCCTGATGGAACAGGAGACCTCTAAAGCGTATGCAAAGCTACATTTTTAAATACCTTTAATATTTCTGCTAAAAAATCAAACAATTGTTACGAAGAAAAAAATCAGTTTTCAAAGGCAGAGCTTTCTTTGATCAAAATAAGCAAACAACAGCCTAGTATTGTGTCCTGCAAAAGAATCTTTGCCGATCAGTGTGCTTGGGAGAATTTTCATGTCCTGAAGAAAGGCAAGACAATGAAAGACACTGCAGCTGTGGAATTGCTAAATCTTCCAGCTACTGTTCCACTGGCACCAAATATGAAAACGATTTGTCCACTATTGATTACGTGGACGAAAACAACTAGGCCTTTTTCCCACAGCTGTTACCTCCATAAAGGCAATGCTGTATCGTGGCACTTTAATCTATTAGCTATGACAAAACGTATTGCACTTACACCTTTCTGCATAGAACACTACGTAACTTTTTGATTTTTCAACATAAGTAGTAAAACCTTTGTCAACATTTGTATAACCACGTAAAGAGTTAATTTGTGTTTTGTTAGAAAGAAATGTCCATTTCTCACAGAGAGGCGCAGTTTTCTTAGTTTCCTCAACGATTTCATTTTCAGCACTTAGTACCTTTAGCAATTCCACTCTTCATATATTCTGTGAATATGAAAGAAAAAAAAATCTTACAAGGCACTCTACATGGGTTGACATGGTACGCCGGTTTGCGGTGTCTGAGCATTTTCTGCATTTCTGATTCTTTCGTAGGCCTACAAATGACAGAGTAACGAGAGTGAGAGGAGGAAAAGATTGGCTAGACAGTGCCTACCCAGTCACCACGTTTACATGGGCTCCCAAAAGCGGATTTCGTTAACCGATTTCCCAAATCCGTTTTTCGTCGGAAAGTACACTTCTGTAAAGCGGTTTTCCACTTCCACAATCGATGTTCGTGCCCATGTAAACGCAACCGTTTTTGAAGCATTCTTGGCTTGTCACACATTGTTTTCTTGTTAAGAATATTCGGCTGACATGGACAAAGTGACAGTTTTTGCAGTGAAAGAGAAGTATAAATATTAGAACGAGCAATGAATCTGTGTATTTAAGTAAAGATAAATAGCAATTGTGCTCACTAAAATCAGGAACTGAATCAGCTGTTTTTTAGCGGCCATATTGAGTGGGTTAGTGTCCTATATTCTATGAATATGATTTGGACATTTGGTTACCGCTTATTCCAGGGGTTCTCAATCTTTTGCAAACACTGTGCCACTTCATCAAAATTTAAAAAGTTGGGTACCGCTTCCTATGTAGTGAACGTAACTAATAATAAAAATCGTTGTAAACGTTTTCCAGTTAGTATGGTTTAACCTCTGTATTTTTGTTAGTAACTATATTCTCTTGATATTACAAACAATACCAAAATGCTGCTTCACGTGGTACATGTTATTTAGTGCTTACAAATACAGCAATATGCCTATTTCGAATACCCTTCGCCAGGCTTCCCCAGGGCTCTGTCTTCTCACCCCCTCCCTAGTTACATTTCAGGCGGTACAGACAAGCAGTCTTGCGAGCTACTTTTGAACACATTCTCCGAAAACTGTCTTGAGCAGTTAAACCGGCAACCCACGCGCAATGGAAATATTCTAGACCTTATAGCCACAAACAGGCCTGACCTTATTAACGATGTCTGTGTAGAGACAGGAATTAGTGATCATGATATCGTCATAGCGTCGATGGTCACCAAAGTTCATAAACCAGTCAAGAAGGCTAGGAGCGTGTTTTTGTTGGGAAAAGCCGACAAGCAAAGGTTACGATCGCACTTAGAAACTGAATGGGCATCGTTTAATTCTGGGACTATGGATGTAGAGGAATTGTGGACTAAATTTAAATGCATTGTTAATGAAGGGTTAGAGAAATATGTGCCAGTAAAGACGATTAAGGATGGAAAAGATCCACCGTGGTATAATAATAATGTTAGAAAGCTGCTGAGAAAGCAAAGGCTGTTGCACTCTCGATTCAAAAAAGAACACGCAAATGATGACAGGCAAAAGTTAGTAGAGATTCGTGCGTCTATAAAAAGATCGATGCGTGAAGCATACAATAATTATCACAGCCATACCTTAGCAAAAGATCTTTCCGAGAACCCGAAAAAATTCTGGTCCTACGTAAAATCGATAAGCGGGTCAAAGCCCACTGTCCAGTCACTAGTTGATCATTCCGGGGCAGTAATAGAAGAAAGCAAACGGAAAGCTGAAGTTCTAAATTTAACCTTTAAGAAATCTTTCACGCAGGAGGACCGCACAAATATACCATCATTTGATCAACGTACTAATTCCGAAATGGGGGACATAGCAATAGGTATTTCCGGTGTAGAGAAGCAGCTGAGAGAGCTAAATACGAAAAAGTCTGCTGGTCCGGATGGAATACCAGTTCGGTTTTACAAAGACTATTCTGCGGCATTGGCCCCCTACTTAGCTTGCATTTACAGCGAATCTCTAATTCAGCGCAAAGTTCCTAGTGATTGGAAAAAAGCGCAGGTGACTCCCGTGTATAAGAAAGGAAAGAGAACTGACCCATACAATTACAGGCCAATATCGTTGACATCGGTTTCATGTAGAATTTTGGAGCATATTCTTAGTTCGAATATAGTAAATTTCCTTGAAACGGAAAAGCTTCTTTCCATGAATCAGCACGGGTTTAGGAAACATCGTTCATGTGAAACTCAGCTTGCCCTTTTCTCACATGACATCTTCCGAGCCATGGACGAAGGGCAACAGGCGGATTGTGTTTTTCTCGACTTCAAAAAGGCGTTCGACACGGTGCCACACTGCAGACTGCTAACGAAGATACGAGCTTATGGAATAGGTTCACAGATTTGCGACTGACTGGAAGACTTCCTAAGTAATAGAACGCAGTACGTTGTTCTCGACGGCGAGTGTTCATCAGAGACGAGTGTATCGTCAGGCGTGCCCCAGGGGAGTGTGATAGGACCGCCATTATTTTCTATGTATATAAATTTTCTGATGGACAGAGTAAGTTGTAATTTGCGGCTGTTTGCTGATGATGCTGTGGTGTATGGGAGGGTGTCGTCTGTAACTGACTGTAATAGCATACAGGTTGACTTAGACAAAATTTCTAGTTGGTGCGAAGAATGGCAGCTAGCTCTCAATGTAGAAAAATGTAAGGTGATGCGCATGAGTAGAAAAAACAATCCTATAATGTTCGAATACAGCATCAGTAGTGAGCTTCTTGATGCGGTCGCGTCGTTCAAATATCTAGGCGTAACATTGCAGAGCGATATGAAATGGAACGAGCATGTAAGGACAGTTGTGAGTAAGGCAGACAGCCGACTTCGGTTTATTGGGAGAATTTTGGGAAGATGTACTTCACCTGTAAAGGAGACCGCGTATAAAACGCTTGTACGACCACGTCTTGAGTATTGCTCAAGTATTTGGGACCCGCAGCAGATCGGTTTGAAGGAAGACATAGAGGCGGTTCAGAGGCGAGCAGCTAGATTTGTTACCGGTAGGTTCGACCAATGCGCGAGTGTCACGGAAATGCTCCGGCAACTCAATTGGGGATCGCTGGAAGAAAGACGACGTTCTTTTCGTGAATTTCTGTTAAGTAAATTTAGAGGGCCGGAATTTGAAGCTGAGTGTAGTACGATCTTGCTGCCGCCTACTTACATTTCGCGTAAAGATCACAAAGACAAGATAAGAGAAATTAGGGCTCGTACGGAGGCATATAGGCATTCTTTTTTTCCTCGTTCAATTTGGGAGTGGAATAGGAAAGGAAATGCATAGTAGTGGTACAGTGTACCCTCCGCCACGCACCTTACGGTGAATTGCGGAGTATGTATGTAGATGTAGATGTAGACATTCTCAGCTCCTTCTTCAGTCTCACCTCTCCCATTTCTCCACTTGATGTAACTAGTGGCTACTCTCCGTCAACGCCACCATATCCCAGGTAATCGTCACAGGTCGATCCCAGGTAATCATTATAGGTTGAACCACGCGATCCTTGCATCATCGCGACCTCTACCTCACACTGCGTGACCATCCCATCCCGCAAACCAAAACCCGCAAATACTTTGGCCTCACCCTGGATCGCTCCCTGTCCTGCAATCCTCACCTTCAAACAGCCCGTCAAAAAGCCCTCTCCCGCCTCAACCTCCTCAAGCTCGTTTCTGGCCGGACAATGGTACTTAACCCCTCCACAATCCTATACACCTATCATTCCTTGATGCATCCTGTCCTTTGCAATTTCCATCCCACTTGGATTTCCGCCACCAAAATGTTCAAATGTTTGTAATCCTATGGAACCAAACAACGTTGGTCATCAATCGTCTTACAAACTACTTGAACTAAGTTAAACTGAAGGACAACACACACATCCATGCCCGAGGGAGGATTCGAACCTCCAATGTTGGAGGATGCACGATCTGTAACGTTTACGCCTCCCCTCCTACTATAAATCCCTCAAAATCCTAGAACGCCACGTCCTCCACCTCGCTTACCGCATCCGCCTCCCACTGCCCATGCGGATCCTCTACGATCTCATTCCTTTCCCTCACCTCCTGAAGTTCCTCGAGCATCTCCGTATCCTCTACACGACCCGCAAAACTGAATCCCTTCACCCTTTTGTCTCTCTCTCCCCTCCTGCTGAACCCTGGGCCTCTGCCACACCCAGTACCAGCATATCCCTCCCTACACCTTCACACTCTCCACATCCTCTCCCAGGGTAGCTTCCGACACTCCCTCTGTCCTAATATTTACCCATCATACAGCCCTGATCCCTCCCCTCCCCATTATTATGTGCCCCCTCCACTCCCACTCCCCCCTTCCCTCCCCTGCTTGGCTCTCCCTTCCCCCCCCCCTCGCAGTTCCCACGTTTCCCTTCCCCATCCCTCCCACTCTTCCCCTTCCCGCCCCACTGCGCCTCCCTTCCTTCCCCTCCAACCCCCCCCCCTGCGGGATCACAGTGCTTTACTTTTATCAGTGCATGGTGAAGTGTTGTCTCAGTGTCAAGTTGTGAGCAACTGCCGCGTAGGCAGAACAATGTCTTGCTATCTTTCTTATCGTCTCTTCATTCTTGTCACCAATTACCGTGCAGTCTGTGTTTTTTAGCCACCGGGGCAGTTTTAATGTTATGTACATTTTAAATCTCCATTTCATTGTTTTAAATTCCTCAATAGTATCTCCTTGTTTCAGACACAAACACAGACACACACACACAAACCATATCACAATCATTGTTTTCGTTTTAGAATTCTTAGTGAGTTGTACATTGTAACCTCTAAAACACGGCATTGCAGTAATGAATATAAGCAGACTAGCACATGTGTAAACGCCACATAAATATCTGTATTAAAACATACAGTTAAGTCCCTAAATGTATAGGCCTAAGCACAGAAGCTATTGGTGTCGAAGTGTTTCAGTTTTAAAATCACAAATCTGAAAGCATGTTAGAGGAAATGATTCAATTAACGATACAATTGGTCAAATCACGAAACAAGAGAAATTGTAATTTGTGTGAGATACAGCATGATACTTGGTTCTGTAGTCTTTTCTCGAGGTTTATACGACGTTTACTTAGAATGAAAAAGTCATTGTCATTGCTTTCTAATATGGTATAGTTGCACATCTGCATAAACAGTACCGGGTTACCAATCAGCTCTTGAGACATATTTGTACATTTTTCAATGAGCTCTTCAACTGTTGTGGGAGGTGCTGGTCTGGCTGCATTGCATCTGCATCGCAGACATGATCAATCGGGTTTAAGTCGGTGAACAAGCTGTCCACTCCATCTGCTTTATTCGGTGAGCTTCAAGTAATTTGTCCACCCGTGCAGCTCTGTGGGGACGAGCGTCATCATCCAGCGGAAGTAACCTGTTGAAAGCAGCCTGTTATTAATATAAGCAAGATCTCAGGCAGCTGAGATCAGCAAATGTAAGTTAAAACGCTCACTGCTGCTCTAAATTAGTTTGAGTGACCACAGTACATGCACAACAGAAATTTATCTAACTGCTCACTCCATAAGGGAGCAGCCAACATCTTAACAAACACAAAATCAATGTTACAAAATAAGTGAATAGATAACTAAACATGGGACTGGGAGCATGAAATCATAAAGCAGATGTCTGATATTTTAAAATCATAATCTATTCAGTAAAATAACAAACAAATAAATGTGGGTAGACCAAATTAAGCATACACCTTGTACAAAAGTGAATTGAATCATATAATTACTGCCCATAATGCCTCTGCCCTTTATGAATATGGAGGTAATGAGGGAGGAAATTTTCAAAAAAACACACAATGGGTAGCTGAAAGCACATTCATAAACTCACAGACACGTGCATAATGCTTCGCGGTACATTACTCTGCTGGAACACATGAAAGCAGCAGTGAAATGAAGTGTCAGCGGCGTCTTGATGAGATAGCAAGTGTCTTGATCACAAGTTTAATTATACTGTGCACTAAACGAACTCATGTATGTGAAGGCAGCAGTGGCATACTATTCTTAAGTACCACGTGGTGTACAACCATGGTGAATTACATAGGATTTACAAACAGAAATTAATTTAAAATAAGCTAGTAAAGCATATGCAAGAATTCATATAGAAGAAAGCGTATTAAGAAAAACATAGCTGAAGGCTGAAGTAATGACCAATATGAAAGCACGTGGTGCAATCAGTCAAACAAGACAGGAAAGACGGAATCAAGCAAGAAAATCTAAGAATTATTTAGCATACATGCAGAAAGAGAAGTGACGTGAAAAGTTAGTTGAAAACGTGAAAGAACTTCAAACACACTAAGTTTACAGAAAGGCTGAAGGCCACACATGTGTATTCTAACTAGAGCAAGACTTTATAGACTGCCCGTGCCTCTTGTTCTGTGGGGGCCTCCAAATCTCAAAAGATGTTGTTTTGTAGTAATGTAGTTTCAAGAGGGCGGGAGGGGGGGGCCTCATTTTGTTTCGCCAATGCCCTGGGACTCCAACAGCATTACTCCGCCACTGGATGACAGTCATGTGTTGCTGATGTTATGTGTGAACGACCTTGGCTTGGCCTCCTTTCAACGGTTCCTGTTGTATGAAATCGCGCCCAGGTCCTGGAGATTACACTTTGGGACACTTCAATAGCTGCAGCCACCTCCCTCTGTGTCTGTCCCGCTTCAACCTTTCTATGGCTCTGCATGCCGTAGCTTCAGGTAAGTGATGTTGTTGTACAACTGCACTACCTGCACACTACACTGTCTGAACACAACTGCTGGTGTAATTCGTTTTGTAGAGTAAACAGCAACCCCCTCTTGAGCAACTTCCTTTTATTACCACTCTTTCGATTGCAGTAATGTTATTGTCTCCACTCCATAGAACCGACACAAAGGCGTTGAACCAGTTTAGTGCATTCTTTCGATAACAATACTTCAGTAATAACACAACTGTCCCCTGTTTTGACTGTCGAGCGATGTGGTGCAGTGGTATCGCACTGGACTCGCTTTCGGAAGGACGCTGGTTCAAATCCACCTCCGGCCATCCAGATTTGGGTTTTCCGTGATTTCCCTAAATTACTCCCGGCAAATGCCGGGATGGTTCCTTTCGAAGGGCACGGCCGATTTCCTTCCACATCTTCACTCTAAGGCCGTCCGCACACGGGTCGATTCGCACTCGTCGCGGCTGCGACTCGTTCACAACGCGATTCCGTCCCCACGTAACTAAATGGCGAGGCCGCCAATGGGTCGATTTGCACGCGTCTCGTAATCTCTCGAAGTCGTCGCGAGTGGCACTCGTCTCTTGCGACCTGCAGTGCACGGGAAAGTTCGAGCGCGACGAGCGGATCGTACGACGTGAAGGTATGTATTTTTCTGTGTTTCCCCAGCATAAAATACTCTAGAGCCCCTGAGACTACATGCAATCACTGTAATGAACTTTTAAAAAATAAATAAGTACATAATATATAAATATTTTCAGTATGTCGTGTCTTTCAGCTCGCAAATATTCAAGGAAAGACCTTTTTTTAATATCTCAACCAGAGCTACTGATGTTTATCTACTTTTTTTTTATAAGCGATTAGTTTCGGGCATATCCCATTTTCTCAAGCGACGTAATTTATATTCTGTAGAATGCTAAAAAATTTTGTATCAGTCTCTTGCAGTTGTCCAGCACCAACGAACAACCGATGCTGAAAATTCAGCTCTATGTACGGATGCACCCATAACAGTTCAAATCCACCGCCGGCCATCCAGATTTAGGTTTTCTGTGATTCCTCTAAATCACTCCAGGCAAATGCCGGGACGGTTCCTTTCAAAGGGCACGGCCGATTTCTGCCCCATCCTTTCCCAAAAATTCGAACGTAAGCTCCGTCCCTAATCACCACGCTGTCGACGTGACGTTAGACCATAAGCGTCCTTCCTTGCTGCATCCTTTTCTTGCCCTGGTACCAGCAAGACATCACAGCGTCCCCCTAATCACTAGAACTGTCCATTATAGAGTAACTAGCTGCTCCCCGCGGTGTTACCCGCGGTTCAATAGTCAGACATTAAAGTGCCAAGAAATGGCATAAATAACTACATGACTTTGCGACATTGTTAGCACGGAATGTATAATTGTCTTGGAACGGATGGAGAGCCAAAAATCTATTGCAATACGTCCCTGTAAACGACGTTTCGAGACTTCTTGTTCTTCGAGTATACGTAGAGATTTTTAGCTCTCGATACACGGGAGCAGCCTACGTAGAGCTGTCCGTGCGAGAAACATGGGGTGGCCACATGAATACCTGCTACTTTTAATGTTTGTCTTTGACTCTTGTTTATAGTAATCGAGAAGGCCAGCCGGCCGCGGTGGCCGATGGGACTGAGGCACTTCAGTCATGGTCTGTACGGTCAGTACGGTCGGGGGTTCGAATCCCCCCTCGGGTAGGGATATTTGTGTCGTCCTTAGTTGTAGCTAGTTCATAAGTAGTTTGTAAGTTCAGGGACTGATGACCCCGTAGTTAAGTCCCATAAGCTTAACAAACATTTGAACATTTTTCGAGAAGGCCACTTTCAATGGGAACTGTAACCGGTTAACCTGGAACGGCAAGTTTGTTGGGATGATGGGAATTCGTGGTATTAATACAGTCTCTCTCTTGGCTCCACCGGTGATGGTGGCCTGTACGATATGCCTTCTCAGGTCCATGATGCGTAACCTGGTGCCATTGCATAATCGTGGTACATCCAAGTTACGCATCAATAAAACAGGCACACCCACCTTCAGCTCCAACTTGTGGGATGGCACCCCTAACAGTAACTAACTACAATAACGGTTTTTAATAAGTAGTTTGTTAGTTTAGGGACTGATGGCCCCGTAGTTAAGTCCCATAAGCTTAACAAACATTTGAACATTTGAACTACAATAACAACAATACAGTAATCGAAAACAAATGGCAAGTAAAGGAACGAAATAAACAACAAACCTAACGGAGAAAAGTAAAGAGATAAAAAAGACATCTAACGGAGAAACGAACTGTTGAGATCCTACAAATGCAAAGCGAACCAACAAAAGAACTAAATGCAAACGTTCGAATGCTATAAATAATCGAAATCACCAAAGAAACAATTATTCATTGAAATCCAAAGAGAATACAATTTTAAGGAATTACGATAACATCACAATGTTCGAACACCTATAACGTTTCATATGTTAACTGCAGCGTACCGCCTGCCATCTGTTGAGTGCAGTTGCTAATACTTTCGTTGCAGTTTACGTACGCTATTTATACGTGGCAGTTCGCGCTTTGTACACAAAATAGGGCTTGGTATCTAGATCCCATTCGACACAAAACGTCAATGTTTTTTCTTGCCATGGTACTTAGAGCATATTTTATTTAAAGTCTTCAATTTATATACATACTTCCTCCATTTGTTACAACAAATGAAAATGAATGCGGCATAAACGCCAACATTCAGATTTATGGTGTATGTAATTATATATCAGTTAAGCCGTTTTGGCAGTATCCAAGAATCTTTTTGTATATTCGAAAGTAAAAAAGATAACAATAACAAAGAAAAAAAATTTCACTATAGCAGGACCCGAACCATTGCCCAAAATAAGAGAAGTCTATGACATGACGCGTTAACCCTCGCCGCTAAACATGACATACCCCACAACTTTCTTCTGTTGTTGTATTAGAAGCTTCTTACAACCGTTACGTATTTCTATGTATATATTTCAAATAAATAACTTGTAATAAACATTTTGAAAAGTAGCCTATGTCATAATCCTAGATATAAGAAATCTCTATATGAAATTTCATCTAAATAAGTGCTGTAGTTTTAGCGTGATGCGGTAACAAACATACAAACTTTCGCATTTATAATATTATTGGAGGAAATAACCAACACCGTTTTGTAGCTCCCTGTTGGGAGTCGCAAGGAAAATGGCGCCCGCGACGAGTGCCAGTCGCCCCGTGAGCGGACGGCAGTCGCTGGCACCGCGCTGTTCGCACCAGACGCGCGCGACGGACGAGGCGCGAGTCGCGACCACGACCAGTGGTTGGTTGGTTGGTTGGTTGGTATGGGGGGTTTTAGGGGGACTAGACTACTATGGCCATCAGTCCCCCACTTCATAGCTAGGCGACACGCAGAAAAACAGAATCGTCTAAAAATGCGCCTGAGCTATATTTAAAATAGGGCAGAATAAAAGAACATACTGTCAACGAAATATTGACAGAGTCAACAAGGGACGATACAAAAGAGCCAGACACACAGTAACAAATACGAGGTAAAAATATGATAAAGCCAATGAATGTGGTTCACCGGCCATGGGTATAAAAAGGGGAAAAGCCAGCCACATAGCGCACACAAGAAAAGTTGTAGTCGAAAGACGCGTCAAGTAGAACATAGATAATGATCTAAAAGACCACCCAGAGGAGTCATAGCAACTGGTAAATCCCCCCAGCAAGAAGAAATCGTAAAACCATATTAGCCACAGAGGCATCGTCGCCGAGCACCAAAGAGAGAGTGTTTGGGAGGTTAAAAGAATGCCGTAGTGGAGCTAAAATGGGACAGTGGAGTAGGAAATGAACCACAGTCAACATTGGCACACGGACGGGTCCTCTCGACGGAGGAGGTAACCATGCGTCAGACGGGTGTGACCAATGCGGAGACGGCAGAGGGCCACGGAGTACCTACGGGACCTCAGCTGCGAGGACTTCCAGCACAGACAAATATATACAGACGGGAAACCTCCATATGGGCCCGGTCTTACGGTCAAGGGTGCGGGGAAGGAGGGTTTCCAGCAGGTCCGTAAGATGTGCCATGATGGCGCTGCGGTCAGAAGCAGCTCTTTAAACTGGCCAGAGCAGGCGGCAGGTAGCGGCTGCCCCCACCACCACCTCCCCTCACAGCCGTGGCCTCATGGCAGGCGGCACGAGCTCTCCCTTCATCCTCCCCTCCACGCTTCCCTCTGACGTGCGAGAGGCACCCTAAGCCAGCAAACCGCCTGACACCTGCTAGCATCTTACGGAACTACGAGGGGAGCGTAGGACAGTGGTTTAGGGGGGGGGGGGCTACTCCTCTGTATGTGTTACTCTGTGCTCCAGACACATGTTGTGTCCTCGATCGTCCACAGCTTAGTGGGCACGTCCAGGGCAGACCATTCGGCGTTCCAGAGTTCTCGTGTTTCATTGCGAAGCAACGGGCGGAAGTCTGCTTCCGGGAGGCCAAACGCCAGAGGGCGGCCAGTGGTAGCCTGTTTGGCTAGCTGGTCGACGCTCTCGTTGCCCGGAATGCCTACATGGCCCGGGGTCCAAACGAAAGTCACAGAGCGACCAGAGTCATCAAGACACAGTATCGACTCCTGAATGGCCCTGACCAATGTATGGCTACGACGGGTGGAAAACGACCCGGACTTACACTCAGACCGGGAGCTCCGTCTCTAATGTCCACGCTATCGACGGGACGTTAAACCCCAAGCTTACTTCCTTCCTGATTGTTTTGACCAGTGTAGTTACAACTGGCAGTTTGCAGCGACGGCGTCTGGTAAATGTCGCTCACCTCGTACGAACCTATCGTGAGCACAGCGTCAAGTGGCTAGACGAGAGGGCGCGAACCACTTTCGCGGTGACGTCACTGGCAGTAAGCAGGGCCTCGCATGCATGCAGACCAGTTGGCCCCACTTGACCGCCTCGCAGACCAATCGCTGGCGCCAGCAGCCTCAGGGACGCTCTGCAGCTGAGGTCGCCATGACGACCGCCGCACAACACATTCGGCGTCACGCCACAAAACACTAGTCTCCGACCGAGATTTGAAACACTAAGCTAATAATATTCGTCTTCTCTTCTAGTTTCGGCCGAAACTAAAATCTACGTAATGAAGTTAAAATTTATGTTTTAACCCAGTCGTTTTTTTTCCATTTTGCAAGATCCGCTCCCTGTAGTAGGCCTTCTTCAAAGCGTGTGTAGGCCTAACCAGGAGGCCGTAGAAGATGACACAGGAGGCGCACATAGTCACTGGCGTAAACTTCCCATCCTTCAGTTGTCACTATTAATCAGTGTTGGTGCCTCCTGTGTGTTCAACCAATGCCACATAGATACAAGGCCTGTGCGCTGCCTACCAACAGTAGTCATAACACAAGCAAACTATTTGTCTTATGTAGCGCTGTACTGAGTTTGGGAATACATGCACAATGCACAGTGTGTTTCAGAATGTTCTTAATGTTATTTATGTGATTCACAGACTTATTTGTGTTGGTATAAGATATTTATGAACTATTAGTAAGATATCTTACCGATATTGGAATCAGACAGTTCATATTAGGAATTTTGTCTCATAGCAGCAAAAATCTGCACAGAGAATCACATAAATAACATCAAGGACATTCTAAAAACACACTGTGCAACGTGCACATATTCCCAAACTTATCAAATTGCTACATAAGACAAATAGTTTGCTTTTGTTATGACTACTCTTGGCACGCAGTGCACAGGCCTTGTATCTAGGTGGCCTTGGTTCAACCCCCCCCCCCCAAGCTTATCGTGAAAAAAATGTAAATAAGTAAACAGAATAAGTTTTTTAACTATTATTCTTCTTTTCGTTCTTCTATCAGATCATTTTACATGCACATTCAAAGTATTTCTATCGCATGAGAGATACCATAACTACAAGATTATGGTATAGGAGGCATTCTTCTGCAGGCAAGTAAAGGGCTTTACGTAGACTGTCAGGCAGCAGTTACAATAGAAGGCAAATTAAGCTCATGGTTCAGGATAACTTTCAGGGCTAAGACAAGGCTGTAACCTGTCACCACTGTTGTTCATACTATTCATGGATCATATGTTGAAAACAGTAGACTGACAGGGAGGGATTAAAATAGGTGAAAACAAAATAAGTAGTCTCGCATATGCGGATGACATGTGTAATGGCCGATTCGATTGAAAAGTTGCAAACTTTCAGAGCTCGATCAGAGGTGGAAGGATTATGATATGAGGATCAGCATCTCCAAAACGAAAGTAATGTCTGTGGGAAAGAGATTCAAACAGATTGAGTGCCAAATAGGAGGCAAAAAGTTAGAACCTGTAGACAGTTTCAAGTACCTAGCATGTATTTTCTCACAGGACGGCAACATAGCGAAAGAACTGGAATCGAGGTGCAGCAAAGCTAATGCAGTGAGTGCTCAGCTAAGATCTACTCTCTTCTGCAAGAAGGTAATCAATACCAAGACTAAGTTAGCAGTGCACCGCTCTATCTTTCGACCAACTTGGGAGTGGAAGTTGGGTGTCTTTCGACCAACTTGGGAGTGAAAGTTGGGTGGATACAAGTTACTTTATTCACAAGGTAGAGGTTACAGATATGAAAGCAGCAAGAATGATTGCAGGTACTAATAGATGGGAACAATGGCAGGAGGTCCGATCACGAATAATAATGCAGTGACTACTCTCAACGTAGCAAAAAAACCGTATGGTTAGTGGCATCGCGCATCGGTGTCCAAGGTATTGAGTTCGAGACCGACTGCAAGCAAATTTTTGAAACACAATCTTGTTTTCAGCAGATACGGGAACAACAATGACTTTATTATTGTTACTCGCCATATATCTTTGGACATTTTAGCAAATATGTCGCGATATTCAGGTAAGTGATATTTATACTCTTCGTTGTAACAAATATTGAACTATTTGACAAAATGTGGGGATAAGCAGCCTTTGTGCATCTGTAAGGTTATGAGGAGGAACTGCTTACATTGTCCCGTGACCTGAAGGTAGCTTGTCTCTTCATCGTAACAGATTCATTTTGTTACAGCCACTTACAGGGTGTCCAGAAAAGGGATCCCTGATTTCAAAATTAAATATCTCGAAAACAAAGATCGATAGAGGAATGCAGTAAACGGTATTTTTATTGTGAAAGCTGTAAGAAGTTTCCACAGCAGTTTGAAATAATAGTTACAAAAGCTGCTAACAGATGGCGCTGTACGCTGTACAGCTCATATCAGCATACGTAAGTGAAATAATCATATGAAAACACTCTTTGCAAACAATCGCATCGCAATGTTTTCAAAATGTTCACCATTGGCACTACAGAGGTGGCGCAAACGAAGAATGAAATTCGCCATCACATTTCGTAGTGTCTCAACCGAAATGGATTCACATGCCACAGAGATCGCCGATTCAAGCTCGTCCAGCGTGGCTGGATGCTTCGGATAGACCATGTCTTTCACTGTGCCCCACAAAAAAAAGTCACAGGGAGTCAAATCCGGCGAATATGGAGCCCAATCCATGCCTGCAGCAGTAAATTTTGGATATTCCAAAGCAATGACTCGATTCCCGAAGTATTCCTCTAGAAAGCGAAACACTTGTTCGGTCCGATGTGGTCGGGCACCATCTTGCATAAACCATTCAGTACCTGGTCGATCCTCTAACGCTTGCTGTTTGGCGACAAATTGTTCCAAAATTGCAACGTAACGTTCACCAGTGACGTTTCTCGAATGAAAAAAAAAAGGGCCAATAATGCCTCTGCTGCATACTGCAGCCCACACAGTAACTTTAGGAGAGTACAGGGGTTTCGCTTCACACCAATATGGCTTTTCGGAACCCCAAATTCGCCAGTTCTGCTTATTCACGTATCCATTCAGGTGGAAGTGTGCTTCATCTGTTAACCAGATGCAGCCAACATCAAATCCTTCACTATCAATCATTGTGAGCATCTGATTAGCAAAGGCAACCCTCTGTTGCACAGCTCGTACCGGTATGGCCTGGTGCGTTTGAATTTTGAATGGAAACATGTGTAGGCTCTTTCTCAGTATTTTCTGCGTGCTGGAACGCTTCAAATCAAACCAGTCTCAGATGCAATTCTACGGATGGATGACATTGGATTTCGCTGAATAATTCCAGAAACTGTGGCCATATTTTCAGGCGTAACTGCTGTTTGCTTGCGGCCAACATGCCCCACTAGATCATCAGTTACGCTGCCTGTTCGTTGAAACTTTGCGAAGAGCGTACGAATGGTTTTCGCATCGGGTCCTTTTGGAACATTAAATCGTGCTTGAAAATTTGGCCTTGTTTCCGTAGGACTCTCTTCTAACCTGTGGTACTCTAGCACCAGACAAACGCGTTGTTCAATGGACTACATGGTTTTAATCTCTTCGTTCGGTACGCTAACCTCCTTTCACGTTTCAATAGTGGAACTGATCGCTCTGGGCTTCGGATCACTATTTATACTAGGCATTACGTATGACGATTACAGCGCCATCTGTTAGCAGCTTTTGTAACGATTATTACAAACTGCTGTATAAACTTCTTACAGCTTTCACAATAAACATACCGTTTACTGCATTCCTCTATCGATCTTTGTTTTAGAGATATTTAATTTTGAAATCAGGGCGTCCTTTTCTGGACACCCTGTACTTAACATTTCAATCAATTCATTTTGAATTTGAGGTCCAAGGTAGTGATAGTGATTCTTCTCGTCACGAATACGACGTGTTCTTTCATTGGTGCATCAAAAGATGCGATCATTTCTATCAGCTTCAGGAAATCTCCATTTTCAGGTTGGTAAATTGTTGATGACATTGTAATTCTGTCAAAGACAGCAAAGGACCTGGAAGAGCAGTTGAATGGAATGGACAGCGTGTTGAAGAGAGCATATAAAATGAACATTAACAAGAGCAAGACAAAAATAATGGAATGCGGTCTTAGAAAATCAGGTGATGCTGAAGGAATTAGATTGGGTAACGAAACAATAAAGGTGGTAGATGAGTTTTGTTACTTGGGTAGTAAAATAACAAATGATGGTCGCAGTACAGAGGATATTAAATGCAGAATGGCCATGGGAAGAAAAACATTTTTGAAAAAGAGAAATTTGCTAACATCGAATATTAATTTAAGGGTAAGGAAGTCTTTTCTGAAGGCATTTGTGTGGAGTGTTGCCTTGTACGGGAGTGAAACATGGACGATAAGCAGTGCGGACAGGAAGACGATAGAGGCTTTTGAAATGTGGTGCTACAGAAGAATGCTGAAGATTTGGTGGGTAGATCGCATAACTAATGAAGAGGTACTGAACAGAATTGGTGAGAAAAGGAATTTTTGGCATACTCTGACTTAAAGAAGGGATCGCTTGGTAGGACAAATTGTTAGACATCGGGGAAACGTAAATTTAGCATTGGAGGGAAGTGTGTGGGGTAAAAATCGCAGAGGGAGACCAAGAGACGCGTATAGTAAGCAGATTCATGTGGATGTGGGTTGTCGTTCTTATGAGGAGATGAAAAGGCTTGCTCAGGATAGAGTAGGGTGGAGAGCTGCATCAAACCAGTCTCCGGACTGAAGACCATAACAACAACACAAATTGTTGATGAAGAACCTCGAAACGCTAAATTTGTTTGTGCTAAAAATACAGGCGCTGCAATTATTCTTTTAAAAGCAGCTCGCCAGTGTTTCTTTTCCTGACTTATTCGTGCTTCGTTCATGTCGTCAATGCTGCAATTCGTTTTTAGCCTTTGTTTAAATGCCACCCAATTTGAAGGGTTAAAATGCCAAGATCGTAGTTAATTAATTTATTTTTCTGACGACCGGTTTCGGTCCACTTAGGGGATCATCATCTGGTCACTAGAGTCCTATGTTTTCGTTTCGTGAAGGCGCATGACATTAAAGTGGTATGTCAATCAAAACATTTAACTCTGACAAATGGTACGTCACATATAAAATGGTTAATTTGTGACGTACCATTTGTCAGAGTTAAATGTTATGATTGACATACCCACTCACCTTATGTTTTGTGAACAACATTGATAAACATTTGTAATTTGGGACACAATTTTCGGTATCCAATAATTACGACTTAACACTTTTTATTTATTTTATTACTAACTAGCTGAGCCGCTCCGGCTTTGCACTGGTAATCTTTGAACGACTTTAACTTGAGAACTGCAGAACGTATCGTGATGCGGTTTCTTTCAATTTCTTTGGTATAATCCTGCGTTTGACGTAGACTATATTAAATTCCAATAAGAAAATGAGAAATAACTGAAATAAGAGTAATAACGTAGAATGGTTTACCACTTCCGCCGGCCGCGGTGGCCGAGGGGCCTGAGGTGCTCCAGTCTGCACGGCCACTACGGTCGGGGGTTCGAATCCCCCCTCGGGCATGGATATTTGTGCCGTCCTTATTCTTAGGTAGTTCATAAGTAGTTTGTAAGCTTAAGGACTGATGACCCCGTAGTTAAGTCCCATAATTTCTACAAACATCTGAACAATTTTTTTACCACTTCCACACTTTCGTTACCTTTGTAGCGAATACTATGAGACTTGCCCTAATAGGTACATAGTACAGAATTATAGAACTCAAGACGATTTAAGAAAAAGACCGCGAGATCATATGTGTAACTTTTACAGATCTCCCACAATCACTATACTGTATCTGTAGTCTAATGCCATCTGGCGCCAGCGCTTTAGAAAAAAAAATGATAAATGTGGTTCAGTCGTAACAGACTCGTGCTGCCACGGTTGTTTATTTATTTATTTTTCTTTGTAGATGTTTATGAGTTCTGCAAGTTTCAAATGTTCAAATGTGCAAATGTTTGTAAATCTATCGGACCGAACTGCGTGGTCATCAGTCCGTAGCTTACAAACTACTTAAACTAAGGTTAACTAACCCAAGGACAAAGACACACCCACGCCCCAGGGAGGACTCGAACTTTCGAAGGCGAGCAACTGCGCGCTCCGCAGCGAGGCGCCTTAGACCGCTCGGCTACTCCACCGCGGCCTGCAAGTTTATACTGTGTACACTGGCCTAGCTCTTACAGTTTAGACTCCAGAGCAGACTAAAGTGCAGAAGAAGTAAACGATTCTACGTTATCATTCTTATTGCATTTTCTTTTTTGAATTTATCAATTGTTTTAAAAATTGATTATAAGACTTTTGTGAAGATACTTAAAAATGTCCTCTCATAAAACAACCAATAAATTCTGGAGCCGCGTCAGCTGTTTTTATTGAGACGCATCTTCGGGTGTTAAATTTTTTCTCTCGTTATAATTCGTTACTGAGTCCCAACATGCTAGGTGCTTTCATCCATCAATTGGTTAAAAATTCAATTCTTATTTCAGTTATATCATACATTCCGTGAATGTCTTTTTTTCATATATTCGTATTGACATTAAATATCGCCTAAAATTGTCCCCGGATTCTAAAGAAGAAATTAAAAGAAACCGCATGACGATATGTTCGGTACTCCTCGAGTTATAAAAGGTTAAAGCGACAGACAGAGGAAAAATGAGCTTCAATTTTATATAATAGTATATAGTTGCTAACCCTAGCTGAAATTTGTAATTATTTATGGCGAAAATAGATTGTCAAAAAACAATTATTGTATCCATGTCAACAACTGTTCAAGGTATTAATCCACAAAATGCAGCAACCAGTTGCTTGTAATAGTTTATTTGTGACGACCGGTTTCGGGCGCTTGAGTGCCTTTTCTTCTGGTCTCTACACAGGCAAACAAGTGCATTGATATACAGTAAAGGCTATAAAACTTACAAAAGTTTGACGAAGATACGAGCTTATGGAATAGGTTCACAGATTTGTGACTCGCTGGAAGACTTCGTAAGTAAAAGAACGCAGTACGTTGTTCTCGACGGCGAGTGTTCATCAGAGACGAGTGTATCGTCAGGCGTGCCCCAGGGGAGTGTGATAGGACCGCTATTATTTTCTATCTATATAAATGGTCTGATGGACAGAGTAAGTTGTAATTTGCGGCTGTTTGCTGATGATGCTGTGGTGTATGGGAGGGTGTCGTCTGTAACTGACTGTAATAGCATACAGGATGACTTAGACAAAATTTCTAGTTGGTGCGAAGAATGGCAGCTAGCTCTCAATGTAGAAAAATGTAAGGTGATGCGCATGAATAGAAAAATCAATCCCATAATGTTCGAATACAGCATTAGTAGTGAGCTTCTTGATGCAGTCGCGTCGTTCAAATATCTAGGCGTAACATTGCACAGCGATATAAAATGAAACGAGCATGTAAGGACAGCTGTGAGTAAGACGGACAGCCGACTTCGGTTTATTGGGAGAAATTTGGGAAGATGTACTTCACCTGTAAAGGAGACCGCGTATAAAACGCTTGTACGACCACGTCTTGAGTATTGCTCAAGTGTTTGGGACCCGCAGCAGATCAGTTTAAAGGAAGACAAAGAAGCAGTTCAGAGGCGAGGAGCTAGGTTTGTTACCGGTAGGTTCGACCAATGCGCGAGTGTCACGAAAGTGCCCCGGCAACTCAATTGGGGATCGCTGGAAGAAAGACGACGTTCTTTTCGTGAATTTCTGTTAAGTAAATTTAGAGGGTTGGAATTTGAAGCTGAGTGTAGTAAGATCTTGCTGCCGCCTACTTACATTTCGCGTAAAGATCACAAAGACAAGATAAGAGAAATTATGGCTCGTACGGAGGCATATAGGCATTCTTCTTTTCACGTTCAATTTGGGAGTGGAATAGGAAAGGAAATGCCTAGTAGTGGTACAGTGTACCCTCCGCCACGCACCATACGGTGAATTGCGGAGTATGTATGTAGATGTAGAAGTCGGTTGCAGTAACCGACTTTTGTACGTTTTATAGCCTTTACTGTAATACCAAATGTTCAAATGTTTGTATAGCTTATGGGACTTAACTACGGGGTCATCAGTCCCTAAACTTACAAACTACTTATGAACTAGAATGAAACTTTCACTCTGCAGCGGAGTGTGCGCTGGTATGAAACTTCCTGGCAGATTAAAATTATGTGTCGGAACCGTAACTCTAACCTGGGACCCTTGCCTTTCGCGGGCAAGCGCATCACCGACTGTGCTACCGACTTATGAACTAACTAAGACTAAGGACGGCACAAATATCCATGCCCAAGGGAGACCAAAAGAAGGGCACTCAAGCGCCCGAAACCGGTCTCCACAAATAAATTATTACCGTAATACAGTCCAATGAAATTTCATCCTCATCGACTTTAGACATCAGAGGAACCCGGGGCCGGGTGTTTCTGGGGAGGATTCCCCTCTCAAGAGATGGCCGGCCGTGGACACTCAGAGGATCTGTCCCAACTTAGAGTTGGCACGACAGCTCGCCAACCTGGAACAGCCAGCCGTGCTCACCACTGCGCTACGCCATGTCGTCCGCGTCGGGCACAAGCATGGTAGGAAGGTCACCTTCCCGACAATGGTGGCAGTGGATAGAATCCATCTTAAGACAATGAGTCTGCCCACGGACTTCGGTGCTCTTCAGCATCTCATTGAGAAAGTCTTTCAGAGAAGGGGGGAAAGGTATGACTTGAATGAGATTTACCACCAGGCCGTATTGGCCTCGGGGAGAATTGCTCTGGACCACACCAAATCTTGGCCTGATTGTAAGATTCATACCTATTTCCCTTAAATGCTAAAAGTCGCACATTTGAATGCACACAACTCAAAGCTTGTGCTACAAGGTCGTGGACGAGATGAGTCCAGATGTCCTCTGTCTACAGGAGCCCTACACCGTGAATGGCGAACTCTCTTTTGGGGCAACAATATGGCAGATTGTGGCCCCGGGGCCTCACCCTAGGGTCGCAACTGTCATTTGCAATAAGGCCTTGCGAGTCACGGACCTATCGCAGCTGTCCGACGAGCACTGCAACGCCATTGAGGTTCATTCCCCCGTGGGGGTGGTGCATATAGTGAACATGTATTTCCAATACGGGGATCCAGTTGATCCTTACCTGGATCGCCTAACTCAGGTGTTGCAGGTGCTGCGTGGTCGAAGAGTGGTTGTGATGGCCGACTTGAACGCACACTCCCCCCTGTGG
This sequence comes from Locusta migratoria, assembly GCA_026315105.1. Taxonomy (NCBI): domain Eukaryota; kingdom Metazoa; phylum Arthropoda; class Insecta; order Orthoptera; family Acrididae; genus Locusta; species Locusta migratoria. The sequence continues at coordinate 40,144,914 of CM048754.1, read as the reverse complement.
AACAGTCGCACTCGAGATGCCAAGGGCAACAAAGTGGAAGAGGCCATCAGGGCTCTCCAGTTGGTCGTCGCCAACCTTTGTGGGGCCTGGCGGAGAAGGGACCAATGTTGATGCCACACTCATCACGGCCAACTTGGCAGATAAGATGACCGACTGGAAAGTCCATGATCGTATAACATCTAGTGATCACAACATGATCAGCTTCAGACTACAACAGGCTGAGTGTGACTGGGATGCAGAGTGGGATTGGCAGCGAAACTTTAATAGAACTGATTGGGAACGCCTAGCGGTGGAGTGCACCGCGCCTGCATTGCCGGAGGGGGACTTTGACGTAGATCAGGCAGCACAAGATCTGGCTGGTGCGGTGGTTCGAGCGATCGAAGCTGCCGTACCATTGAGGAGGAGGGCCGTCTCGGCTTCCCCGTCGCCATGGTCCCAAGAGCTCCAAGAACTGAGGCAGTCTGTCAGAAGGACAAGGAAGCACTACCAGCGTGCTGTGATCTGGCAGGAGTGTCAGTACTGGCTCGCCCGGTACCGACAGGAAAAGCAACACTTCTCTCAGGTGTTGAAAGACACCCGACTCAGGAGCTGGGAGACCTATGTGAAAAATCAGCTAACCACTGACCCCTGGGGCGTCCCGTACAAGCTTGTCCGAGAAAAGATACGCGCTCCGTTGGTGTTATCGACTCTCGGGGATGGGGACCGGATGACGGAGTCCTGGCAGGAAACTGCCGGGGTCCTTCTCCGGACCCTCCTTCCTGACGATGACGCCGACACGGACACAGATGAGCAAAGACAAATTAGAGAAAGGGACGCCCAGGAATACATCAACAACACTCCTGTTTACCCCTTCTCAGAAGAGGAGGTGGCTACACAGATACGAGCCCTCAAGAAAGGGAAAGCTCCTGGGCCCGATGGCATCCCAGCAGAGGTAGTGCAATTCCTTGCACCCCAGTTGGTCTCTCAAATGACTATACTCTTTAATGAATGCCTGCGCACTGGTAGGTTTCCAAAACCATGGAAAAAGGCCAGTGTGGTGGTGATAAAGAAAGGGGCTGATAAGGACCCGGCCTTGGCCAAGTGCTATCGCCCCATCTGTCTCCTTGACACCATGGGGAAGTTATTTGAGAGGCTGCTGGCTGACAGGCTGTCCGCACATCGTATGCTGTGTGGTGCGAGCAGCAGGCAATTCGGTTTTCGTCAGGGGAAATCGGCGTCTGACGCGATTACCCTGGCGGCCGAGGTCTGCTCCTCTGCGCCGTACAAATACGTCGTGGGTATCATGGTGGACATCAGTGGCGCCTTTGACAACCTGTGGTGGCCTTCGCTCTTCTCCTATCTTAGGGAGATAAGAGTGTCCAGGGTCGCTATATGGGTGTCTCAGGAGCTATTGTGCTGGAAGGGAAGTCTGGCTATCATCTCCTAGCGGAAGAGTCAACAAAATGATCACCAAGAGGTGTCCCCAGAGCTCCGTCCTGGGGCCAATCTTCTGGGACCTCAATATGGAACCTCTCCTTGGAGAGCTCGAAGAACATCCTGACGTGCTAGAGGTGATAGCTTACGCAGACGACCTCCTCATCATGGTCGGGGGTCGAAGTCGTGAAGACATCGAGCCCAAGACCGAAAGATCACTGCAGGTGCTTACTGCTTGTTGCAGTAGGACGAAGTTACAGATTGCACCGCAGAAGTCAGTGTACCTGCTGCTAAGGGGCCAATTGGCTAGAAATCCGACAGTCAGGATAAACGGTACACCTGTCATAAGACGAACTCAAGCTAGATACCTTGGCGTAATCATAGATGAGCGCTGGAATTTCGCCGCCCACGTGGACGCGGTTGCTGAGAGATCGCTGGTAGCACTACACCGCTTGGCTGGGATTGGGCACCAGAGGTTTCACCTCCCTCCCGATCTCATACAGCTGTATCACAACAGCATACTGACGTCCATCTCCGGTATGGGCCCACAGGCTCACGAGGGTGACGCCTGCCATGGCCGTGAGAAGGGTGCAGCGCAACATCCTCCTGTGTTCAGTTGGAGCCTACAGGACCACTCCCTGCGGGGCCCTCTTGGTGTTGTTGGGGCTATGGCCCCTTGACATTAAGGTAAGGGAGCAGGGAGCTTGGTACTGGGCCAAGAAAGGTAACGGAGGGAACGTAGAAAAAATTATGGGGGAACCAATTCTAAGTAAAACAGAGATCAGACAGAAAGGGCTCCAACTTTGGCAGCAATCTTGGGACGAAGAGGAATCTGGGAGGAGAACTCACGCTCTCCTGCCAGATATCCAGGAAAGATTGGGTATGAAACATTTCAAACCATCTAGGGGGATGCTGCACTTCCTCACCGGGCATGGACCCTATCCGATATATCTGTGTCGGTTTAGGAGACAGGCTACGCCACCTTGTGCCTGTGGTGCCGAGATAGGCACGCCAGAACACATCATTTATGAGTGTCCTACGTATGGCGACGTGGCTGCGGATCTCAGAAGGGCTCTGCCTAGTAATAACACCTTTGAGCTCATAAGAACCCCAGACACGTTCCGAGTACTCGACGAAATCGTCAATAATGTCTCGCGCAAAGTGCTTCGGGACTTTATCCTGAATCAATAACCGGATCTGACCCAATACCCGATTGAGACAGCCACATCTGCCATGCCGCCGGGGGATGGACTGGTCTCCAGCAATGGAAGAATCCGCCATCCCCTGGATTCGGGGGTTACATGTGGCAAACACCGAATTAGACCATAGATGTAAGTTACACGTAGGTTTTTCTTAAATAGTAGAATAAGACGCACAGGGGAAAAAATTTTGCGGGGAGCTGTGGTGACAAAAGAAATTGACCGGCCAGTGCAGGGGCATGCTCACTGGGATTCGCTCGGTGAGCTGGCCACCACAAGCAGGTTTGTAATGCTGGCACATATGTAACACCACAGCAGTAGCATAAGACACAACACATCACACACACATCAACTAGTACAAACATCAACACCAGCAAGATGTCCAGTGGTTTCTGCAGAAACATGTAATGTAATGAAATGTAATGTCACCATTTAGCCGTAAGAAATTCATGTATTATACTATTGCCCATTTTAGTCTAAGGTAATTGGTTGTATTGTTTGATATTATAATAAATTATAATTATTATAATAATAAAAAAATAAAATTATTACAAGCAACTGGTTGCTGAATTTTGTGGATTAATAGATTGCCTAATAAGGAACGCCTTAAAACATATGAAAAAGGAATTAACAGCGAACTTAGTGAACTGCCCTGTGTTCGTAGCTGTAGCCGGCTGGCGCTCGGCCGCCATGTTGGTTGGGTGTCGCGCTCTCAGCTGGCTTCATTTCAGTCACTGTGAGGCCTCTCTATGTTATTCACCGAGTGAGTTGTTGCAGTGGTAACACACTGGACCCCATTCGGGAGGACGGTGGTTCAAATCCACCTCCGTGATTTCCCTAAATCTCTCCAGGAAAATGCCGGGATGGTTCCTTTCAAAGGCCACGGCCGATTTCCTTCCACACCCTTTCCAAACACTCCGAGCGTAAGCTCCGTGTCTAATGACCACGCTGTCGACGGGACGTTAAACTACAAGTTTCATTTCATTGCTTCCTTCTATGGTATTCTGTGCTCGCTGTTGGTTCCCAGGTCCCGCTGACGTTTTAGGCCAGCCACACTCAACCATTCTCGTGCTCGGGCCAAATTGTCGAATGTTTTATTTCAAGTGCGCCACACCGTTATCACAGGACGAAGTAACACTGCTAAATAGCTACACTCATTTGTTTTATCATCAAAATCTAATTTAATACATAATTGTTAATAGAAGAGTACGTTGCTTTTTGAAATATACCTGAACGTATTGTTAATTAATATTATTTTAGTTTTTTTTTTTTCATTTAGAATTTGTGCACTGTAGACAAATAATAATGAAAGATATGTAAGAACTTAAAAAGTTGGAGTGGCCATCTGATACTCTGCTGCAACCTTCTGACGGCCATAACCAAGCAGTTAGATATTTGTTGAATATCTTTGTTCATAACGTACGCTAATAAATAGAATATGACATTTAGTAATTTTTTGGCCCACTTTAGGTTACGGTAGTAACACTAAAAGTAGGCCTTTGCGATCGTTTTTTGACAGCTAGAAATTTAAATGAAAATAACGACTTAACTATTCATCTGACACGAAAAATGAATAACCGAATATGTAGAGGAGAAAATTCTCTACAACTTTGCTCTCTTAAGTTTTTTTCATATATCGTAGCGTTTCAAAGATATTTGCAAAAATAACGGCGATTTTGGGATGTCTGTCTGTCTGTCTGCCCGTAACGTGTTCCCTGTTTTTAAGACGAACCGTTCAACCGATCAGCACCAAATTTTACAGAACGCCAGAGACCAGAAACTCCCTTTTTCAAATTTTTCGGACTAAAAATACGGTAGTAATACCTAAAAAAAAGCCGTTTGTAATGTAATTGTAATTGCAAACGAACCGTTCATCTGATACGAAAATTGAATAACGTAATTGGTAGAGGGGAAAATTCTCTACAACTTAGCTCCCTTATGTTTTTTTCATATCTCGTATCGTTTGAGACATATTTGCAAAAATAACGGAGATTTGACACCTTCCATTGAATTAACGAAAACCAGCCGTTCGGAGATGTCACGTGACATTCCTCGCCCAGAACTCTCTGTGGCATACGCCATCTTGCGCGTATTTGATGATTTTCTTATTGTAAGTTACACGTTGTCATTTCAAAGCAATGGCGCACTGAGAAATTAACAAAAACACATCGTTCTTCGTACGATTAATGATAATCTACTGTCTACAAATGCCATATTAGCATCAGTTAATAACGGCCATGAATAGTATGACATTAAAGAGGCTCGATTTTGATTCATAGCCGTAGCGTAGTGGGCAAGGCGTTAAATTATGATGCCAAGGGTCGGTGGTTCGGAACCCGTCACTATCTAATTTTTTTTCCTAAAAGGGTCGCAGACACTCTTATTAATTAATTTTTTACTATTTTGGTCCAAAATGTTTGCAAAAACGTATAAAACTACAAATCTAAAGTGGGCCGTAAAACACATCAGTACGACCTTTTTTTTTTTTTTTTTTTTTTTTTTTTTTTTTTTTTTTTTTTTTTTTTTAATGAAAGGTAGGGCGACTGATTACCGTGAACAGCCAGAGCTGGACAGCGTAAAGCAAAAAGTTGACTTCATTAATCATTAGCCGTTTACTAAAAAGATTAATTTGGTTAAACGTTAAAGGGTTACATTACAGACAATTTAACGGAAGTTAACTTTAATCTTTAACTCGTAACTGAATTATGCAGCCATGAAATATAGCCTGCATTCTCTGAATTTATAATCGTGTGTTGTCCGACTATTCAAATAGAGCAAGTTAAGTAAAACATATTACCCCACCTGAGATTTAAAAAAAAAAAAAAAAAATTCAATGAATCATCATCATTATGCCTTTCAGCGTTCAGTCTGGAGCATAGTACCTCTAATAAAATTCATCCATGATCCCCTATTCAATGATAACATTGATGCCTCGTCTGATGTTATGCCTTTTACTTCAAAATCATTCTGCACCGAATGAAAGGACTTTCTTCTTGGTCTACCTCGACTCCTATTACCCTCCGCTGCCGAGCTCATGAGTCTCTTAGGTAACCTTGCTTCTCTGACTAAAGTGTAACATGACCCCACCATCTTAGTCTGTTCGCTCTAACTGCTTCATGCATGGTGTTCATTCCCAGTTTTTCTTTGATTTCCTCATTATGGACACCCTCCTGCCATTGTTCCCATCTATTGGTACCTGCAATCATTCTTGCTACTTTCTTATCTGTAACCTCTACCTTATGAATAAGGTAACCTGTATCATCCAGCTTTCACTCCCATACAACAGAGTTGGTCGAAAGATAGAGCGGTGCACTGCTAGCTTAGTCTTGGTACTGACTTCCTTATTGCAGAAGAGAGAGTAGATCTTAGCTGAACACTCACTGCATTAGCTTTGCTGCACCTCGATTCCAGTTCTTTCGCTATGTTGCCATCCCGTGAGAAAATACATCAAAAAAATGTTCAAATGTTTGTATAGCTTATGGGACTTAACTACGGGGTCATCAGTCCCCAAACTTACAAACTACTTATGAACTAGCTACAACTAAGGACGGCACAAATATCCATGCCCGAGGAGGGATTCGAACCCCCGACCGCAGTGGCCGTGCAGACCGTGACTGGAGCGCCTCAGTCACCTCGGCCACCGCGACCGGCGAAAATACATCCCAGGTACTTGAAACTGTGTACCTGTTCTAACTTTGTTCCTCCTATTTGGCACTCAATCTGTTTGAATCTCTTTCCCACAGACATTACCTTCGTTTTGAAAAAAAAAAGTAATAATAATAATAATAATAATAATATTCATTACTGTACCTTGTGATCCTAGTGCTGGAAAGACAAGATAAGGGTAAAATATTAGGTTAATGTGCATTAATCGTTTACAAACTTCGGGCCAGCAGTCGCCTTATAACTTCTTGTCTATCCGGAGCGCGTCTCCCGACCGCCAAAAATTCTCACTAGTCCTACGATACGTAAGTAGCGTCCCTTAACCGTATCCTCAATCAGGGATTTCCACAGAAACGGCACATTTATATTCGAACGGATACTTCAGCGCACCGAAATTGACGCGATTGTGAGGAGCTGTACGAGCTGCCACAGCCGCCACGCGGGGAGGACAACGAGGGGAAGCACCGGGGCAGCAAACCAAGGTTATTCTGTAAAAGGTTGGGCCCGAAGCGATACGACCTGCTATTGGCCGTTGGAATGACGTCAGTGGCGAAGCAGCACTGCCAGCCAGGGGCGCGAAGCGGCGCTGTGCCGTCACATAGGACACCACTAAACACAGAAAAGTTAACTGTTCACGCTTTGCTTATTGTAGTTACTTACCTCATTAAATCCTTCCGACAACTGAAGAATGCCACTGGCGTGATTTTTGCCTGTGTGATGCCGCTGCTTACTCTTTCTTCAGCTTCATGTTGAGGGAGCGCAATCGGATAAAAATTCGGGTCCGTAAGAATATTTTCATGACTCCGGCGTCACGTGAGGATATTTCTGTGAAATTGTGTCGGCAAATCTCTTAGAAATTTTTTTTTCTTTTGAAAGTATGTCACTTCCGTTAATCTCGTTGAACAGCAGCTCAAACCTTGAGATCTGTCGCAGTCATTCGTCAGACAGCACCAACAAACCTCCTCGTGATAGAAATTCTATCCACCGGTATTCTGTGAGGTGTTTTAGAAGAGGACAAAGTCGTTCATTAGACGACACCTCCAGTGAGGCGACATATTTTGCAGCTCGGCGTGCAATGTAGCCTGCCAGAAATCGGAATCCTTCAGCTGGGCACTTAACGTCTGTCACAGCAGATAGTGCTGCAGCCTCACAACTAAAATTTATTTCCTGTCTGTCTGCTTCCCCATCTGATATTGCCACAGCTTCAAACGTATCCGGCATAATTCCTCAGAGCAGACTAGATGACAGCCGACCGCGGTGGCCGAGCGTTCTGCGGCGCGCCAGTCACAGTCTGCATGGCCACTACGGTTGGGGTTCGAATCCCCCCCTCGGGCATGGATATTTCTGCCGTCCTAGGTCATAAGTAGTTCATAAGTTGTGGTGTCGCACAAGTCCAAAGTGCGCGCCACCTACTTTCGCCGCGCGCCGCCATGCACGCACGGCGCGGCGTTCTTACGTCAGCCACGAGCGCCCTCTGTGACAACTCCGCTCGTGGCCACCACTGAACGACATCGTTCACTTGGGACAGATAGGAACCAGTTAAGACCTTCGGAATCAGATAGGCACCAGTGAAGACTTGGCTATCGTATAGGCACTAGGCAGGCCCCTAGCTCAACTATGTATCAGCATTCTGCAATACTGAAATATGTAAAAGTTAAGTATTGTATAAATTCTGTGCAATATATATCTCGTTCTAATTTACTCTAGTGTTTCTAGTTTCTGGCTGCTCCCCTCCGTACCTGCACCAGCGTGCTATTTTTATTCCTGTGTCGGTGTCATTCCACTCGGCCACCGACACCTACGACGAGGCTGGGACACAAAAGCGGCGACGAGGCAGGGACACAAAAGTGGCGACGAGGATGGGATACAAAATAAGTAGTTTGTAAGTTTAGGGACTGATGACCCCGTAGTTAAGTCCCATAAACTACACAAACATTTGAACATTTTTGAGCTCTACAAACATTTGAACATTTTTTAACTAGGTGACAGACATTGTTGACAGTCTTCTTCCTGTCTCACAGACAAAGTATTAGACAGTGGAATGTCTTGAGTATTCTTTCACAGTAGTAACAAACGCAGCCGATGTTTTACTTCTTTAGGGGGAGGATGCTGATGGAAATGGCCAAGACCTCTAATCTGTAAAACAAATTTTCAAGACAGTCCTGGTTCAGCCGTGCTGTTAACATATACTTAGTGCCTAGTGACAAAAGGCCAGAGTGAAGGCCAAATAAAGAATTAATTGACATAAGAGTCCTTTGTGAAACGGTAACAGCTACCTTCGGTTTCGAATCTGTATCGTTTCACAGCACAAATACGTTTTGTTGATAATTATTTTTTGGAGCTGCTCGTTTGTTCCATAGGCACTTGCTAATGTCTTTTTGTCAACGATTCTGCAAGAATTTAAAATGTCAAACGAATCATTAACATATCAAACTGAATTAGAGGCATCGGATTTTCTGTCGTGAAACACACGAATAAACAAAACGAAGCGTTCTGGCTAATAGACAGTAAACAACAAGCTACTGCAGGGCTAACGATAAAACTGCCGCCAGGTGCTTCGGCGGTGACGTCATGCGCAGTACAATGAATTTCTACCTCGGACTGCGCAGTCCATTCGGGCCCCCTCTGCAGCAAACGAGTGAGTGCTCCAGTCAGAGGGGCCTGCTTCACGTGTGTTATGGAGAACGTGTTCAGGGCACTGGCAACGTCGATTTCGCTGTACGCATCTCGCCAATTTTTATCGGCTAGTTATCAGAGATTTTTAATGGGAAATTTTGAATACTGGACGACTAGCTTGCCGGGCCACTCAGAAGAGCTCAGCGGGCCACAGATGTCCGCAGGTTGAGTACCGCTGTGTTTCCTCTAGATTCCTCTCACAGTATGCTGATGCAATAGCTCCGTACTTAGCTATCATTTACAACCGATCACTCAGCGAAAGATCCGTACCCAAAGACTGGAAAGTTGCCCAAGTCACTCCAATATTCAAGAAAGGCAATAGGGGTGATCCCCAAAATTACAGGCCTATCTCATTGACGTCGATTTGCAGTACGATTTTGGAACATATACTTTGTTCGAATATTATGAACTACCTCGAAGAGAACGACCTATTAACCAGTAGTCAACACGGATTCAGAAAGTATCACTCTTGCGAAACACAGCTTGCCCTTTATTCACATGAAGTGTTAAGTGCCATCGACAAGGGATCTCAAATCGGTTCCATATTTCTGGATTTCCGGAAAGCTTCTGACACTGTACCCCACAAGCGGCTTCAAATGAAATTGTGTGCTTATGGAATATCTTCCCAATTGTGCGATTGGATTCACGATTTCCTATCAGAAAGGACACAGTTCGTTGTAATTGACGGTAAGTCATCGAGTAAAACAGAAGTGATATCTGCCGTTCCACAGGGAATCGTTATAGGTTCCCTACTCTTCCTCGTGTTTATAAACGATTTAGGAGACAATCTGAATAGCTCCCTTAGACTGTTCGCGGATGATGCTGTCGTTTATCGGTTAGTGAAGTCAATTGAGGATCAAAGGCAACTGCAAAGCGATCTCGACAAAATTTCTGCATGGTGCGAAAATTGGCAATTGACACTAAATAAAGAAAAGTGTGAAGTAATACACATGACCACTAAAAGAAATCCGCTGAACTTCAATTACGCGATAAATCAGTCAAACCTTAAGGTCGTAAATTCTACCAAATACCTAGGAGTTACAATTACGAACAACTTTAACTGGAGAGAAGACATAGAAAATATTGTGGGGAAGGCGAACCAAAGGTTACGTTTCATCGGCAGAACGCTTCGAAGATGCACCAGCTCCACCAAAGAGACTGCCTACATCACACTTGTGCGTCCTCTCCTGGAGTACTGTTGCCCCTCATGGGACCCTCACCAGGTGGGACTGTCGGAAGACATTGAGAAGGTTCAGAGAAAGGCAGCTCGTTTTGTTTCATCACGTTACTGGGGGGAAAGCGTCACGGAAATGTTGCAAGAATTGGGGTGGAAATCATTAAAAGAAAGACGTTATTCATTGCGGCGCGATCTGTTTGCGAAGTTTCAATCACCGACTTTTAGTTCTGAATGTGAAAATATTTTGCTAGCACCCACCTAGGGGTTCATGACCATCCCAATAAAATAAGAGAAATGAGATCGAAATCGGAACGATTTAGGTGTTCTTTCTTCCCGCGCGCTATTAGAGAATGGAACGGTAGAGAAAAGTTATGAAAGTGGTTAATGAACCCTCTGCGAGGCACTTGAATGTGATTTGCAGAGTACCGATGTAGATGTAGATGTAGGCCGCCAGCTGGCATTTTCCGCAGTCTGGGCCGCTTCCGGCGCCAGGCTGTCGGTGTGGTCACACATGTGCTGGTGTGTGACCCCTGGCCCAGGCTGTCCTCCTGGCTTTACGACCGCTGTCTTCCCAGAAGCGTCCTTTTTGCGCCGACTCCACACTTCGCAACGGCCGACTCCCTCCCAGATCTCTCCCCGTTCAGTCTTGTCGCAATGCTCGACCGCGAAGACAGACAGACAGCCATAGAGATAAGGCGACGACGCCGTGCTCGGATAGCGTCCGGCCGATAATAGCGGCTGGTGCAGCCATTCCGTATCGCCAGCGGCGGTCGTAAAATTTTAATCGCCGCCCGCCGACATTCTAAACGGCGGACTCTGGGCGTGCCGGCGCACTTACATCATCTCCAGACATACTGCGACCCCACATTCTTCTCAGTGATCGACCACGTCCCTGGAGACCCTCAAGTCTGCTCTATCCCGGTGGGGGGAGGGGGGGAGGGAGGCTGGCGAATCGACAGCCGACTCTAGACCGGTAGGAGGGGGGGGGGGGCTGGCGAATCGTGTAAGATGGAGGGGTAGGAGGATGGAGGATAGAGGAAGGGAGATTTTGATCCGCTTTAAGTTAACAACACTGGATGGTACCTTTTTATAGTTCCAAATTTGAAACATCCTGGCAGATTAAAATTGTGTGCCGGAAACTGGGACCTTTCCCTATCGCGGGCAAGCGTTATACCGACTGAGCTATCCCGACACGACTCACGATGCCGCCTCACAACTTTACTTCCGCCAGTACCTCGCCTCCTACTTTCCGAACTTCACAGAAGCTCTCCTGCGGAACATGCAAGACTAGCACTTCTGGATGAAAAGATATGGTGGAGTCGTGTCGGGATAGCTCAGTCGATAGAGCGCTTGCCCGCGAAACGCAAAGGTCCCAGGTTCGAGTCCCGGTTCCGGCACACAATTTTAATCTGCCAGGAAGTGTCACATCAGCGCACACTCCGCTGCAGAGTGAAAAGTTTCATTCAGTTCCAAATTTACTTGCAAATAACGCCCTAACCGTTAATCTCACGGCCAGACCACATGGGTGCAGGATTTTAGAATTTTTTGATATTCATTGCACGTGAAGTTCAGAACTCAAATAACAATCAGCCAAAGCTATTCTAGGCAACTGTCAAAAATACTCGAGAAAATTGACTTTGAAGTTTTGCAAGTAAGCGTACGTAGCTGTTGATAAAATACATACAGGGTGTCCAAAAAAGGGCTCCCTGATTTCAAGATTAAATATCTCGAAAACAATAATCGATAGAGGAATGCAGTAAACGGTATGTTTATTGTGAAAGTTTATACAGCAGTTTGAAATAATAGGTCCCAAGGCTACTAACAGATGGCGCTGTTCCCTATACAGCTCATATCAGCATACATAAGTGAAATAATCGTATGAAAACACTCTTTGCAAACAATCACATCACAATGTTTTCAAAATGATCACCATTGGCACTACAGAGGTGGCGCAAACGAAGAATGAAATTCGCCATTACATTTCGTTGTGTCTCAACCGAAATGGATTCACATGCCACAGAGATCGCCGATTCAAGCTCGTCCAGCGTGGCGGGATGCTTCGGGTAGACCATGTCTTTCACTGTGCCCCACAAAAAGAAGTCACAGGGAGTCAAATCCGGCGAATATGGAGCCCAATCCATGCCCTGCACCAGTAAATTTGGGATATTCCAAAGCAATGACTCGATTCCCGAAGTATTCCTCTAGAAAGCGAAACACTTGTTCGGTCCGATGTGGTCGGGCTCCATCTTAAAGCATTCAGTACCTGGTCGATCCTCTAACGCTTGCTGTGTGGCGACAAATTGTTCCAAAATTGCAACGTAACGTGCACCAGTGGCCGTTTCTCGAATGAGAAAAGGGCCAATAATGCTTCTGTTGCATACTGCAGCCCACACAGTAACTTTAGGAGAATACAGGGGTTTCGCTTCACATCTTTTTCGGAACTCCAAAATCGCCAGTTCTGCTTATTCACGTATCCATTCAGGTGGAAGTGTGCTTCATCTGTAGACCAGATGCAGCCAACATCAAATCCTTCACTATCAATCATTGTGAGCATCTGATTAGCATAGGCAACCCTTTGTAGCACAGCTCGTGTGGGTATGGCATGGTACGTTTGAATTTTGAATGGAAACATGTGTAGGCTCTTTCTCAGTATATTCTGTGTACTGGAACGCTTCAAACCAGTCTCAGATGCAATTCTACGGACGGATGACATTGGATTTCGCTGAATAATTCCAGAAACTATGGCGATATTTTCAGGCGTAACTGCGGTTTGCTTGCGGCCCATTAGATCATCAGTTACGCTGCCTGTTCGTTGATATTTTGCGAAGAGCGTGCGAATGGTTTTCCATCGGGTCCTTTTGGAACATTAAATCGTGCTTGAAAACTTGGCCTTGTTTCCGTAGGACTCTCTTCTAACCGGTGGTACTCTGGCACCAGAAAAACGCGTTGTTCAATGGAGTACATGGTTTTAATCCCTTCCTTTGGTACGCTAACCTCCTTTCACGTTTCAGTAGTGGAACTGATCGCTCTGGGCTTCGGATCACTATTTATACTAGGCATTACGTATGGCGATTACAGCGCCATCTGTTAGCAGCTTTTGTAACTATTATTTCAAACTGCTGTATAAACTTGTTACAGCTTTCACAATAAACATACTGTTTACTGCATTCCTCTATCGATCTTTGTTTTCGAGATATTTAATTTTGAAATCAGGGAGTCATTTTCTGGACACCCTGTAACAGTGTAATCACTTACTTTTTGTTTTAGTGTACATGTGAATATTCGTATGTTCTTGGTGTTTATTACGAAAGAAAAATTAACAACGTTTAGTATCTTTCAAAAACACTCAGCTTTAAGTTTGGAACAAAAGTGTGAAATAAAGAAGCTTGGTAGGCCGACGCCTCAGCTCGAGTTGAAGCAAGCGCAAACAAGCAGAGTTAAGCCTTTAATGCATAGTGTAGGTGATCAGCTACATACCTTATTTTTCCTATTATCTCTCAAAGTGATCAACATTTTACCGCAAATTCATTTGTAGCTGCTTGTACACATAGTGTTAGGTATGCTAGTAGCTCGTCCTAGAAATTATGAATTGCAGAGTGCTACTGAATCAGTTCGACAGTTAGCTGCATTGAGTAACTCCTAATATGTGCATTTGTTTACATTAGTATTCGTACTTTGCCATGTAAAAGTAGTGCCAATGGTGAACATTTTGAAAACATTGTGATGTGATTGTTTGCAAAGAGTGTTTTCATACGATTATTTCACTTATGTATGCTGATATGAGCTGTACAGCGTACAGCGCCATTTGTTAGCAGCTTTTGTAACCATTATTACAAACTGCTGTATAAACTTCATACAGCTTTCACAATAAACATACCGTTTACTGCATTCCTCTATCGATCTTTGTTTTCGAGATATTTAATTTTGAAATCAGAGAGTCCTTTTCAGGACACGCGGTACAACATCTGTAGGTGTAGCTCAGGTAGTCAAAGTGCAATATATGCTACATGTTATTTGAGGGACATCGTCTGCACATTCGCTGGTAATATAGGGGGAGGGTGCGCTGGTATTTTTAGACTTTTCGAAAGCTTATGACCGAGTGAGTCACAACTTTTTGTTTAGAAGCATGGCAAAATTGGGGTTTGGATGTCGCTTTGTAAATCTCATCAGGAACATCATTACACACGCGTCATCTCGTATCCTTATTAATGGACATGTCTCCCGAGAGGTGGAGATAGGCCGATCTATCCGTCAAGGATGTCCACTCTCTATGCTGCTTTATGCGATGGCAGTGGAGCCCTTATTTAACAACTCAGTGCATAAAGGCATCGGGATCCACATCGGCTCCTCTACAGTTCCATGCATTGCGTATGCTGACGTCGTATGCATAACCGTAGCTTCCTCAGTACACCTCACTGCGACCGGTAATATGTTAGAGGAATTCACGTCTACATCGGGGGCCAAGCTAAACAAGTCCAAAACTACTGCCCTACAAATTGGACGCGGTATTGGCGACATATCCACCATCGGGATGGTGCATGAGGAAATCATACCACAGGACCCTTGGTGTCACCTTTGGGACCATACCTGACCAATTTAAGAACTGGTCAGATATGCTCAACAAAATGCGTGCTTCTTTGATCCAACACTCCGATCGCGATTTGGACCTACTGCAGAAGACCAAGACCTTATACGTGAGTACAATCACCGGAGTCATGTGCTTCGTTTTTTGGGACAGAAAAGGCATTTTGCTGATTGATTTCTGACCACGAGGCCAAACAATCAACGCACGGGGCTACTGTGAGACCATTAAGAAATTGCGCCACTCAATTCAGAACAAGCGCCGAGGATTACTGTCAAAACGTGTTGTTTTTTTCCACGATAATGCCCGACTTCAGACGGCGAATGTGGCCAAACAACTGTCACGGGAATTTCTGTGGGACGTGTTTGATCATCCCCCGTACAGCCCGGGCATCGCTCCTAGCGACTTTCGTCTCTTCTGACACATGAAATCTGTCCTTGGTGGTCAACACTTCAACGATAACGAGCTGAAAGAACATCTTACCACATGGTTGAATACACAGGCGGTGACTTTCTATGAAGAAGTCAAACAAAACTTGTGCCACGCTATGACAAGTGTCTACAAAATTTTGGAAGCTATGTAGAAAAGTAGTTTAACAATTGTAGATTTTTGTACAATAAATATTTTTGTGTACCTGTGCACGTTTGTTTTATATAACCAAATGGAACTCACTTTGTGGACATACCTCGCAGTTGGTGGCTCCGCCTGGCATCATTCCGAAAAGCGATCACACAACACACCGTAAAATACGATTTCACTTACAGTGAAACCATGTCCTGTCAAGCCGTACTCAAGTGATGCTCTTACAACCATGTGGCAATTTATTTATTTTCATGAATAAATGAACATTTTTATTCATAGAAAAAAAATAACGTTTTCGGTTTTTCCTAAATTTTCCTACTTTCTGGGCGACATTTCCACATTTTTATTTGATGCGAATCTTTCTCTTGCTTTCAACATGAAATTTACAAAATTTTATCGCAATTGGACAAATGCTATTGATAGCTCACTGGAAAAAGCTGTTTCAATTTTTCCCGATTTTCCTCTCTTTCTGTGCAACGTTTCCATATTTTATCACCGTTTAAACCTTCCCTGGACTTACACGAATATTTCAAGACTAAAATTAGCCACATCGGTTCAGCCGTTCTCTGGTTTCAGCGAGACTAACGAAAAGCAAAAATATATATATATATATATATATATATATATATATATATATATATATATATATATATATATATATATATATATATATATATGTATATATATTGTTTCCATTGTTTCCTTTTGCAATCTGCAATATATAGGAAAGAGTATCCCAATAGGCATTTAATGGCGTATTAAACCAAATCCACAAAATTACTTACCGTTAACAACAAGTTTTGTCGATCAGATGCGTAAATCTCTGACATTGGTCAGATGCAGAATGTTGAAAAACGTTCTAAGTTCGAGTATTGTACACTTCTCCTTTGTAGGAATCTACATGGTTTTCGAGAGTGACGATCATGTTAAACCCAGGTCGCGCTATTCATCCTCAACATCTAGAGGGCAGGAGATACAGGGTCCCACGTAAAGTATTATCAATAAAGTATTATAATGCCATGGCTTCCTGACGTACTGCTTCTGTGTTGTTGTTGTGGTCTTCAGTCCGCAGACCGGTTTGATGCAGCTTTCCACAATATCCTATTCTGAGCAAACCTCTTCATCTCCCGATAACAATGGCAACCTACATCTGTCTGAATCTGCTTATTGTATCCATCTCTTGGTCTTCCTCTGCGGTTTTTACGCCACACACTTCCCTCCAACGCTAAGTTCACAATTCCTTGACGTCTAAGAATGTGTCCTACCAGTCGAAGCATTCTTTTAGTCAAGGTATGCCAGAAATTCATTTTGTCACCAATTCTGTTCAGTACCTCCTCCTTCTGTGATAAACAACAATTGTTACCCATCCCTGGTTTTCGTTCACTAGAATACGATGTAACCAACATTTCTTCATTGTATTTGATAACGTATTAGGACATGATGTAAAAAGCATTTGTTCACTTTATTTGATTTCCTGTTTTTAATTGTGTGTTGGTAAATTTTCAATAGTACCTATCTTGTCTTCACTTGTCACGGCGCTACTAGACAATATGTACATGTATGGCACACCATCTGGCGATTAATATATGTACTCTTGTATTCCACCATTATTGTACTTTGGATTTGTAGTCTGGCACTCTACCACTGTGCTACGGGGCCGCGCGGTCTGCGGCAGTGCCAGTGTGCACGATCGCTACGGTCGGGGGTTCGCATCCCCCATGGGGCATGGATGTTTGTGTCGTCTTTAGTATAAGGTAGTTCATAAGTAGTTTGTAAGTTTAGGGACTGATGACACCGCAGTTAAATCCCTTAAGCTTAAAAAAAATTTTAACATTAGTTACCGGTTTCGGTTAAAAAAAAAATTTCAAATGTTTGTAAAGCTTATTGCGGGGTCATCAGTCGCTAAACTTACAAACTACTTATGAACTATCTAATACTGAAGACGACACAAACATCCATGCCCGAAGGGGGATTTGAACCTCCGACGCGAAAGGCCGCGCGATCCGCAATGTGGCGCTCCAGACCGCTCGGCTACTCCCGCGTGGCCAGGTTTCGCTTAATACACCATTTTCAAGCGTCAGCAGAGCCATACTTGACAAAAATTGAAAATAAATATTTGGGATTATAGTTCACTTGCTAGATATATCTTTCCAGTGACTCCTCAGTATAAATTGAAGCCAAATTTTATCAAAATTGCAACATTCCATGTTAATCAACTGGCTAAGCTCTGTTGGCGCTTGATAATGGTCTACTAACCGAAACCGGTAGCTTTGGGCCAATAAGTTAAGCAGCTGTGGCCATCATGACGCTCTACAAATATCTAAAAGCTGTTAATTCCACCTTTACATTTTACTTACTTAAACTAACATCCCCGAGGGAGGACTCGAACCTCCGACGGCGAACGGCCGCGCGCACAGCAGCAAGACGGCTTAGCGCGAGCGGCCATTCCGTCGCGGCTAGCCTGTACGACCACACGTCACTGGTACGCTCGGAGCACTACGCGAGAGCGTGATATTTCTTGTGAAGTTGCGATCATCGTGCTAGCCGGGCATTAAAGGAAGGCGACTAGCGGAGCGTAAACGCTCTGTATCCACACACACACATGCACACAGACAGAAACAAACACAGAGACAGAGACACGGCTCGTAAAAGTGGCGCTTAGCAGACGTTGGAGCGCACCATTTGCTTGGCTTTACTGCCTCCAGCGGCTAGCTGTGCAAAAAAGGAGACGGCGCCTCCTTACACAGGCCACGGCGAATAAAGACCAGCGGGCGGGCGCTAGCTGGCGCCTTATGGTCGAGAGCAGCTGCCGTCTCGCAGGCACGCGATAGCAATGGTAATACTACCGACGACAGTACTGCTAAGGCAGAATTACTAAACACGGCTTTCCGAAATTCGTTCACCAAAGAAGACGAAGTGAACACTCCAGTATTCAATCCAAGAACAGCTGCCAGCATGCGAAACTTAGAACTAGATGTTCCTGGAGTAGTAAAACAACTTAAGTCACTCAACAAAAACACATCTTCCGGACCAGACTGTATACCGACTAGATTCCTCTCAGAGTATGCTGATGCAATAGCTCCGTACTTAGCTATAATTTACAACCGATCACTCAGCGTAAGATCCGTACCCAAAGACTGGAAAGTTGCCCAAGTCACAACAATATTCAAGAAAGGCAATAGGGGTGATCCCCAAAATTACAGGCCTATCTCATTGACGTCGATTTGCAGTAGGATTTTGGGACATATACTTTGTTCGAATATTATGAACTACCTCGAAGAGAACGACCTATTAACCAGTAGTCAACACGGATTCAGAAAGTATCACTCTTGCGAAACACAGCTTGCCCTTTATTCACATGAAGTGTTAAGTGCCGTCGACAAGGGATCTCAAATCGATTCCATATTTCTGGATTTCCGGAACGCTTTTGACACTGTACCCCACAAGCGGCTTCAAATGAAATTGTGTGCTTATGGAATATCTTCCCAATTGTGCGATTGGATTCACGATTTCCTATCAGAAAGGACACAGTTCGTTGTAATTGACGGTAAGTCATCGAGTAAAACAGAAGTGATATCTGGCGTTCCACAGGGAATCGTTATAGGTCCTTTACTCTTCCTCGTGTTTATAAACGATTTAGGAGACAATCTGAATAGCTCCCTTAGACTGTTCGCGGATGATGCTGTCGTTTATCGGTTAGTGAAGTCAACAGAGGATCAAAAGCAATTGCAAAGCGATTTAGACAAAATTTCTGCACGGTGTGAAAATTGGCAATTGACACTAAATAAAGAAAAGTGTGAAGTAATACACATGACCACTAAAAGAAATCCGCTGAAATTCAGTTACGTGATAAATGAAACAAACCTTAAGGTCGTAGATTCTACCAAATACCTAGGAGTTACAATTACGAACAACTTTGACTGGAGAGAACACACAGAAAATATTGTGGGGAAGGCGAACCAAAGGTTACGTTTCATCGGCAGAACGCTTAGAAGTTGCACCAGCTCCAACAAAGAGACTGCCTACATCACACTTGTGCGTCCTCTCCTGGAGTACTGTTGCCCCTTGTGGGACCCTCACCAGGTGGGACTGACGGAAGACATTGAGAAGGTTCAGAGAAGGGCAGCTCGTTTTGTTTTATCACGTTACGGGGGGGAAAGCGTCACGGAAATGTTGCACGAATTGGGATGGAAATCATTAAAAGAAAAACGTTATTCATTGCGGCGTGATCTATTTGCGAAATTTCAATCACCGACTTTTAGTTCTGAATGTGAAAATATTTTGCTAGCACCCACCTAGGGAGACATGACCATCCCAATAAAATAAGAGAAATCAGATCGAAATCGGAACGATTTAGGTGTTCTTTCTTCCCGCGCTCTATTAGAGAATGGAACGGTAGAGAAAAGTTATGGAAGTGATGTAGATGTAGACTGGGACACGGCACACATGGCGAATCAGCTCCCATATTTAGAAGCTAAAGTATTGTCATCGGCACTAGACGGTTGGGCGTGTTTCAGTCGTTTTATTTATCGTATGGCATATGACAGCAGCATATACACAAATATGATTACACAAACAACAAGAATATACAGCGTGTTCAGGGTGTCTCATTAAGTGTGTTTGCCTCTGTAACGTATAAAATAATAGGTGACGGGAAATTTTAATGCGGTACGTCAACACAAGAAATGTTACACTTTCTGCGGAGCTATGAACATAGTTTATGGTATCATTTTCCAAAGAGTTGCAGCACAAAGATATAATTTTTTTTAATGGAACAATAGTTTTTTTCTGTCGTGCATTGAATTCGTTAAAACCAGCTGCGTCCAAATCAATTTAAACTACATTCCTATCACTGTTAGTTTCGGAGCTACAACCCTTCAAAGTTTCAGGGGCAGATACCACACGCTGTACATAATACATGGCTGTGTGGTGGGTGATGGATGTTATGGCGGTGGGAAGTTGATTTACATGAGATGTTCAAATGTGTGTCCATGTTCCTCATGCATAATGCAATGCGCTGTCGAAAGGATCTGCGGACGAGATGTAACATCGCCGGTGTGACGGAGCGACATGCGTCCTCGATGCGCCGTTTTAGATCATCTGGGGATGTGGGCTCAGTGACATAAACACGATCCTTTAGATATCCCCACAAAAAGAAATCTACTGGTGTAAAATCGGGGGACTTTGCGGGCCATGAATGAGGACCATGGCGCCCCAACCATCTTCCTGCAAACCTGTTGTTTAGTGCTTCCACAACAGCACGCGCAGAATGGGCTGGGTGACCATCGTGTTGCATCCACATATGGACTCTCGTGTGTAGACACACATGTTCAAGGAGACCATCCAAACTGTCGGCTATGAAAGCGCGATATAACTCACCTGCCAGTGTACCTGGGAAGTAGTGTGGACCGATGATTTCATCCCCAAGGATTCCACACCACACGTTAATAGACCACCTAAGTTGACGGTCGGCAGGTCGTACCCACCGGCCCAGTAGTGTATGTTATGGCGATTCACTGCACCATAATTTGTGAACGTGGACTCGTCAGAGAACATAACACTTTGTAAAGACTCCAGCGTAAAATTACGCATGGTCCACTCACAGAATGTCACTCTTGCACGGAAATCGTTCCCATGCAGCTCCTGGGTCAGTGACAGGCGGTACGGGTGAATCCTGTAGCCGTGTACTATACGCCGCCACACATGTGAGACTGACACCAGCGACTGCAGCAATGGCTCTTAAGCTGACATGAGGATCGTGGTGTAGTGCACCTAAAACAAACACCTCCGTCTCCTCACTTCTTGCAGGTCTTCGTCTGTTACTACGGCGCATTACCAAGCTGCCTGTTTCCCGAAGTCGTTGTTCGGCACGTAAGAACGTAATGGCTACCGAGGCTCTTCTCCTAGGATATCTCACGGCGTACGCTGTGGCTGCTTCAGTGGCATCGTTTCAGCACTCGCCGAGCATCAGCAACATGTCAACGTACTCGTTTTCGTGTATGCCATCGTCATCTGATGTCAGTAACTGTGGTATATTGAGCCCCGGTTGTGTGTGTGGCTCCAACTGTCGGGTATACGGCCGTGTGCGGCGACAGTCGGCAGTCTAACAGCGCATCGAGGAAGCTTCTCGCTCCGTGACACCGGCGACGTTACAACTCGGCCGCACCACATTTAGAAGGCGCATTGCATTATGCGCAGCGTTTGTGGTATCTGCCCCTGAAACTTTGAAGGGTTGTAACTCCCAAACTAGCAGTGATAGGAATGTAGTTTAGATTGATTTGGATGCAGCTGGTTTCAACGATTCCAATGTACGATAGAAAAAGCTATTGTTCAATTTAAAAAATTATATCTTTGTGCTGTAAGTCTTTGGAAAATGATACAATAAACTATTCATAGCTCCGCAGAAAGTGTAACATTTCTTGTGTTGACCTACCGCATTAAAATTTCCCGTCACCTATTATTTTATAAGTTACAGAGGCAAACACTCTTAGTGAAACACCCTGTATATACAAATATCAGTAAAAGATTGTACATGAACTCATTTTCAGTACATGTGAGTGTTCAATGATATATTATGACAGAACACTTGGAATTAGGACACGTCTCATGCGAGACAAGCTTTTGGCTACACATCAATGTCCAGATCTTGAATCCACTTTATAGTAGTTCGGAAGAGCGCCCCCACAGGCGAACTACACTGTTCAATACAGTTAGGGGGCAGTTGAGATGTCTACCTTCTCAAGTATTGTCATTGTCAGTGGCAGAATGAACTGAAGTGGTTATTTCTGTCGGTTCTACAGACTATAGAGAACAGAACTATGGCATCCGAGACAGTGGTAATAACAGAAAGTTGCTGCAAAAGGGGTTTGGTATTGACTTGTCTTTGCAGGGCTTGGACTCTATCACTGAAGATGGTCAGACACTGGCCGAAATCGATCTACAAGACGTTCATTACGCCAGTCAGGTCCCCTAGGAGGCATCCACGGACCAGTAGCCGAACGACTTTACTCGACAGAAAAACGAATTCTACGCAGCATCACCAAACTCCCAAGAGTCACCCCCAGCGTCTACCAAATCACAAGAGTAAACCCGCTCCAAACCCGACTAACGAAACTTACAGCAAACTACGGACGAAACATATTAACTAAGAGAGCTGACATGGAAGACGTCTTGACAACAAGACCGAGACAAACCAGACTACCCGGATTCAAGTACATTGAACCAGCGCGCAACACTTCCCTGGAGTTCCCCGACTTAGCTCCCACTATGGAGCCTGTAACTAGAAACGTCCTCCTGCCAGCTCACCTTAACAAAAGGGAGAACAGGAACAATTGAACACACGCATATCAACTTCCCTCCACAGACACACATCAATACACACAAACTCAAACTCAACACCAAGCTCAACACAACTGCACTGCACCACTCATCTGTACATAACACACACAAACACCCATCATCACATAATTTGTACATAACACACTTCATCATCCCATCCTCATCCCCATTTTATTTTGTCCAATACAAACTGCTCTGTAACATGTTCGAGATATATAATACTATTAAAAAGAAACATTGAAAAGAAATGTAAAATTATTCAATTCTTAAGATATATCTATTATAATACGAAATGCAACTCTGTAAATACCAAATGTATATTGTAATAGTAAATCATTAACTTCAATAGAAGAAATTCCTCAAATTATTGATAAACAAAATTTGTAAGAAATTTTTTTTATTGTAAAATATAACCAATGCACAATGCAAGAAATATAATGTAATAAAGATGATGTAACCCTCAAGGCTGAAAAGAGCAAATGGAAGCTTTCAAGCAGTTCGCCTCACCCCCTCAGGGTGAAGAATGAAAAGTGCAAGAAAAAAAAGTGGTATGGAGAGCTATAGGAAGAATGGAAGCGGGGCGGACACAGAGCTGCAGCTATTCGAGGGTCCCAGAGTGAAATTTCCAGGACCTGTACACGATGTCAGACAGGAGGAACCGTTAAAAGAAGGCAACGCCAAGGTCGTCTTCAGGTAACGTCAGCAATAAATGACTGCTGTTTCCGGATAACAGTCCGTCGAGACAGGAGGCTGAATGCAACTGAGCTGCAACGCAGCCTCCAGGCAGCAACAGGACCTGTAGTATTAACACGAACACTACCAAGTCGCCTCCAGAAATGTGGCCTCTACGCACGGAGGCCTATGGTGTGTGGCCCATCAAAAGCTAGACACCGTTTAGGCCTGCAGAAACTGGGCGGAGGAATATGAGGATTTGAGTCGAAACGAATTGCTCACAGGTACAGAGGCGAGATCCTTCACGCTTTCGTTGTTCCGTACGCTGTTGCCACAGGAGATGGGTTCCTTCTGGTGGACGATAACGCTCGTCCACACAGAGCTGCACTGTTGGACAACAGGCTTCAAGCTCATGTAACTGAACGAGTAGGGTGGGCAATTTATATTGTTGTTATGGTCTTCAGTCCGGAGACTGGTTTGATGCAGCTCTCCACCCTACTCTATCCTGAGCAAGCCTCTTCATCTCCTCATAAGAACGACAACCCACATCCACTTGAATCTGCTTGCTATACGCGTCTCTTGGTCTCCCTCTCCGATTTTTACCCCGCACACTTCCCTCTAATGCTAAATTTGATTCCCCGATGTCTAAGAATGTGTCCTACCAAGCGATCCTTGCTTTTAGTCAAGGTATGTCAAAAATTCCTTTTCTCACCAACTCTGGTCAGTACCTCTTCATTAGTTATGCGATCTACCCACCTAATCTTCAGCATTCTTCTGTAGCACCACATTTCAGAAGCCTCTATTCTATTTCTGTCCGCACTGTTTATCGTCCATGTTTCACTCCCGTACAAGGCAACACTCCACACAAATGCCTTCAGAAAAGACTTTCTTACTTTTAATTTAATATTCGATGTTAACAAATTTCTTTTTTTCAAAAATTCTTTTCTTCCCGTTGCCATTCTGCATTTTATATCCTCTGTATTGCGACCATCGTGAGTTATTTTACTGCCTAAGTAACAAAACGCATCTACCACCTTTATTGTTTCGTTATCTAATCTAATTCCTTTAGCATCGCCCGATTTTTCTAAGACTGCACTTCATTACCGTTGTTTTGATCTTGTTAATGTTCATTTTATACGCTCTCTTCAACACACTGTCCATTCAATTCAAACGCTCTTCCAGATCCTTTGCTGTCTCTGACAGAATTACAATGTCATCAGCAAAACGCGATGTTTTGATTTCTTCTCCCTGAACTTTAATCCCTATTCCAAATTTTTCCTTGCTTTCCTTCACCGCCTGCTCAATGTACAAATTAAATAGCATCGGAGAAAGGCTACAACCCTGTCTTACTCCCTTCCCAACTGATGCTTCCCTTTCATGCCCTTCGAGGCTTTTGTACAAGTTGTAAATAACTCTCCTTTCCCTGTATTTTACCCCTGCTGACTTCAGTATTTGAAAGAGTGTATTCCAGTCAACATTGTGGAACGCTTTCTCCAAAACTACAAAAGCTAAAAATGTAGGTTTTGTTGTAAATGTGTTCCAGTGTTTCTTTGTTTTGAGAGCAGGTGAATTGAAGTCATCGTTGATAACGTGCAAATGTAGTCTTGCCATGCTTGCAACAGCATGGTACCCAATCTTGAGTAGTCTTTCTTCATGACTTCTTGCCACTTCATTAGAAATGCGGTTATATTTACCATGTTCTTCAACTGCTGCCAATATCTTTGATTCCCTTTGACCCAAAGAAGCCTGTAGTGCTAGCAGTTGATGCCTCGTCGTACGGTCTGGGTGCCGTTTTGTCGCATCGTATTGGTTCTCACGATCGTCCTATTGCCTTTGCATCCAAGCTACTGACGCCGACGCAACAGAATTACAGTCAGATAGAATAGGAGGCCTTAGCAATCATTTACGGCGTCACAAAGTTTCATCATTATCTCTATGGCAGAAAATTCTATTTGTTGACAGACCACAAGCCTCTCACGTCGTTGTTCTCACCCACAAAGCCGATTCCGCCACGTACGGCACAAAAGCTTCAGAGATGGTCCTTAATTCTGTCTAATTATCAGTATGAGATTTTGTACCGACCTACCACTAAACACGCCAACGCGGACACACTTTCCCGACTTGCGGTTGGCCAGGATGTGTCGTTTGATTCTTCGGAAATGGCATGTTGTCAGATAGACTCCAGAGATGCTTCCGCTGTCGCAGATTTCCCTTTGAACTCTCGTCGGGTTGCACAGGAAACAGCTGCGGATGCAGACCTAAGTGTGGTAGCACGTTTTGTTCGCTCAGGGTGGCCTGCCAGAGCCAAAGACATTGATCGGCCTCTGGTTCGACGTTATTTTGCACAACGTCATGCATTATCTTTAAGTCAGGGTGTACTGTTGTTGCATACCGACAACGACCAAGCAAGAGTGATTGTTCCTCGTTCCCTGCAACGAGAAGTGTTACGCCTCCTGCATCAAGGACATTGGGGCATTGTTAGGACAAAGCAACTGGCCAGACGTCATTGTACCTGGGTTGGTATGGACGCTCAGATAGAGAGCATGACATCACAGTGTACAGTTTGTGCGGAGCATCAGGCGGCTGCGCCACAGCGTTTCTCAGACTGGCCACGCCCCAAGGGACCATGGCAACGTTTACATATTGACTTTGCCGGACCTTTCTGGAATACGCGCTGGTTAATTGTTGTAGACGCTTTCAGCAAGTTTCCTTTTGTGATTGCCATGAACTCAACGACAGCTTGTAGTACAATCAGTGCCTTAACATCAGTGTTTTGCATCGAAGGCTTGCCTGAAACTATCGTCAGTGACAATGGACCTCAGTTTGTTAGTGCGGAATTTCAACAGTTTTGTCGTGTGAATGGCATTCGGCATATTACCACTGCACCTTTTCACCCTCAGTCCAATGGTGAAGCAGAACGTTTCGTTCGAACATTCAAGTCTCACATGGAGAAGATGAAAGGTCAGCACTCCAGGCAGCAAGCTCTTCAAATTTTCCTGTCTACGTATCGATGCATGCCACGTGACGGCCCGTCTCCTGCCGAGCTGATACACGGCCGCCGTCACCGCACTCTCCTTCACCTGCTGCAGCCTCCCACGCACCGAGTCGGTTCGTATGGCGCTACGCGTTTTCAGGTTTCTACGCCGGTGCTGTACAGGGTGTTTGCTGGTATGAAGAAGACATGGTTGCCAGGCACCATTCAGCGCGTGCTCGGTCGCAATATGTATGTTGTACGTTCTTCCACAGGGTCGGAGCTGCGGCGCCACGCAAACCAATTGCGCTTGCACAGGCCGCGCGATCCTGTCTCCGGTTTCTTGATTCCAGACCCAGTTCACCGCCAGGGAGCACAGCCACATCGCTCGCCGCCGGGCCCAGCTTCCCCGGGCTACGAGCTCCCAATGGATGTCGACGCGCCTCCTACGCAGTCGGCCCCTCCGCCTCCGTCGCCGCCGCAGATGACTGCGTCACCGAGAGGGACTCCGGGACCGTGCGGGCCCCCCCAGCTTGGGCCACGCACCTCAGAAGATGACCTGCTCCCTCTGGGCGGGGGTGTGCGCCCTTCCTCAGGTTTCGCCGGGTTTCCTGGAGGATCGCAAGGCGAATGCCGGGGCGCGGACGGCGTCTCGATCCCAGCCTCAGCTACGACGCCCGTCCCACCAGTAACGCCCCCGCCCAGGCCCTCCTCCCAGTGCCGTCGCCGTGGCCCTCAGCCCTACGCCACGACGGCGCGGCGGTTTGGGGGGGAGGGGTGTGGTGTCGCACAAGTCCAAAGTGCGCGCCACCTACTTTCGCCGCGCGCCGCCATGCACGCACGGCGCGGCGTTCTTACGACGACAGCCACGAGCGCCCTCTGCGGCAACTCCGCTCGTGGCCACCAGTGAACGACATCGTTCACTTGGGACTGAGATAGCAACCAGTTAGGACCATCGGAATCAGATAGGCACCAGTGAAGACTTGGCTATCGTACAGGCACTAGGCAGGCCTCTAACAACTATGTATCAACATTCTGCAGTACTATGTAAAAGTTAAGTATTGTATAAATTCTGTGCAATATATATCTCGTTCTAATTTACTCTAGTGTTTCTAGTTTCTGGCTGCTCCCCTCCGTACCTGCACCAGCGTGTTATCTTTATTCCTGTGTCGGTCTCATTCCACTCGGCCACCGACACCTACGACGAGGCTGGGACACAAAAGCGGTGACGAAGTTGGGACACAAAAGTGGCGACGAGGATGGGTCACAAAAGGTTTGCCTTTCCTTAATCTAACTTCTAAGATAAGTCGTACAGTGAGTATTGCCTCCCGGGTTCCTACGTTCCTCCTGAATCCAAACTGATCGTCCCCGAGGTCAGCTTCTACCAGCTTTTCCATTCTCCTGTAGATAATTCGTGTTAAAATTTTGCAACCATGACTTATCAAACTGATGGTTCTGTAATTTTCACACCTGTGTGCGCCTGATTTCTTTGGAATGGAGATTATTACATTTTTTCCTAAAGTCTGAGGGTAATCGACTGTCTCATACATCTTACACACCAGGTGAAATAGTTTTGTCATGGCTGGCTCTCCCAGAGACTTCAGTAGCTCTGACGGAATGCCATCTACTCCTGGGACCTTGTTCCGCCCTAGGTCTTTCAGGGCTCTGTCAAATTCATCTCTCAGTACAGTATCTACTTTTCCCTTGCTTATACATTCTTCTACATATTTGCATTTGGCTTCTAGCCACTCCTGCTTAACCATTTTGCACTTCCTGTCAATCCTATTTCTTAGTCGTCTGTACTCCATTTTGCCTGTTTCATTTACTGCATTTTTATATTTTCTCCTTTCATCAATTAACTGTAGTATTTCCTGTGATATCCAAGGATTTTTTGTAGGTCTTGCCTTTGTACCAATTTTGCCCTCTGCTGCCTTTACTATTTCATCTCTCAATGCTTTTTAATTTCAGCCTACAGTTCGTGACCAATAAGTTATGGTCAGAGTCTATATCGGCTCCTGGGCCAATTTATATACTGAACTTAAACACGATACAGTATGTCTGGGATGGACGCTTTGCAACCAGACCAGCACTTCCACAACGGTTGCAGAGCTGGATATTGCACTCATGGAAGAATGGCCAAATATCCCTCAACAGCTGACTGATAACATCATACTGTTCCTGTCACATACGTGTGCAACTTTAATGGTTGTCCGAGGTCCATATTAGACATAAAATGGAACGAACATATGAGGATAGTTGTAAGTATGGCGGACATCCGACTTTGGTTTTGTTGGGAGAATTTTGGGAAGAAGTACTTCACCTGTAAAGGAGACCGCGTATAAAACGCTTGTACGACCACGTCTTAAGTATTGCTCAAGTGTTTGGGACCTGCAGCAGATCAGACATAGAGGCAGTTCAGAGGCGAGTAGCTAGATTCGTTACCGGTAGGTTCGACCAATGCGCGAGTGTCACGGAAATGCTCCGGCAACTCAAATGGGGATCGCTGGAGGAAAGACGACGTTCTTTTCGTGAATTTCTGTTGACAAAATTTAGAGGGCCGCTGAGTGTAGAACGATCTTACTGCCACCTACTTACATTTCACGTAAAGATCACAAAGACAAGATAAGAAAAATTAGGTCCCGTACGGAGGCATATAGGCATTCTTTTTTTCCTCGTTCTATTTGGGAGTGGATAGAAAAGGAAATGCCTAGTAGTGGTACAGTGTAGCCTCCGCCACCCAACTTACGGTGGATAGCGACGTATATATATAGATGTAGACGGCAACAAGAATGACCTTTTCATTATTATGGTACCTTGCTCTTCGTAAACGCCATGTAAATCTCATGTAAATGATTGAGACGAAAATATCCTACTGTATCACACAAATTACAATTCATATGAATAAAGTACGTTGCCATGTGTATACTACCTAATGCCCAAATTTTATTGAGCAGTGAAGTTGAGGTTTTGGAAAACGTTAACTGACGTGACTTCAGCAGGGGTAAGGTATACGGAACGGACGGTTCTTTTGAACTTGTACTGGAGGCACACCACAGTTATTAGAGTCCGAGGGAATAAAAGGGGAGCTTTTGTTGGGAAGTGAGTAAAATAGGTTTTTAGCCTGTCCCCGAAGTTATCCAATCTGTAATAGAGGAAGCCGTAAATGAAACCAAGGAGATATTTGGAAAAGGAATTTAACGTCAGGGTGAAAATTAAAAACTTTTTAACGTCAGGGTGAAGAATTAAAAACTTATGAGTTTACAGTTGACATTCTCTCAGGATACAGTAAAGGGCCTGGAAGAGAAGCTGAACGGAACGGACATGGTCTTGAAAAGAAGATGTAAGATAAACATTAATAAGGGTAAAACAAGGGTAACTGAGAGCAGTCTAAGAAAATGAGGCGATGCTGAAGGAATTAGATTAGGCAACGAGGCAATAAAAATAGTAGGTGACTTTTGTTACTCGGCCAATAAAATAACATACGATGGTCGAAGTATAGAGTATATCAAATGCAGACTTGGAATGGGAAGAAAAGCGTTTCCGAAAAGAGAAATTTGTTAACATCGAATGTCAGTTTAAGTGGAAGAAAGTCTTTTTTGAAGGCATTTATGTGGAGTGTAGCTTTGTACGGGAGGTTGAATAGTTTGTACAGGAAGAGGATACAAACTTTTGAAATGTGGTGCAACAGAAGAATGTTGAATATTAGGTGGGTAGATAGCGTGATAATGAGTAGGTGCTGAACAGAATTAGGCAGAAAAGAAATTTCTGGCGTACCATGTAGGAAAGAAGGGATCGATTGGTAAAACACATTCGTAGACACGAAGGAATCGTCAAAACAGTTCACTGACGATCGTTCCTGTTTGGGAACCGTTCCTTCCTACTACTTCATCGTTCTTTTTTATCCAATTATTGTCCAATAACTTATAATAAAAAAAGCTAGGAAGTCAGTACTCTTTATATACCGGGTGATCAAAAAGACAATATAAATTTGAAAACTTAATAAATCACGGAATAATGTAGATAGAGAGGTAAAAATTGACACACATGCTTGGAGTGACATGGGGTTTTATTAGAACAAAAAGTAATGTAAACGCGTGGAAGATCTGTTGCGCGCGTCGTTTGGTGATGATCGTGTGCTCAGCCGCCACTTTCGTCATGCTTGGCCACCCAGGTCCCCAGACTTCAGTCCGTGCGATTATTGGCTTTGGGGTAGCATGATGTCGCAAGTGTATCGTGATCGACCGACATCTCTAGGGATGCTGAAAGACAACATCCGACGCCAATGCCTCACCATAACTCCGGACATGCTTTACAATGCTGTTCACCACATTATTCCTCGACTACAGCTATTGTTGAGGAATGATGGTGAACACATTGAGCATTTCCTGTAAATAACATCATCTTTGCTTTGTCTTAATTTGTTATGCTAATTATTGCTTTTATGATCAGATGATGAGCCATATGTCGGACATGTTATGAACTTTTTTTGTTCTAGTAAAACCCCATGTCATTCCAAGCATGTGTGTCAATTTTTTGCTCTCTATCTACATTATTCCGTGATTTATTAAGCTTTCAGATTTATAGCGAATTTTTGATCATCCGGTGTAAAGCACAGCTTTGTTTGTGTGTCCGTTTGTGTGTGTACGTATTGCATACACATCTACAGTTTTGTTCCAATCTTTATGACATTTTGCACACGTAAGCTTCAATCCATGAGGAGGGTCGCCGTAAGTGTTAGGATCACGTACAACTCACAGTTCACCAGATATGACGTCATAAACCACGAGATTCGAGAAAAACTGTTGCATTAAGCGACAATGCTGCTCACTTTCTCTTAAACCTCTAGACCGATTTCAACCAAATTTGGTACACATATTCCTTACTGTAGGGATAAGAACTACATACACACATCATTCAGAAGATATGACGTCATAAACAATAGGAATTGCAAAAACTGCCACATCATGAGATGAGACTTCATTCTTACACTGTATGAAAATGAGAGTACTTAGCGACTTGCAACATACATTAAACATAATTTAAAACGTGTATTACACTTTTTCTCGCTGACAAACAACAAAAAATTGTTAAAAGGAAAAATGTTTCTCTCTTACAACTTTTCCGCGGTTCCTGGAGCAAAACTATGGCATTCGGTATGACGTTACAATTTATAATTTCTACACTACAAATTGTAGCCGCAGGAAATTTCACAGACAGTATACACGCATATAGGCGAATGTACCTTGGAAATTATATCACAGTACGACACGTTGTTCATGTGATATGAGGACATAAACAGTAACGTTCGTGGAAAACCACTCCCTCACACACCAGGTTTTAATGTAATACTTCTTTACTACTAACTGTATTCGTAACATATTTCACCGACATGTAGCACTTATACAAATGAATATATACCTACAAAATTATGCAATTTTGCAACATATAATTCAATAAATATGAGATCGCATATATTGCGACGGGTAAAAACCTTTTACATCATGCACCACGTTTTAGTACCCTTACGTATTAACTAGTAAGACACTCCAGTCAGCTGGAAGAAAGCGTACTGGGCTGTAGGCGAAAGCAGAGTCTTCTATAGAGCTACAGGGAAAGAAAGAGGATGACACAGTGTACATCCAACGAATACCCATTATTTCCGGCAGATGTACGTTTTAACTTCAAGAGACTGCAGTTTCCAGTGAGACTTGCATTTTCTTTTACGATTAATAAATTACAGGGCAACCTATCAAATACTGCAGAGTTATTTTTGACACCTCCATGTTTCTCACACGGACAACTACATGTCGCTTACTAAGAGGTTGGCTCCCCAAAGTGTTTATTCATATTAGGTTTTGGACAAGAAGCCAAAAATATTGTTTATAATCAAGTATTGAAGTAAATGAATTATTAAGGTTACATATCATTTGACTCTTGATGACTACCTTTCTTTGTTTGGATACTGCAGTTATTATATTGTACCTTATGCAAGACAGCCTTATTTGTTGAATACTCTGCCATATATATACATCTACATCGATACTCTGAAAATCAGTTGTTCAGTGCCTGGCAGAGGGTCCATTAACCACCTTCATAACTTTCCTCTACCGTTCCATTCTCTAATAGCGCGCGGGAAGAAAGAACACCTAAATCGTTCCGATTTCGATCTGATTTCTCTTATTTTATTGGGATGGTCATGTCTCCCTAAGTAGGTGGGTGCTAGCAAAATATTTTCACATTCAGAACTAAAAGTCGGTGAGTGAAACTTCGCAAATAGATCACGCCGCAATGAATAACGTCTTTCTTTTAATGATTTCCACCCCAATTCGTGCAACATTTCCGTGACGCTTTCCCCCCCGTAACGTGATAAAACAAAACGAGCTGCCCTTCTCTGAACCTTGTCAATGTCTTCCGTCAGTCCCACCTGGTGAGGGTCCCACAAGGGGCAACAGTACTCCAAGAGAGGACGCACAAGTGTGATGTAGGCAGTCTCTTTGGTGGAGCTGGTGCATCGTCTAAGCGTTCTGCCAATGAAAGGTAACCTTTGGTTCGCCTTCCCCACAATATTTTCTATGTGTTCTCTCCAGTCCAAGTTGTTCGTAATTGTAACTCCTAGGTATTTGGTAGAATATATATAACATGTTATTAAAAAAGGAGACGGACGGAGGGAGAGAGATGGGATATGAGAAGTCCTAACTCAAAGCTTGAATAAACAAATAAATACCCGGGCAACGCCGGGTTTTCAGGCCAGTTTGTAAGATACATTCAAATGTACTGCGAATTTCAGACCAGTATCAAGCTAGTCAGGCATGGGTCGTTTATCTTTGGTTACAGGCTTATTTTTCGATGGCAGTACTATCGGTATTGGAGACGGTGATAGTACCGTCGCCGGGAAGTAGGGTTGT
This sequence comes from Locusta migratoria, assembly GCA_026315105.1. NCBI lineage: Eukaryota > Metazoa > Arthropoda > Insecta > Orthoptera > Acrididae > Locusta > Locusta migratoria. The sequence goes on along the minus strand of CM048754.1, from coordinate 40,111,736 downwards.
GATTATTGAGAGTGCAGACTTTGCTAGGCGCGCGGATGAGAAGGCAGAAGCGTGGGGACCGTGGTTGTGTGCAGTTGTCGTTCCGGCGGGATAGCCGGGGAGATGCTGAGCCAAGCTGTTTGTTTAAGATATGGAGGAGAAAGGAATAGATGACGTTGGAGTAACGATCCTTTGTAAGGTAAAGTTTTTCACGAAATACTTGGCATGTTTCTATGGCAGAACTTCCCACTGTTAGGCTGAACTGATGGTAACAGTAACGGCCGACAAAGATGTTGCTGTTAGCTTGTGGTCTCACGATTAATGCTAGGGACCCTTTCTGTGTTAGGAAAACTATTTATTGTAATAGTTTAGTTTTGAGATTGCGTTTTTTTATGAAATAGGAATTTCATGGGTAGTGTTCTTGAAATATGGTATTGTTGTAACATTGTTTGTGTATATCGAGTTAATTTTATTAACAGTAAATAAATGTTAATCTTTGTTTAAAAATAATTTTGTAGGCAGATTAAATATCTGAGTTATATTTTTCTCTGAAAGATTTTAAAATCCAAAACATGACGTTCTTAGTAATTTTCATGAATTTACATCAGTTAGAAAATAACCCAGATATTTCTTTTTTTTTTTTTTTTTTAATTATTAGTTTGAGTTTCTTAAACAGATTACCAGTTTATCCCTCCTTACATTTTTATTAAAAGTGCCATAGATGTTTTCTGTAGTTAGTTTTCCAGTAGTTAGTACAGCAGGAAGCAGTTAGGTATTACGAAAATTTATGCAGTGTGGCTAAAATAAAAAATAATAAGTGAAAGTAATCGAAAAGTAAAAGTGAGAAAGAATCAGTTTTTGTCAAGCTTACAGCTCAGTATGATTTACAGATTTCAGGGTAGGACAATTCATACAGTGTTCAGGTTAACAAGTGTTTACACTGAGTCAGATTGCATTGATAAATATTGTGTTCGTTACATTCCGTTAAAGATTGTTAGTTCAGTCAGAAACAAGTTTGTAGGGCCAGAATTATTAACACAGTGATTTTTACTATCAGTAATTTTCAGACAGTTAACTTTGTTACGACATTTTCATACAGAAACAATTAGCAGTTTGTGTTTCATTATAATAAACATTACGCGGTCAGGTAGGTTTTGCAATACCTTTACATTCACATAGAATACAGTTAAAAATACGCAGTCAGATTAACATAACGTTGCGCAAAGGCATTCAGGTAGAACAAGTTCAAACACATTCAGTTACATTTCTTAGATCATACGGTAAAACACATAACTTTCGCAGCAGACGTAAATTTTGTAAGAGAGAAGGACAAGCAAGAAACTTTCAAGTTGCTTTATAAAAGCTGATCAGTAATTTCTGAGATAAAAAGTAAATACGAGATATTTCAGTATACATCTTTTAAAATGGAAATTTCTTTTCCTACTCAACAACATCGTATACCAAAATCGTTTTACGTAAAACACCTAGCAAGTGGGAAGCACAAAGAAACTTAAGAACTGCAGCCACATGTCAGGTATTGGGTATGGCAGAAAGGAATGATTAAAAGTTAGGTTTAAAAGTATAACATTAAATCAAGCAGTTGAATTTTAAAAATGTATGAATAATAGTAAAAGAACTCGCGAGAACTATGTCTTGGCCGCGGTGGAATAGCCGAGCGGTCTAAGGCGCCTCGCTGCGGAGCGCGCGGTTGCTCGCCGTGGAGGTTCGAGTCCTCCCTGGGGCATGGGTGTGTGTGTGTTGTCCTTAGGTTAGTTTACCTAGGTTTCAGTAGTTTGTAAGCTACGGACTGATGACCACGCAGTTTGGTCCGATAGATTTACAAACATTTGAACATTTGAATTTTGAATTAGGTCTTCTCCCGCTGATAAAAATTAGAAGAAATAAGCAATCCTGCCATTATGATTCCAATACAGTATAGCTAGATACAGAATGCAGATTTTATGCGCGTCAAGTTACAAAGTGGTAAAGTACCTGTAAAATATAAATTATCGGTGATGAACGCTACACAGAATACGTGAAGAACCAGAAGTCAATTTTCAAAAAGAGCGCTGTGAACAAAACACACGACAGCTCGATACCGAGCAGTCAGCTGGAACTCAAGCAGAGTGAACGGAACGGGGCCGGCCGTGCGTCTTGCCTGGAACTGGAACTGGAACGGCCGCGTAGTAGTTCCTGGGACTCAAAGTCGCCGCAACCATTCCGGCGAGCCGGGCCTGAACCGCCGAACGAGACCGACTAGGAGCGGCTAAGTGAACTGCAGATCCTCGTATGTAACTCCCCAGTTCTTAAGTTCACCCGTGTGAACCGTTCCTTTGGAGCTGTCTCTAAGCTAAACCCGGGATTGCCGGTCGTAGCACCGTCCTTATCATGAGTGTTTGACGGAGGACACACTGGGCTGCAATACTCCAAAAATGGACAGACATGCGTAGTGTATGCAGTTTGTTTAGTAGTTCTGTTGCATCTTTTAAGCATTCTGCCAATAAAACGCAGTCTCTGGTTCGCCTTTCCCACGACATTATCTACGTGTTCTTTCCAATTTAAGTCTGAAGTAATAGTAATTCCTAGGTATTTTGTGGAGATTACGGCCTTCACTTTTGATTGATTTATCTCGTAAACAAAGTTTAACGGATTTCTTTTCGTAGTCATGTGGACGACTTCACACTTCTCATTATTTAGCGTCAATTGCCAATTTTTACACCATACTGATACCTTTTTCATAACGTTCTGCAGTTGGTTTTGATCTTCAGATGATCTTACTAGACGGTAAATGACGGCGTCATCTGCAAACAACCTAAGAGAGCTACTTAGATTTTCCCCTAAATCGTTTATGTAGATAAGGAACAGCAGAGGACCAATAACACTACCCTGTGGAACGCCCGATATCACCTCTGTTTTAGTCGATGCCTTACCATCGATTACTGCGAACTGTGTCCTCTCTGGCAAGAAATCCCCTATCCAATCGCAAATTTGGGCGTTATTCCATAACCACGCAATTTGATTAAAAGCCGTTTGTGAGGCACTGTGTCAAAAGCCTTCTGGAAATCAAGAAATACGGAATCGATTTGCGAACCCTTGTCGATAGCACACATCACTTCGTGTGAATAAAGAGCTAGTTGTTTTTCGCATGACGATATTTTCTAAATCCGTGTTGACCTTGGGTCAATAGATCGTTCTGTTCGAGATAATTAATAATATTTGAATACAGGATATGTTCCAAAACCCTGCTGCAATTTGACGTCAATGAAATAGGCTTCTAGTTTAGTAGGTTACTCCTACTGCCTTTCTTGAATATAAGTGCGACCTGTGCAACTTTCCAATCTTTTGGTACAGATCCTTGTTTGAGAGAGCGGTTGTATATGACTGTTAAGTAAGGAGCTATCGCTTCAGCATAATCAGATAGAAATCTAATGGGTATACAGTCCGGACCAGAAGACTTGTTCTTGTTAAGTGATTTTAGTTGCTGCACTACTTCGATGATATGAACCTCTACGTTGCTCATTACGGCATCTATTCGTAATTCGAAATCTGGAATATTGGTTTCGTCTCTTTGGTGAATGAGTTTCTAAAAGCTGTTTAATAACTCTGCTTTAGTAGCGCTGTCATCGGCAGGATCGTCATTACTATCAAGTAGTGAAGGTATTGTTTGTGATTTGCCCCGAGTATATTTAACATACGACCAAAATCTCTTTGGTTTTACAGTCAAATTTCGAGAAAGAGTTTCGTTGTGATAAGTATTGTAGGCATCTCGCATTGAAATCCTCGCTAAATTTCGAGCTTCTAAGTACGATCGCCAATCCTGGGGATTTTGTGTTCGTTTAAATTTAGTATGCCTTTTCCTTTGCTTTTGCAACAGTGTCCTGATCTGTTTTGTGTACCAACGGGGATCGCCTCCTTCTTTTATTAATTTATTTGGTATAAAACTGTCAATTGCTGTTGATACCACTTCTTTGAATTTGATCCATATCTGGTCTACACCTACGTTTAGTGTTAGAAACGAGTGGAAGCTACCTTTCAAGTAGCAATGTATTTTGTTTCTAACTGCTTTCCTGAAAAAATATACTTTTCGTTTATTTTTGGTAACTTTGCTCTATCCTGAGCAAGCCTCTTCATCTCCTCATAAGAACGGCAACCCACATCCATTTGAATCTGCTTGCTGTATTCGTCTATTGGTCTCCCTCTGCGGTTTTTACCCCACACACTTCCCTCCAATGCTAAATTCACAATATCTTGATGAATAAGAATGTCTCCTATCAGTCTACCTCTTCTTTTAGTCTAGGTATACCAGGATCACAGGAGGCATTAGTCACCTTACGATTTATCTTAGAAGAGATTTAGGAAGACAAACCTACATTTCTAGCTTTTATGGATCTGGAGAAAGCCTTCGACAATGTTGATTGGAATAAACCCTTTCAAGTTCTGAAGCAAGCAGGAGTCAAATATAGGGAGCGTAAGGTTATTTACAACTTGTACAAAAACCAGACAGCGGTAGTCAGAGTTGAAGGGCATGAAAGGGATGCAGTGGTTGGGAAGGGAGTAAGACAGGGTTGTAGCCTTTGTCCAATGTTACTCAATTTGTACATTGTGCAAGCTATAAAGGAAAGCAACGAGAAATTTGGAGAAGGAATTAAAATTCAGGATGAAGAAATAAAAATATTGCGTTTTGCTAATGACATTAATTCTCTCATAGACGACAAAGAACCTGGAAGAGCAGTTGAACGGAATGGACAGAACATTAACGAGAGCAAAATAAGGGTAATGGAGTGCAGTGGATGAAAATCAGGCGAAGCTGAAGGAATTAGATTAGGTAACGAAACAATGAAGGAGGTAGATGAGTTTTGTTATTTGGTCATTTAAATAACGTATGATGGTCACAGTACAGAGGATATAAAATGCAGAATGGCAATGGGAGGAAAATTGTTTTTGAAAAAGAGAACTTTGTTAACACCGAATATTAATTTTACCGTAAGGAAGTCCTTTTTGAAGACATTTGCGTGGAGTGTTGCCTTGTATGGGAGTGAAACATGGACGATAAACAGTGCGGACAGGAAGAGGATAGAGGGTTTCGAAATGTGGTGTGGGAGAAGAATGCTGAAGATTAGATGGGTAGATCGCATAACTAATGAGGAAGTAATGAACAGAATTGGGGAGAAAAGGATTTTCTGGCATACCTTTAAAAAAAGGAAGGGATCGATTGGTTGGACACATTCTTAGACATCAACGAAATGTGACTTTAGCTTTGGAGGGAAGTGTGTGGGGGAAAAATCGTGGAGCGAGACCAAGAGATGGATACACTAACCAGATTCAAATGGATGTGGGTTGCCGTTCTTATGAGGAGATGAATAGGCTTGCTCATGATAAAGTAGGGTGGAGAGCTGCATCAAACTGTAGACCGCAACCACCACAACAACAACACACCAGGCTGTTCACATGAGATTGCTACACATTTATAAGTACCGATACTGTATGGTCACCAGCCTCAATTTTCTGAAAAATGAAAAAGATAAATAGTTTAAATTTCTGGCAGAGGCGAATCCAATGCGGCATAGCTTATGGGACTTAACTACGGGGTCATCAGTCCCGAAACTTACAAACTACTTATGAACTACCTTATACTAAGGACGGCACAAATATCGATGCCCGAGGGGGGATTCGAACCCTCGACCGTAGCGGCCGTGCAGACTGTGACTGGCGCGCCGCAGACAGCTCGGCCACAGCGGTCGGCCTCTCGCTACAAGACGGCCGCTAGAAGCGATCAGCTGTTTCTAAAATTTGCCACCCGTAAACCGTAGAATAACAATATCTCCAGAGTAAGGCAATAACGTTTCATTTATCGCTTAGTAAAATTATCTGAAGATCAAAACCAACTGCAGAACGATCTGAATAAGATATCACTATAGTGTAAAATTGGCAATTGACGCTAAATAATGAGAAGTGTGAAGTCGTCCACATGAGTACGAAAAGAAATCCGTTAAACTTTGATTACAAGATAAATCAATGAAAAGTGAAGGCCGTAAACTCCACAAAATACCTAGGAATTACTATTACTTCAGACTTAAATTGGAAAGAACACGTAGATAATGTCGTGGGAAAGGCGAACCAGAGACTGCGTTTTATTGGCAAAACCCTTAAAAGATGCAACAGAACTCACAAAAGAAACTGCATACACTACGCTTGTCCGTCCATTTTTGGAGTATTGCAGCCCAGTGTGGGATCCTTATCAGGTGGGTTTGACGGAGAACATCGAAAGAGTCCAAAGAAGGGCAGCTCGTTTCGTATTGTCACGATACAGGGGAGACAGCGTTACGGAAATGATACAGGATCTGGTATGGGAATCATTACAGCAACGGCGCTTATCGCTGCGGCGTGGGCTGCTTACGAAACTCCAATCGCCAACATTCTCCTCCGAATGCGAAAATATATTGTTGACTCCCACTTACATAGGTAGAAATGATCATCAGAATAAAATACCAGAAATCAGAGCTCGAACGGAGAGATTCAGGTGTTCTTTCTTCCCGCACGCTATTCGAGAATGGAATGGGAGATAAATAGTGTAAAGGTGGTTCGATGAACCCTCTGCCAGGCACTTTAATGTGATTTGCAGAGTATCCCACGTAGATGAAATAAGACGTAAAAAGAGTTCTGTGCATTAAATTTACAAAGTGAAGAAAGTTCATGGATTATTTCATTCTATAATGCCAGATACCAAAATATTGAAGTTCACCAGCCAAATAAGAGTACGGATACTTTAGAGTTTATCTTTTGTGACTACAAACCATCAACAACTGAATAAGTACAAAATGAGTCTTATAGTAGGACGGAATTGCTAGCAGCGGGCGTTACACACGAGTAGTGATGTGGGCTTCCAAGTTGTATTTTTTTTACCAAGTTAATACCAATATATTCATTGTTATTGCAAACACACGTAACCCACTGAAGCCCTACCAAACACATTAAATTCCTGCTGAAACATTATAGCAAAATATTTTATTCAGAAACGTAATATTACACACATATCGTGTGACATCCTAGTGTTATCACTCTCTGTCTCTGTCTCTCTGGAGTAAGTTTGTTGTTACTGCAAATGCTTAAAAAGCACGCAAATGTAATTGTTCTAAACACGTTCATCATTGGGTAAGTCAAACTACCACTCAGAATAAAAACAAAGGATTGTCATACTAGAAACAATTTAAAAATTTAACATCACTCTTATTTAAAGTCCAGAAGAAAATTTACAAGATTTTTAGACACTTCTTATCCCAATCAAACTTCTTAATTTTATGTACAACCGCTATACTATATTCTGTTATTTCAGAAACATAAACTTCAGGGATTATTAGCGCGCAGAATTCTGGCGGCATCCTTCATAACCTCGACAAGCAGACGGTTCTCTACGAACTCGACATTTTGTCGCGCGGGCCACAGCGCCAAGATTCGAGAAGGTTTGAGATTCAAACGTGGTTCATTGTCGCGTCTGACGCGCGGCGCTGCAGATGTCGCTCACGTCTGTGTCTAGCGGAGGGTACCTTGAGTACTACTATCGGTTCTCCCTCCTATTCCCGTCACGTATTGTTCGCGGAAAGAAAGACTGTCGGTATGCCTCTGTCTGGGCTCTAATCTCTCTGATTTTATCCTCGTGATATCTTCGCGAGATATACGTAGGAGGGAGCAATATACTGCTAGACTCCTCGGTAAATGTATGTTCTCGAAACTTCGACAAAAGCCCGTACCGAGCGACAGAGCGTCTCTCCTGCAGAGTCTTCCACTGGAGTTTATCGATCATCTCCGTAACGCTTTCACGATTACCAAATGATCCTGTAACGAAGCGCGCAGCTCTCCGTTGGATCTTCTCTACTTCCTCTATCCATCCCACCTGGTACGGATCCCACACCGGTGAGCAGTATTCAAGCTGTGGGCGAACAAGTGTACTGTAACCTACTTCCTTTGTTTTCGGACTGCATTTCCTTAGGATTCTTCCAATGAATCTAAGTCTGGCATCTGTTTTACCGACGATTGATTTTGTATGGTCGTTCCATTTTAAATCCCTACTAATGACTACTCCCAGATACTTTATGGAATTAACTGCTTCCAGTTGCTGACACGCTATAGTGAAGCTAAATGATAAAGGATCTTTCTTTCTGTGTATTCGCAGCACATTACACTTGTCTACATTGAGATTTAATTGCCATTCCCTGCACCATGCGTCAATTCGATGCAGATCCTCCTGCATCTCAATACAATTTTCCGTTGTTACAATCTCTCTATATACTACTGCATCATCCGCAAAAAGACATAAATGCTACTTCGGAAGACTTCTCTCCATTGAGAATGACATGTTGCATTCTGTTATCTAGGAACTCCTCAATCCAATCACAGAATTGGTCTGATAGACCATATGCTCTTACTTTGACCATTAAACGTGGGGAACTGTATCAAACGCCTTGCGGAAGTCAAGAAACACAGCATCTACCTGAGAACCCGTGTCTATAGCCCTCTGAGTCTCGTGGACGAATAGCGCGAGCTGGCTTTCACACGATCGCCTTTTTCGGAACCCATGCTGATTCCTACAGAGCTGATTTCTAGTCTCCAGAGATGTCATTATACTCGAACATAATACATGTTCCAAAGTTCTACAGCCGCGGCGGATTAGTCGCGCGTACTGGAGCGCCGTGTTGCGGTGCGCGCGGCCGTCCACCGTCGGGGGTTCGATTCCCCCGTCGGGCATGGGTGTTTGTGTTGTCCTTAGTTTGTAAGCTACGGACTGATGACCACGCAGTTTGGTCCGATAGATTTACAAACATTTGAACATTTTTTGTTGTTGAAAATTCTACAACTGACCGACGTTAGAGACATAGGGCTAATAGTTCTGCACATCTGTTCGACGTCCCTTCTTATAAACGGGGATGACCTGCGCCATTTTGCAATCTTTCGGAACGCTACGCTCTTCTAGAGCTTGAAGCTGTCGCTGGCTTTTGCCGGCCCCGCGAGTGGCTGGTGCGTACATCAGAGGCAGAGGCGCGGCGCGCAAGGCGTGGCAGGCCTGCAGCCTGCAAGAAGCCGCCTACGCTGACGTCACACCGGCGGGCCGCAAAAACGCGGAGCCCAGCCCAGCCCAGCGCGAGGCGAGCATACCAGGCCGCGCCTTTCCACCGTGACTTATCAAAGCCGCCGACTTCTTGCCGGCGCGGCGAGGCGGTGTCGCGAAATGTCCGACACTCGCAGATTGCACACCAGACAAAAACCGTAATGTCGGCGTGCTTTCTGCATGAAGCGAGTCTCAAACCGCGGCCCTGTGGGCGAACCGACGTCTCATTCCGCGGAGTCCCGTCACTGTGTCTTCATCATCACGAGCGACACCTTTCCTCGGCGAGGCTGTGTAGGCTTTGCCGGTGTAAACCCTCTATTTCACTGTGCATATTTGAAGGAAGGAAGGAATCTTAGGGTTTAACGTCCCATCGACAGCGTGGTCATTATCGTCAGGCGTGCCCCAGTGGAGTGTGATAGGACCGCTATTATTTTCTATCTACATAAATGATCTGATGGACAGACTAACTTGTAATTTGCGACTGTTTGCTGATGATGCTGTGGTGTATGGGAGGGTGTCGTCTGTAACTGACTGTAATAGCATACAGGATGACTTAGACAAAATTTCTAGTTGGTGCGAAGAATGGTAGCTAGCTCTAAATGTAGAGAAATGTAAGGTGATACGCATGAGTAGGAAAAACAATCCCATAATGTTCGAATACAGCATTAGTAGTGAGCTTCTTGATGCCGTCGCGTCGTTCGAATATATAGCCATAACACTGCAGAGCGATATGAAATGGTACGAACATGTAAGGACAGTTGTGAGTAAAGCGGACAGCCGACTTCGGTTTATTGGGAGAATTTTGCTAAGATGTACTTCACCCGTAAAGGAGACCGCGTATAAAACGCTTGTACGACCACGTCTTGAGTATTGCTCAAGTGTTTGGGACCCGCAGCAGATCAGTTTAAAGGAAGGCATAGAGGCGGTTCAGAGGCGAACAGCTAGATTTGTTACCGGTAGGTTCGACCAATGCACAAGTGTCACGGAAATGCTCCGGCAACTCAATTGGGGATCGCTGGAAGAAAGACGACGTTCTTTTCGTGAATTTCTGTTAAGTAAATTTAGAGGGCCGGAATTTGAAGCTGAGTGTAGTACGATCTTGCTGCCGCCTACTTACATTTCGCGTAAAGATCACAAACACAAGATAAGAGAAATTAGGACTCGTACGGAGCCATATAGGCATTCTTTTTTTCCTCGTTCAATTTGGGAGTGGAATAGGAAAGATAATACCTAGTAGTGGTACAGTGTACCCTCCGCCACGCACCTTACGGTGAATTGCGGAGTATGTATGTAGAGGTAGATTAGAGACGGAGCTAATGCTCTGACTTTTTTGAGTAAGGAAGGGAAAGGAAATCGGCCGTGCCCTTTGAAAGGAACCATCCCAGCACTTGCCTGGAGTGATTTAGGGAAATCGCAGAAAACCTAAATCTGGATGGCCGGAGGAGGATTTGAACCACTATCCTTCCGAATACGAGTCCAGTGCGTTACCACTGCGCCACCTCGCTCGGTCTGTGCATATTTGAGTATACATACAGGGTCCGGCAAAAAACCTCCATTTTAATAGGTTGTTACAGAAAAAACTAAATATGATAGAGAAAAATTAGTTTTATTTATGAAAAACTAGCTGTAAACCCGGCGTTTCCCGGGTGTTTATTTACCCTACACTCTCGTAGTCCGCATCCCCTTCCCCCCTCTCTCTGCATCCACCTCTTTCTCTCCCATCTCTCTGTTCGTTTCCATCTTACCCTCTCTGGGCAAAGTTTTCTGCAAGGTACCCCTGTCATGTACCTTAGAAACATCTACATACCCAGTGATCTTCCTCTTGGTTTAAAGGTCATGGGTGCAAAAATTCATAAACATTGGAGCAAAATTATGCATTTTGTAAAATCCGTAAGTTAAGCACCCACCACCATGCACCAAACAAAATTTTGGCCATAGCGACGGCTGCGTTTGCATTGGCTTTCGTTACTAGAAGGCGGTTACAACGCCGAAGAAAGAACAGGTGCTGCATGCGACTGTGGCTTTAGAAAAGAGGAGAAGAAAATGCGTGGTAGTGAAAGAATTAATACCGGAGGATTCAAATGAATTCAGGAATTATATCTAATTTTTTTCCTTTCTGGCATGCTGTAACAACGTAAGCAAACCTAATGCTGAACATCAAGCTTTATTAGCAAACTAGCTGCAAGTACCCGGCTTTGCCCGGGTTCAAAATAAGGTTTTCTGTAGAAGCGTACAAAAATGCGTCTTATATATATATATATATATATATATATATATATATATATATATATATATATATATATATATAGGGATTGCAATCGAAGTCTGTAAGTAAAGTACTCTCCCCCATGTACCGAACGAAATTTTATGTAGACAGTAACCTTCATCTTGTTTTCAAGGTCACGTGTACAAAACTTCATCACTATCGGAGCGAAACTGTGGATTTTGGCGAAATCCATAAGTACCCTCCACCATGCACAGAACGAAATTTTATGTAGACAGTCCCCTTCCTCTCGTTTTGAAAGTCAATTGTGCAAAAATTCATCAAGATCAGGGCGAAGATAAAGATTTACACGGACACATTGAAAACGAACTTTCACTTTTTTTCAAATTCTCCGGTTGAAAAATGGAACGAAACCTGTTGAAGAACCTTCCCCATGTAATTTTGTGTACGTGTACCAAATTTCACGAGAGTTTCTTGAGTTATAAGAGAACAGACAGACAGACAACAAATGTGTCTTATAATTATAGAGATATTTGCGACCTGTGACTACCAGCGAAAAAATATGTACCTCATTATGCTAAAGGCTATTCACAGCCTCAAAAAGGGCTTACTCTTGGCTATACGCCTCTATTAAAAGTGTAATAGTAGTTTTCTTCCATTCTATAATTACAACAGCAGTACTTATTGTGGTGTCGCACAAGTCCAAAGTGCGCGCCACCTACTTTCGCCGCGCGCCGCCATGCACGCACGGCGCGGCGTTCTTACGACGTCAGCCACGAGCGCCCTCTGCTACAACTCCGCTCGTGGCCACCACTGAACGACATCGTTCACTTGGGACTGAGATAGGAACCAGTTAACACTTCGGAATCAGATAGGCACCAGTGAAGACTCGGATAGGCACTAAGCAGGCCTCTAGCTCAACTATGTATCAGCATTCTGCCGTACTGAACTATGTAAAAGTTAAGTATTATATAAATTCTGTGCAATATATATCTCGTTCTAATTTACTCTAGTGTTTCTAGTTTCTGGCTGCTCCCCTCCGTACCTGCACCAGCGTGCTACCTTTATTCCTGTGTCGGTCTCATTCTACTCGGCCACCGACACCTACGACGGAAACGAGACACAAAAGCGGCGACGAGACTGGGACACAAAAGTGGAGCAGAGGACGGGACACAAAAATTATTTCACATTAGTGCATCACTAAGTAATTATGAAATTTTCAATCGTTTCAAAACTGCAAATATTTACGAAAAATACAATGCCCTCATTTGCTCAGAATGTTCCTCGCGAAGATGAAACGTCCACAAACTTTGACAAAGTCAAGATACGCGTGACTAGGAATCAAAATGGCAGCCGTGACTGCAACAGACAGCTACTAGCTCGCGCATGCGCAGTGAACCCACAAGTACCGAATTACCCTATTACCTTATCGCTACGATCACCGGGCGTCGATTCTAGCGCCATTGACGCAACTTATTATCAGTCTATTTCAAGTTCCTTTAAAAATGGCTTTTGTCTCATTTCAATAGATTCTTTTCAGACACAGCTATTAGAGAACTGACTAGCAGAGTATCCGTGTAGATGTAGAAGTGACTCAACTATTTAGGTGATTATATGGAAAAATAGTTCAAATACTGCTGTAACTCATTTCAAAGAACATGTCCGCTGTGACTGTTATAATTTTTTATTGAAGTTCAAGACCGATTTCGCAACTTAAAATTGCATCCTGAGATGTTTCATCTGTATAAAAATGAATAAAGAAGCGTCAGATTTTAAGCAATAAAAGAAAAAAAAAAAAAAAAAAAAAAAAAAAAAAAAAAAAAAAAAAAGTTTGTAAATCTATCGGTCCAAACTGCGTGGTCATCAGTCCATAGCTTACAAACTACTTAAACCTAGGTAAACTAACCTAAGGACAACACACACACCCATGCCCAGGGAGGACTCGAACCTCCAGGGCGAGCAACCGCGCGCTCCGCAGATAGGCGCTTTAGATTTTAAGCATTCTCAACATCGTTAGACTAAGGCCACAAAGGTCTGTGTCCATTTACGTCAAAGCGTTAAAACGATATGTTGTCATACCGGATAGAGGTCAATGCCCCTCGTTTACGTCCAGGCTTCTTTTAAAATTCTTATAGTTTTTTTCTTTGCAAAGGCTGTTTTCAATGTGTGAGCGTGATTCATTAAAAAACAGTACCTGGATCCGAAGCCACCATCCCCGTATCTAAAGTCAGTAAAAATTATCCCATTCACTGACTGTTCCGACGGTTCTCGACAGAATATTTGATACATTCTGAATTAAACACGCGAGATAACTGTGAGGTATTCTGCAAATTTATTGGTTTACGAACCGGTTCATCAGGTTTAAGTTTCAAGGGTCTTAATTTGGTACACTAGTGCTTGGTTTATAACTAACCTGAGAGGAATTATTGCAATTCAAGTTGTGGTGTGAATTCCTGACATTGATAAAATATGTGACAATATAATAAATTACATTATCCTAAGAAATAGCCATCGTCTAACAGCTTCAACTTCACGTCGAACCGACCCAGTTCATAGTAATCGATGGTAAGGCATCGACTAAAACGGAGGTGATATCGGGCGTTCCACAGGGTAGTGTTATTGGTCCTCTGCTGTTCCTTATTTACGTAAACGATTTAGGGGAAAATCTAAGTACCTCTCTTAGGTTGTTTGCAGATGACGCCGTCATTTACCGTCTAGTAAAATCATCTGAAGATCAAAACCAACTGCAGAACAATCTGAATAAGATATCACTATGGTGTAAAAATTGGCAATTGACTCTAAATAATGAGAAGTGTGAAGTTGTCCACATGAGTACGAAAAGAAATCCGTTAAACTTTGTTTACAAGTTAAATCAATCAAATGTGAAGGCCGTAAACTCCACAAAATACCTAGGAATTACTATTACTTCAGACTTAAATTGGAAAGAACACGTAGATAATATCGTGGGAAAGGCGAACCAGAGACTTCGTTTTAGTGGCAAAACCCTTAAAAGACGCAACAGAACTAGAAAAGAAACTGCATACACTACGCTTGTCCGTCCATTTTTGGAGTATTGCAGCCCAGTGTGGGATCCTTATCAGGTGGGTTTGACGGAGGACATCGAAAGAGTCTAAAGAATGGCAGCTCGTTTCGTATTGTCACGACACAGGGGAGACAGCGTTACGGAAATGATCTGGAATGGGAATCATTACAGCAACGGCGCTTATCGCTGAGGCGTGGGCTGCTTACGAAACTCCAATCGCCAACATTCTCCTCCGAATGCGAAAATATATTGTTGACTCCCACTTACAAAGGTAGAAATGATCATCAGAATAAAATACGAGAAATCAGAGCTCGAACGGAGAGATTCAGGTGTTCTTTTTCCCGGGTGCTATTCGAGAATGGAATGGGAGATAAATAGTATAATTGTGGTTCGATGAACCCTCTGCCAGGCACTTAAATCTGATTTGCAGAGTGTCCCATGTAGATGTAGATGTAGATCCACGGTGGCCAGCCGGCGTTCGTCTTATCAGAGCAGTATTTGGAATTGGTGATATACGCACACTGCATTTGCTACAATACGGTTAAAAATACAACTACCTTCCACTAGTTGGCTGTGTTCTTGTGCTTCTGGTTGTAATCTGTACCGAGGGGACAGCGATTTTTAATTTCCTTTAAACAATTAACACGTCCTCAGTATCAATGCCTTTTCATAATAGGTAGAGGTTATGCCATCCTTGTTAGAGATTCATTACTTTTGTATCAAAATTCATCCCTGAATTTTGTCCATCGTCCTTTTTTTATAAGTAAATTACTTGATTGAACATTGAATCCTCCGGTGTCTTGGTTATTAGGATTAAGAATCAATGTTCTAATGTTTGTATAGCTTATGGGACTTAACTACGGGGTCATCAGTCTCTAAACTTACAAACTACTTATGTACTAGCTAATACTAAGGGCGGCACAAATATCCATGCCCGAGGGGGGATTCGGACGCCCGACCGTAGTGGCCGTGCAGACCGTGACTGGAGCGCCTCAGTCCCCTCGGCCACCGCGGCCGGCGATTAAGAATCTCAGCTATCCCTATTGATAAGAAATTGTCTAACATT
This sequence comes from Locusta migratoria, assembly GCA_026315105.1. Lineage (NCBI taxonomy): Eukaryota > Metazoa > Arthropoda > Insecta > Orthoptera > Acrididae > Locusta > Locusta migratoria. Next base: position 40,096,321 of record CM048754.1, on the reverse strand, counting down.
TTTCTATCGATATTTGTCTAATTGAAAGGTGTGATTCATATTTATTTTCGTAATTATACCGTAAGGCTGGTAAACCACGCGATAGGGCCGTATATTCAATTTCACCAACAGCGGCATAATCATTACATCCTAGTTACATACTCTAATCATGAAAATAATTATATTTCTGTGTTAATAACATCGGGCTAAAATGTAATGGGGAATTAATATGTGATTTATTTCAAAGTGTATCATTATTGTGTCGCAAGCTGGTTCTTTGAAACAGCGATTTTAACTCAAGAATATCTTCATTTTGCAATAATTTTTTAATGTAAAAATACGAGGCGCGTCCAGAAAGTAAGTTCCGTTTCAATTTATCTCCGCTGCAGCGCTGCGATTGCAGTTCCGCACATGCGCTGTAGACGACGTGTATCAAGGAGAAGACCGTGCGCCATTTGGAGATCGCTGTCAGTTACGTACGCTTTGTTGTGCTCGTTTGAAATGTCGGTGTTGATAGAAAATCCCGCCGCCTGTGAAATCAGGTCGGTGATTCGGTTTCTGAATGCGAGGAAAGTGAAACCAAGCGAAATTTATCGGCAAATTTGCGACGTTTACGGACCAAATGCGATGAGTGATTCGATGGTGAGAAGATGGGTCCGACAGTTCAATGGCGGGCGTAGTGATGTGCACGATGAAGAACGAAGTGGGCGTCCACCTTTGGTTACGGAAGAACTGGTTCACGCGATTGATGACAAGGTCCAGGAAAAATATAGGTTTACAATTAGTGCTCTCGCTATGGACTTCCCCCAAATTTCACTGTTTCCAACTGGTTGAAGACACAGGCGGCAGATTTCTATGAAGAAGGTAAACAAAACCTGGTGCCATGCTATGACAAATGCCTGCAAAATTTCGGCAATTATGTGGAGAAGTAGTTTAAGAGTTGCAGAATTTTGTGCAATAAAAATTTCTTCTGTATCCGTGTAAAATTTCATTTTATTTCCAAACGGAACTTACTTTATGGACGCGCCTCGTAATTCTGAAATAGACATTTCCATAAGTTTCAGACAGATATTAAGAAGGAATTTGCAGTAAGATTAAAAATCTTTTCAGAGATGGAGACATTGTCACGATTCTTAAAATCATCTTTTGAGGTTCCTCCTGTAACAGAAATGGACGGATGTGCTTGCGACGTCCACTTTTCAAAGCCTTTACTCCAAATGGAGATACGACTTCCATGTAGACAACTCCTTGCAAACGTGTAAAACTGTATCCACTGAAGAATTTTGGAGTCAAGATGTCCCGGAAAATTGCAAAACATTAGTGATCTACCTGGCTGCTATGTTTGGCTCCACATATACTTGTGAAAATTTCATCTTCAAAAATGAATTTCTTGGAGAATAATTATCGTTCAACACTAGCACTTTGAAGTATAAGCACGTCCGTACGTGAACATAACTTTAAGAAGGTGCTCAAGACCGCAAATGTAATATTTACCATGGATTTTTTTAATACATATACACACATTTCATTGTATTTCATACTTTCTTGGTGAAAATTAACATTTTGTCTATCCATTTTATTTCAAACTTTTTGTGAGTCAAAAGAAAAATAAATAGCCAATAATACAAGTATTTCTGGATTGTTTATACATTATTATTATAGACATATTGTATTTCATATTATTTTGTGAGTGAAAATTAAAAAATTAATAAGGAACATGCGGTTTTACATCCGAACGTCGATAAAATTTTCTTAAGTATCCGGACCCATCTAAGATTATTTACCGACCTCTACCTATGATGTTAAAAAAATTTAAAAAAATATTTCTTTTAACTAATTAATTATTAATGTATTACTTTCATAAAGAGGACTTCGGGCTATCGTCTGAAATAGTGTTATGTGGCTTCTTTGTTTTTTTGTAAGTTATTTTAACTTCACACAGATAAAATTTTAAAATGCCACAAAAGAATCTTTTTTATAGAGCACGTTTATCTCAGGCGGGTTCTTTATAGCTGTTACTACAATAGGCTGGTAATCATTATTAATTTTGATAGAGAAAAAATACATCGCAACGTTTTGACGTCATAGCCTACACAAATCTGGTATGTGCAAAAAAGCTATTATTTCGGCTAAATAATGCTGAAAATATTTCTTCAACGGGACAGAAAGTTTTATGCATAATAAATGAAAGCCATCAGTCAATTCAGATGGTAAAATTGTCACGGCAATTCACGAAAATAATTTTTGGGGAAAGATGGCTGGCAACAATTCAATATTACGTTCATTAAAAATTGGTCATGTAGGGCGACTGGGGGTCTAATGTTACATCAGATAACTACATACTAAAACAAAACATTTACTTTTATGCATGCATTATTAAAATTTAAAGTTTACATTACGCATCATACACATTAGTAATAACGGTCACAGGACAGAGGAAAAATGCAATTTGTTAAAAAAACATATGCCGACAACCACAAACGATACGATCAGACAGTAAAAAAAAACAGTCGTAACAAGAGGCGTGCTCTTGTATAATTGATCAGAGTATTTATTTATGAAGAATATAGTTATTGATAATTATTAATTCACCAGAGTATATGTATACTTTGACACTGACTTAGACGCGAATACTTTTATCTAAAAATGTTCAAATGTTTGTATAGCTTATGGGACTTAACTACGGGGTCATCAGTCCCTAAACTTAAAAACTACTTATGAACTAGCTAAGACTAAGGACGTCACAAATATCCATGCCCGAGGGGGGATTCGAACCCCCGACCGTAGTGGCCGTGCAGACCGTGACTGGAGCGCCTGAGTCCCCTCGGCCACCGCGGCCGGCTACTTTTATATACGACAGATACATCGTTATATATTAAATATTAAGGTTTTTCTTTTGGGCCACCCCAGGGGACGTCACATGCCCTAGATTAACAATTTTAACTACGTTTAAGATATGATAGTTTTTAATTCATTTGCAAACAGATGAAACACCTTCCGATGCAATTTCAGGTAGGGAAATCGGCCATGTCCTTCAATAAATGATTTCTACATCTACATGGGTTAGTCTGCAAATCACATTTAAGGGCCTGGCAGAGGGTTCATCGAACCACAATTATACTATTTATCTCCCATTCCATTCTCGAATAGCACCCGGGAAAAAGAACACCTGAATCTCTCCGTTCGAGCTCTGATTTCTCGTATTTTATTCTGATGATCATTTCTACCTATGTAAGTGGGAGTAACCAATATATTTTCGCATTCGGGGGAGAATGTTGGCAATTGGAGTTTCGTAAGTAGCCCCCGCCGCAGCTATAAGCGTCTTTGTTGTAACAATTCCCATCCCAGATCCTGTATCATTTCCGTAAATCTGTCTCCCCTGTATCGTGACAATCCGATACGAGCTGCCCTTCTTTGGACTCTTTCGATGTCCTCCGTCAAACCCACCTGATAAGGATCCCACACTGGGCTGCAATACTCCATAAAAGGACGGACAAGCGTAGGGTATGCAGTTTCTTTAGTAGTTCTGTTGCGTCTTTTAAAGGTTTTGCCAATAAAACGCAGTCTCTGGTTCGCCTTTCCCACGACATTATCTACGTGTTGTTTGCAGTTTAAGTCTGAAGTAATAGTAATTCCCAGCTATTCAAAATGTTCAAATGTTTGTTAAGCTTATGGGATTTAACTACGGGGTCATCAGTCCCTAAACTTACAAAATACTTATGAACTAATTACGAACTAGGACGGCACAAATATCCATGCCCGAGGGAGGATTCGAACCCCCGACCGTAGTGGCAGTGCTGACCGTGACTGGAGCGCCTCTGTCACCTCGGCCACCGCGGCCGGCTCCCAGGTATTTAGAAGAGGTTACGGCCTTCACTTTTGATTGATTTATCTTGTAAACAAAGTTTAACGGATTTCTTTTCGTACTCGTGTGAACGACTTCACACTTCTCACTGCGGACCTTTTCTTTAAACACGGGATTATTGGACTCTGGCTGCCATAGATACAACGTTTTATTGCTAAACCTGGTGTCAATAAAGTTTTTATGTGTGTTGGCTATGTTTAATTAAAAAAAAAAAAAAGTACGGATGGGCGTGGAAGAGAGCTGTTACTTGACGAGCGAACTTTGTGGGAGAGTTGACGGCAGTTGCAGGTTGTGTATTTACTTTTTGCCAGAAAAAGAGCTAAATTATTGCAGACATTGTGTTTGCAACATTGTCGGATGTGTGGCCTGGCGTGCTCGCTGGTGAGCTCAGCCTAACAGACAAACACAGCCGCCAGCAAAAAGCGAGACAGGCACACTTGCGGCCCTGAACCTAGAGAAGGGCGCGCCGGCCGGGGACCGCGCGACTGCTGCGAGTACGTTCAGGACACACTGTGTGCTCAAAAGTAGCCGGGCACGCCCAAAAACCAGGCGTTTTTTATGTTAGCTGCCGCCTACTGCCAGGTACTGCATCATCAGCGAGGTCAGTAGTCATCAGACATCGCGAGGGAGCCGGCTACCGAGAACCCGAATAATATCTGGTAAAAGAGATAAAAGAAATAATTCAGACAGTTAAGGGAGACGAAAACTTGATTTTGATGGGGGACTGGAACTCGGTAGTAGGAAAGGGAAGAGAAGGAAATGTGGTAGGTCAATATGGACTGGGAAAAAGGAATGAAACAGGAGATCGCTTGGTAGAATTTTGCGCAGATCAGAATTTGATGATCACCATCACCTGCTTGAATCGTCATGAAAGAAGGCTGTATACGTGGAAGAGACCAGGAGACACTGGAATATACCAAATTGACTTTATAATGGTAAGGAATAGATTTAGAAACCATGTTCTAAACTGTAAGACATATCCAGGGGCAGATATAGACTCTGACCATAATTTATGAACTGCAGATCAAAACTTAAGAGACTGCAGAAAGGTACAAAATTTAGGATATGGAACCTCGACAGATTGAAGAAGTCAGAGGTGGTTTAGAGTTTTAGAGGGAGCATTAGGCAAAAATTGGCTGAAACGGAGGAAAGTAATACATTAGAAGAAGAATGGGTAGTCCTAAGAGATCGGATAGCAAAGTCCGCAGCGGATCATATAGGCAGAAGTAAAAGCTCTAATACAAATCCCTGGATAACACAGGATATACTGAACTTAATTGATGAGAGGAGAAAATATAAAAATTCAGCAAGTAAAGCAGGAAAAAGGGAGTACAGGCGTCTGAAAAATGAAATTGACAGGAAGTGCAGACTGGCTAAACAGGAATGGCTAGAGGAGAAATGCAGAACCCTAGAAGAATGTATAACGAGGGGAATGACAGATACCGTCTACAGGTAAAAAAACACAGATACTTGGAGACAAGAAAAGCAGCTGTATGAATATCAAGAACTCAGACGGAAAACCAGTACAAAGCAAAGAGAGGAAAGCTGAACTGTGGAAGGAATATAGAGAGGTCCTGTACAAAGGAAATAAACTTGAAGGCAGTATTCTAGAAATTGAAAACGAAGTGGAGGAAGATGACATAGGAGATATGATACTGCGAGAAGAATTAGACAGAGCGCTGAAAGATTTGAGTCGAAAAAAGGCCCCTGGAGTAGATAATATTCCGTCTGAACTCCTGATATCGTTAGGAGAGCCTGTCACGAAAAAATTTTTCCACTTGGTATGCAAGATGTGTGAAACAGGGGAAATACCCTCCGACTTCAAGAAGAATATTGGATTCCAATTCCAAAGAAAGCAAGTTCAGGCAAGTATAAAAATTACAGAACTATCACTTTAATAAGTCATGGGTGGAAAATACTAACACCAATTATTTACAGACGAATGGAGAAACTTGGCCAATCCGACCTCGGGGAAGATCAGTTTGGATTTAGGAAAAAAGTAGGAACACGGAAGACAATACTCACATTCCAAATTACCTTACAAGATAGGCAAAGGACAGGGAAACCTACGTTTTTAGCGTTTGTAGATTTGGAGAAAGCTTTTGACAATGTCCACTGCGATACACTCTTTCAAATTCTGAAGGTATCAGGGGTAAAATATAGGGAGCGAAAAGGTATATCCAACCTATACAAAAACCAGACAGCAATTATTCGAGTCGAAGGGCAAGAAAGGGACGCAGAGGTTGGGAAGGGAGTAAGACAGGGTTGTAGCCTTTCCCCAATGTTGTTCAATCTGTACATTCAGCAGGCAGTGAAGGAATGGAAGGAGAAATTTGGAGAGGGAATTAAAGTTCAGAGAGAAGAAATAAAAACTTTGTGGTTTGCCGATGACATAGTAATATTGTCAGAGACTGCAAAAGATCTAGAAGAGCAACTGAATGCAATGGACAGTGTCTTGAAAGCAAGATATAAGATAAACATTAACAAGAGTAAAATGAAGGTAATGGAATGGAATGTCAGAAAATCAGGCGATGCTGAAGGAATTAGATTAGATAATGAGACAATAAAAGTGGCGAATGAGTTTTGTTATTTGGGTAGCAAAATAACTTCTGATGGCCGAAGTAGAGAAGATATAAAATGCAGAATGGCTTTGGGAAGAAAAGCGTTTCTAAAGAAGCGAAACTTGTTAACACCCAATATTAATTTCAATGTTAGGAAGTTCTTTCTGAAAGCATTTGTCTGAAGTGTAGCATTATGGGAGTGAAACTTGGACGATAAGGAGTTCAGATAAAGAGATAATAGAAGCTTTTGAAATGTGGTGCTGCAGACGAATGATGAAAATTAGATGGGTAGATCACGTAACTAATGAGGAGGTGCTAAATCGAATTGGGGAGAAAAGGAGTTTCTGGCATATCCTGACTAAGAGAAGTGATAGGTTGATGGGATACATTCTGAGACATCAAGGAATTGTCAACTTAGCATTATAAGGAAGTGCGTGGGGTAAACATCGTAGAGGGAGACCGAGGGACGAATACAGTAAGCAGATTTAAAAGGATGTAGGTTGACGAACGTATTCTCAGATGAAGAGACTTGCACAGGACAGGATAGCGTGGAGAGCTGCATCAAACCAGTCTGCGGACTGAAGACCACAATAACAACAACAAGTAAAATAGATGAGCGGGTCAATGGCCACTAAACAGTCACTCGTTGATCATTCCGGGGCAGTAATAGAAGAAAGCAAACGGAAAGCTGAAGTTCTAAATTCAACCTTTAAGAAATCTTTCACGGAGGAGGACCGCACAAATGTACCATCATTTGATCAACGTACTAATTCCGAAATGGGGGACATAGCAATAGGTATTTCCGGTGTAGAGAAGCAGCTGAGAGAGCTAAATACGAAAAAGTCTGCTGGTCCGGATGGAATACCAGTTCGGTTTTACAAAGACTATTCTGCGGCATTGGCCCCTTACTTAGATTTGCATTAATTAATTAAATTTAATTGAATTAATTAAATTTAATTAATTTAATTGATTAACGTTCATAATGAGTGGAAAAAAGCGCAGATGGCTCCCGTTTATAAGAAAGGAAAGAGAAGTGACCCACACAATTACAGACCAATATTATTGACATCAGTTTCATGTACAATTTTGGAGCATATTCTCAGTTCGAATACAGTAAATTTCCTTGAAACGGAAAAGCTTCTTTCTATGAATCAGCACGGGTTTAGGAAACATTGTTCATGTGAAACTCAGCTTGCCCTTTTCTCACGTGACATCTTGCGAGCCATGGATGAAGGACAAGAGGCGGATTGTGTTTTTCTCGACTTCAAAAAGGCGTTCGACGCGGTGCCACACTGCAGACTGCTAACGAAGATACGAGCTTATGGAATAGGTTCACAGATTTGTGACTGGCTGGAAGACTTCCTAAGTAATAGAACGCAGTACGTTGTTCTCGACGGCGAGTGTTCATCAGAGACGAGTGTATCGTCAGGCGTGCCCCAGGGGAGTGTGATAGGACCGCTATTATTTTCTATCTATATAAATGATCTGATGGACAGAGTAAGTTGTAATTTGCGCCTGTTTGCTGATGATGCTGTAGTGTATGGGAGGGTGACTGTAATAGCATACAGGATTTCTAGTTGGTGTGAAGAATGTAGAAAAATGTAAGGTGATGCGCATAAGTGGAAAAACAATCTCATAATGTTCGAATACAGCATTAGTAGTGAAGTTGTTGATGCAGTTGCGTCGTTCAAATAACTAGACGTAACATTGCAGAGCGATATGAAATGGAACAAACATGTAAGGACAGTTGTGAGTAAGGCGGACTGCCAACTTCGGTTTATTGGGAGAATTTTGGGAAGATGTACTTCACCTGTAAAGGAGACCGCGTATAGAACGTTTGTACGACCCCGTCTTGAGTATTGCTCAAGTGTTTGGGACCCGCAGCAGATCAGTTTAAAGGAAGGAGGCGGTTCAGAGGCGAGCAGCTAGATTTGTTACCGGTAGGTTCGACCAATGCTGGAGTGTCACGGAAATGCTCCGGCAACTCAATTGGGGATCGCTGGAAGAAAGACGACGTTCTTTTTTCGTGAATTTCTGTTGAGGAAATTTAGAGGGCCGGAATTTGAAGCTGAGTGTAATACGATCTCGCTGACGCCTACTTACATTTCGCGTAAAGATCACAAAGACAAGATAAGAGAAATTAGGGCTCGTACGGAGGCATATAGGCATTCTTTTTTTCCTCGTTCTGTTTAAGAGTGGGATAGGAAAGGAAATGCCTAGTAGTGGTACAGTGTACCCTCCGCCAACGAGCATCAAGTATTCGCTGAATGTCAGCCAGGTCAAAGACGTCGTGGCAGACACTTCAGCAGGCGTGTGCTGCTCCGGGCTGCCACGTGCCGGACACGTGGGTCCCGCGTGGCGCTGCACAAGGCCGCCATTGTGCTCCGCACACCCTCCGCCACGCACCGCGCCCGTACAGCCACGTCGTCCACGGCTAACGTTCACCAGACACGGGCCGTTCGCGAACCAACACTTACGAGGACTGCTTCGGACTCACAACTCGTCATCGCCGCATTTGTCCAAATTTATGGTATACGTGGGGCATATGACTAATGTTGGTCTAGATCTCAGAGACAGACGGATAGTACATGAACTCTACAAAAACAAAGAGGGGTTATAAATATACATGGTCAAATACAAGAGGCTCACATAAAGAAAGGAGTACAACAAGGATACAGTTTATCACCAGTGGTTCACAGATATGTGACTGGCTGGCATGAAACGTTTCACTCTGCAGCGGAGTGTGCGCTGATATGAAACTTCCTGGCAGATTGAAATTGTGTGCCGGAACCGGGACTCGAACCTGGGACCTTTGCCTTTCGCGGGCAAGCGCACTACCGACTGTGCTATCCCGACACGACTCACGATGCCGCCTCACAACTTTACTTCCGCCAGTACCTCGCCTCCTACTTTCCAAAGTTCACAGAAGCTCTCCTGCGGACCATGCAAGACTAGCACTCCTGGAAGAAAGGATATGGTGGAGGCATGGCTTAGCCACAGCCTAAGGGATGTTTCCAGAATGAAACTTTCACTCTGCAGCGGAGTGTGCGCTGATATAAAACTTCCTGGCAGATTGAAATTGTGTGCCGGAACCGGGACTCGAACCTGGGACCTTTGCCTTTCGCGGGCAAGCGCACTACCGACTGTGCTATCCCGACACGACTCACGATGCCGCCTCACAACTTTACTTCCGCCAGTACCTCGCCTCCTACTTTCCAAAGTTCACAGAAGCTCTCCTGCGAACCATGCAAGACTAGCACTCCTGGAAGAAAGGATATGGTGGAGGCATGGCTTAGCCACAGCCTAAGGGACGTTTCCAGAATGAAACTTTCACTCTGCAGTGGAGTGAGCGCTGATATGAAACTTCCTGGCAGGCTAAAATTGCCTGGAAGTTTCATATCGGCGCACACTCCGCTGCAGAGTGAAAGTTTCATTTTGGAATATTCATTATCTTTGAATATGATTACGCAAACATTGTCATAATAATAATAAACAGTTTATAACACGAAAAAATATTTTTTCCTACCCGAAAACTGCTTTTCTTGTTTTAATTGTTGTGATGAAAATTTCGAAAGCAGGGCAAGTATTTGAAGAGCTAATAACAAGATTTACTCGTGAATACGAAAAGTAGGAGGTATGTCCACAAAGTAAGTTTAATTTGGTGATATAAAACAAACGTGTACAGATACAGAAAAATATTTATTGTACAAAAATGAACAACTGTTAAACTTTTAAGGGGCAGCGATCAGTCGCAAAGAACGAATTTAATCGTAACCAGGTTTCAATGCCGCTATGGGCACCTTCTTCAGATGAAGATACCTGTCGACGTTGGCAGCGGAGACAATGCAGCCCCTAGTGACTGCTCCGCCCTGCTACAATTATTTACTTTTTAGGTATGACTATCTGGTTATGTCAGACATATTTTGTATTATTTTAGATCTTGATATGTAGTTTTAACATATTCATCTTTGTCTGAAGAAGGTGCCCATAGCGGCATTGAAACCTGGTTACGATTATATTCGTACTTTGCGACTGAGGGCTGCCCCTTAAAAGTGTAACAGTCGCTGATTCACAGCCATGCACAAAACTAACTGTTAAACTACTTTTCTACATGGCTTCCGAAATATTGTAGTCACTTGCCATAACGTGGCATAGAAGTCTGCCGCCTGTGTATTCAACCATCTGGTAACATGTTTTTTCAGCTCGTCATCACCGTTCAAGTGTTGACCACCAAGGTCAGATTTCAGGTGTCAGAAAAGATGAAAGTCGCTAGAAGCGAGGTCCGGGCTGTACGGAGGATGATGAAACACGACCCACTGAAATTCCCGTAACAGCTGTATGCTTACATTCGCCGTGTGAGGTCGGTCATTATCGTGGAAAAAAACAGCACGTTTTGACAGTAATCCTCTACCTCTACATCTACATACATACTCCGCAATCCACCGTAAGGTGCGTGGCGGAGGGTACACTATACCACTACTAGGCATTTCCTTTCCTATTCCACTCCCAAATAGAACGAGGAAAAAAAGAATGCCTATATGCCTCCGTACGAGCCCTAATTTCTCTTATCTTGTCTTTCTGATCACTACGCGAAATGTAAGTAGGCGGCAGCAAGATCGTACTACACTCAGCTTCAAATTCCGGCCCTCTCTCGAAGAGAACGTCGTCTTTCCTCCAGCGATTCCTATTTGAGTTTCCAGTGCATTTCTGTGACACTCGCGCATTTGTCGAAACTACCAGAAACGAACCTATCTGCTCGCCTCTGAACTGCTTCTATGCTTTCTTTTAAACTGATCTGATTCGGGTCCCGAACACGAGAGCAATACTCAAGACGTGGTCGAACAAGCGTAGTTTTTTTTTTTTTTTTTTTTTTTTTTTTTTTTTTTTTTTTTTTTTTTGTGTGTGTGTGTGTGTGTGTGTGTCCCGGCCTCGTCGCCGCTTTTGTGTCTCGTTTCCGTCGTAGGTGTCGGTGGCCGAGTAAAAAGCGACCGACACAGGAATAAAGGATGCACGCTTGTGCAGGTAGGAGGTGAGCAGCCAGTGGGACAGCAGAAACTAGAAACACTAGAGTAAATTAGAACGAGATATATATTGCACAGAATTTATACAATACTTAACTTTTACATAGCTCAGTACTGCAGAATGCAGATACATAGTTGAGCTAGAGGCCTGCCTACTGCCTGTCCGATAGCCAAGTCTTCACTGGTGCCTATCTGATTCCGAAGTGTTAACTGGTTCCTATCTCAGTCGCAAGTGAACGAAGTCGTTCAGTGGTGGCCACGAGCGGAGTTGTAGCAGAGGGCGCTCGTGGCTGACGTCGTAAGAACGCCGCGCCGTGCGTGCATGGCGGCGCGCGGCGAAAGTAGGTGGCGCGCACTTTGGACTTGTGCGACACCACACGTTTTATACGCGGTCTCCTTTACAGGTGAAGTACATCTTCCTAAAATTCACCCAATAAAGCGAAGTCGGCTGTCCGCCTTATTCACAACTCTCCTTACATGTTCGTTTCATTTCATATCACTCTGGAATGTTACGCCTAGATATTTGAACGACGCGACAGCATCAAGAAGCTCACTACTAATGCTGTATTCGAACATTATAGGATTGTTTTTTCTACTCATGCGCATCACCTTACATTTTTCTACATTGAGAGCTAGCTGCCATTCTTCGCACCTACTAGAAATTTTGTGCAAGTCATACCGTATGCTATTACAGTCAGTTACAGACAACACCCTCCCATACACCACAGCATCATCAGCAAACAGCCGCAAATTACAAGTTACTCTGTCCATCAGATCATTTATATAGATAGAAAATAATAGCGGTCCTATCACACTCCCCTGGGGCACGCCTGACGATGCACTCGTCTCTGATGAACACTCGCCGTCGAGAACAACGTACTGAGTTCTATTACTTAGGCGCTTGTTCTATATTGCGCGGCGCAATTTCTTAGTGGTCCTGCATTAGCCATGTGCAATGACTGTTTGGTCTCATGGTAAGAAATCAATCAGGAAAATCCCTTTTCTGTCCCAAAATACGGTGCACATAGCTTTCCGAGATGTCAAGATTTACTTAGGCTCAACCTTTGTTGGCGATGAAGTGTGCCTTTATTCCATTTATTTCAGGGGTGTTGTACGATACCCAAGTTTCATCTTCTTTACTATCCAGGAAAGAAAACCATCGCCTTCTTCACTGTAGCGTGTCAAAAATTGAAGTGCACTGCCCATCCGTTGTTCTTGTGTTGTTAAGTAAGGATTTTGGGTGAGCAAAGTTTTCGAAATAGTTTTTCAGTAACAATTTCATGGAGTAGTGATGGTGAGATTTACGGAACTTCCAGAGCAAGGTCACTAAGTGTAAACGTACGGTTGTGCTTAATCTTGTCTTAATTTTTGTTGAACTACTTCGTCAGCAATCACTAACGGGCCTTATAAGGTACAATCAACTATATGTGTGTGATTCTTCAGTTTCTCCCGGCGTATTTGATGATCAAAATATCCACGGGTGTACTGCCGGTCTATAGTGTCCAACGGGCACAATATTTCGGCGATCAAACATGTCGCCATCAACAGGTGAACTGACGGACTGAGCTCCTGGAAACGCGCCGGCACGGAGATCCGCACGCTACGGCTGCTCGAAGGGACCTGGGTTCTAGCCCGGTAGCGGGCCATTTAAATACCCTCGGCCCGCGGAGCGACCCCTCCGCGGTCCGCGGTCCGCGCCCCGCGCCGCGGCCGCGCAGTGGAACCGATTGCGCCGGCGTCTGAGAAGACGTCGGTGTGAGGGCTCTGTCCGCCGTGGTCGTCACTTCGTTACGTTTGCTAGATTTACTCTTAATTAACCCAATCGCTGGTTCCCAAGCTTTGCTAAGATTATAGCCAGAGTCACGGTTTATGAGGTCGTCACTTGTGCGAATTTCAATGGCCTCTCTAACGACGCAGTCCCAGAATCTCGACGTCTGTACCAGAATCCTAGTGTGTTCATACTCCATGGCGTGATTCTCCGACAAACAATGTTCAGCGACCGCCGACTTGCTCGGATACATCAATCGTGTGTGCCTCTGGTGTTCAACGCATCGATCCTCGACGGTACGCATCGTCTGTCCAATATATGACTTTCCACACTGACACGGAATCTGGTACACGCCCGCCTTCCTCAAACCGAGATCATCTTTAGCGCTCCCCACCAGTGCACGAATTTTATTCGGCGGACAAAAAACAGTTCCAACCTGGTGTTTTCTCAAAACGGATGAAAACGCAAGGGAGGATGTAGGCACTGCGTTCGTTCCATATACCGGCGCACTCTCAGGGAAGATCGCCCGCATTTTGAGAAAACACCAGGTTGGAACTGTGTTTTGTCCGCCGAATAAAATTCGTGCACTGGTGGGGAGCGCTAAAGTTGATCTCGGTTTGAGGAAGGCGGGCGTGTACCAGATTCCGTGTCAGTGCATATATTGCAAGTCATATATTGGACAGACGATGCGTACCGTCGAGGATCGATGCGTTGAACACCAGAGGCACACACGATTGATGTATCCGAGCAAGTCGGCGGTCGCTGAACATTGTTTGTCGGAGAATCACGCCATGGAGTATGAACACACTAGGATTCTGGTACAGACGTCGAGATACTGGGACTGCGTCGTTAGAGAGGCCATTGAAATTCGCACAAGTGACGACCTCATAAACTGTGACTCTGGCTATAATCTTAGCAAAGCTTGGGAACCAGCGATTGGGTTAATTAAGAGTAAATCTAGCAAACATAACGAAGTGACGACCACGGCGGACAGAGCCCTCACACCGACGTCTTCTCAGACGCCGGCGCAATCGGTTCCACTGCGCGGCCGCGGCGCGGGGCGCGGACCGCGGACCGCGGAGGGGTCGCTCCGCGGGCCGAGGGTATTTAAATGGCCCGCTACCGGGCTAGAACCCAGTTCCCTTCGAGCAGCCGTAGCGTGCGGATCTCCGTGCCGGCGCGTTTCCAGGAGCTCAGTCCGTCAGTTCACCTGATGATGGCGACATGTTTGATCGCCGAAATATTGTGCCCGTTGGACACTATAGACCGGCAGTACACCCGTGGATATTTTGATCAACTATATGTGTGTTCACTCTCTGTAAAATTTTCTGCATCTACAGTTTGTAGTGTACAAATTATAAATTGGAACGTTATATCCAATGCCGTAGCTTTGCTCCATGAACAGATCATCGTAAGCGAGAAACTTTTTCCATTTCATCATTTTGACATGATTGTCAGCGAGAAAAAGTGTAATAAATAGTTTAAATTATGTTTAAAGTTCGTTGCAAATCGCTACGTACTGTCATGTCAAACAGTGTCTAAAAGTTTCGTCGTATGATGTGGAGGTTTTTACGATTCCAATTGTTTATGACGTTATATCTCTTGAACCATGTGTCTACATCTACATCTACAATTACGACCATACTCCGCAAGCCACCCGACAGTGTGTGGCGGAGGGTACCTTGAGTACCACTATCGATTTTCCCTCCTATTCCAGTCACGTATTGTTCGCGGAAGGAAAGATTGTCGGTATGCCTCTGTGTGGTCTCTAATCTCTCTGATTTTATCTTCATGATCTCTTCGCGAGATATGCGTAGGGAGCAATATCCTGCTAGACTCCTCAGTAAAGGTATGTTCTCGAAACTTCGACAGAAGCCCGTACCGAGCGACAGAGCGTCTCTCCTGCAGAGACAGCGTTGTTACCTCTCTGTAAGGAATATGTGGTCCTGATTTGGTTGAAATCTGTCCAGCAGTTTTGGAGGAAATGTGCAGCATTGTCGTTTGACGCTGCAGTTTTTTTCTCGCATCTTGATCTGAACACTTACGGCGACCGACCTCATGGATTGAAGATTACGTTTACAAAATTTCATAAAGATTGGAACAAACAGTAGATTTGTATGTAATACGTACACACACCACACCCATGAACCACAGACATTGCCGAGGTGTGGTGGCTTGCGTGCCTCAACGATACAGATAGCCGTACCGTAGGTGCAACCACAGCGGAGGGGTATCTGTGGAGAGGCCAGACAAACGTGTGGTTCCTGAAGAGGGGCAGCAGCCTTTTCAGTAGTTACAGGGGCAACAGTCTGGATGATTGACTGAGCTGGCCTTGTAACATCAGCTAATGTGGCTTTGCCACACAGTTACTGCGAACGGCTGAAAGCAAGGGGAAACTACAGCCGTTAACTTTCCCGAGGACATGCAGCTCTACTATATGAACATATGACGATGGCATCCTCTCGGGTAAAATATTCCGGAGGTAAAATAGTCCCCCATTCGGATCTCCGGGCGGGGACTACTCAGGAGGATGTGATCATCAGGAAAGACAATACTGGCATTCTACGGGTCGGAGCGTGGAATGTTAGATCCCTTAATAGAGTAGGAAAGTTAGAAAATTTAAAAAGGGAAATGGATAGGTTGAAGTTAGATATAGTGGGGATTAGTGAAGTTCGGTGGCAGGATGAACAGGATTTCTGGTCAGGCGAGTACAGCATTATAAATACAAAATCAATTGGGGGTATCACAGGAGTAGGATTGATAATGAATAAGAAAATAGGAATGCGGGTAAACTACTATGACCAGCACAGTGATCGCATTATCATTGTCAAGATAGATACGAAGCCAACACCGACAACAGTAGTACAGGTTTATATGCCAACTAGCTCTGCCGATGATGAGGAAATCGAAGAAATATATGAGGAGATAAAGGAAATTATTCAGACAATTAAGGGAGAGGAAAACTTAATTTTGATGGGAGACTGGAATTCAGTAGTAGGACAAGGAAGGGAAGGGAAGATAGTAGGAGAATATGGTCTGGGCAAAAGGAATGAAAGAGGAAGCCGCCTGGTAGAATTTTGCACAGAACATAATTTAGTTATAACAAACACCTGGTTTAAGAATCACAAAAGAAGGTTGTATATGTGGAAGATACCAGGAGACACCGGGAGATACCAGATAGTTTTTATAATGGTAAGACATAGATTTCCGAACCAGGTTTTAAAGTATAAGACATACCCAGGGGCAGATATAGATTATGAACCATAACTTGTTGGTTATGAACTGTAGGCTGAAACTACCTAAAAGGTAGGAAAATAAGGAGATGGGACCTGAATAAATTGAAGGAACCTGAGGTTCTTAAGAATTTCAGAGGGAGCTTTAGGCAACAATTGACAGAAACAGGGGAAAAGAAAACAGTAGAGGAGGAATGGGTAAAATTGAGAGATGAAATAGTGAAGGCAGCAGAGGACAAAATAGGTAGGAAGGCAAGACCTACAAAAAATCCTTGGATATCACAGGAGATACTAAATTTAATCGATGAAAGGAGAAAATATAAAAATGCAGTAAATGAAACAGGCAAAATGGAGGACAGACGACTAAGAAATGAAATTGACAGGAAGTGCAAAATGGCTAAGCAGGAGTGGCTAGAAGGCAAATGCAAGGATGTAGAAGAATGTATAAATAGGGGAAAATAGATACAGCCTACAGGAAAATAAAAGAAACATTTGGAGATAAGAAATACAGCTCTATGAATATCAAGGACACCGATGGAAAACCAGTTATCAGCAAAGAAGAGAAAGCTGAAAGGTGGAAAGAGTATATAGAGGGGCTCTACAAAGGAAATGAACTTCGAGACAATATTGTAGGAAGGGAAGATGATGTAGATGATGATGAAATAGGAGATTCCGGTCCGGAGAGAAGAATTTGACAGACCCCTGAAAGACCTAAGTCGAAACAAGGCCCCTGGAGTAGATGATATTGCCTCAGAACTACTGAAGTCTCTGGGAGAACCAGCCATGACAAAATTGTTTCACCTGGTGTGGAAGATGTATGAGACAGGTGAAGTACCCTCAGACTTTAAGAAAAATGTTACAATCCCCATTCGAAAGAAAGCAGGTGCAGACAGGTGTGAAAACTACAGAACCATCAGTTAAATAAGTCATGGTTGCAAAATATTAACACGAATTATATACAGAAGGATGGAAAAGCTGGCAGAAGCCGACCTCGGGGAAGATCAGTTTGGGTTCAGGAGAAATGTAGGAACACGGGAGGCAATACTCACTTTACAGCTTATCCTAGAAGATAAATTAAGAAAAGGCAAACCTACATTTCTAGCTTTTGTAGATTTGGAGAAGACTTTTGACAATGTTGATTGGAATAAACTCTTTCAAGTTCTGAAGCAAGCAGGAGTAAAATATAGGGAGCGTAAGGTTATTTAAAACTTGCACAAAAACCAGACAGCGGTTGTCAGAGTTGAAGGGCATGAAAGGGATGCAGTGGTTGGAAAGGGAGTAAGACAGGGTTGTAGCCTTTCTCCAATGTTATTCAATTTGTACATTGAGCAAGCTATAAAGGAAAGCAAGGAGAAATTTGGTGAAGTAATTAAAGTTCAGGGGGAAGAATTAAAAACATTGCGTTTTGCCGACGACATAGTAATTCTGTCAGAGACAGCAAAGGACCTGGAAGAGCAATTGAACGGAATGGACAGTATGCTGAAAGGTGCATATAAGATGAACATTAACAAGAGCAAAACTAGGGTAATGGAGTGCAGTCTAAGAAAATCAGGTGATGCTGAAGGAAAATGATTAGGTAATGAAGCAGTAAAGGAGGTAGATGAGTCTTGTTACTTGGGCAGTAAAATAACAAATGATGGTCGCATTACAGAGGATATAAAATGCAGAATGGCATGGGAAGAAAACCGTTCTTGAAAAAGAGAAATTTGTTAACATCGAATATTAATGTAAGTGTAACGAAGTCTTTTCTGAAGGCATTTGTGTGGAGTGTTGCCTTGTACGGGAGTGAAACATGGACGATAAACAGTGCGGACAGAAATAGAATAGAGGCTTCTGAAATGTGGTGCTACAGAAGAATGCTGAAGATTAGGTGGGTGGATCGCGTAACTAATGAGGAGGTACTGAACAGAATTGGGGAGAAAAGAAATTTCTGGCATGCCTTGACTAAAAGAAGTGGTAAACTTCAAGGAATTGTGAATTTAGCGTTGGAGGGAAGTGTGTGGGGTAAAACCCGCAGAGGAAGACCAAGAGATGGATACAGTAAGCAGATTCAGAATGATGTAGGTTGCTGTTCTTATGTGAAGATGAAGAGGCTTGCTCAGGATAGGGTATTGTGGAGAGCTGCATCAAACCAGTCTCCGGACTGAAGACCACAACAATAAGAACGTATACACAAGCAAACACGCGGAAACTCTGCTTTGTCTGTATTTATGTGTGTCGTAATATGATATGAAAAATACTTTTTATTAAATATACGTTCCGCATCATTATGAAATTACGTATCCATGATGTGTGGAACATGAATTAATCTAACAGAATCTACTGTTAGCGGCTGCTTACAAATATGAATTTCATTATGTGCACATCTTGACAAAGAAGCCTTCGTTTATAAGTTTCATTGCAGTCCTTGTGCAATAAATGTTACAATTGGTACTTCAGGCTTCGTGTTTCCATAATGATATTACGATTTGGTAGCTGGTTGTGAACCGGCTGTCGTGTTTTTCACTATACAGGCAGTGCACATAACATGAGCTGAGACAAAGTCGTGAAGCTGCTTTAAAAGCTAATGCAGGCAAGCAGCAGAAGGCCAATTCCTGCCGGCTTTCGGCGCTCACCTGTACGTTAGGAGTGTTGCATAAGCATCGGGCGCTACCTGATTTCTAGAGCCACGTGAAATTCGTATATGCTATAAATGCTAAATAAATGCTTCTTAAGTGCTATAAATGCTAAATAAGTAAAAGTCAATGACATTTATTAAAGTTAGTTATTTCAGCAGAATTTATTGCTCAATTGATAAAACATCTTAATATACAGGCAACAGAATGTTACTGATTATAATATATCTACAATTATATGTGAAATCAGCAGATAAAGTGACCAAAAGACTGAAAATTAAGATTGGCAGTGAGTACTTGTTGTGTGACTAAAATGTTCTGTTAAAACTTCCAAGACACATTTGTGCACTACCGAGCTACCATAGAGTACATGAGATACCTTTTTGTGATATTTAACATCCGTGAAAGGCCAAAGGTATTTCATTTATATCTGGAGGTATAAGAAAAGAAGGGAAGATAAGAAAAAAAACACCAATCTTTACTAAAAGACTTCGAACGGTATATTATCTTGCTTTGTTGCTTGTGAATGATGTTTTATAGTGTAGAATTATTGAATTTCATCCTAATCAATGTTTTCTTTCTCCTTTATTTGCTTCATTACCTACTCAGATAAAAATTCAAAAACTTTGCCCTAAACACAGAACTATGTGTTAGAAAAATGGCAAATATATACCAATTACTGAAATTTTGGGATGGCTGCTATTTTTCCTATTCTCATTTTATAAAACTGACCTGCATTATGTAAGTTGCTTTCATCTGCACCTTGAGGTACCTACTTGCAATAGTGGCCTAAACAAATTTGTATTGACAATGATAACGGTCACAGAAGCCTATACTTACATTGACTGAAGAGTGTTAAAAATGGCTATGCATGAACTGAGTTTTAGGTGTGACACAATGACTATGTGAAATAAGGTTCCTGGCTGACTGAAATTCCTTGCTGTCACTTTTGCAACGTGAAGCAACTGGGAGGACGAAAATGTAGAAAACACATTTAAAGTGCCAGTTACTGATACGTCAAAGAATTAAAAAACCGTAGCTCATTTAAATGTTTAAACACATTTAAAACTATAAACGCTAAATAAATGCTGAATTTGCCTTTCAAAATGCTAAATTTTCAAAGCTAATTTCACGTAGCTCTACTGATTTCCTTCGCTTGGTTTACGCCTCGCAAAAGTGCCTTACTGATATCTCTAGAAACAGAAAGCTTTGTTTGTTCTAGCAAGGGTATATACATTGCACCGTTTTACTTTAGGAGCAATAGTAAGCGATTTGCATTTTTTTTTAACCAGTGGCATCGATGGGAAATATTGGGAATTGTTGTTGTTGTTGTTGTTGTTGGTAGTGGTGGCGGTGGTGGTGTAATCTTCAGTCCAGAAACTGGTTTTATCCACCCCTCCACCCTATTCTATTTCTGAGCAAGCTTCTTCATTTCCTCACTATCTTAATTGCCGCTGCTTCCCACGCGTAGACTGGGTGGTCTACATTGGTTGCTTCTACTTTTAAACATAAATTATCATAGATTTATACACTACTGACCATGAAAATTTCTACACCAAGAAGAAATGCAGATGATAAATTCATTGGACAAATATATTATACTAGAACTGACATGTGATTACATTTTCACGCAATTTGCGTGCATAGATCCTGAGGAATCAGTACACAGAACAACCACCTCTGGCCGTAATAACTACTTCTAGTCGTAATAACAGCCTTGATACACCTGGGCATTGAGTCAAACAGAGCTTGGATGGCGTGTATAGGTACACATGTCCATACAGCTTCAACACGATACCACAGTTCATCAAGAGTAGTGACTGGCGTATGGTGACGAGCCAGTTGCTCGACCACCATTGGCCAGACGTTTTCAGTTGGAGAGAGATCTGAAGAATGTGCTGGCCAGGGTAGCAGTCAAACATGTTACGTATCCAGAAAGGCTCGTACAGGACCTGCAACATGAAGTTGTGCGTTATCCTGCTGAAATATAGGGTTTCGCAGGGATCGAATGAAGGGTACATCTGAAATGTAACGGCCACTGTTCAAAGAGCCGTCGATGCGAACAAGAGGTGACCGAGACGCGTAACCAATGGCACCCTATACCACCACGTCGGGTGATACGCCAGTATGGCGATGACGAATACACGCTTCCAATGTGCGTTCACCGCGATGTCGCCAAACACGGATGCGACTATCATGACGCTGGAAACAGAACCTGGATTCATGCGAAAAAATGTCGTTTTGCCATTCGTGCACCCAGGTTCGTCATTGCGTACACCATCGCAGGCGCTCCTGTCTGTGATGCAGCGTCAAGGGTAACCGCAGCCACGGTCTCCGAGCTGATAGTCCATGCTGCTGCAATCGTCGTCGAACAGTTCGTGCAGATGGTTGTTGTCTTCCAAACGTCCCCATCTGTTGACTCAGGGATCGAGACGTGGCTGCACGACCCGTTACAGCCATGCGGATAAGATGCCTGTCATCTCGACTGCTAGTGATACGAGGCCGTTGGGATCCAGCACGGCGTTCCGTATTGCCCTCCTGAACCCACCGATTCCATATTCTGCTAACAGTCATTGGATCGCGACCAACGCGAGCAGCAATGTCGCGATACGATAAACCGCAATCGCGATAGCCTACAATCCGATCTTTATCAAAGTCGGAAACGTGATGGTACGCATTTCTCCTCCATACACGAGGCATCACAACAACGTTTCACCAGGCAACGCCGGTCAACTGCTGTTTGCTGTTCGTGTATGAGAAACCGGTTGGAAACTTTCCTCATGTCAGCACGTTGTAGGTGTCGCCACCAGCGCCAACCTTGTGTGAATGCTCTGAAAAGCTAATCATTTGCTTATCACAGCATCTTTTACCTGTCGGTTAAATTTCGCGTCTGTAGCACGTCATCTTCGTGGTGTAGTAATTTTAATGGCCAGGAGTGTAATTTTAGAATACATTTTGTGAAACATCTTTATATTGTGAAAGAAACTTAGCAAAGAATAACTGCAGTCAATATTAAAAAACTTCAGTGAAACTTTAGAATCAACTCATGTAAAAAAATATACCGACAGTTTTGTGAATGTCTTCTTATTGTTGATTGCTTCATTACATCTCAGGGTCATTATGTGGTTCACTTTAAGGCCTAAGTAATAAACTAAGACGAAACCTTTCGCTCTTGAGAATAGTTAAAAATATTTATTTTCTCAATATATTTCCAATTACAATGACATTTGTCCGAAATGATCGAAATTGTACCATCTTACCCTATATAGACACTGACAGTGAGACGACATTACTGACTATGACGGCTTAACTGGGCAAAGTTATGCACTAAAAGTGCGCGAATATGTTCGCATGCCAAAATTTTTGGTGAGGAAGTCTGGATGAGGATTGAGGCAGCTGGTTCCACACTTTTGTGTCAGGGAACATATTCGCCTTTTCTGTGCTCTGGGAGGAGCATTTTTCAGCTGGTTCCCGTCTTTTTCCTGTAACATCAGAGTGTACTGTTTATATAAAATGAAATCAATGGTGAGTAAAATTTGGATAGTATTTTATATTTCAAAGCTTTCCGGAATCATAATATTAGAACGCATCGTAAAAATTTCGACGATTTGCCATGAACAGAAGTGTAGATTTGCCAATGCACGCAGTTGGATCTTTTGATACCAAAAATTATGATTTTTGTAGAGTATCACGATAACGAATACAAATTTCCAAAAACGGGAAACGGATTTTCCAGATAAACACCTAAACAACATACACATAATATGTTATTCATTTCCTATTCATCAAGTACATTACCTCACAATCAGAAATAGCGTTTTCGAACCTATTACTGTCGCGTGCTATCATTCACGGACAGATATTTCAAGAACCACATAAGATATCAGTCTGCTCTAAACTGTAAATAAAATTTCGATATGTTATCTATATTTCATGTGCAGCTATGTGTAACCTAAAATCAACCATAGGAGAAATCTACGCAATGTGTTATTACCTCTGCAAACTCTTTAAAATATGTTGGAATAGTTCACAAAACCGGATGCGGATGCTGCACATTAACTGTAAACGAAAACAAAAGTCACCCCTTCATCGAACGAAGATTTCAATCTTTAAGATGCACAAAAATCAAATTTTTTCGCTTAGTATTTTTTTCCCCTTCAATTCGCATGGTAAGTTTCAGAGCTGACGGAAGGCTATTTTTCAGCACAATACGTACTTTTCCTAGCAAAATATCGCGGTTTTTCGGCCGTTTCTTGCTAACAGATTAAGATTTACGAAAACTGAAAAATGCCGTTTATAGATAAATGTTTACAGGGTGTATTGTAAGTATTTGAACAATTTTCTGTGGTTAGTTGCCGGCCGCCGTGGCCGAGGGGACTGAGGCGCGCCAGTCACGGTCACTACGGTCGGGGGTTCGATTCCCCCCTCGGGCATGGATATTTGTGCCGTCCTTAGGATTAGCTAGTTCATAAGTAGTTTGTAAGTTTAGGGACTGATGACCCCGTAGTTAAGTCCCATAAGCTCTACAAACATTTGATTTGTGGTTAGTTATTTAGATATATGTGATTCACGGTGCTACAATGGCTAAAAATCGGGTTTTGTGATTTTGTGCAAAACTATAAGTTTCAACGTCTGGATCCTGGTAACGGATAACGATATCAAAAAATTTAAAAACGGCCTCGAGAATATCGTCATAAGTACAAATGGTAAAAATTTCGAATATATACAATGAATAGAAAGTATCGAAGTGACCATTCCCACACTCCTTTTTTTTTCGTACCCAAAACTCATGGTTTTTCGAGATTTTTTCAGGAAGCGCCCATGAATTAATGGTGCTTTTGTAAGCCGTTTAAAGCCCACCACAGAATACACGTCATGTACGAAAGCCAACTGATTTGCTCAATTTTGAAGGGCTCCAGGAAGTGTGTAACTCTGAAAATTTTGACTATGTACTGTATGATAGCTATAGAAGACCCATCCTTCTAATATGTACACAAACTATCACTAGGCCAGGATCTATCCAGAACACTTTATCCCTTCACTCTGAGATGAACAGAACATGAGATATGGGACTCTAAAGAACCGCAAATTCGCACGCGTCGATTACGAACATACTAATATCGCGCACTGCCGTGCGTGGTATGATTACAATTGCGGTGTCTAAATGATAATGATATCGTGTGGCATTTTCGACCGTTAGAACCCAGTTGGGATCGTGTTCGGCCTGCCAGGTGCAAGACATCAGGTAACGCCACGTGGCAAGTTGCGTGACGATGACTATGAAATGATGACGAGGATCGCACAACACCCAATCCTCGAGTGGAGAAAATCTAGAGCCGGACCGGGAATCGAACCAGGGCCCCTGCATGGCAAACTACCACACTGTACACTGTACTAGGCAGGCGGACAATATCTGAATAAAATACGCTGTTGTTGTGGAGTTTGTGACACTTGCGGGGAGTGACACTTGCGCGGAAAGGGAATGTGTAGACACCTGCGCGGAGACCCGGACGCTGCAGGTAGTGAACAGGGTGTTCCAGAAGTAGGGATACACCACCCCTACTCCACGCCCTCCAGCCGCTACCTGTGCCGTATTCAGGGAAAGGCCCACCGAGCGAGGTGGAGCTGTAGTAACGGCCCGGAGATATCACAGCCTCATTCAACAGGGAGATAACATGTCATACAAATATCACTCGATTTACAATACAGCACCATGTGAAGAGGAATGTTGCGGAATTGAGCGCAACCGTTGCTAACTACAATTTCGGATGTACTGCATTTTGAGTCAGAATTCGCATATATATTCGCATTTATCGCGAATGCGAATTTTTCCTGTCCCTAGTAATACCTCTAAAAATAAACAGCTGATCAAGGCACTAAAAGCAAGGGCAGATCTTTGGGTGTATTACTACAACTAACTAAAACACAATTTGATCGTGGAATTATATACAATCTCATTATAAAGGTTTTTTGTAGGTGGTTTTGAGCAGCTTTTAAATATGTTAGGAATAGCATTATGAAATATAGACAGCTACACCTTATGTTTATTATGAGATATCGATTTCGGCTAATTTCAGGTCATCTTCAAGTCTCAAACAACAGGTGTTACTTATGCATTTTTCCAGTGGCACTCATAACCTTTAAGTGTTTACACACGCCGGCCGCGGTGGCCGAGAAGACTAAGGCGCTCCAGTCACGGTCTGCACGGCCACTACGGTCGGGGGTTCGAATCCCCCTCGGGCATGGATATTTGTGCCGTCTGTAGTCTTAGCTAGTTCATAAGTAGTTTGTAAGCTTAGGGACTG
The DNA here is from genome assembly GCA_026315105.1 of Locusta migratoria. Lineage (NCBI taxonomy): Eukaryota > Metazoa > Arthropoda > Insecta > Orthoptera > Acrididae > Locusta > Locusta migratoria. The sequence continues at coordinate 40,070,974 of CM048754.1, read as the reverse complement.
ATGACCCCATAGTTAAGTCCCATAAGTTGTACAAACATTTGAACATTTTTTTTTTTTTTTTTTTTTTTTTTTTTTTTTTTTTTTTTTTTTTTTTTTTTTTTTTTTTTTTTTGCAAACGACGTTCTCTCCTCAGAGGTATCATTAGGTTCGACGTAGACTTCTACAACATACAGTCTACACGGCGAAAATTACATCAAAACATTTAACGTTTCGTCTACTTTGGCGATAGCAACCAAATTTTAAAATCGTGTCTACTATGTAAAGATGTAGCAACAGAAAACGCTTCAAGTCCAAAACTTCACTGATTTTCGAGTTCTGAATTTTTAATATATTTTTAATGTTATTACAGAAAAAACATATTTGGGACTCGCACTACAATTTTCATATGGCAGAATTTGTAGGTACATTCACAAGACATAAGTCAATGGTTGTGTGCATTCATCATATGAGAAATATCAATCATTTGTTTTCAATGTTTACTTCAAATTTCTCCTTTAAGTTTCTTTAATTATTAGTACTTAAATGTGGTTATGAAATAAATAAATTAATTACGTGTATATGTATAGTCTTATGCGGCCAAACTACTTAGATCATTGGTCGCTAGACTTACACACTACTTAATCTTACTTAAAATAACGTAGGCAAATTACAAACAAACATACCTATGTCCGAGGAAGGACTCGAACCTCGGACCGGACCGGCCGCGCAATTCGTGACACAAATTACATGTTTGATAATATTAATGCATAGAAGTATGAAATCACGTTAAGACTACTTCCTGCAAAAATTTCGACAAAAAAAAAGTTGGCACTGAGTTTAGAAAAACAAAATTTTGGTATATTGGATTTTAACATTTTATCAAAAATTAAATGTTACTACAAGAGATACAGCCATTCAAATTTACGGGCACCATAACGTTTTCCCTTCCTGAGTAAAGGAGCTGCTTCTTATAATTTCAACACCTTTTTCTTGAATGTTCTGAATATAAATCTTCACACAGACTTCTTGAGGAGGAGAGTGATACGGATATCTGATTGTAAACCACTGCCTATTACCTTAGACCTTTTTGACTGTACTGAACAGGAGTTCCGCGTATTCCGTAATTTATATTTATACAGTTAACAGGCAATGTAATTTATAACCAACTATTGGCTGCCAATTTCGCTTCATTTTTCCTCCCTGTTGGTTTATGCCAAGTTCGGAGTAAAAATGGTTCTATATGACGGTGATGGAAAATAGAATTTATCTTTAGCATTTTTCGGTGTGTGACATTCCCTTACACATTCCGTATTTCATATATTTCTTAGATGTATTTGTAATTCGAATACAGCCAAATCGTTTTGGGGTCTACGAATAAACGCTTTAAGTATGTAAAATACTCATTGACTTACTATTAACGCTTTTTAATTAAAGGTTTAAGGTTGCATCTCCTATTAAAAAGCATAGTAGCTATTTTTAAAGAGATGGAAATTGCGTGATAGTGGGGTTAACTACATAGCGGTCAATTACATCAACGTATCTGTGCAGGATGCCTAATATATTTATTGCTTGCGCAGGTGTCTTGATATGCTTAGTGTTCTGAATAATATGCTTTTAGGAGGTATGACTGTGGAAAGTCATAGTCTTGTAGTAACAGAGACTAACTCTCCAAACATTATCACTATTAAAATACCTTTTTGTTTACAGGAGGAACAGTCAACGGATTAATATGTAGTTAGAAGAAGTTACTATATTGCTCTTCAGCTTGCAAAGGGTTGTGCAATTTCACTGATTTTCGTGTTATGTTGACAGTGTGGAAACTTGACCACAGCAGTGCTAGACTTGTTGGTGTGCCTGTACCCAGGAAAAGCCATTAGCCGCCCCAAGGGCCCGGGTTCCGCGCAAGTGTCACTCCGCGCAAGTGTTCCAACCCCGTTGTTGTGATCTTCAGACCGCAGACTGGTTTGATGCAGCTCTCCACGCTATCCTGCCCTGTGCAAGTCTCTTCATCCGAGAATACGTTCGGCAACCTACTTCCTTTTGAATCTGCTTACTGTATTCGTCCCTCGGTCTCCCTCTACGATTTTTACCACACAACTTCCTTCTAATGCTAAGTTGGCAATTCCTTGATGTCTCAGAATGTGTCCAGACAATCTATCCCTTCTCTTAGTCATTATATGCCAGAAAATCCTTTTCTCCCCGATTCGGTCAAGCACCTCCTCATTAGTTACGTGATCTACCCATCGAGATCTTCTATCCTCTTTTTGTCTGAACTCCTTATCGTCCACGTTTCACTCCCATAATGCTACACTTCAGACAAATGCTTTCAGAAAGGACTTCCTAACATTCAAATTAATATTGGATGTCAGTAAATTTCGCTTCTTTAGAAACGCTTTTCTTCCCATAGCCATTCTGTACTTCATATCTTCTCTACTTCGGCCATCAGAAGTTATTTTGCTACCCAAATAACAAAACTCATCCGCCACTTTTATTGCCTCATTATCTAATCTAATTCCTTCAGCATCGCCTGATTTTCTGACATTACATTCCATTACCTTCATTTTACTCTTGTTAATGTTTATCTTATATATTTCTTTCAAGACACTGTCCATTGCATTCAGTTGCTCTTCTAGATCTTTTGCAGTCTCTGTCAATATTACTATGTCATCGGCAAACCACAAAGTTTTTATTTCTTCTCCCTGGACTTTAATTCCCTCTCCAAATTTCTCCTTCCATTCCTTCACTGCTTGCTCAATGTACAGATTGAACAACATTGGGGAAAGGCTACAACCCTGTCTTACTCCCTTCCCAACCTCTGCGTCCCTTTGTTGTCCTTCGACTCGAATAATCGCTGTCTGGTTTTTCTATAGGTTGAATATAACTCTTCGCTCCCTATATTTTACCCCTGACACCTACAGAATTTGGAAGAGGGTATTCCAGTCAACATTGTCAAACGCTTTCTCCAAATCGACAAATGCTAAAAACGTAGGTTTCCCTTTCCTTGTCCTATCTTCTAAGAATAGTCGTAATGTATTGCCTTCCGTGTTCCTAAATTTCTCCTAAATCCAAACTGATCTTCCCCGAGGTCGGATTCCACAAGTTTTTCCATTCGTCTGTAAACAATTCCTGTTAGTATTTTCCAACCATGACTTATCTGCACTTGCTTTCTTTGGAATTGGAATTACACTATTTTTCTTGAAGTCGGAGGGTTTTTACCCTGTTTCATACAGTTTGTATTCCAACCAGGTGGAAATACGTTATAATATGTATGTTTCTTATGGTCTTCAGTCTGGAGACTGGTTTGATGCAGCTCTCCACAATACCCTATCCTGAGCAAGCCTCTTCATCTCCACATAAGAACGGCAACCTACATCTGTCTGAATCTGCTTACTGTATCCATCTCTTGGTCTTCCTCTGCTGTTTTTACCCCACACACTTTCCTTCAACGCTAAATTCACAATTCCTTGATATCTAAGAATGTGTCCTACCAGTCGATCCCTTCTTTTAGTCAAGGTATGCCAGAAATTTCTTTTCTCCCCAATTCTGTTCAGTACCTCCTCAGTTACGCGATCCACCCACCTACTGTTCAGCATTCGTCTGTAGCACCACATTTCAAAAGCCTGTATCCTCTTCCTGTCCGCACTGCTTATCGTCCATGTTTCACTTCCATAGAAAGCATCACTCAATACATATTCCTTCAGAAAGGACTTCCTTAGGCTTCAATCAATATTCGATGTTAGCAAATTTCTCTTTTTCAAGAACGATTTTCTATCCATTGCCTTTCTGCATTTTATATCCTCTGTACTGCGACCATCATTTGTTATTTTACTACCCAAGTAACAAAACTCATCTACCTCCTTCATTGTTTCGTTACCTAATCTAATTCCTTCAGCATCACCTGATTTTCTTAGACTGCACTCCAATACCCTCCATTACCATATGTATATTGTGTATGATACCTCACGTAATCCGCTAATTGTTTTGAGGCGTGAAGTTTTCACTTGTGCATTTTTCTTAATTGAAGTTATGATGTCCCTGATATCTTGTGCATCCGTGTTTAGGAAAAGGGAGATATCTCGTCCAGACGGAAAGAGAACAACAGCCGTTGAGTGTATCGCTTGGAACCATAGACCACAGATAATATAGACTGCGCGTGACGTCATTACACTGAAACCAACATCTAAGTCACGTGACTCGGGGCAACAAGCCGTTTTCGTCATAACGAGAAATATGAAGTGGAGCTGACACATGCAGTTTTTCACATTTAGAACTGAAATGTGGCTTTGATTTTAACAAGAAAAGGTCTAATAATATCCTTATCATGCTTTTAGCAGTACAGTTAACGTTATTCCTCCGCAATTCTTAATGTTAATGCGATGGTTATAGTTTTTACATGTGCCTAGGTAAAACGTATAAATGACTTGCTCTTAGTAAGTTAATAGTTTTTTTTTTCTCTGCGAGTCTCTTACTTTACAACCGCCATGGGAGTAGAAGGCAAAAAATCAGTTTAACAAACAGCATCAGTTTTCGTAAGTTTTCTCAACAATACGTATCATGCTTTTATAGGAACTAAAAACGGTCTATATCCATAATATCGGATTTTTTCACACAATAAAAGCGTTTGTATTTTACGACTTCTGCATACGCATATGCAAAGTACTCGCTATTTACATTAGAATAAGTGATGTGAAAACACAACAAAAACTAGTTTTATAGCTATACTGAATGTTTTGTATTGAAATATAGCTGTGTACACCTGTATTAAAAGCATATCTGCACTAGAAATGACTTACGTGATGAAATATAAATTTAGTCAAGACCAGTTAGAATTGTCCTCCCGTCTTTAGTTAAAGAAAAAATAATAATGCTGCACAAACACTATCTGTAATGCTATTTCTTGTGAAAAGAACTGAATAACTGTCAACTCGTCACATATAAAAACGATGACAGCATTAATATTATTATACTTGTGCCAAAACTATGTTACCTTTAGTACTACATGAAAAAAAAAAAAAAAAAAAAAAAAAAAAAAAAAAAAAAACTTATTCTTTTTATTCTCCACTCCGAGGAGTGGAGCGGGCTGTTTGAGATCCGGCCCATAAAGAGTCGCGGTTCTATTCAGCCAATTATCAGACAAGCTGATAGTGGGGCAAAGGGGGAATCCCAATTGGGAATAAGTGGGAGGGGTTTACCAGTTCCGGCATACGCCTTACAACCAAGGAAAACCTCCCGAAAACCTTGGTCGGAACCGGGGGATTGGGACCAATTTAATTTATCTCCGGGACTTGCCCCGGACTAAAAATGGATTATCGAGAGAACACGAATGCACTCACGACAATCAAAGATCGGACGCCCGAGTTACTTTCGTAATCTCGTAGAGATCAGCTCGATCCACCTGTGGACAAGCATCCCCCTACAGGAACCGCACCCGTGGGCACGGTGTCCTGTGCGTCGTACTACATGTGTAGTAAGCGTTCAATAGTCGTTTTATTGTTAAAATCAATAATTGACTTCAACTGAAAACTAGAAAAAGAGGTTTGTTTAAGCAAGTACCAGTTACCACATTCCAGTACACTGAGCATGCGCCGAGCTGTTGCAGTACCCCGATAACAGCTCTACGCATGCTCAGTTTACGGGAATCTGGTAAATGGTACCCTGCTTAAACGAACGTAATGACGAAAACTCAGTCACGTGACTAGGGGCAATGTCAGATGTTGGTTTCAAACCACAACACGGCAGAGATAGGGACACGCGCAGTCTATGCTATATTTAGTCTATGGCTTGGAACAGTATGAGCTTTATTTGCCGTTCGTACTTGTCTCCGAGTGAGAAGTGCAGATGCTCTCAAAAAGGGCGATTTTCTGATGCAGACGATAAATAAAGACAAAGAATCGCATTCGAGACCGTGCGGATCGATAAATAAACGCGGCAGTAACGGATTTGACACGACGACCCCGGCGTACGGCGTGTGATGGTAACGTCTGCCGGCGATGGCCGATTTGCCCGCGCTGGCCGTCTGGCGAGGCCTGAAAAAAAAGTTAATAAAGCGCGCTGGGCGATAAAACAGCGCGAGCAGAGCCTCGAAATGTCGCGCGGCCCAAAAATAGCGGCGAACAAAAACCGAGGACATGCGAGGCCGGGGCGGCAGCGCGTGGGAAGCCGCGAGAAGGCGACGCGAGGAGGCACAGCAGCGACGTAGTTGCCGCGGCCGCCGCCCGCGGCAGCACCGGCGCGCCAGAGCAGAGGGCCGCGTCTCCGATACCTCAGACCTCGCGCGATTTGCGAACTTTCGTTCTACTATTTACAGAACTATCAGTACTATGGAAAGAGAGGAAAGCTGAACTGTGGAAGGAATATAGAGGTCCTGTACAAAGGAAATAAACTTGAAGACAGTATTCTAGAAATTGAAAACGAAGTGGAGGAAGATGACATAGGAGATATGATACTGCGAGAAGAATTAGACAGAGCGCTGAAAGATTTGAGTCGAAACAAGGCTGAACTGCTGATATCGTTACTGAGCCTGTCATGAAAAAATTTTTACCACCTGGTATGCAAGATGTGTGAGACAGGGGAAATACCCTCCGACTACAAGAAGAATATTGTGATTCCAATTCCAAAGAAAGCAAATTCAGGCAAGTGTAAAAATTACAGAACTATCAGTTTAATAAGTCATGGGTGGAAAATACTAACACGAATTATTTACAGACGAATGGAGAAACTTGGACAATCCGACCTCGGGGAAGATCAGTTTGGATTTAGGAGAAATGTAGGTACACGGGAGGCAATACTAACATTACGACTTATCTTAACAGATAGGCTCAGGAAAGGGAAACCTACGTTTTTGTCGTTTGTACATTTGGAAAAAGCTTTTGACAATGTCGACTGGAATAAACTCTTCCAAATTCTGAACGTAGCAGGGGTAAAATGTAGGGAGCGAAAAGTTATATTCAACCTATACAAAAACCAGACAGCGGTTATTAGAGTCGAAGGGCAAGAAACGGACGCAGAGGTTGGGAAGGGAGTAAGACAGGGTTGTAGCCTTTCCCCAATGTTGTTCAATCTGTATATTGAGCAGACAGTGAAGGAATGGGAGGAGAAATTTGAAGAGGGTATTAAAGTGCAGGGAGAAGAAATAAACACATTGCGGTTTGCTGATGACATAGTAATTTTGTCAGAGACAGCAACTGAATGGAATGGACAGTGTCTTGAAAGGAAAGTATAAGATGAACATTAACAAGAGTAAAACGAAGGTAATGGAATGCAATGTCAGAAAATCAGGCGATGCTGAAGGAATTAGATTAGGTAATGACATAATAAAAGTAGTAGATGAATTTTGCTATTTGGGTAGCAAGATAACTTCTGATGGCCGAAGTAAAGGAGATATAAAATGCAGAATGCCTATGGGGAGAAGAGCGTTTCTAAAGAAGCGAAACTTGTTAAGATCCAATATTAATTTCAATGTTAGGAACTCCTTTCTGAAAGAATTTGTCTGGAGTGTAGCACTGTATGGGAGTGAAACCTGGACGATAAGGAGTTCAGATAAAGAGATAATAGAATCTTCTGAAATGTGGTGCTACAGACGAATGATGAAAATTAGACTGGTAGATCACGTAACTAATGAGGAGGTGCTAAACCGAATTGGGGAGAAAAGGAGTTTCTGGCATATCCTGACTAAGAGAAGTGATAGGTTGATGGGATACATTCTGAGACATCAAGGAATTGTCAACTTAGCATTAGAAGGAAGCGTGTGGGGTAAAAATCGTAGAGGGAGACCGAGGGACGAATATAGTAAGCAGATTGAAAAGGAAGTAGGTTGCCGAACGTATTCTCGGATGAAGAGACTTGCACAGGACAGGGTAGCGTGGAGAGCTGCATCAAACCAGTCTGTGGACTGAAGACCATAACACACAACAGGTATAGGGTTTCCATAATCTTGGAATCCAAAACCAGGACAAAGCTTACAGTCAGTGTAATCGATCGAAGGAAATGGAAATATGAGTACTCAGAAGTCCTCATGCGTCTAAGACAGAGATAACCACAGGGAGGGGGAATAGCACTTTTCACTCTTGGCCAGCCTGGGGGGTTATAAACATTTCATGGCAAAACAGGACCTAATATCTCTGGTGTGGGGGTAGGGGCGGGGGGTTTCTCGCAGTTTTCGGGAAGGGATGAGTCAGGGCCAAGCGGGCGATGGGCACCTCTGCCCTGAAGTAAGGGAAATGTGCTTTTAATTGACGATCCAGAGTTTAGGAAGGACTGCTTTATTAAGAAAGCATTTAATACCAAAATTATTCAGTACACGAAGTTATATTCTTATCATTTTAGCTTTTCTTATACCAATCGTATTGGGTCACTTTAGGTTACGGTAGTAATACTAACAGTGGGCCTTTGCGATCGTCTTTTGACAGTTCGAAATTTAAATGAAAATAACGGCTTAACCATGCATCTGACACAAAAATTGAATAACCGAATTTGTAGAGGAGAAAATTCTCTACAACTTTGCTATGTTATGTTTTTTTCATATCTCGTATCGTTTCAAAGATATTTGCAAAAATAACGGCGATTTTGGGATGTATGTCTGTCTGTCTGTCCGTAACGTGTTCCCTGTTTTTAAGACAAACCGTTCAACCGATCAGCACAAAATTTTGCACACATATTTGTAGGCCGCCAGAGGCCAGAACCTCCCTTTTTCAAATTTTTCGGACAAAAAATACGGTACTAATACCAAAAAAAGCCGTTTGGAATACAATTGTAATTGCAAACGAACCGTTCATCTGACACGAAAATCGAATAACCTAATTGGTAGAGAACCTAATTGGTTGAGGGGAAAATTCTCTACAACTTCGCTCTATTATGTTTTTTTCATATATTGCATCGTTGCAGAGATATGTGCACAAATAACGGCGATTTGACGATGTCTGTATGGCTGTAACGTGTTCCCACTTTTTAGGTCGAACCGTTCAACCGATCGGCACCAAATTTTACAGACATAATTGTTGGCTACCAGAGACCAGAACCTCGCTTTTTGAAATATTTCGGAAAAAAAATACGTTAGTAATACCAAAAAAAAGCCGTTTGTAAAGTAATTTTAATTGCAAATGAACCGATCATCTGACGCGAAAATTGAATAACCTATAATTGAATAAACGAATTTATAGAGAAGAATATTCTCTACAACTTCGTTCCCTTTTGTTTTTTTCATATCTCGTATCGTTTGAGAGATATTTACAACAATAACGGAGTTTTGACACCCTCTATTAAATTACGAAAACCAGCCGTTCGCAGATGTCACGTGACATTCCTCGCCCAGAACTCTCTCTGGCATAAGCCATCTTGCGTTGCGTATTTGATGATTTTCTTACTGTAACTTACACGTTGTCATTTCAAAGCAATGGCGCACTGAAGAATTAACAAAAAGACGTCGTTCTTGGTACGATAAATGATAATCTAATGTCTACAAATGCCATATTAGCACCAGTAGTAAGGGATTAAAGAATGCAATTTCTAACTGTCAGCTGTAGCGTAGTGGGCAATGTGTTGGACTGTGGCGCTGCAGTTCGATGGTTCTCCTCCGGACCTTGAACAGGTGAAATCAACTTGATCTGGTCATCAATCACTTTATGGCTTCCGTTTTATTTTTGCCGCGTCTTTACTACCGACTGTCTGTGTGAGCTGTTTGGGCCGCGGGAGAGTAGCCGAGCGGTCTGGAGCGCCAAGTTGCTGATCGAGCGGCCCCCGCGTCGGAGGATCGAATCCTCCCCCAGGCATGGATGTTTCTGCTGTCTTTAGTATAAGGTAGTTTATAAGTAGTTTGTAACTTTAAGGACTGATCACCCCGCAGTTAAGTCCCATAAGCTTAAACATTTGAAGCCGTCTTATGCTTTTCCGATTGCATATGGTTGTAAATATCACGTCTACCTCCATTACTCATGTAGCAACTGTGAAGAGAAAAAACCGTATACTATAATAATTTTTCCAGGAAAACAACGATGTAGCACCTGCACAATTAAAAATTTGATAACGATTTCAGTGTGTCTATGTGTAATCGTAATATTACTCACCCGTAAATTTTGGAGAAAGCTTCATATTCAGTTCTTCTTCGCTTTATACTTGGTAACTGTTTAGTATATTACTCACTGAACTTACCCTTTCGTCTAGCCGACGTTATTACACTACCACCAGACAAATAATAACAGCTATTTAATACAATATAAAACAACTAAATCGCAAACAAACCAACCATGCGAACATTCAATAAGCTTAACAAAGAGGATCGAAGAGGATAATACTCTTCATTGCAAGAGATGACTGACTGACCACTGTTTCGATACCTCGAAAGATTTTCTGTTCTCTTAGATTTTATATAATTTGAAGGCAAAGAGATAACATATTGATGCTTCTTTGACAGCAATTTTTTTTTAATTACCGGAAGTTGACTTCTAATCCAGCAAATATCACGGACATTTTCCTTTTCGGCCCGGACGTTTTCATTTACCCTAAAATCGCGGGCAGTCCGTGAATTCCGTCCCGTATGGTAACCCTAACTAGGCAGACACATCCACATACATACTCCGCAATCCACCGTAAGGTGCGTGGCGGAGGGTACACTGTACCACTACGAGGCATTTCCTTTCCTATTCCACTCCCAAATAGAACGAGGAAAGAAAGACTTCCTATATGCCTCCGTACGAGCCCTAATTTCTCTTATCTTGTCTTTGTGATTTTTACGCGAAATGTAAGTAAGCAGCAGCAAGATCGTTCTACACTTAGCTTTAGATTCCGGCCCTCTAAATTTCCTCAACAGAAATTCACGAAAAGAACGTCGTCTTTCCTCCAGCGATCCCCAACTGAGTTGCCGGAGCATTTCCGTGACACTCGCGCATTGGTCGAACCTACCAGTAACAAACATAGCTGCTCGCCTCTGAACCGCCTCTATGTCTTCCTTTAAACTGTTCTGCTGCGGGTCCCAAACACTGGAGCAATACTCGAGACGTGATCGTACAAGCGTTTTATACGCGGTCTCCTTTACAGGTGAAGTACATCTTCCCAAAATTCTCCCAATAAACCGAAGTCGGCTGTCCGTCTTACTCACAGCTGTCCTTACATGCTCGTTTCATTTCATATCGCTGTGCAATGTTACACCTAGATATTTGAACGACGCGACTGCATCAAGAAGTTCACTACTAATGCTGTATTCGAACATTATAGAATTGCTTTTCCTACTCATGCGCATCACCTTACATTTTTCTACATTGAGAGCTAGCTGCCATTCTTGGCACCAACTAGAAATTTTGTCTAAGTCATCCTGTATGATATTACAGTCAGTTAAAGACGACACCCTCCCATACACCACAGCATCATCAGCAAACAGCCGCAAATTACAACTTTCTCTGTCCGTCAGATCATTTATATATATACAAAATAATAGCGGTCCTTCATACTACAATGGGGCGCGCCTGACGATACACTCGTCTCTGATGAACACTCGCCGTCGAGAACAACGTACTGCGTTCTATACTTCTGGCCATTAAAACTGCTACACAAAGAAGAAGTGCAGATGATAAACGGGTATTCATTGCACAAATATATTATACCAGAACTGACATGTGATTACATTTTCACGCAATTTGAGGGCATAGATACTGAGAAATCAGTGCCCAGAACAACCACCTCTGGCCGCAATAACGGCCTTGATACGTCTGGGCATTGAGTCAAACAGAGCTTGGATGGCGTGTACAGGTACAAATGCCCATGCAGCTTCAACACGATACCTCTGTTCATCAAGAGTAGTGACTGGCGAATTGTGACGAGCCAGTTGCTCGGCCACCATTGACCAGACGTTTTCATTTGGTGAGAGATCTGGAGATTGTGCTGGCCAGGGCAGCAGTCGAACCTTTTCCGTATCCAGAAAGGCCCCTACAGGACTTGCAACATGCGGTCGTGCATTATCCTGCTGAAATGTGGGGTTTCGCAGGTATCGAATAAAGGGTAGAGCCACGGGTCGTAACACATCTGAAATGTAACGGCCACTGTTCAAAGTGCAGTCGATGCGAACAAGAGGTGACCGAGACGTGTAACCAATGGCACTCCATACCATCACGCCGGGTGATACGCCAGTATGGCGATGACGAATACACGCTTCCAATGTGCGTTGACCATAATGTCGACAAACACAGATGCGATCATCATGATGCTGTAAACAGAACCTGGATTCATCCGAAAAAACGACGTTTTGCCATTGGTGCACCCAGGTTCGTCGTTGCGTACACCATCGCAGGCGCTCCTGTCTGTGATGCAGCGTCAAGGGTAACCGCAGCCATGGTCTCCGAGCTGATAGTCCAAGCTGTTGCAAACGTTGTCGAATTGTTCGTGCAGATGGTTGTTGTCTTGCAAACGTCCCCATCTGTTGACTCAGGGATCGAGACGTGGCTGCACGATCCGTTACAGCCATGCGGATAAGATGCCTGTCATCTTGACTTCTAGTGACACGAGGCCGTTGGGATCCAGCACGGCGTTCCGTATTGCCCTCCTGAAACCCACCGATTCCATATTCTGCTAACAGTCATTGGATCGCGACCAACGCGAGCAGCAATGTCACGATACGATAAACGGCAATGGCGATAGGCTACAATCCGACCTTTATCAAAGTCGGAAACGTGATGGTACGCATTTGCTGTTTGTGTATATGAAATCGGTTGAAAACTTTCCTCATGTCAGCACGTTGTAGGTGTCGCCACCGGCGCCAACCTTGTATGAATGCTCTGAAAAGCTAATCATTTGCATATCACAATATCTTCTTCCTGTCGGTTAAATTTCGCGTCTGTAGCACGTCATCTTCGTGGTGTAGCAATTTTAATGGCCGGGAGTGTGTGTTCTACATTTGGATTGATTTCAACCAAACTTGGTTCAAATTTAAATGTTTGTAAATGTATCAGACTCAACTGCTTGGTCATTAGTCCGTAGCTTACAAAGTACTTGTACTAAGGTAAACTAATCTAAGGACAACACATACACCCACGCCTGAGGGGGGGACTCGAGCCCCCGACGGAGGACGGCGACGCGCACCGCAGCACGGCGCCGCAGTGCGCACGGCTAATCCGCCGCGGCCCAAATTTGGCACACATGTTCCTAACTATCAGGCAACAATCGCTGTCGGGGTAAGAACCACCTGCGACCCATACGTGAGGAGATATGACGTCATAAACAATGACATTCATATAAAACGGCCGTATCATGTGATAATATTCCACTTTTTTTTCTGTCCTTTTCCTGCAGAAGCAGGGTCGGCTTTGTTTATTGGGGTTCGGCGTGTTAATATTTACATGGTGGCCGGATGCCCTTCCTGTCGCTACCCCATGCCCTCCGGGAGGAAATGTGAACCCCAAATTTCTGTGTATAGTGTTATATGTGTGAAAGTGTTACGATATATTTGCGAATAGTGTAACTGAGGCGGGACTTGGGGACCAGCCCGGTATTCACCTAGGGCGATGTGGAAAACCGCCTAAAAACCACATCCAGGCTGGCCGGCACTCCGACTCCCTTCGTTAATCCGCCGGGCGGATTCGAACCGCGGCCGGTACGCCTCACCGTCTCGAAAAGCGGTGCGTTACACCACGCGGCTAACCGAGCGGGTGATAATATTCCACATTTGCTCCTAACTAATGGACCGATTTCAACCAAATATGGTAGAAATATTCTTTAAGGTTCGGAATCATTTCCTAAGATTGCAAAAACCACATACGATACATAGTTCATACGATGTCACTGACCCATCTTGCGGCGCGTGATAGCGTGATTCTATTCGTCAAATATTTAAGAATGAGAGCACTTAGCTACTTGCAATAAACTATGAACATAATTACAAATCGTAACGAAACTTTTTCTCTCTGACAACCCCAACAAAATGATGAAAGGAAAGACGTTTATGGCTTACTACTTTTCCGATGTTCATTATTTATAGCTACGGCATTTGGCATGACGTTACAAGTTATTACTTCTACACTGTAAATTGTTTTCGCGAGACAATTCACAGACAATACACATACACACCACTGAATGTTTCTTCGATACTATATCACTGTTCGACGTATAGTTCATGATATATGAAGTCAGGGGGGGGGGGGTAGATACGGGGTAAAATATGGGGTTAAACCCGCCCCCCCCCCGACCCCAGAATTTTTCTTTCCACTTGGGATAAAATAAAAACACAATAATTTATGTAATGAATATAGGAGTTAGAGTGAGACTGAAAACTTTTTCAATAAAGAGAGGTACCAGGATGTCTTTAAGTTGTAATCGACGCTTAGTTGAGCTTTGGCTTCTTGCTTGTTGTAGGGACACTTTGTCTCGAGTGTCTTATAGGTGGGTTCGTGAGGCCTAGGTAAGCGTCACCTACCACTTTCATCGCAGTTTATCTTTCCAATAAAAAATAAATAAATGAAAAAATATCAAAAAAAATGCTCAGGTGGCCACCAGCTAACTATCAGTAACAATGAACAAGTATTGAATACTAGCCAGAAACACGCTCCACAGACTGTTTAAAGTACTGCGATAGGCTTGCCTAGCGTGTAACGACACCACCGTGTCTTATGTTCACTACTGCTACGAACTTCAGTGATCTACTACCTTTATTACTGCAGTAGGGCGGCGAACTTGTACGTGACACAGACAAATATATCTTTTAACGAGTCATGTTCCCATCCTCTGCTTACAAGAAGCAAGCTTACCTTCGTCCCACTACTGTAAATGTACAGTGCTATCACGTTGTAATCTCTGAAGTGACATTTCGCCAAAGTAGTTTTACAAAAAGCGACGGATGTCTATCATGTGACGCGACAGTGGGCTTTGTTAATAAGTGTCGCCTGTCAGCTTGCTCATATTCGTCAGCGCTGCAGCTTCACTACGGTAATTTGGGTTTCCCAAGGCCGATGTGTATGTCAGCTGCTGAAACGTAGGGGACACCACGGTAACGGCGCCACCCTGGGTATTTATTTTTTATTCTTTATTATGGCTTTTGGTTACAGTGACCATACAGCCAGCGGTTATTACAGTGACAACATTACAATAGAATTGAGATTCTTACAATGTATAGCACAATATTGATAAGTGTCTCACATCATACAGCCTTAGAATAAAAGTAGAAAAATCATATGTACAAGACATAAAACAATACATATTTAAAAGTACGAGTGACATATAATACAACGAAAGTGCAAACAGTATAGTACCATATGAGAAGTGAAAAGACAAATAAAAGTCAAAATATAATATAAAATTACTTATGCAGTTTCACGCTTTGCATATTCAAGTTAGACACGCCAGCTCTAAAATTATAGCTGTATGCCGGTGACTTTGAGGTAGTCGTTCAGTAAACTGTACTTAAACTTGAATCCATGAAGGACAGTGACACTTGTGGGGAGGGGGTAACCCCTCGCAACCAGCGTGCGGGCCGGCCGCGGTGGCCGAGGTGACTGAGGCGCTCCAGTCACGGTCAGCACGGCCACTACGGTCGGGGGTTCGAATCCCCCCTCGGGCATGGATATTTGTGCCGTCCTAGTTCGTAAGAAGTTGATAAGTAGTTTGTAAGTTTAGGGACTGATGACCCCGTAGTTAAGTCCCATAAGCTTAACAAACATTTGAACCAGCGTGCGGTAGAATACACTTTGTGCGGCCGTGTACTTGGTGCATGCCAGTATGACGTGGTTGAGATCCGCCACTTCCGCCTCCCTGGGTAATCGCGCCTCCCCAGTTTTACGACGAACGGTCGGCAGTACAGTAGCGTACGCTCGCCAGAGTTCTACCTCCGTTACCTACCGCGGAACTAATTCCCGTGGTCGCCGTCCGTGATTGTTGACAGGTATTAATCGTGTGAAACAAATTGCTAGTTTCAACGTTTTGGATCTAATTTTCGAGCCTGTATTTTATTGAAGTAAGTATCTCTATAGGTTGTCAGTGCTTTTTAATACTCGTATTAACGTAATCTGTAGATATTTAGCTTCGATTTCGTGTCTCTAACGTAATTGTTGCGCAAAATCTTTGGCTTTAAATTGACGTTCTTAGCCATATTTTTCAACTGGGGCAATGACGCCATGGCGGAGAATTTAGGCAAAGTGAAGAGTAATACAGACATGGCCCCCACATTCGATTACGGGCCCTGGACCCAGCATCAGAAACGTGCTCCCTCTCCTATTTTACAGTCGCGTGCTGCATTAAAATTTCATGGTCATTTGTTAGCAATACTGTGCTTAGAATGTAATTTAACTAGGGTACAGTTACAGTAACTATTTTGTTAGTTCATATTACACTTTAATTATAAAACTGTTTTACTTAAAATGATCACCGAAAGTATGTATATTTATATGACAAAGAGTAAAATAAAAATAATTACAAGAAACTAAAATTACAATCAGTGTCAGCCACAGGCACAGAGAAAAACTACACAACAAAAGCCTCGCGCGCTTTCTTCTGACTAAACTGATCAATTACGTCGGAATAGTTGACAGTTTTGACCAGCTCATTCTCAACTGATAAAATTGCTAAATTATTAAGACGACTTTGGCCTGTTGTACTCCTTTGCAAAGTTTTTTTAAAGAGTTCGCCCGTTTACTAAACGATCTATCAGCCGTAGACACTGTCACTGGAATGGCACAGAAAAGTCTAATTGCAGTACATAGGTTCAAAAAAATTGCTTGAAGGTTTCTCTCGTAGGAAGTCTCATCGGGTCCTTTTCTGATTGGAAGACTTTATTATGGACGCTTTTTGTGTGTAGAATTTCTTCAACTAAGCTGCCTGAATCTGAGAAGTCTGAAGAATATTTTGAGACAAGATTGATGGTTTTAACTTCATCATTTTGTAAGTCAATGAAATCCAAAACTGGTGAAAACAGATCACAAATTTGTTCACAGCTCGTAAATCGTATTGTCAACTCTGTCATGATGAAATCCAAAATAGGAAGGAAAACAAATAATTTTAACTCATTTGATGCTTCCAGTTGAAGATGGTCAGGCGTCTTTTCATCTCCAATGGCTTTCCTTTTGATACCAAACTCCACATAATGACGATGATGATAATGATGATGACATTGGTGATTGCTAAGTCGTGTCTAGTAATAACCTAGCTCTACAGATTCCGACAGTTTTGTATATTTTGATGACAGCCTCACTGTGTGTGTAGGAGATTATTGCTGATGTGTGCCAACAATGCAGCGATGATCAAGGAGGTAAGTGACGAACAAATGTTTGTAGAACTTACGGGACTTAACTACGGGGTCATCAGTCCCTAAGCTTACAAACTACTTATGAACTAGCTAAGACTAAGGACGGCACAAATATCCATGCCCGAGGGGGGATTCGAACCCCCGACCGTAGTGACCGTGCCAGACCCTGACTGAAGCGCCGCAGTCCCCTCGGCCACCGCGGCCGGCGAGGTAAGTGACAATAATGGAGATGACATTAATATTGAAACACCTGAAATGAGTGAAGTGTTTAGTGCAATCGATCTTGCACAGGCGTTAAATTAGTGCAAAAATTTGTTGTGAAAAATATCTGATATAATTAATAAATTTGTAAAATGAGGTCTATGCATTTAATGTATGGAAACAGAAACAAGCCAAATATTTTAATCCCTGTAAAGCATGATCAAGTGCAAAATAACATCTTGTTAAACGAGTGTGAAGTGCCAGATTACATTATTGTATCACATTTTTTAAAGAGGAAATAATGAAAATATTTTATTTAATTACTGTATTCTATCTTTATCGTTTATCAACTTTATAAATACAGCCCCACTGTATCTTTTATTTTCACTTTAAAAAAATGAAATAATGGTGTGGCATTATTGGCCGGGAGATCCTGTTAAAAAAAATGTTTGTATAGTTTATGGGACTTAACTACGGGGTCATCAGTCCCTAAAGTTACAAACTACTTATGAACTACTTACGAACTAGGACGGCACAAATATCCATGCCCGAGGGGGGATTCGAACCCCTGACCGTAGTGGTCGTGCAGACCGTGACTGGAGCGCCTCAGCCCCCTCGGCCACCGCGGCCGGCTGTGACATGGGCACTTGCAGAATGTAGTAGGTTTGAAGTGCCAAAATCTATGCCGTTAAATCTGACTTTTGCAGTGTCTTAATCAAGTCTAAATTATAACATATACTTTCATTCCAATTTTATATCGACAAGTATTTGAAGCCTTCTAAATGTCTAATACAGAAGAGTGATAAGTATAAATTGCAACGGTTGTAACACTTACTACTACTCACTCATCGTGTAGGTTTACCCTTGATTTTACAAATGTATGGCGTCATTTCCAGGGTAATGGCGCCACTTCTTATACTTTCACAATATAATTTTTAACAATATAACTTAACAAAACACATGTCTGAAAAAATTATAACTAGGTAGTATTAGCTGGCGAACCTGTAGTTTTATTCTTTACGAAAAAGACACACTTTTAATAAGGTACAAAAACTGGTGGCGCCATTCCCCTGGTCTCCCCTATATGTTATTTGTCTGAAGGCTTTCGATTTTTTACAATTGCTGGCAACTTATGACTTGAGTCAGATGTGGTAGTGCGGAAAGTATTTCTAATTTACTAATCCCTACAGCGATTACTTTTGCTGTGAAAATTGGGCTTATTCTGTATGTAATATTGAAATAATTTTTGGCAATATAGTTGGGCAATTTCTTCGACAACAGCCAGTATTTCGGCAGGTGAACGCCGGTCATTTTCCAGGTATACCACTACGCCAGAAAAGACTGCTCTTCATGTCTACAATCTTTTTCAATAACGCTTCATTCTTTTATCAACTATTAGCAAAATTTTGCAAATTAATAGAAAAAATGCAAGTTTGCTCTACGGGGGGGGGGGGTGGTTGTCACAGCTTTGGCACTTGTCAACTGTGCGAGAGCACCTCAATATGGCCCCCAGAGGAAAGTTTTATCTACGCCCCAACCTACTGCTCTCTTGATTGCTGTCCCAGGCAGCCTACTGCTCTCTCGCAGACGTTCCTTACAAAGTACGGGCTTATAAACCGACAGACAACAAAAAATTAAGACAGAATGGACTGCTCAGTCCGATGTAGAAATTTGTCGTACTGCGCATCACGTCACCGCCGAAGCACATGGCGGCAGTTGTAGTGGTACAGTGATCTCAATGATTAACACTGGATCACAGAATAGGGAGCATACTGAAGGGAAAGCTGGGGCGGCGCGTTTGATCTGTATGTTACCAAGCGTTGCACTCGACGCCATATTCACCCCGTTTACATGGGCTCCCAAAACCGGATTTCGTAAACCGATTTCCTAATTCCGCTTTTGGTTGGTCATGTAAACACTCCAAAATCGATTCTGGAAATTCGCTTCTCTAAAGCGGTTTTCCAGTTCCACAATCGATTTTCGTGCCCATGTAAACGCAACCGTTTTTGAAGCGTTCTTGGCTTGTCAGATTGTGTTTTCTTGTTAAGAATTTTCGGCACATATGGAAAGAGAGATATTTTCTAATTGAAATAAAAGTATAAATATTAGAGTGAACATAAATCTGCGTATTTAAATAAAGAAAAATAGCGATTGTGCAGACTAAATAAGGAACTGAATCAGCTGTTTTCCAGCCGCCATTTTAAGTGAGCTACGAAATCCGATTCAGGCTGTGACATGTAAACACGACAGCGAAAAACGGTTTACGAAAATCGGTTTTCGTCTTCCGGAAGACGTGTTCCATGTAAACGTAGTGACTGAAAAGCAGTAAACGCGGAACTATAGCCACTTAGTACTTTGGCTGGAAATTGACTTTTTACAAACTGCAGATAATCTCACCGACTTTTACGAAAGGAAACGGCTTTTCAATACACTCTCATCTATTTTGCGCCCTCTTCTTGCACTTAATTGTAATCCAACGAAAAAATAAATAAATAAATAAATAAATAAATAAAAAATAGGCCTAAATTTTAATACAACTAGGAAAATGTACGGTGGAATCGATGATCGTTTTATTTGGTGCTTATCTCCAGAAAAATCCCAAATAACGCGGAGTTATGTTTGGGAAATTATAAACAAGAAAGTGACTTTACAACTGCCAAGCTTTATTTGACAGGAATAAATTCGCACAAAATAATGAGTCAGGCTTAGCAGTACAACGTGATTACACAGAACTAATGACGTCTGGGCATCTATAAAAGTTGTATTTGCTTTAGGAGTATCATTAACTTACTGATCGAAGAAGGGCATATAGAGGAATCTGTCAACCACAGAGCAGGAACAGCATAAAATAATTATTCCCCTTAATCTATTTGTTTGAGTATCCGAAGAGCATTCGTTGCCAACATTAGCATACTACGCCTCCAATGCTGTAAGTAGAATTTTACCTGCCTACTTATATTTATATTATGCCTTGTCATTCATTTTATATTATTCCCTGCAACGTTAAACTTATAGAATATAAATGTACTTCAACATTTCGATGCTGTTGAACTGCTGCAGCAACAGCAACAGCAAGAGTTATCGCCAAGAGAAGAAGCAAGGCTACTTTTAATAATTATGCACACATTGCTCTCATTCGAAACTGATAACATTTAACTTTCACTACACATATAGCGACGTTCACTTACTGCTCAGCATCTTTTGGGAAGGCAAAGAAACTTATATCCTTATTTGTATGAGAATTATTGCGGCAATTAGGTTCTGAACACCATCGGCCGCCTTTACTTTTATTGCTGCTCGTAATAAAAACGGAACAGCTCCAACTACTGACACACAGTTCTTTCTTTTCACTGCACTGTACCAAATACTTGTTTACTTTTATGCGATTCAGGCAGCTAAAATACACAATTAACAAACAAAGACGGCGCATTACCACGCCACAGAATAGGGAGTGATCGCACGTTTACTGCTTTTCAAGATGGCCGATTCCGCGCATGCGCACTAAATTTTGGACGACAGACTGCAGCGGGAGTTTCCTTTCTGTATACTCCTTATTCTGTGACTGGATACTAGTAATGGGCAGTTCGGATCATTTCACCGTTTCGAAACATAAGGGTCATCTGAGTCTAGTGAGTCGACTCACTGTTTCGGCACACGAAACATCTGGCGTGCTACAGAGTCGTGTTCCTAATAGTTTACGAAATTGAAACACAGATACTGAACAAGTGAAAATTGTTTTCCCTGTGATGCTGTGCTCAATCCAACAAACTACAAGTTATGAAATAGCCTGTAGCTGGTGTTTCATATATCTCTACATTACATTACTCATTCTTTTCTGACAGTGTGCTCCTCACACTTACCTTAATACAATCCAAAAGTGTTTCGCATATTGCGCTACATACTTCAGGAATTATTTTCGAAATAGATGCAGTTGATATACGAAACAGGTATCTGATTGACGTGAACCGCGGCAGCTGCAGGGCGCCGTAGTGAGTCTACTCATTGCTTCGGCACTCAAAACACGAGACGTCCTGCTACTTCCGCTGATTCACGTGAGCCGAGAAAGCTGCAGTAGGGCGATACAGCAAATACCAAACATCTATGAAATACCAACATGGTTTAATACGCTATTCACTGGACTTAATTAAACGGCGTAAATTTTCCTACGGTACTCGTATTTTCAAACAAACAAATATTGTAACAAAGGAAGCACAAAATAGTAATGTTCAAATTCCAAAGTCATGAAACTTTTTCCAACCTTCAAAATTCTATAATCAAGTTTTATTTAAACAAGAAAGATCATGGATCAAATGTCTACGTGCATCCATAACTTTTCTAACCAATCGATATAAACAAAATAAGATTTGTTCCTAAGATATAATTAATGCAATCAACAGATATTACTACAAGTATTAAAACAAGGAAACATTTCACAATTTACCAAAAAACTGAACAAAACTTTTTCAATGCCCAGATAGGTATTCTACTAATCAGATTCACCTTCAGTCAGTCAAATATAAGAGAATCAGCTACACTTTTTTTAAATTGAAGTTAAAAAACGCTATTTTTGACATCTTACTGAGAATGCCGTTTCGTCTCACTGAAATTATTTGCTCTTGCTTCGAAAAGATGCGTTCACCTGGCACAGATGTAGCAACAATGCATAACAACGCTTAGTTCACGCTAAACTACCTCAAAACACGGAAGGACTTCACAACTTTTCTCGGTGGTAACCCAGTTTTCAAACGTCAGTTGAAGGGTACCGGTAGCATAATTCAAAATCTCGCGTGGCGCGTTAAGCCCCGTTTACACCGAAACGAACACGAGCGAACACAGGCGAATGAGCATTCGCTAGGAATTCGCCTGTGCGCGTGAGCATGGGCTTGTATTAGCGAATAGGCGTTTACACTGGAGCGAACGGAAGAGAAAACAGGCTATGTGTTTTGTTTTTTGGCGCTAAAACTTTGTCGCGGTAAAGTTGAGTAAGCTCAATACACAGCACAGTATAGTATGGAGAAGAGAAACACGCAACTTGGTTTATTTTGTATAGCGAGCACGCTGTTGCTTATGAAAGCCAAACGGCGTAAACACAGAAAAATCTGGGTGTCTGAATTTTTGCGCAGGCATGAAAGAAGTGGTGGTTCAGCTTTGACCAATGATTTTCAGCTGCAACCATCACTTGGAATATTCAGAAATTTCACCCGCATGTCAACAGACGATTTTTATTTTCTTCTGTCTGCAATTGAACCGAAGGTTTCAAAACAAGACACTAATTACCGACGAGCCATATCAGCAGAAGAGAGATTGGCACTAACTTTGCGATTTTTAGCAACAGGCGACAGCTATGCCAGCCTCAGATACCTGTTTCGTATATCAACTGCATCTATTTCGAAAATAATTCCTGAAGTATGTAGCGCAATATGCGAAACACTTTTGGATTGTATTAAGGTAAGTGCGAGGAGCACACTGTCAGAAAAGAATGAGTAATGTAGAAATATATGAAACACCAGCCACAGGCTATTTCATAACTTGTAGTTTGTTGGATTGGGCACAGCATCACAGTATCTGTGTTTCAATTTCGTAAACTATTAGGAAATCCGAGACATTAAGATATATGAACAAGAATACTCTGGTCTTTCATATATTTTTATCTTACATTAATCTACGTAAACTGTTGATTTTAATTGCATTTATTTGTCAGAAATCGATCTAATGAAAAAAAAAGACATAAATACGAAATGAGAATGGTGTTTCTTCAAATTATCTACAACTTATTTCTTGTCTTCAGAGGAGTTAAACTCTCCAGTATCTGCCAAGTACAATATTTCTTGGATTTTATGTTCTGCAACGTTCTGCACATGTTTGCTATACTGTTTAAGTTTTGAAGCAATGTATTCTCCAAAGCAGTCACATGCAGACTTCGGTTTCTCTCCCTTTGGGTCTTGGAGACTGTCACTTATACCTTTCATGATGTTTAAGGCATCACTGAACTCTGTCCATTTTCCTTACTTTTCTTTCTTGGTAGTTCAATATTTGTGATGCTCTCTTCCCCTCCTCTCTCTTCTGTTCCACTTTGAGTAACAATTATAATGTCACTATCTCCTTCCTGGACCACTGCTGGAGCTGAGGAATCTTCCATAAGCACCCCCTCAATATGAAAGGGTTCCTAAAAGACAATAATTTTTGAGTTCACTGAATACTTCTTTTACGCCAGATTTGTATCGTCTAATGCAGCAACAATCACTTCCCACACATGTACATTAAGATGTAATGCAACAGTAACATTACTTTGCTTAATACAACTGAGACATCACTTAGTTACTTGATTTGCTGAAGCTGTTGTGGTAACAACAGATTTGTAGTGCATTTACTGACTGAAACATTAATATATTTCTCCTCTTGTTTCAGCTTCCTCAGAATGCAAGTAAATTGCTGGATATTGCACAGGGCTTTGAGGAGCAGTGGAACTTCCCACACTGCCTTGGCGCTATAGATGGGAAGCACTGTGAAATAATTGCACCCGCAAATAGCGGCACAGAATTTTATAATTATGAAGGGTATTTCAGCATTGTGCTTTTAGGTGTGGCTGACGCTGATTACTGTTTCATATACACAAATGTTGGTTCACAAGGACGAATTTCTGATGGTGGGGTGCTAAGACAAACAACTTTCTGGAAACAGAAAATAACACTCTAGGAATTCCACAAGAGGAACCACTTCCGGGAAGAAGGAGTGCTGTGCCGTATGTATTTATAGGTGAGCAGGCATTTGCTCTCCATGAACACTTACTGAAGCCTTATCCAGGCGAACATGCAAGAGGAAGTGACAAACGAGTTTTTAATTATAGACTATGCAGAGCACGGAGAGTAGTGGAGAATGCTTTTGGAATTCTTGCATCTGTGTTCCGTGTGTTAACAAAACCAATGCAATTGAACGAAGAAACTTGTGTAACGGTTGTACAAGCATGTACATATCTTCACAATTTTTTGCGAAAAAGTAAGACGTCAAGAAACATATACACACCACCAGGGACAACTGACACGGAGACGGAAGAGTGAAGTCTGATTGCAGGCACATGGCGGCAAGAAACACAGAGTAACGCGCCTTTCTTGCCTCTGAGATCTGTGCCACGCAAATCATCAAACAGAAATGCAGAAATAAGAAATGAATTTGCACAGTATTTTAAGTCCGATATTGGGAGGGTTGAATGGCAAGACGAATATTGTTAAACTGCTTAAATACTCTGTATAGCTCTGATTAAAATAAATAAATGCAATATACTGTTACTAAATGTTTATGACTTTACAAACCTCTGAACACCTGCTTCTCCTTCCTTCATATTTGTCAAGGAGGGACAACGGTTTAAATGCAAACCACCTGGAATGGTACTTTTCTGCTGCACCCATTCCAGAAGAAGTACCCTCTTTAGCTCTTTCTCTCCTAAAAGAAGCAAGTAGGAGTTCATTTTCTTCTTTACTTCCTCTGTAGGCAAGTTCATGATTTCGGCAATTTCTTGCCAAGCATCGTTCTTTTTATTTATTACTTTGTAGTGAGGATCTGTATTCTTCAATTAAGTGAAGAACCCTCTCCTCCAGCCACTCCATTATCACGAAACTCACTCTGAACGCCCAACAATACACGATAACAACAAACAAACCTCGCGCGCGAAAAACAGCACGCTGCCGCAGGGCGAGCGCATAGTTTGTAATCGCGACTAGCGCTGAAGTGGTGAGAACGCGAACTTCCTTTGATGGTTCGCCCTGAAACCGACACCCAGCGGAACACAAGCGAACACCTGCGAATGCGAGCCGAGCGTGACCGAACACCGCGAGCATAGCGTTTACACCAGAGCGAATGCTCGTTCGCTGCTGCTCGTTCGCTTGTGTTCGCTTCGATGTAAACGGGGCTTTAGGGGAACAACTTCAAACCCGCTGCACGCCTCGGCGCTGTGTCGAACTTACGCAGGCAGACACGACAGCAAAACGCATGTTAACGGTCTCTAGCGTCTGATACATGAATCACAAGATTAGTTTTTTCAAAACAGTGCCGATTCAAGTTTCGACCCAGTCGAATAGTTCGCTGACTCGACTCACTGAGTAGAAACATCAACTCAGTAGCCAACTCTACTGGATACACAACTGTAGTGTTTGAATCTGTGAAAATCGTGACACTAATTTTGTTAGGTTGGCAACTCCGTACGTATATGTCGTGTTATTCTTTTGTACTCTGCGTCCTTTGAAAATAAGATATGAATGATTAATTACTTTAATAAATACATTATACTAAAGTTCGAGTCGTTTATGCTTGAAGAGAAATCAAAGGAAACGAAGTACAGTTCATATCCATAGATGAACTATATTTTTAGTCAGATCTTATCACATTCAATTTAATGAATAAATTACACTGTTGTAGACGCTACTTCTCGTGTTCATTTCTCTATTTGCCTCTTTTTTTATAATTTCCGTTTGAGCCCACCTACTGGAAATTACTGCATCAAAAATAACGCTTATGTCAGACACTTCGAATTGATAGTTTTTACACCTTCATTTATCTTTCTACAGTAAAACAATTTATCCATTTAATACAATATGGTAGAAACACTACTTCTGAATAAAAATATAACTGACGTACACGTTTTATAAAAAAAAAAACCATGCCGTTTTCTGCTGTTTCGTTTCATCAGTATACGGTTTATTCCAAGTAGCAACTATTTTGTGAATAGTATTAAATAGCTGCAGTTGCATTTGAGTTACTTTGTTCGAAAAGCAACTAGAACAAAAGATTACTTATGTCAATGTTAAATTTGGTGCACGCAAATACGACTAACAACTAGATAGAGACAGATATACGTTCACAAACATGGCGTCGAGCGTCACGCTTTCGTAATACACACATAGACTTAGTAAATAAAAAGAATACACAGTACTGACTCCAGATTATCTTTGAGCTCACTGTAGTAGTAGCCCGACAGCAGCTTGCTGTTTACTGTGTATTAGCGGGAACGTTTTGTTTCGTTTATTCATGTGTTTCAGGACAGAAAATTCGATGCCTCTAATTCAGTTTAATATGTCAATGACTAGGTTGACATTTTAAATTCTCACAGAATCACTGACAAAAAGACGTGCCTATGGAACAAACGAGCAGCTCCAAAAATTAATTCTCAGCAAAATGAATTTATGCTGTGAAACAATGCATATCGGAAAGCGAAGGTAGCTGTTATCATTTCAGAAAGGACTCTTAATGTCAATTCTTAATTTGACTATCATTCTGACCTTGTCACTAGGCATTATACAGGGGCCGCTGAAACATTGCACTTTACGTTTCGCGTTATAGCGAGTTAAGTTGGCTACACTGCTTTAGCGACGTTGCAACACTAGCCTCTATACACACAACAGACGAAACGGTTTTCAGTTGCATCTCGTAAATGTAAGCTATTGAGCAATAAAAGTGCATATAATAATTCGTTCTTGAGCAACAATTAACGGCACATTAATGAAGTTCAAGCTCAGCAATGCATTCAATACCGGAGCAAAGCATAATAGAAAATAAGCATTGGATCACGGCAGATACGAAATAAACAATCAAGATAGTAACTTCTGACTCTACGTTTTATAATCAATGAGTTTCATTCACCAATTTCGGCGACAATGGTAAAATTACATCCAGCTCCCCATCTTCATTGTTGTCGTCGCTGCCAAAATCATTATCACCAAGACAAATCGTTAACTGTTCATGATCCCTTCCATTGTTTGCGCTGTCCGAATCTGTTTTTGCACGTGATCGACCCTTTTTTTTCAAGATGCGGTATCCACATTGGCAACAGCTTCAGAAACAGCTTTTCCACCTCCGTTATTGTGAAAGACTTATTGTTCCTTAAGTAATTCTTCACGTCAGTATACCAATTTTATAGGGTTACAAACGGCAGTGAAATGGGGGGGGGGAGATTTATTTCATTGTGACGCCGCTCCTTTGCGATTTCGTCTACTGCATATGTGGGTGTAACAGGCTTATTTCGTTTCACGAGCGAATATAAAAGAAGTTTTGACGTTGACATATCTGCAGCAATATTTCTTTCTTGTAACCACTGCACCATAACTTCTTTCCCATCGTTTGAAGCGACAATGAACTTCCTGCTCAGAGCATAAGCTTCGAAGTTTTATTCATACGAAATTGATAACTTACTCAGAAAATGTCACTAAACAAACGTCTTTTCGGTGACATTATCCAATTACTTGAACTCGGAAAGTCGAGTTAAACCACTCACAGTAAAACAAATCGCAGCAAAAAAAGCACACACAACATAAACACGCGATATACACTATACACAACTTTGTTTACGGTAGCACAACATTGAACAAAGCCGGCAACGCGGGAACGTTGACGTCACGGCACGTGATCACTGGAAGTGTTTATCGCGCTATGATTGGATCGTTCCTAGCGACTAGCGCGTCGCGCGTCTTGCTCTTCACTTCTTATTTGTAAACGTCAAGTGCCAAGTTTCAGCGGCCCGGGTATAAGTATACGTCACAGGTATACGTATATTAGCACCGCTGAAGCAGGACTGTCTTGAAAATTTGTTTTCACAGGTTTTCTATCAGCATCCTCCCCCTAAAGAAGTAAAACATAGGCTGTGTTTGTTGCTTCTGGGGAAGAATGCCCAAGACATTCCACTGTCTAATGCTTCGTTTTTGAGACAGAAAGAAGACTGACCTCGATTTCTGTTATCTAGTATGTCATGTGGAATTCTGTCGGATATGTCTGAAGCAATAGCCATGTCAGATGGGGAAGCAGAGATCCAGGACATAAGTTTTAGTTGTGAGGCTGCTGCACCGTCTGCTGTAACATGTTGAATGCCCAGCTGAAGGATTCAGATACCTGGCAGGCTACATTGCACGCCGTGCTGCGAAATATGACACCTCACTGGGAGTGTCGCCTAATTAACTACTTTGCCCTCTTCCAAAACACCTCGCAGAATACAGGTGGATAGAATTTCTGTCACGGGGTGGTTTGTTAGTGCTACCTGACGAGTGGGTGCGACAGATCTCAGATTTTGAGCTGCAGTTCAATGACATTAACGGAAGTGAAATACTTTCAAAAGGAAAAAAATATTTCCAAGAGATTTACCGATGTAATTTTGCAGAAATATCCTCACGCAGTGCCGGACGTCATGAAAATATTCATACGGGCCCGAATTTTTATTCGAGTGCGCTATCTCAACATGAAGCTGAAGAAAGAGAAAGCAGCTGTATCACAGGGTCGAATATCACGCCAGTGGCATTCTTCAGTTGTCAGAAGGATTTAACGAGGTAAGTAACTGCAATAAGCAATGCGTAAACAGTTGACTTCTGTGTTTTTACTGGTGTTCGATGTGACGGTGCAGCACCGCTTCGCTCCCCTTGCTAGCAGTGCTGCTTCGCCGCTGACGTCATTTCTACGGCCAATAGCAGGTCGTTTCGCTTCGGGCCCACCCTTTTATAGAATAACCTTGAGTTAAGATTAAGGAGGAATATATCATTATTGAAAAGGTAACGCATGGTCAGAGTAACATAAGTCATGAAACTCCCAGTGAATCTTTGCAACCTCGCGACTGCAGCGCTGCCAAGCGGCTGGGTCGTAAAAACACACCGTGAAACAATTGAGAGATGAATGTGTATTTGGAGCGAAGCACTGCATTCAAAATACTCCGAACTTATCAGCTTTTGCGTCGCTATAAATTGTGACAACTATCACAAATGTAATTCGGAAATCTCATTTGCAATGGATGCTCAGAAGTAAGGGAATAATGTTACAAATAACAAGTGTTCATTTACGCTCGTTAAACTTTTAGGCATAAAAGTAAATCTTTAAAAATTCATTCGCGTCCAAACTTCTGCTCTTAATCGGAATCGCACATGCTTTGACCACTATTTCTTAATATTACTGCGGTATAAAAATATCTTAATGCTTCCAGTAGTAAACTATTTCAGTAGAGTCTGCTTAGTTTCTCACCTCAGTTTCACAAAGATCATTAGCCTGTATACCAAAATATTTTGGCAGTTACCTATTAGTTTGATAAAGCGAATGCGTAGCTACAAATAAATAATATGTCCATATATAAACTGTCAATTTTAGCACGTCACATTCTTGAAGATATTCAGTTTGATACCTGCCAAGTACCTAAAAAATATTATAGGTATACATAAATCACAGACTCAATAACAACGTGAAAAGAGGGTTTATAAGACGATGTAAAGTCTAGTCTCCTACAATGTAAAACTCGTGTAATGTTTTGAAAATATTACAGTGTCCAAAATCCGCTAAAACAAAATTCATGCAACATATCAGTACGCACCGAGCATGCGAACATAATCATACTTGAGCACACCAGGTTCCGATTCATTTCTGCTTTCAAAAAGTTTTTGGACGATATATTTTCGATTGTGAACTGTATGATTTACATTGCACTGACAATTTGTTATTAGAGACTTCCATTAGACTAACAGAAGCAGTAATATTACTTTAATGATTTTTTCAGTTTTGTATTAGGAAGTTCACAGCAATGTTCAGTGATGAGAAAATATGAAAATAACGGCATTAATGAGCAAAGAATGTTAGAATAATATTCAGGCTGAGTTTCAGAAAAATATACCTAGGCCGTATGCATTTGAAATTCATACTTGCATTTGGGACGAACTTGTATTACCAGAAAACGAGATACTTTGTGTACAGATGGGCACGATTTTGACTTATTTCTAAAATTGAGTTCCCCAGAAATGTGAGACCCAATAGTGAAACATAATAGCTGTATTCGAAAATGGGCCCCATTTCTATGTCCTAATGGTACAATAACTTTTCGATTGTTTCCTAATTACAGTACATCTGTCGGATTTTGCGTTTTCCCGCCATTTACACCATTTTTTGTTGGTCCTGTCAAATATCCCATGTTCACAATGGGATTTTGATCACATTTCTGTATTAACATATTTACATTTTTCCTGCATTTTACACTTCATGAAACCATGTTCATGATGTAAAAATTCCATAATTTACATACATTGACTCTCAGATGGTTTTTGCCTTCAAGTGTTTAAAAATGTTATGCAGTCAAGTATTTTAACACTATGTTTATTCAAATGTGTATTTCGTGATTTCATTGTTTCAGTAAGTGCAAAGTTTAGTTCACACGACTGGTAGTTTTTTCGTGCTTTGCATGATGTGTTTCGAGATTTAGTCTTATTGTGAAGTACAAATATTTATATAAGTATTTTTGTGATGTTTGTAAATTGTGAGAATGATGTTTGCTTGTGTTGAGTTTTCTACACATTGAAGGGGTCACAGTGAACTATGTTGTAATCTCAAAAAAGATGATTTTTTTTAGTGACCACAACTACTGAGGTCATTAGCGCCCAAATCAAAATTAAAATATAACGAAGGATAATAAGCCTATTTGAGAACAGCTAAAACATAGGGTAAAATACACCAAAAAGAAGAACTAAATGTCCTTTGATAAATTGGTGAAGTTGATAAAATTCAAGACTTTAGCAGCAGCTCGTGCATCATCAGCCAAAATTTCTTTCAGGGTATTTGGTAGATTCAGTGCAATACGAATGGGAGTGAAATCTGAACAAGACAATAAAACACGGCGCACCGTCAGCAGGTGACCACAGGTACATAACGGTGCGGGGTCACCAAGTGGCAGTTGGCTGAACAGGCAATGTCCGATCCTCAACTGGACCAAGATGACCTCTTCTCGTCGTGAGCAGTGTGAAGGGGTCTTTCAAGCCACTGGAAGTGGTTTAATGGTTCTAAGCTTATCCTATACATATTATAAATGCGAAAGTTTGTATGTTTGTTACCGCATCACGCTAAAACTACAGCACTGATTTAGATGAAATTTCATACAGAGATTTCTTCTGTCTTGGGTTAGGACATAGGCTACTTTTCAAAATGTTTATTAAAAGTTATTTATTTGAAATATGTCCATAGAAATACGTAACGGTTGTAATAAGCTTCTAATACAACAGCAGACGTGCTCTATAGCGTATGTCATGTTTAGCCGCGAGGGTTAACGCGTCATGTTATAAATATCCGTTTTTTTTTTTTGGGCAATGGTTTGTGTCCTGCTATAGTGAAATTTTTTTTCTTTGTTATTGTTATCTTTTTTACTTTCGAATATACAAAAAGATTCTTGGATACTGCCAAAACGGCTTAACTGATATATAATTACATACACAAGAAATCTGAATGTTGGCGTTTATGCCGCATTCATTTTCATTTGTTGTAACAAATGAAGGAAGTATGTATATAAATTGAAGACTTTAAATAAAATATGATCTAAGTACCATAGCAAGAAATAACATTGACGTTTTGTGTAGAATGGGATCTAGATACCAAGCCCTATTTTGTGTACAAAGCTCGAACTGCCACGTATAAGTAGCGTACGTAAACTGCAACGAAAGTAGTAGCAAATGCACTCAACAGATGGCAGGCGGTACGCTGCAGTTAACATATGAAACGTTGTGTGTTCCGGCCAACTGCAACGATATATATTAATTAAGGTGAATGTATGTTCGGTGTACGCTTATCACGTACGAACGACAAGACGCAGAGACTTAAATATTTGTACCGTTACTAATTTATACCTGATGAAGGTTTTAGCCACGGTTTTATAGCCATCTGATATACTTTGCAATTTGAAGAATATAACGTGAAATGCGGAACAAGAATTACTCTTTGAAAATTATATTTACTCTTTGAAAATTGTTTTATTGGTTGCATTGTTGCTTGAGGGTTGATAAAGTAAAAAAGAAATTTTTTTAATACATCTATTTAAAAAAATCGATTTAACGTTTCGCGCATTACATCAAGTGATCGATCTGTGATATTATTAAAATCATTATTTTTGAATTTCGTGATCGGATTCTTCGAAATGAGTGCATTTTTACCTGTGATTGGATCTACACTACTTACGTTCCTGATAAATAGATAATCAACCAACACGCGATGCGAATTTAAGCTAGTTATTCATAAGCGAGGACCACACATTATACCACAACGATAAAATGCGACAGGAAAGAGCGCCTCGAATATCATTCGATGGAACACAGTGTGTAGTTGTCTGAGTAGGAGAGTTGCAGCCTTGGCCGTAGCATCAGCAGCCTCGTTACCAGGTACGCCTGCGTGGCCAGGTACCCACAGGAGGTGAAAGTGAGGGCCATCGGTAGCTAATAATTGAAGGAAGCGGTTGATTCGGTGCACAACAATATAGGCCGAATAGGGGTCTTTGAGACTGGATGGTGCTGAGGGAGTCAGAGCAAATGACAAGGGAAGGGTTACGATGTCGGCAAACATTAGTACAGCCTGATAGCAGGCATAAAGCTCAGCTGTAAAATTCGAGCAGTGGTAATGAAGCCTGTACTGAAAACTGTCATCCACGATGACAAACACACGTCTGACACCTTCATTGCTCTTGGAGCCATCTGTGTATATGAATAGAGAATTATCAAGCCGAGCACAAAGTTATAGAAACCTCGCGCAGTAAACTGCATCCGAAGTGCTCTCCTTTGGGAGTGAGGTGTGTTCGAGGTGAACGCGAACTTGAGCCTGAAGCCATGGTTGCACTGGGCTCTCACCTATTTGAAATGTGGAAGGGAGGGTAAAATCGAGCTGCTGAAGCAAGCGACAAAAACGGATTCCAGGAGGGAGCAGGGCAGTCGTGGACAGTCTGTATTGGCTATCGAGGGAGTCATTAAGGAATAATGGATAAGAAGGGTGGTGGGGCATCAACAGCAGACAGCATGCGTACCTGCACAGCAGTACGTTGTGCCGATAGGTCAGAGGCAATTCGGCAGCTTCGCCATAGAGGCTAGTGTAAAATGCTATCATCAGGTGTAACCCCCGATAGTGGATCATGTTAGGATGGCACAAAATGGACGGTCGTACAGAAGAGTACACGAAGCTCCTGTAATCCAGTTTTGTTCTGACAGTGGACCAATGAAGGTGAAGTAGGACAGTACAACCAGCGGCCCATGATGTACCACTGAGAACAAGGAGAACATTGAGGGAACCAGTACAGCAGGAAGCCAGAGAAGACGTGGATACCAGCCAAGTTTCCTATCCAACGTTACCTCTAAAAAATGAGAGCACGACAGGGTCAAGGTGGAAGAAGCTCTCTGTACCTCCAGAAGTTATTACAGACCGTTTTCTCATGGGAGAAATGAAAGCCATTTGCGACACTTCAGGAATAGAGGACTGTCAAGGCAATGCTGAAAACGACGCTCCAGGAGACATGTCCTCTGAGCGCTGCAATGGATCGTGAAGTCATCCACAAACAGGGAGCCTGAATCGTCAGCTAGGAGGCAATCCATAATTGGGTTGATTGCAATGGCTAAAAGTGCCACACGCAAGACGGAGCCCTGTGGCACCCCATCCTCCTGGCGAAAGGTGTTCGACAAAACAGAGCCCACTCGTACCCTGAACATTTGATCTTTTAAAAAGGCACGAATAACGAGGGAGACGGCCGCAAAGACCCCATTATGCAAGGTGCAGAGAATGCCAGCTCGCCAACAAGTGTCTTAAGCCTTCTCCAAATTGAAGAACATAGCCACCGTCTGATGCTGTCGCAAAAAGTTATTAATAACTAAGGTTGACAAGGTAATGAGGTGATCAATAGCAGAGCGATACCTTTGAAACCCACACTGCACGTTGCTGAGGAGGCGTCTAGATTCGAGTAGCCAAACCAGCCGAACATTAACCATATACCTTACAGACACAGCTGGTCAGTGAAATGGGGCGATAACTGGAAGGAAGATGTTTGTCCTTCCCTGGTTTGAGTAAGGGGAGAACAATTGGTTCAAGCAAATGAGAAGTTGGAACTTCACCTTCAGTCCAGACGCGATTGTAAGTGCGAAAAAGAAGGCATTTACCTGCAAGGGAGAGGTTCTTCAGCATCTGAATATGAATGGCGTCGAGCCCTGGGACAGAGGACCCGGACTGGGTGAGGGCAAGTTCTAGCTCCTGCATGGTGAACGTGGAATTATAACTTTCACAATTGGGAGACGTAAAAAAAGGCTGTCATGCCATCTCTGCCTGTTTTTGGAGGAGGAAGGCAGGGACGTAATTAGTTGAGCTTGAGATCTCAGTGAAAGATTGGACTAAAGCATTGGATATATCAACTGGTTCCACGAGGACTTTCCTATGTTCAGGCTGGGGATTGGGGAATGGACCTTAGTGCCAGATAATCAGGTAGGTTACCCGAGATGACTGACAAAGGAACTGACTGTTGAAGGAACTCTTGAAAGCAGTCCAGCTGGCTTTTTTGCTTTCTTTAATGACACAGCAGCATTTTGCTTTTAGTCTCCAAAGTAGGCCGACGTTTAAACATACGTAGAGCACATTACCAGGCTTGAATAGCGTCACTACATGCTGCATTCCGCCAGGGAACTGGGACCCTACGTGGAGAGGTGGAAATTCGGGGTATGGAATATTTGGTGGTGGTGAGGATGATGTCCATGAGGTAGCTGACCTGACTGTCATAGCTGGGGAAATTCTGATCATGGTAAATCGCCATGGAAGAATAGAAACCCCAGTCGGCTTTGGAGATGTTCCAGCTGGTAGAACATGGATAAGTGGTATGGTGTAGTAGAGAACTTATACAGGGGAAATGGTCGCTCGAATACCTATCATACAGAACATACCATTCGAACTGACGCGCAAGTGGAGTAGTGCATATTGCGAGGTGTAAGTGGAAATACGTATGTGAAGTGTCAGATAAAGTTGGTTCGCCAGTATTTAGGCAGACAAGGTTAAGGTAATTGAAAAGGTCTGCCAAAAGAGCCCCTCGATGTGAGGAGTAGCATCGGTCTGTGGCCTCCAGGCTGCTCATTGAGTCAGAACAGATTAAAACACAGTCTGGGTTACCTGTTTAATTAAATTAAGTGCCCTACTATTAGCTGTTAGTTCTGCCATAAACACAATGCACGATTCTAGCAGAGAATGGCATTCCACACCAATGATAGACATAAATGCATATCCCATATGACCAGCAAATCTAAATCCATCAGTGTAGAAAATCGTGGCACCCTGAAATTCAAGGACTGTGTGCTACAAATGCCAGAAGATTATGGGGGAGACTGAAGCTTTCGGGGCGTGGTAGATATCCAATTGGATTTGCTGGGCGAGGCACCATCCAAGTGGGGAGGGGGGGGGGTGCACGGTATAGCACAATGCATACAGTCAAGGGAAGGGAGATTGAAGTCCCTACAAATGGAAGCAAGCCGCAGTCTGACACGTAAATCCATCTGAGGCCGAGTATCAGGAGTTCTAAAACAGTCGCCCTAAAAGAGATTGTGATATGTGGGATGACCAGGGAATGGACGAATGGCAATGGCATAGGACACCAAAAGCTGATGGCACCTAGTCTGAAGAAGGGGATTCCCGCTTCAGCAAGGGAACTGTCGGCTGGCTGGCTGGTTGGTTGATGGGTGGGTGGGTGGGACCAAAGAGCTAGGTCATCAGTCCCAGTCAACTGGCTGGTCTGGAAGTCACCTGTAGCCAAGTGGACACCACAATGGTGAATGGGATCCAACAATTTCAAGGCAGAAAGAGTTGCCAAACCATAAACTGGCACTCATAATCTAATTGGGACTGAATCGGAGCACAGTAGGTATGATTTAGTGTTGTATGATCTGCACTCCAGGATGAGCGAGCTAGGAAATGGAGGGCATCAAGTTTCGGCATGCAGTTTATCTTCAGCTGCCGAATATGGGGCAGCCAAGTTTTGTTTCTTTTTCTTTTCTTTTTTTCAACAAAAAGGAGGTCCAAGAAACAGTGCTGTGCCACAACTTCCAGACATTGAGTACCCAAGAAGAGTTCTGGGTTAGGGTGGACTGTAGTACGACGGCAGAAATGCGTTTTACAAGGGGAAACTGAAAACCATGCGAGAGAGCCCGCCGAATGGCACCTTGGAGCCGGCGTTCAGCCGAGGTTACTGCGTGGGAGCTGTACAATATGCAAAAGTCAACTAAGTACAACACAGGGGTGACAAGTGACCCCAGAGCTCACCAACTGTGGGGAGAGTCAACCCTCAGATGGAACATGCAGCAGGATAAAAACTGACTGATAAAAATTGGTGGGGAGACTCATAGGCCCGTCATGGAGGGTGCATAAAATACGACGACGCCAAGCGGTGTCGTATGCTTTACATAAATTGAAGACAACAGCAACAAGATGTTGACGTTTTGAGAAGGCTTTTACGACTGCTGTTTCCAGTTGAAGTAAATGGTCAATAGTAGACCTGCTCCCCGGAACCCACACTGATAAGGTGAAAAGTCCACATGATTCGATCATCCAGCATAGTCTGCAGACAACCATCTGTTCGAGCAATTTACATGGCACATTTGTTAGGCTAATCGGCCGGTAACTGTCCAGGGATGATGGATCCTTGCCAGGCTTAATAACTGGAATCACTATACTGTCCCTCCACTGAGAGGGAAAAACCATGTGGAGCCAAATTCGGTTAAATACCTGGAGAAGATATTGCCATTGTGGGGGGGGGGGGGGGGGCTGAGTTGTTTCAAAAGTTTATTGTGGATGGAATAACACCCAGGTGCAGAATCATGAGCAGAGAATAAGGTCAGACGAAGTTCCCATTCTGTGAATGGTTTGTTACAAGGTTCCTCCAGGTGAGTGGTGAAACAAATTTGAGGCTTCAGCCTGTTTCTTGAGAAGAAAAGCCACCGGGTAGGAAGCCGTCACCGATGCCTTCACAAAGTGAGCCACAATGTGCTCTGCAAGAACCGATGGATCGGTACATACCCCACCTGCTAAGGGAAGGCCAGGGATTGAAGACGGCCGCTGGCAACCTTGGATGGAGCAGAGCATAGTCCACACCCGTGACAAGGGTACAGAAGATCCCAAGGAGCAGAGAAAACGCTCCCAGCACATCCGCTTGCTCTGATTATATAACAAGCCTTGGCATGAAGGTGTTTAAAGTTGACAAGGGCAGTATGGGTCAGGTGGCACTTAAGATGTTGCAAGGCTTGATGGCGCTCATGAATCATTGAGGCAACGGTTGGGTTCCACCACGGAACTGGGCGGCGGCGAGGTGGGCCTGTCGACTGGGCGACAGCAATGCTAGCAGCTCGAGTAATTGCATTAGACACATCACTGATGGCCTCATATATAGAGTCAGATGGGGATGGTGTGAAAACCACCTGTGATGTATACAAAGGCCAATCTGCATGACAGAAAACCCAACGAGGTATCCTGTCCCTCGTCCAAAGTGACAGGAGTGGAAGAATCAATGGACAGTGGTCACTGTCGCAAAGGTCATCATTCGGTGACCAGCGAAATAAAGGGAAAGGGTGGGGGGGGGGGGGAGAAGTGAGTGAAAGATCAATGGAGGAAAAGGTGCCATGAGCGGCACTAAAATGGGTTGGGGAACCATTATTGAGTAGGCACAGGTTGTGATCGGCAATGAATTGGTTGACAGGAGATACAGATTACAAACTGTTAATGGAGTGTGTAAGTGGACCCTAACAGCAACCACTTCCATTATGGTACAGAGAGGGATCCATGAACTAACAATGTCCGTACGAACTAGGGTGCAGACTCCACCAGATGCTTGTAGGGGGGCAAAAACGGTTCTGTCAAAGCACAAAATGCGTGGAGTGTCAGTGAAAGGCCATCAGTGAAATGTCATTCCTGCAAAACAACAGAAGCTGCTGATTAAGAGGCAACTCCAGGAGGCAACGGTAGTAGCCGTTACAGTTCCATTGGATGAGAACAGATCGATGATCCATATGGAAGGTGAATAGACTGCTGCATGTCACAAAGCTGGGTCAACGTCCATCACTGACAAGGGAGGAACGACATCCATAAACAGCAGATCAGACAAATTCAGTGGGGTTATTTGGCTGTGAGGAGAAAGATGGTGCCTCCAGGGCAACCGGAGGGGCCTCGTCCTGCGACTTTTGCTTCTTTTTCCTCTTCTCCTTCTCTCTCCCTTCCTCTTTCTCTCTTGCAGGACAGGAAGCACAGGTTCCAGAGAGAGAACTAGTCAGTCAGGTCTGGCACCGATGAGGACCGGGCGACCTTTGTATTATCAGCCTGGCTGTCCGGCTGCCGGCTTGAGGCAGAGGACCTCGTATCTGGTGGACGCTGGGAAGAGCAAACCTGTGAGGGGGCACCTACACCGGCAAGTGCCAGAGAAGGGGAGCGCTTCTCGAGCTGGGAGGAGGAAGGGGGGTGCTGAGAGGGAGGGGGGAGGTGCAGGAGGGAGAGAGGGAAGAATAGGGTGGGAATGGGATGAGGAAGGGGGAGGTGTAAAGGATGTAACTGAGGCATAACTGTTGTACAGGGTGCAGACAAGTTTTCGGCGGGCCTCCTGGTATGTAAGGTTGGCAAGGGACTTTTACTCTTGGATCTTCTTCTCCTTTTTATATACCGGGCACTGGAGAGTGAGAAGAATGGTGCTCATAACAATTAACGCATACAGGAGGTGGAACACAGGGGCTCCCCTCACGGAGTGGACATCCACATTCACCGCATACTGGGACTGCTGTGCTGTGCTGCTGTGCTGTGCAATGAGAGGACATATGCCCAAACTGCATACATTGGAAACATCGCACGGAAAGCAGAATGTACGGCTTGTCGTCAGAATGATAGGTCATTACCTTGACCTTTTCTGGGAGAGTACCCTCTCAAAGACCAAGATAAATGTGCCAGTATCCACAGGATGATCCTTAGGGCCTTGCTGCACACGGCAAACAAAATGAACACTTCGCCATTCGAGGGGTTATCGACACTGGGACGTCACCGAGATAGTTGCAGGCACACGGAGCTGCAGACTGGGTGGCAGAGACTTAATTAGCAGTGTTCCAGTATGCATCTTGCTCATCATTTCAACTTCCTCAACCTTATCCTCAATATGTTCCACAAAGAAAAATGGTTTGGTGGCGGTGAACGTCACTTCATCCGTCCTGGTGCAGACCAGGTAATGTGGAAAGGGTTTCACCCCAAGCTGACATGCCTGGCCCTCCTCCCAGGGAGCAGACAGAGAGGGAAAGGTCCTCTCGTCATAGCTAGCAGCATTATTATTCTTCCTGCCTTCCGAGACAACCATATCTTGACCAATTTCACACGTTTCATCATGCGAAACGGCCAACCTGGTACCACCCACTCCAATCCGGGGCTCTCCCCATGGGCGCCGCCACCCAGCCACAGCAAAGCCCACCCGGCACAAAGGCCATCGCCGGGAGCCCTGATACCCCACGATGATGGGTATTGACTCTTTGGCCTGCACGGGGAGGTTGCAGCTCAGGTACCAGCAGTATGATTCCTGCGTTGTCAGGAGGCTCAGCCATAAGGGTACATTACAGCCTCCCCCCCCCACACACGGACTGGCTACACGTGCTGGGGATCTAGCAGTGGAGGATAGCAAGGAAGGAAATCGGAAAGGAAAGGATTGGGATCCACACTAAAGGGGCTAGATCGAGAGTTTTCCCGAATGGCTCACACTGGTAAATGAATTTTTGTGGAGGTCAAACCCCGAGGGGGACCAAACTGTGCCGAAAACAGAGGAAAACGATTAAGATCAAAATCACTACAACATCATCGGAACCACAGAATAGGCAGTTCCGTTTTGAAGGAAACCTAGAGAAGGGGAGATGAGAGGGATGGGGAGGAATTAGGATGGGAAGGAGAGGAACTGGGGAGGTAATGCAGCCCAGGAAAGTAAGTAGGATGGTTGCAATGGCTCGGGGACCCATGCACGCCACCCATGTACCCACAAAAGAGCTGTGGAGAGAGGTGGGGGGACTCAAATGAACTGATATTTACCTCTTATCTGGAGTTCCACATGGAGGCGTACAGGCCATCATTTTTCCCATGCACCATATGTGACTGGAATAGGAGGAGGGGACAATGGTAGGCACAATACACTCCACCAGGCATCATGAGGTATGGATGTGTTCAAATGTTTGTAGAGCTTATGGGACTTGACTAAAGGTCATCAGTCCCTTAACTTACAAACTACTTATGAACAACCTTATACTAAAGACGGCAAAAATATCCATGCCCCAGGGGTGGGTGGGGGGGGATTCGAACCCCCCAACGACGATCTGCCGCATGCACGGCAACACGGCACTCCAGTATGCACGGCTAATCTGCCGTGATGCATGGATGTAGATAAAATTAGTATTTGCAAGTAGAATCACTTCCTACAATAGTTACATATTAAAAGCTATTTCAATTGAAATAGAATATTATATATTTTTTCACCTGCATTCCTTACCACTCAGAAAATTCTTCTCAAATAGTCTGCATCATCATCTAAATCATAGAACTTTTCGTCCTCTGAAAAAACTCAACATCAATCTCTTCAAAATCCTGTGATAGCTCATTTGTAATTTCTTCATCCATCATACCCCACTTCACCATGTCGATACAACTGAGCGTGAACAGCAAGAAATTGCTGCTTCCAAACTCCCCCCCCCCCCTATCTCTCTCTCTCTCTCTCTCTCTCTCTCTCTCTCTCTCTCTCTCTCTCTCTCTCTCTCTCTCTCACACACACACACACACACACACACACACACACACGATCGGCCTGATCACACCATCTAGCATCAGAGACAAACTACAGTCTCTGCTGTGTCTTTCTGAGCAGTGGGAGTGTGTAAAAAAAGGGGAACTTCAAGAATGTGTACCTGTAAAATTATGGGTGCCAGATGTTTGGGCAGGACAGATTCACCAATATTTTTACAGACATTGGGTCTTAGGTGTTAAGTAATTTAAGAAGACCGTGTAAAATATAAACATGGATGTAGATTAGAATCACCATCCACTCTAATATGACTCATGTATACAAACGATTGTGGTATTTTGTTCAGAAGGCAAAATCTGTTTACATGCATACTACTTTTACTACGGCTTGAATTCTCAATGCAATATACATTCATCTTCCCAAAGTTTTACTGAAACAGCCATTTGAATTTATTTTACAGATGTTTACAATTGGAATGTGTATCTTTCTTACACAGCGACAAAACTGCATTGTAACAAATGGTTTCTTAATTATTCCATTACACTGCTCCAGAGTATTTCCATTTGTCATATCTGGTAAAAAAATACAAACCTCAGCAATTAGAAATTACAAATTAGAAATTGCATTAAGGCATTTCAAATGTTACAGAAATATGCACACTTTTACATACACTGAAGTATCAGTCACTGTCACACAAAGGAAACA
The DNA here is from genome assembly GCA_026315105.1 of Locusta migratoria. Taxonomy (NCBI): domain Eukaryota; kingdom Metazoa; phylum Arthropoda; class Insecta; order Orthoptera; family Acrididae; genus Locusta; species Locusta migratoria. The sequence continues at coordinate 40,029,353 of CM048754.1, read as the reverse complement.
AATTACCTTATTTGTTAATTTGTACTATTTTAACCAGCAGACATGGGAACACCAGTACAACCAATTGTATTCTCCACTGCCAGCTCTAGATACTTTGGAACACTATTCCATCACAGTACAACTGACACCACCACCAAGCCACAAATCACAGCTCGACGCCCTGCCTCCGGAATATCTTGTCGAGGGCAGCCTCGAGTGCGGCGTTGGAGCCGCGCAGCCCGCGCACCACGTCGCGAGCCCACTCGAAGTACTCGCGCACCCTCTTCTCTGACCAGCCCTCCGGGGTCGCGCGCTCCAGGTCCCTCAGGTTGTACAGCTTGTCCGCCAACTTGACGAGTTTCGCCCCAGGACTAGAAGCCGGTGCGTGCACCACCTGTAACAGTCAGCAAACAACTACAGTAGGACCTTATTTTTACACTTTCCAAGGCACTTCAAAGAAAATGGCATAAAATGCAGGAAAACATAAAAAGAGGGACAGAACGTTTTGAACTATGAAATTTGCTTACTAGACCACCATTGAATTTTCAGAGTTTATTTATGATATGTACCTCATAATAGGCCATGTAAATGCCAAGTAAACCTTAAGTGTTTAGACAGCAACACATCATACTGTATCACACACTAATCACAATTTAACCCGTATCTCAACAAAATACGCTGCCATATACCCTTGATCTAGCAACAAATAATCCTGAGCTAGTAAAGAGCATCGAAGCAGATACAGGCATTAGCGAACATGGAGTTGTAGTAGCGAGACAGAATATCGAAATTCCCAAATGCAAAATAAATGAAAAATATGTCTATTCAAAACAGCAGATAAAAGTGCACTCGCGCTTTCCTGCGCGATAGTCCTCAGTCTTTCAAAAATAAAATGGTGAGTATAGATCAGTTGTGGCTTACTTTCAAAGACATAATATCAGTAGCTATCTTGAGATTTATACTAAATAAATTAATAAAAGAGGGGGTTGACCTCCCCCCCCCCCCCCCATGGTTCACATAACAGGTCAGAACACTGTTGCAGAAGCAAAGAAAAATGCAAGCAAAATTTAAACAGGCACAGAATCCCAAGACTGGCAATCTTTTACAGAAACTTGCAGTTTAGCACGGACTTCAATGCGAGAAGCTTATAATAGTTTCCACAACGAAGCCTGTCTCATAATGTGGCAGAAAATCCAAAGAAATTCTGGTCATATGTGAAGTACACTAGCAGCAAAACAAAAACGATACCTTCACTACGCAATAGCAATGGTAATACTACCGATGACAGTACTGTGAAAACAGAATTGCTAAACACAGCTTTTCGAAATTCTTTCACCAAAGCAAAGTGAACACTCGGGAATTCGAAACAAGAATAGCTGCCAGCATGCAAAATTTGGAAGTAGATGTTCCTGTAGTAGTAAAACAACTTAATTCACTAAACAAAAACAAATCTTCCGGGCCAGATTGTATATCAACTAGATTCCTCTCAGAGTATGCTGATGCAATAGCTCCATACTTAGATATCATATACAACTGATAATCGGCGAAAAATCCATTCCCAAAGACTGGAAAGTTGCCCAGGTTGAGTAAAACTAAAGTGATATCTGGCGTTCCCCAGGGAAGCGTTATAAGTTCCCTTCTCTTCCTTGTGTTTATAAACAATTAATGAGACAATCTGAATAGCTCTCAGAGTGTTTGCAGATGATGCTGTCATTTATCGGTTAGTGAAGTCGACAGAGGATCAAAAGCAACAGCAAAGCGATTTAGACGAAATTTCTACATGGTGAGAAAATTAGCAATTAACACTAAATAATGAAAAGTGCTAAGTAATACACATGACCACTAAAAGAAATCCGCTGAACTTCAATTACACAATAAATCAGTGCACCTTAAGGTCCAATACCTAGGAGTTACAATTACGAACAACTTAGACTGGAGAGAACACAGAATATTGTGGGGAAGGCGAACCAAAGGTTACGTTTTTTTGGCAGAAGGCTTTGAAGATGCAACAGGTGCACCAAAAAAGAGACTGCCTACATCATTGTGCATCCTCTCCTGGAGTACTGTTGGGACCTTCACCAGGTGAAACTGACAAGACATTGAGAAGGTTCAGAGAAGGGTAACTCGTTTTATCATGTTACGGGGGGGGTTGCGGAAATGTTACACGATTTGAGGTGGAAATCATTAAAAGAACGACATTATTCATTGGGGTAAGATCTATTTGTAAATTTTCATCACCGACTTTTACTTCTGAATGCGAAAATATATTGCTGGCACCCACCTATGTAGGAAGACATGACCATCCCTATAAAATAAGAGTTGCTTTGTTGACATGAGAATAAAGAGTCGCATTGTTTTTGTGTTACATATTTCTGATTAATAAATGTGGTGTCGCACAAGTATGAAGTGCGTGCCATGTACTTACGCCACGCGCCGCCATGCATGCACGGCGCGGCGTTCTTACGTCGTCAGCCACGAGCGCCCTCTGCTGCAACTCCGCTCGTGGCCACCACTGGACTGCATCGGCCACTTGGGACTGACATAGGAACCAGTTAACACTTCAGACTCAGATAGGCACCAGTGAAGACTTGGCTATCAGATAGGCACTAGGCAGGCCTCTAGCTCAACTATGTATCAGCATTCTGCAGTCAAGAACTATGTAAAAGTTAAGTATTACTAAGTCTATGAAATATATATCTCGTTCTAATTTACTCTAGTGTTTCTAGTTTCTGCTGTCCCACTGGCTGCTAACCTCCGTACCTGCATACGCGTGCATCCTTTATTCCTGTGTCGGTCTCTTTCTACTCTGCCACCGACACCTACGCAACCAACGAGGCTGAGACACAAAAATAAAGAATGTTATCTGTTAAATTTGGGTATTATTAGGTTCGGCACCACCATAATACCCGCAAACTCAAAAAAGCGATAATAGAGTGAGATGCCAATCCTATGCAAACATCACAAAAATATTTATGCATATATTTGCACTCGAGAACGTGAATAAATTCTCTAACATCGTTATGTGAAACATAAAAAAATACAAAACAAACTGAATTTTAGGAGTTTTACTACGTAAATAATTAATGTCGGTAAAAGGCGGTAATTTTGAAGATGTGTTACGTAGCCCGGCAGTGGCGTCCTCGATTATAAAGTTTCTACTTCCCATAAAATAACCAGTTCTGCCTAGTGCTTAAAAATAGTAGAAATCTGGATAACATTTATTATATAATAAACTTTCTGGCGAATATTTTGATGCCTATTATGTACATATACCACAAAGGAACTATGAAAATGCAAGGTTGATCCAGTAAGCATATTTTACCATTTAAAACTATTTCCTGCATTTTACATTTTCTTGCATTTTACACCATTTCACTGAAATCCCTTGAAAAGCGTAAAACTGAGGTTCTACTGTATTAGAAGCATTTGAGATGGAGGAGGATGGAATGGATAAAGAGGGTCATCAATATGAGAATGAGGTGTTGAAAGAGTGGGTGAAGAGGGAGAAAATGAGAAAAAGGAAATTGGATGAGAAGTGATTGTGATAAATGCTATGGACAGAACAGTGAATGGAAGAAGAAGAAAAAGAAGACATCAGATGGTTGACAGTATAAGGATAGGAAACAGTTACGAGAAAACAAAGAGGGTAGAGCAAACAACATGACTGCATGGAGAGCTGCATGGGAAGACCTGCTTTAGGGGAGAATACTGACGATGTTGATGACTTGCCCACCTGAAATGTGCTGGCGTCGTCGAGCACATACATTAGGTCACACCTCTCCAACTTGGGTGCTTCACGAGCACCGGAAAAAGCAGCGGTGCTCTGCTGCAGTGCCGGTGGTGTGAAGTGTGTGAATGCATCAGGCACAGTGCTGTCAGGGCAGTGGTAGCAGAGGAACGTGCTGTCGCAGCGCTTAGCATGGCGAGAGTAATGTTGCTTGTGAATTATTAAACGAATAATAATTGTAATGCCAATTTTTGCGTACAGACAACAGTTTTATTGCACTCCTTATTTTGCACAATTTCAACATTCTTTGTTGATATTTGGTATCACTTTCAAGCCACTAATTTTCTTATATTAGGTACAATCGTTTTGGCAGTTGCAATTCTAAATACGGCTTGCAACGATGGTTGTTCTGTTAATATTTGTGGCTGAAAACATCTGTTCACAAACGAACGTTGCTCAGAACATTGCAACGCATTTTAGGACAAGGGCACAAATCCTCCACTGAAAAAGGTGGCATAAAAACTTTTGAGTGGAGATTTAGTTATTTTATTTCATCAAATCTATCTTCAAAATTTTTATGTAATGAATGTACCTCTTTGGTGTAATCCCTGATGTGGACTTAAGTACTTAATTTAAAGGATTCTGAGAGGGAAAATTTTCCAAATTTTCTTCTCGGAGCTGACTTCTGAGAGAAAAACCTGCAATTTGGAACTTCCAATATGGTCACACATAGTACCAATTAATTTATATTTACCCTTCCATGATTTATTTAAGTCATGCAAATAATCTGTGGTGTCTTTGTCGAAAGCAGGGTCAGCGATACAAATGTCCACATGTTTGTAATCCTATGGAACAAAATGTCTGTCATCATTGGTCCCTAGACTTACAAAGAACTTGAGCTAACTTATACTAAGGACAATGCACACACACACACACACACACACACACACACACACACCCAATGGAGGACTCAAACCTTTGACACCAGCGGCCACACGATCCGTAATAAGTTATATTTTTGTTTTTCTTTTAGAATACACAAGACTTGCTTAAAGAATCTTTCCATTGAGCAATAACAATGGCAGGAATTAGTTCGGGGGGGGGGGGGGGGGGGGCACCGGCAAACCAGTAGGTTTGTACATTACTGGCACACCTGTGAGCACTGCAGGGGGGGACACAAAATAGGACACTAAACATAGCAGTAGCGACTTCCACATGAAACACAATGTGCCAACGCTCCCTGCATGATACAGCACATACAGCAGACAACAGCAAAAACAAAACATATCATGTAGCTCAGTAAAAACATTAGAAGTAGCATAAAAAGCACAAAAAATGTAGTAGCATAAGAAGGCCCATTTATGTATAGGTATTGAGTTATTGTATAATTAAAAGAATAAAAATAAATAAATAAATAAAAATAACAATGGCAGACACATATCCGAACCTCTGGTGCTCACGATAAACATCCACAAGATAGACCAACAGTGTCCTATTTGATTCAGAATGGATATTCAGCGCATCCAAAAAGACGAAATTGTGAGCATTTTGTCACATGCATGCCGCTACATGGTGAGGCAAGAGTAGTGGTGGTGGTGGATGGAAGCACCGGTGCCACACGGCGCACAAGCACTGATTGCTAGAGTTGGAGTGGCCAGCATTATGTGGTGACGTGGGACACAGTCAAATTGTGTGTGCTACACTCGTCAGTGGAAGAGAAACAGTCTTCTAATCATCGATTATCAATTTATGACATTGATTTCACTGCGGCTGGATAAAATTAATTACAGTATTCCAATTTCTATCCAACTGAAAGCTTGTGACATGATTTATGAAATTGCCAGCAAGACATATTTCCACCAGATATTTAATTATTGAATCCCAAAAACTGGAGCTAAGATTTTTGTTCTATTATATTCCGTTACGTATCCCATGAAAATACATCATTCTGCTACTGCTGATTTTGACAGCTGCAACAGACTTGTGCATCTTTCATGGTCAGTACACTGTTACTGAACAGTTTGTATTGTATGGCCTAAATGTGCTAAACCACATTTTCAGGGAATTCTGTAAACAGCTGCTTTTATTTGATGTATATTAACTTTATTAGATCCGAATAAAACCAAGCTCTTCTCTGGTGGAAGAAAGATAATTCGGATTTTATTTTTCCTAAGCTGTATTCCTTCTGTTTACCAGAAATGCATCTACTGAAATAAGTAAATTGCTCAGAAAAAATAAAACCAAGGTTATCTTTTATCCACCAGCAAAGAACTTGGTCTCCGTTGCCTTAATTTTACAATCCGTGTTGCGGCATGGTGTTTTGTGTTTGGATGTTGGCTGTGGCCGCTGCATGTGAAGTACGGCAGCCATGTTCTTTTTACAAATGTTTTGTTATGACTTTTCGGTCTTGTGTGATTTATTGAGTGGACAAGTGTACAGCGAGAACCTGTCAACCGTAGAGCTGGAACAACTAATTATTTACTTCATGGCCGGCACGAAAAAGTAATACCATCACTCTATACGATTCTGTTTGCTCCAGCCGCTGACAACATTTGAACACTCGACACTACACCACGACACGAACTGTAAATTATATCCCCGGTTGGATCCATTAAAGATGATTTACATCTGAGAAAAGTCGGTGTTTACAAAATTCCCCAAGTGCGTACGGATATAAAAATCAGAGGATACAAACTGTTCAGGAGTGTTGTACAGAACTAAAGAGACATCCATCACCTGCATCTATCAAACTCGGCACAGACTGGCATTCATTCGTTGCATTCGACCTCCTGGCAAGTCCCACTATGGAATCTGTACTTTCAGAATATAGCCGATACTTACTTGAATCTTATCTTTTATTTATCAGTCAAGACTTCACCGTTTCACTTTCCATCCTGGCAATACCTCCAATACATCTTATTTGTACAGCAGTAGGATAGATTGTATAATTTTGATCTTATCAGTGGTATGAGCTGTACAATTTTGCAGTAATCCACTGAATATAGGTTAAGTGCTATACAATACTATTCAACATTTGTACAGTGACAGAGGATGGAACATTCTTTGGCATAACTGAAGAACATGATACAACCCATCGGTCTTGACCAACGACGTGATATCTCAGTATCTCAAGATACGCTATGTAGACATACCATATATGAAATACTAATCTTTGAACAGAAAAATTCACATCTGTTTGAAGGAAATGCATTCACACACGACTATGAAACAAGATATAAATCACAAAACATCCTACATTGCCACAGACTCAAATTATTCAAAAATACTCCACATTACAAGGCTGTGAAGATCAAAAATAAAATGAGGTCCAAATTTGGGGAATCCACACTGGAGACCATTGGTACATACCTTAAAAAAAGCAAATAATATACTCTAGAAGAATTTTTAAATGATTAAAATTATGATTATTATAGTCTAGAAGAATTCATAAATGGGAATAGTAATGATAGAAGTACAAAAGGTATACTTTCTAAGTCATAAATACAAAATAGTTAGACCCTTGCTGTATATTCATGTTTATATATAGGCCTAAACTTACTGTCTGCATTGCGGTATGCATACCATTCTGTATATCTGTTCTTCATATAGGTGTGTGAAGTTTTATTGTTAAATGACGAGACGTGAACAATTTATAATAAAATATGGTGTGTTTCTTATAATACATAATGTATATATTACATATTTACTTTAATGTATAAATCTATGTAACAAATTAGGTTAAAGATTGACGAGTCACCAATGTTCTCAATCAAATGATTGTATAAAAAAAAATGTCATGTGACAAAGTATCTTATCCAACTACGAAAACAAACACTATCAACGAATATAAACATATGGGATAATATCTTACTACTTATGTATTATAGATAATAAATGATCTGTGATTACCCTCTTAAATTACAGATTACCACAACAGAATCTACCATCGATCACAGATCTCGGCCCAAAAATTCATGCCTTTGGTGCTTACTTGTGGGGGGTTTGGGGGGGGGGGGGGATGTGCAACTCTGTTAACCTGTACCTAACCACCAAAGAGAAGCTGCAGATCACTTTTTAAACACAAAATCGTAATCTATACTCCATGTTCTGCTTGTAAACAAATTATTGCCTTTAACTCAGATACATGATGTCATTAGTCAAAGCTGACGGGTCTTATTGCGGACTTCAATAGACCTCAATTTATGAATACTTCAACATTCAGCTTTAAAGTATAGCAGTCAACAATCCACGGATTGGTTTGAACACCACAGTGCTTTACTAGACACGGTCATGTTTGGAGGCAGTATGCCGTCGACTTCCTCTGACCTTTGAACTGACTTACCCAGCCAGTTACAGGGGGACCCACAGTTTAACATTTATTCCGAACCATTATCAGCAACATTGCCAGAGGTGAAAGAAATGAAAAGTGATACAAAAATACTATGACCTGGTGGGCATCGAAGCCGTGACCTCTGGATTTACAGTCTGGCACTACCACTGTGTTACCAAGCTACACATTTCAGCCTTAAAGACAAAAAAATTATCCATAAGGTATAAAGGATGCTCTCTGCCTATTCTACAAAAGGTAGGTAGCTTGATATTACCTGCAGCCTCTTGCGCTCCTGCTTCGGCAAGGTCTTATCGTCTGTGACTTCTCGCACGAGAGAAGCCACTCTCTGGCCAAACTGTTCCTCAATTTCTTCGAACGAAGTGTTTGTGTCCTCAACGGTGTCGTGCAGCAAGGCGGCCATGATGACCTCCGCATCCGTGACACCGCCTTCATGTGTCAAGATATATGCTACACCTATAATATGGAATAAAATTTTTTTTATTGTTTAACTGATTTACACAGTGCATATTCTAAGATGATTCAAGATGTTCCAACTTTAGAATATGACAAATAGTAATGGGACCTAATATGTATAAGTGGGAAAGGGGTATGTGGGGGGGGGGGGGGGGGGGGGGGGAGTTAGAAGAGATACAAGGTGAATAAGTGAATCAGGAAACATGAAAATTGTGAAAACAGTTTCTGTAAGGTTGCAGATGAGATACGGACAGCATATTACTACATCATGTGTACAGTAGGAATGTCGGAGTAAGGGATGGGAGGCAGTAAAACTTAAAAGATAATTATTTTCTTCCTCAGAACTGAACACCTTCGATTTTGTGATTTCCAGATTAATATTTATATAGGCTACATATATACATATCTAAAAAAATCTACTCATTACAAATTACACACAAACACAAGATAATGTAAAATCTTAACTAAGATTACAAGTGCATATTAAGATCCCAAAGAATTTTAAGATATATCGGTGAGTGTGCCGGTTAAGAAAGTTTTAAAAAAGTCAAATTTTGATGTCTCCATCCGCATCCTCTTCTTCCAGCAAGTTGCTAGGCATAATTAAATCATTATTCCTAATTATAGAGGAAAAAATTCCTAACAGGAAAAATACTTTCCGGGATTGGAGCGGACTCTGAATGTGGCTCTCCAGCAAGGATACGACTTCCTTAAATCCTGCCCCGAAATGAGATCCATCCTTAATGACATCCTTCCCACTCCACCAATAGTGTTTTTCCGCTGCCCCCCTACCCTTCGTAACCTCCTAGTCTATCCCTATGAAATCCCCAAACCACCTTCCCTACCCTCTGGCTCCTACCCATGCAACCGCCCCCGTTGTAAAACCTGCCCTATGCACCCTTCCACCACCACTTACTCCAGTCCCGTAACCCGGAAGGTGTACACGATCAAAGGCAGAGCCACTTGCGACAGCACCCACGTGATCTACCAACTGACATGCCTGCACTGTGAAGCGTTCTATGTGGGAATGACCAGCAACAAACTGTCCATTCGCATGAACGGTCACAGGCAGACAGTGTTTGTTGGTAATGAGGATAACCCTGTTGCTAAACATGCCTCGGTGCACGGCCAGCACATCTTCGCGTAGTGTTACACTGTCCGGGTTATCTGGATACTTCCCACCGACACCAATCTTTCAGAACTCCGGAGATGGGAACTTGCCCTTCAGCATATTCTCTCCTCCCGTTGCCCACCTGGTCTCAACCTCCGCTAAATTCGAATTCCCACCCACCATGTAACATCTTTGCCTCGGTTCTCTGGACAGAGCCTCTGCCTCAAGTGGTATCTCTAACTTCTTTGCTTTCTGCAGTATGTCTGCCTAGGTGTGCTTGCGTCTGTGTATATGTGTGGATGTGTGTGTATTTGTTTACCCCCCCCCTTTTTTTCCCCCCAAGGTAAGTCTTTCCTGTCCCGGGATTGGAATGACTCCTTACCCACTCCCTTATTATTTCCTTTTTCCTCTCCTTCCATTCTGCCTGACGAAGCAGCTAGGCTGCGAAAGCTAGCATTTGTGTGTGTGTGTGTGTTTGTTACTATCACTGCCTGTGCTCCTTCGCCTGATTATATATAAAATAGACGAAGATTACTCACCAGGCGAAGGAGCATAGGTGTGACAGCAGCACAAATAAATAGAACACACACACACACACACACACACACACACACACACACACACACACACACACACACAAACGCAAGCTTTCGCAGCTTAGCAGCTTTGTCAGGCAGAAGGAAAGGAAAGGGAAAAGGAAATGATGAGGGTTTTAAGGAAGGGGGTAAGGAGCCATTCCAATCCCGGGAGAGGAAAGACTTACCTTGGGGGAAGAAAAGGAAGGTGAACAAACACACACACACACACACACACACACACACACACACACACCCATACATTTACACAGATGCAAACACACCTAGGCAGAGTCTGACGAAGAAAAGTGGAATCAAAACCAACAGAAAGTTTCTGAAATATGATCGGAAAAGTATTTAACATGAACAGAAATATGGAAAAAACGGGAATGGAATCAATCGCGAGGTAACTAAGAAATGCCAAAAATGGTTATAAACAATATAGAAACAATTGTTAGGAAATAGTGTTTACAAATTTTTGGCATACCCTGACTAAAAGAAGGGATCGCTTGGTAGGACACATTCTTAGACATAGGGGAATCGTAAATTTAGCATTGGAGGGAAGTGTGTGGGGTAAAAATCGCAGAGGGAGACCAAGAGACGCGTATAGTAAGCAGATTCAAAGGGATGTGGGTTGCCGTTCTTATCAGGAGATGAAAAGGCTTGCTCAGGATAGAGTAGGGTGGAGAGCTGCATCAAACCAGTCTCTGGACTGAAGACCATAACAACAACAGTGTTTACACACATATATATAATAAAAAACGGGTGACTTGCCCAAAGGACAGGCTCGTCGACAGACACAAATAAAATCACACACATACAAGCGTTCACAACCGTTGGTCGCTTCTTCAGGAAGAAATGAGAGGAGAAAGGGAAGGATATGGGTTTTAAGGAAGTGGAAAAGGAGTCATTCCAATCCCAGGAGTGGAAGTTTTGAAACATTCATGAATGAACCAGCACTGGAATGGAGAGAACCTGAAGTGACAGTGGAGCTCTTAAAACTTTAACAGTACAACCTACTCTTTTCTTGGCATCAACCAAACTCTTTTTGGCAAATGTTAACTGATGGCATACATTCTTTTGAATAAATCATTTCAATTTTTTTTTCTACTACAGTAGTAATAAATTCAATGTTGAAATGCTAAGAGTTTGTTGAATTTCTTTTTTACGCTCAATGCTAAAAACTATTCCCATGGCTGCACTACTTTGGGGCACCAACAGGTTGGTCAAAATCAGTTTGGACAATCCTGCAAAATGTGTCTTGCCCGAGAAATCCTCCAATAGGGAAATGTTATACCACGTGATTGCTCATTCATGAAGTACATCTTCCAAAGGATAAAATGAAAATTACTGACCCCTTCTTCTACTCCTTCAACCTCACTAGAAGATAAGATGCTTGGAAACTGAGCCAAGAAGTATTCTAATTTACTTTCTATACTGGTGATTTTCAAAAGGACATTCTGGAAGAAGTTGATAAGTAGTTTGTTTTTGTCGATGACATCACACAAATGAACTCTAAAGGAAACGAGTTGAGTCGAAGGAAAACAAATGACACCAATTTGTTATTTAAAACTGATAATCTGAATTCGATCAACTTCAATCATAAACATAAAATAATTTTAGTTTATTTTTGTAACAATTATGATTGAATCGTAATGATTGGAACCACTGGAAAAAGCATAGGTGACTCCCATTTATAAGAAAGGTAAGAGAACTGACCCACATAATTACAGGCCAATATTGTCGACAACAGCTTCCTGTAGAATTTTGGAGCATATTCTCAGTTCGAATATAGTAAATTTCTTTGAGACAGAAAAGCTTCTTTCTACGAATCAGCACGGTTTTAGGAACATCATTCATGTGAAACTCAGCTTGCCCATTTCTCACATGACATCTTACGAGCCATGGATGGAGGGCAACAGGCGGATTGTGTTTTTTCTCGACTTCAAAAAGGCGTTCGACACGGTGCCACACTGCAGACTGCTAATGAAGATACGAGCTTATGGAATAGGTTCACAGATTTGTCACTGCCTGGAAGACTTTCTAAGTAATAGAACACAGTACTTTGTTCTCGGCGCCAACTGTTAATTAGAGACGAGTATCGTCAGGCGTGCCCGAGGGGAGTGTGATAGGACTGCTATTATTTTCTATCTATATAAATGATCTGATGAACAGAGCAACTTGTAATTTGCGGCTGTTTGCTGATGATGCTGTGCTGTATGGGTGGGTGTCATCTTTAATTGTTCGTAATGACATACAGGATGATTTAGTCAAAATTTCTAGTTGGTGGGAAGAATGGCAGCTAGCTCTTGATGAAGAAAAATGTAAAGTGATGCCCATGAGTAGGAAAAACAGTTCAAATAGAGAATTATTAGTGAGCTTCTTGATGGTCACGTTGTTCAAATATCTAGGCATAACATTGCAGAGCGATATGAAATGGAACAAACATGTAAGGACAGTTGTGAGTAGGGCGGACAGCCGACTTCAGTTTGTTGGGAGAACTTTGGGAAGATGTACTTCATCTGTAAAGGAGACCGCGTATAAAACGCTTGTAAGAACACGTCTTGAGTATTGCTCAAGTGTTTGGGACCCGCAGCAGATCAGTTTAAAGGAAGACATAGAAGCAGTTCAAGAGGCGAGCAGCTAGGTTTGTTACTGGTAGTTTCGACCAATGCCCGAGTGTCACAGATATGCTCCGGGAACTCAATTGGGGATCACTGGAAGAAAGACTACATTCTTTTCGTGAAATTCTATTGAGGAAATTTAGAGGGCCGGAATTTAAAGTTGAGTGTATTACGATCTTCCTGCCGCCTACTTACATTTCGCATAGTGATCACAAAGACAAGGTAAGAGAATATAGGGCTCATACAGAGGCATATAGGCATTCTTTTTTTCCTTTTTCTATTTTGGAGTGGAATAGGAAAGGAAATGCCTAGTAGTGGTACAGTGTACCCTCCGCCACGCACCTTACGGTGGATTGCGGAGTATGTATGTATGTATGTATGTAGGTAGGTAGCAGTATGAACAAGCAACGAGTATGCACCTCTGCTATGATTACAAATGGTTGTTGGCATTGACAATATACTGTATATCCTATATTTTACTAGATTTCTAGAGGACTACCTACCTTTACAAGTGTGTAATGGCACAGACCTTGTAAGCTAATTGTCCATGAGGGAAAATCTTACAAAAGAGGGAAAAATCACAAGTAACAGATACTGAAGGTCACTGTAAGTAAACTTACCTCAAAGGGCCAATGTCTATGCCCAATTGTGTTTCATACTGTGGCTACATTGGTGGTAACCTACGCCATGAGGTAATGCACTAATTCGATAATTTGGACCAATTTATTTGCTGTCCAATGCAGAGGGTAAGTCACACATAACAGCGATGTATTTAATTCATTTGGACTTCATACTAAAAGCAAGATTCCATGTCTACTATGGAAAATGATTGGAGTTTGAATTTGATTGTGCACAAACGCAACCCATCACTGAAATTGCCACTTCTCACATTAAATAATGCTGTATCAAAACATAGTTAGTACAATATTTTTGAGGAGGATAGGTTGTTTACTCACCAGAGACGTCCGACAAGACAAAAAAAAGGCAAAATAACGGATAACGATATGCTCAGCTCAGCTTTCAGTCGTTTAAGGCCTTCATCGGTTAGACACACAAACATTCACTCAAACACGAATGCCGTCTCTGGCCACAATGACTGATCTTCTGCGCTACCCAACATACTAGGCAAGAGCAACCAGTGGTGGGGATGAGGAAGTGACAAGGAGAGAAGCAGGAGGGGAGGGGGGATGTGCAGCACGAGTGGGAAAATACACCAGTGCTGCCTGACAGACAGAACAGAAGGAAGGTAAGGGACTGCAATGTGTGGCGGAATGAGACACAAATGTAAGGATAGACAGTGGCAGGGAGAGAAAGGGAAGGGTGTTAGAGGCAGAAACCAGCCGAGGTTTAGGCCCGAGGGATTGCGGGAGCGTAGGATATATTGTAGGGTGTAGGGAGAGTTTCCATCTGCGCAATTCAGAAAAGCTGGTGTTTGTGGGGAGGATCCGTATGGCCAGGCTGCGTAGCAGTCATTGAAGTGAGAGACACTATGCAGTGCTTTGTGCTCTGCAAAAGGATGGTCCAGCTGTCTCTTTGCCACAGTATGACGATGGCCATTCATTCGGATAGAAAGCTGGGTGCTGGTCATGCCCACATAGAAAGCTTCACAATGGTTGCAGCTCAGTTTGAAGATTACTGCTTTCACAGGGTGCCCTGCCATTTATGGGATAGGAAATGCCTATGAAGTGACTGCAGTACGTGTTGGTGAGATGGTGGATAGGACATATTTTACATCTTAGTCTATAGCAGGGATATGAGCCATGGAGTAAGGAGTTGAGAGCAAGGATGGACAAGAATATTATATAGGTTTGGCAGGCAGTGGAATACAACTGTGTAAGGAGGGGGGGGGGAGGATATTGGGTAGGGCATTTCTCATTTAAGGGTTGCCCTGCTCTAGAAAATGTGGCAGAATTGAAGACTGTGATACAACCCGTTGATTATGACCAATGACACATCTAAGTTTCAAAAGACAAGCTACTTAGTTATACCAACTAGCAAAACAAATATTATCAATGAATATAAACATACAGGATAATATCTTAATAGGGCCTACTTATGGGCATAACTGTAGACTGGGATACCACATGTCTGCTTTGACCCATGACGTCATCAAGATGTCGAAAAACCAGTATACGGGATATCTTAATACTACTGTATTGTAGATACAAATAATCTGCAGTTATTATAGATAACATAATGTATCATTGATCACAGGTCTTAGCCCAAAAATTTGCACCTTCGGCGCTCACATAAGAAAAATCTCTCGATTAACCTACACCTAACCATCAAAGAGAAGCTACAGATTACTTTTTAAACAAAATTTTAATCTGTTTTGTTTTTAAACAAACTATTGTCTTTAACCCAACCACCACATAATCACTCATGCCTTCTACAAACACACACGCACCTTAAAACTACCGTGCTGTGATGACATCATGGGTCAAAGCTGATGGGTGATATCCTCGTCTACAGGTGAGCCTACTTATGTATAATATTGTAAAAAGATATAAAATAGCCAAGATCGCTTATCATCAGTTTTTATTAATGACGACCGGTTTCACTGATCTATGTCAGCATCATCCTGGTCGTCATTAATAAAAACTGATGATAAGCGATTTTGGCTATTTTATATCTTTTTACAATAATATAAATAGATCGCCTCCTATAATGTAAACCAACTCATTATGTATAATAGATATAATATATAGTCTGTGATTATCCTAGTAAAATACAGATTACAAAAAAAGAATGTACCATCAATAACAGGTCTCAGCCCAAAAATTTGTGCTTTCAGCACTCATTTGTGAGGAATAATTCACAGTTAATCTATACCTAACTATTAGAGAGAAGCTATAGATCACTTTTTAAACATAGAATCTTAATCTAGAATCTATTTTCTGCTCGTAAATAAACTATCTTCTTTAACTCAGATAAAACGTCATTGGTCAAAGCCTACAGGTCATATTGCGGACTTCAATTCACTGCAAAATGCTTACATCTCATATGAAGGTGAGAGCAAGAGTGAAACAAGCTAATGCATACAATGACCATTTGTTTCAAAACATAAAAGAAACAAATTCTAATAGTCTTTGGCTCCTTCTGTTGTCCGAGTAGCAATCAGTTTAGTCTACATAAATATATATACAAATATAAAAAATAGAAAACTTACCAAAAGGACAGGCTCGTTGACAGACACAAAATAACACACATACAAGCTTTCGCAACAGTTGGTCGCTTCTTCAGGAAAAGAGGAAGAAAGGAGAGAGGAGAATGGGAAGGATATGGGTTTTAAGGAAGTGGAAAAGGAGTCATTCCAATCCCAGGAGTGGAACAACTTACCTTAGGGGAAAAAAAGGTAAATAAATACACACACACACACACACACACACACATCCAAATGCAAACACCTAGACAGACAAACGTCTGTCTAGGTGTGTTTGCGTTTGGATATGTGTGAGTGTGTGTATATTTATTTACCTTCCTTTTTTTCCCCTAAGGTAAGTCATTCCACTCCTGGGATTGGAATGACTCCTTTTACACTTCCTTAAAACCCATATCCTTTCCTTTCTCCTCTCCTTCCTTCCTCTTTTCCTGAAGAAGCGACCAACGGTTGCTAAAGCTTATATGTGTGTTTTTTTAATTGTGTCTGTTGACGAGCCTGTCCTTTCGGTAAGTCATCCGTTTTCTATTTTTTACATTTGTTTATCCCACCAGGAAAGTTTCCTTCTATAATTTTAATATATATACACACACAAACATTATAATGGAGCAAATATACATCATCATTACACCCCAACAAGTACAGTATATGTTTCACATGGACAATGGCTGCAGCCAATCAATCTTAGCACAAATGGTGACAGCTATTTTGCCTTTACAATAGAAATGCAGACATGCAATGGTGGCGACAATGTATTCCTACATTTCCTGATATTGTTAACCCTATAATGCCCCTCGTTATAGTTATCTAACACCAGGAAATTGCAGTAAATAATTTGCTGACCACTTCATTTTTCTCCAATATGCAACATGTCATATTTGTAACAATGTATGAAACCCATTCTGATAGTCGGTCTTGTAACCACTTGGTTCTAGCACCAATTATGGGAGTTTAATGTCAGATGTTTCTTTCGAGGGAATCCATACGTGGGCATTAAAGAGCACCTTTTTCTGTGTTGTTATGGCTGTTGCTGCATCACATTTCAGGTTATTGACTGATGATCTTCACCCAGTGCTACCTTTAAACGCTGACACTGCCAAGCTTTGGTGCGAAATCCTTTTACATCTGACCAATGTAAAACAATTATAAGATTCTGATGATGCCCCAAAAAGGCAATACACATTAAATAAATCATTGCAACCGAGACGGTTTTATTAGAAGTAAATTGACCTATTCTTGTGCTGATCATGAAGTAAATAGTTAATGCTGTTTCTGTTCCATGGTTGACAAGTTCTCGATGTACCCTTGTCTGCTCAGTGAATTGACTAATCGTCAACGGATGCATTCAAATAATGCGCGAATATAAAGTAGCGAATTTTATTGGCTGTTGTATTCAATCACCTGATTGGCTGGCCATGTGCAGTGGCCGTAGCCAACATCTGAAGCTGAATACTTCAACACTACGCCAGGAAATGGATCATAAACTTAAGCCTGACTTATTATATTACTGATCTTCCAAGTATGGGGATTTGTAAATAACTCACAGGGGCAGACGCAGGAGATTTTTCCTGTGGCCCAGTGGCCTTGTGGTACTGGTGAAGTAAATTAAGGGGCCATCCACAAATTACATCACAAGTTAAGGGGGGAGGATCTACAAAGCGAGATATGTTTTAATTTCTTACTGTACGATCTTTCTGAAAATTCATGAAAGTTTGCGTTATCAAACATTTTTCAAATTTTGCGGAAGGTGAGGGGGTCAATATCCCCCTTATACCTGTCTCGCGTCCAACACTGATTATCCACATGATCTATTGGTATTAAAATTAACTATGCTGGTGTGCTTTTATGTTTTTATAGACAAAGATACAATTTCCGTTAATTGGGGCCAAGATAATATTTCATAATAGCCACACCAATGACGCTTGCAATCTGAATCTGAGCAATTCACATATTTGTCAGTTTTTGTTAGTACAGAGGCTCTGTACGAACATTGCTGAGTAGAAGCAGACAAACACAATTACGAAAAAAATACAGAATGACAGCTCATACCGATCGGATGATTGATATAAGGAGTTTTTTCTGGGTCTTTCCTCCTTTGATCTTTATGTTTCACCGCTGCAAAATTGGTGCACTGGATAAGTTTTGCGGTAACATCACCACTCGCATCCGCTACTCCCTTCGACATGTTCAAAGAGTTAAGTTTGGAGTACTCTCTACACTGACACTGCACAACAAAACCAAAGATTCAACTCGAAATTGAACCACATTTTAGACTGGTATATCTCCATGGTATTGAGCTCACTGGAAGCAAGCTGTATTACTTACATCTTTGGTTTCCGACAAATGTGTTTGTTGTCAGTGGCAAACTGACGTGTTTGACTTTCATGGGTTGCATGTAAACGAAAATGGTAAGTTGGGCCTAGTTGTCATTAAAGTTTGTTGACATACATTTCACGTGAATCGTCGAAGTGTCGTAGTTTGCCCTTAAGTATTGCCAGCGTACAATAAATTCTACCAGATGTTATGAATGTAATGTAGGAATTCTAAAATTCCTCTTTCTTTTTTCACATTAAGGATCAGAACATACCAATCGACATTCATACAAATAAACTTCTGGACTGGATGATAAGCAGACGGCATGTGAATCGAGACTGGCAGAACCACGTTTTGACAGTAAGAGAGAGAATAAACAATGCCATTCAAGACATGCCTGTTCATGATGGTATTGCAAAACTTCTTTCAGGGTCCTGTAAGTAATGTTAAATAACAACATAATTTCGTGTCTGCCCGTTACTACGTTGACAGACATGACCATCTTTTGACCTTTGTATTTGGTTTAATATGAATAACTTAGACTTTGTATCGTTATTTATTTGCTCTTTCTTACAACACATTTATATTTCAACCAATAATAAAGACAATTTACATCTCCATGACACCAAAAATTTTCCCCGTTTAACACATTCTTATGATTGACATCCCTATTTGTATGCCTTAAAAAATATCACAGTAATATAGTGTTGGCTCGATACTTGTCATAGTACTTGGACTGAAACAGAAAGGGGTAAGTGATAGTAAATCAAAGGAATAAGTCACAACATGGCAATATACTAGTGAAAGTGGGAGTACAAGATGAAATCTAAACATGGTATATAGGAAGCACTTGCAAAAAGAGATGTGTGGCAGTGTGAGACCAAAAGAGAATAAGAGAAACACTGAAATAAAAAAAATTCAAATGTTTGTATAGCTTATGGGACTTAATTACCGGGTCATCAGTCCCTAAACTTACAAACTACTTATGAACTAGCTAATCCTAAGGATAGCACAAATATCCGTGCCCGAGGGGGAATTCGAACCTCCGACCGTAGTGACCGTGCAGACCGTGACTGGAGCGCCTCAGTCACCGCGGCCAGCAAACACTGAAATAGATGAATATAGAATTAAGTATGGATGTAAGGCATAATGGCAAAACAAACTCCTCATATCACTGTCAGCATTTGTGGTTTCCTACAACAATATGGCAGAAAACCTATACTTCACACAACTACTACATATGTGCAAGACAGTGATACCAACAATCCTTTCCCCTCCCCCAATTAAATTATTACAGAAAGAAACATGTCCTTAACTTCATTTGACCTACAACACAACACAGTAACAGAAAATGGTATCATCAACTTCATTTGATTTATTACTTCAAACTAAGGCAGTCATACCAAACATCCCACTACCACTAATAAACACACACACTCAGATTCAAGCTTTCGCAACCGTTGGTCGCTTCATCAGGAAAAAGAGGAAGGAAGGAGGGGAAAAAGGGAAGGATGCGGGTTTTAAGGGAGTGGATGAGAAGTCATTCCAATCCAAGGAGTGGAAGGACTTACCTTAGTGGAAATAAGCAAAGATAAACAAAGACGAAAAGCACAGATTCATTGATAGAGTAGACACAAAAATAAAAACACACAAATCTTATCTTTCGCAACCCTAGGTTGCTTCTTCAGAGAAAGAGCAAGGAAAATGAAAGAATGCAAGTTTTAAGGGAGTCATTCCAATGCCGGGAGAGGAAAGACTTACCTTGGGGGAAAAAGGATAGGTAAACACACACACACACACACCCATCTACATGCACACACACACCACAGCGGACGTACGTAAAAAGCAGACAAGTTGGACAGAGATGCCAGTCGAGGCAGAGGCTCTGTCCAGAGGTCAGAGCCAAAGATGTTGTTGAATGGTGGGTGGGAATTTGAAATTAACAGAGTTTGAGGCCAGGTGTGCAACGGAAAGAGAGAATATGCCCTTCACCTGGTCTCAACCGATAAACTTTGTCTCCTATTTTCCACCACTCCCAAAACAATATGTTAAACCACACCCCCATGCCCTTGAACCAACACATGGTTCACTCCTTCAGTTTTTCCTTCCCCGCAGTTCATGCCTTGCCGATTTCTACCACTGTCCCGACATTGATTTCTCAAGCCACGTCACAAAAGGGAACCTGACAATACTGAGGTAATGGGCACACAACACAAAAACAAATGAAAAACATATTTGCAAACACGTGCTGAACACCTAAAAACAAAGTTGTATCAGTACCAATGCACAGCACACTACCTACAACAGATTTCCATCCAACAACATGCCCATTCATATTATTAATATCCACCACCAGAGTGGGACACCACAATTTCAATGCACCACCTGTAAACACAGACAACTCAAAATCACCATGCAGCAAGATAATTATACAGCACAACATGCTGATGGCATGAGTCAAATCCTATGGGTGATGTCCCATTCTTCCACCGAGCCAGAATGGAAATGGCCAGGTAAAGTCCTTTATAATCATCAAACATACAAAAAGCACTGAACACTTCTAAGAATGGACCTCCACAGCTGATGCATGTGTCAAAGTTAACATAATACATTGGCAACTATGACTAAAATGGGCACATGATCGTTGCTGCTGGATGTTGGCAGAAAGATGTATGGTCCAATGCATTGGGCACATTCAAAAAGGCCACACCAGAGCACAGATTAGAACCCTATTCAGCATATCTGGGATGTAACTGAATCATTTAATGCAATTTTTATGCTGTGGATCATGCTGCCATAAAGAGCCCAGAATTGGCAAAGCAAATCCAGAAGGGACGTATTTTTAATTACTATTGCTGTGGTGCTTATTGGGGTCAATTGAAGACAGGGATACAGTGCGTAACCTTAGACCCATGACGTTGGCGTGTTGTGTGTGACATCACTGCACCATTTGTAGTGTTATTGTGGAGGGAAGTATTGGATGCTATCTTTTTTCTTTTGACCTGTGAGGGAGACAGGATACAACTGTTTGCTTTGACCAATGACGTCACATCTGAGTTTAAGACGATAGTTTGTTTACAAGCGTAACATAGATTATAGATTAAGATTTTGTGTTTAAAAAGTGATATGTAGCTTCACTCAGATAGTGAGGTATTAGTTAACAGAAAAATTTTTTGTTCACAAGTGATCGCCGAAGGTGCGAATTTTTAGACTGAGACCTATGATTAATGGTGCATTTTGTTGTGGTAATATGTTATATATACAGGGATAATCACAGTTTATTTATTATTTACAATACATAGGCTAAGTATTACGATATTATCCTGTATGTTTATACTGTTTGATAGTTTTTGTTTTGCTATTTGCTATATATATGTAGCATATCTTCTGAAATTTAAAATCAACAGGTTGTATCGTGTGCTTCAGTAATCCCACCTAGACCTGGGGCTACGATGCTGACTGATCTGTAGCGTAGCCTGAGATCTAGGTTGTTCTGTATACTACATTTGAGATGTATAGGTCAATTGCAAAGTAACTGATACCATTTTTGTCGTTTATTTGGTTCTTTTTGGGTGGTTTGTTTTCATTTTTCTATTCTTTCCCGTTGAAAGGGGTCTGTCTAGTTTTGTTTATCTGTGTGGGTGGTTAAGCGATTTGGTATTTTCGTATGGGTATGACACTATCGAATTCTTCTATTAGCCTAAGCATAACGGAAATGAGTAAACATAAGGCAAGTGGTTCAATTACGTGTATGTGGTTGAACTGGGGATGCTGTGGAGTTTAATTAATTTATCACAACTATAGGTCAGGAAAAGCATTGAAAATTATTCTCTGTTCATTGGATCATTTTCTACACAAGCTGATTTAAGACTATTTCACTAATAAACAAAAACCGTTACTTCCATGCTATATAAAAGTTCCTATCTGAAAATGTATTTCGAAATTCAATCAGAATCAGCAAACACATCAGTTATGTCTTTCTGCAGGTGGGAAATTCATGAAATCCTAATAGTTGACATAACTAAGGTTGGCTGCTTAAAACTTATAAAATTGGGAATTAGTGGAAATGCTTTATGCTTTACTCATGGAAATAAGAAGGAAAAACACCAAATCTACCAAATAGCCACTTGCCGTGAACAAGAAGACTAATTATTGTTGAACATTAATTTTAAAATTACCTTGCTCTCTTTGTAATACACATGCCATACAATTCTCATCCATGCTGGTCTTAGTCTGTCCCGTCTCAAAATAGGTAATCAGTATCTCTCTTCCTGGGGCGTTACTTCCTTCCCACAGGAAAATATGCAACAGCGGCTCAGTGCACCGTGCTGGTACAGCTGTAAACAAGTATCCCGTTCTTGACAGACTGCTCCCTGGCAGTGTTACTCCACGACACTATACATAACGGCGACTGCCACTCGCGACTAGCAAAATCCAACTGGCAACTCGCCACTTCCTTTAGCTGACCACTGCCTTCCTTCACTCTGTCCACACAGAAACTATTCACTGACTGTTTACACTCAGCCTATCCGCTGTGACTGACCACGTTCCAACCATAGGCCTCCTGCCTCACCTGACACCCTCCGACCTTCCTCGAAACCACCGCTGCTCTCTGGCATCGCTATACCACACCTATTTCAGTCACCGTGCGCGTTTCCTCTGCGCGTCCCCAAAGAGCCTACTGCTCATAGTTATGTGGCTGTCGTCCACCAACGTCTTTCACAGATATGTTAACTCTGTAATAAATTTATAAATGTCCTTCACAAATGTGTAAAAATGTATTATAACTTTAGCTACTGCCGTCTACAGATACAACAAATGTGTTATGGTTTTAGACAGACTCCTTTCACTGTCATTGTTTCCCACGTAGAATGTCCCTGTCCAAATCCCCAATATTCTTGCACAGGTTCTGTTAGTGTCATTTTATTGGTGTTTCATCATTTTTTGCTGTTTTTATGTACATGTATTTTTCATGATTGTTTTGCTGCCGTATTGGCTACATGTGATACGCGTCACTTCCACCATGTTGATGACTTCATAGGTCGAAGCTGACAGGTTGTATCCGGGTCTTCAATTATGACACTTATGGTCATCTATTGCATTCCCGTGTACCAAGCAAGGAAGTGCAATGCAAACACACAGGCCTTGCGTCTGGGAGGGCAATGGTTCAAATCCACCTCTGACTATCCAGATTTAGATTTTTTCTGATTTCCCTAAATCACTCCAGGCAAATGCTGGTATGGCTCCTCTCAAACCACACACCTGAATTCCTTCAGTATTCTTTCCCAAATGATTTGAGTGTGAGCTCCATTTATAATACAACACTGTTGACGGGACAGTGCAATAACTTGTTTATGTCCAGTGTTGTGATCATATAGTGAGTCAAAGTAGGCAGGTAGTACTGAATACATGAATGGTGGTGGGTTGTGCTTGTCTAGGTAGATGGGCATTGCAATGTTGCTACAACTCCGGTACAAGCCTGCTTGTATTTTTTTCTTGAAGAAGGTGTGTCTCCTGCAAACTATGTCTCTCACTTCTTTATATAGAATATGTTACTTACCATCACAATCAGCAGTGCAACTCGCAAGAAATTGAATAAAATTCAGAATATAGCTTGCCACAACCAGTTTAATGTTAACATTGGCTATGCACACAGACAATTCAAACACTACAGAAAGCTCTTTGGCTATCAGATATTGCATGATGTATGAGCATAGAAGCAGCCTAAACTCAGCTTTCAGTGTCTTAACTACTGTCAATTCATTAATCCTATTTCTGCGATTTGTTCCATGTGGTAAAATTTTACCAAGCTTCTCGCTGGGCTCCAGTGCTTATGTTGGCAAAAGATTAACAATGAAGTGTAGAATTGTGTTAATATTTTTCACGAGCTACAGAGTAAATGTTATTGCTGCTTGTTTCACTCGCAGCAAATTTAATACTGTACCTGCTCTTTGGTCGACAGGTTCTTGTATGTACCCTTGTCCATTCAGAAAAAAAATAATTCTCGTTTTAATTGCAGTTGTCAAGAAAAAACATTTATTGGTCATCTGAGTTGCCGTCATTACCATTAGTGCCAACATAACCACTGCAGCCCGGTGAGAAGCGTCGTATGATTTAACCGTTCCATGTTTGCTCTAAAACATTCTAAGTCGGTGTTGGAATAAGTTCCAGGGCAGTTTCCTCTCCTGCTTATTATAATGTTTAAGCCAGTCCCACCTCTGTAGTGATTGTGGTGTATGAACAGTGCATATAAAACAAAATTCACAATGTTTGCAAATAACAGTAATTGAAGCATACATTGTATAGTCACTGAGTTAACAAAAGACAGTAGCCTGTTGACACATAGAGCTTTTAGTTTCTTACATTGTAATCTTTTGAGATTGTTACTAGTTATTTTGGCATAATTGAAGGCTGGGATACCATTCATCAACATGGTGGCAATGATGTATATACTCCTAGCCAATGTGGCAACCAAAACAATCACAAAAAACACTGACATATGCACATTTAAACATGCAAAAATCAACATTAAACCAACAAAATGACACTAATGAGACATGGGGTTTTTGAGTTGGGATATTTTAAGTGGGAAAAAAGACAGAAAACAAACTGAAAAACACAAAATAAAAACTAAATATCAGCAAAAAAAAAAAAAAAAAAAAAAAAAATTGTACATGAAATTGAATAGTTCAGTTGACTTATATGACAGCAATACCAATTTAACCCCCGCCCCCCTCCAGGCAACAACCAATAAAGAAATAGTATCAAACACTACAGATGTTTCAAATGTCTCATACTAACATAATCTTCTTCACCCCAACCACTCTCGTATTTTCACATTTGCAGGCTTCGTCAACAACAAAACTGTTTCCTTCAAACCTAACCTAGACTTTGTGCTATGTTACATAGCAGAGTTACATGTCACCACAACCAGTTTCTCGCTTTCCACATTTATTGGCTTTGACAAAAGAAATACTCTACCATAATCACACCGCACCACCTACAAGTAATATAGTATGTTGCCAACCTACACGCTACAGAAAAACTGCCTCCTTACAGTGATCTGAACCTTATGCAAATTTCCTTAACTGCCACCAACACAAATAAAAATTACACTACAAAAAGTCACCAAATAAAAAAAAATCCTTACCAAAAATATGCCCTAGTGTACAAAACCACACTCCCTTGCCGCGACTTTTGTTAGCTTCATTGGTTGCCAACATCTGGTGGGACACCAAGCAGCTGAAGAAGTTTTATTGTGGCCATCATAGCGTCTCCCCAGTCATGCACCAAGAAAGTGTTAAACTTATTTATCAAATCCTGCCTTGCAAAAACAGAACTATATAAAACAAGTAATTATAGAAAGGCAAATTAAACAGAAACATCACACTACCAAAACATGTATTAACACAAACGTGACAGAAAAAAACTTTTTAGAGGAGCAACCGAACCACACAAATATGAAGAATGGTAAAAACGACTTTGAATAATTTAAATCCACCAGCACAAATCCAAGAGCACACAACCAAATGCCTACAACACACCACCTGTAAACACAGACAACTCAAAATTACTGTGCAACAATGACGTCAAAACACAAAAAGCCAACGTGGATGAAAAGCGAAGGGTGGTATCCCAGTCTTAAATTGACCTCTCCCTTCCATTACAAATGAATTAGTTCTGTCATGTTGCTTTATTTGCAGCTGCAGCCTGTGATGTGTTTGGATTCATAGTAATCAGCCTGAACTACTTATTCATTGTGGCTAAAATTCTGTACTCAGTTTTATTTTTTGGAACTTATTTGTTTTTGGCCATTTTTATGTCCACACTGTCACTTTCATGGATAAACTAATGTTTCTCTTTACATAGTACTTTTCTGAAATCAGTGCGCATTTATCACCCCATTGACTTTGACTAAGAGTCCCCCATTTGTTTCTGGGATGAATTGTTTGTTTTGAAACCTGTAATATTTGTTTAGACTTTTCAGTCAAAGATAACCAAATAAATTTTGTAAATATGTGGAGTTGACAGTTTGGATCCCTTCCTGTGATGAAATCCATGTTTCTGTCCAGACATAAATTACTTCCACTGCAAGAAGATCGTGGAGATACTGAAGGAGACAGAGGCTGACAGCCGCAATTTCTTTGGATCGTACGGCTCGAAGCGAATGAAGGACTGGCAGGAAATACTGCGTCTGTACGAGAAGGACAACGTGTACCTCGCAGACGCGGCCCAGATGCTGATTCGCAATGTCACCTACGAAGTTCCGGGCTTGAAAAAGCAGATTGCCAAATGTGGAGAGTTGCAGGAGGTACGTGTTTCGTGCCACACATTGCTCACAGCTTAAAATAGTACTGTTAAAGCAAATGAAGATGATTTGTTCTTTTACATACTCGAGGTAATAATTGTAAAAGTCATGTTACCACCTTGAGATGGTGAATAAATTCTTTTATATGATACGAATATTAAGACGAAAAATTCCTAGCAGGAAAAATTAAATATAAAAAATAGACGAAGATTACTCACCAGGCGAAGGAGCACAGGTGTAACAGCATCACAAATAAATAACTGAATACACACACACACACACACAAACGCAAGCTTTCGCAACCCAGTTGCTTCTTCAGGCAGAAGGGAAGGAGAGGGAAAAGGAAATGATGAGGGTTTTAAGGAAGGGGGTAAGGTGCCATTCCAATCCCGGGAGAGGAAAGACTTACCTTGGGGGGAAAATGGAGGGTAAACAAATGCACACACACCCACACATTCACACAGACACAAGTACACCTAGGCAGACATACTACTAGACACCTAGGCAGACATACAGTATGTCTGCCTAGGTGTACTTGTGTCTGTGTGAATGTGTGGGTGTGTGTGCATTTGTTTACCCTCCATTTTTTGCCCCAAGGTAAGTCTTTCCTCTCCTGGGATTGGAATGGCTCCTTACCCCCTTCCTTAAAACCCTCATCATTTCCTTTTCCCTCTCCTTCCCTTCTGCCTGAAGAAGCAACTGGGTTGCGAAAGCTTGCGTTTGTTTGTGTGTGTGTGTGTGTGTGTGTGTGTGTGTGTGTGTGTGTGTGTGTGTGTGTGCGTGTGTGTGTGTGTTCATTTATTTATTTGTGATGCTGTTACACCTGTGCTCCTTCGCCTGGTGAGTAATCTTCGTCTATTTTTTATATTTGAATAAATTCTTTGTTTACTTTACTTAGCTGAGCTTGGGAGGTCACTTCCTGAAGATAAATTGCAGATTCACATGATTTCGAGACACCATTGATAGATGTTGTGAAATTAGTGTACATGTGTGCATTATTTGTTATTACATCATCATCATCATCATCATCATCATTAAAGACTGATTATGCCTTTCACTGTTCAGTCTGGAGCATAGTACCTCTAATAAAATTCTTCCATGATCCCCTATTCAATATTAGCATTGATGCCTCGTCTGATGTTATGCCTTTTACTTTAAAATCGTTCTTCACCTAATCCAAGTACTTTCTTCTTGGTCTACCTCGACTCCTCTTACCCTCCGCTACCGAGCACATGAGTCTCTTAGGTAACCTTGCTTCTCCCATGCGTGTAACATTACCCCACCATCTCAATCTGTTCGCTCTAACTGCTTCATCTATGGTGTTCATTCCCAGTTTTTCTTTGATTTCCTCATTATGGACACCCTCCTGCCATTGTTCCCATCTATTAGTACCTGCAATCATTCTTGCTACTTTCATATCTGTAACCTCTACCTTATGAATAAGGTAACCTGAATCCAATCTGATTTCACTCCCATATAACAAAGTTGGTCGAAAGATAGAGCGGTGCACTGCTAGCTTAGTCTTGGTACTGACTTCCTTCTTGCAGAAGAGAGTAGATCTTAGCTGAGCACTCACTGCATTAGCTTTGCTGCACCTCGATTCCAGTTCTTTCACTATGTTGCCATCCTGTGAGAAAATACATCCCTGGTACTTGAAACTGTCTACCTGTTCTAACTTTGTTCCTCCTATTTGGCACTCAATCTGTTTAAATCTCTTTCCCACAGACATTACTTTCGTTTTGAAGATGTTGATCTTCATATCATAACCCTTACACCTCTGATCGAGCTCTGAAACATTAGATTGCAACATTTCAATTGAATCTGCCATCATAACTAAGTCATCTGCATATGCGGGACTGCTTATTTTGTTTTCACCTGTTTTAATCCCATCTTGCCAGTCTACTGCTTTCAACATATGATCCATGACTACTATGAACAACAGTGGTGACAGTGGTTTTGTCTTACCCCTGAAACTATCCCGAACCACGAGCTTAATTTGCTGTCTACTCCAACTGCTGCCTGACAGTCTATGTAAAGCCATTTAATTGCCTGCAGAAGTTTGCCTCCTATTCCACAATCTTGTAGAAATGTCAACAGCTTCCTCCTAGGAACACTGTCATAAGCCTTTTCTAGATCTATGAAACATAGATACAATTTT
Organism: Locusta migratoria; assembly: GCA_026315105.1. NCBI lineage: Eukaryota > Metazoa > Arthropoda > Insecta > Orthoptera > Acrididae > Locusta > Locusta migratoria. Next base: position 40,000,594 of record CM048754.1, on the reverse strand, counting down.
CTGTTTCACTCACAGCACTTCTCCATTATCTGCCGTAAGCTAAAGATCTGGTCCTAACAGCCTCTAAGAGGCCTAAATCCACACTGATTTTCATCCAACTTATCTTCAACTAATACTCACACTCTCCTTTCAACAATAGCTGAAAATATTTTCCCCACAACACTGATTAACGAGATACCTCGATACTGGTTTCACTCTTTTCTGTTCCCACGTTTGAAAATTGGCGTGATTACCACTTTTGTCCAGTCAGACGGAACCTGTCCTGATTCCCATGCCTTTTCAATTATCCTGTGTAACCATTTGAGACCTGACCTTCAACTGTATTTGAGTAGTTCGGCTTAATTTCATCCACCCCAGCCACTTTATTGCACTGAAATTCCATTCTCTCTACTTCCTCGAATGTGATCCTGTATCCATCATCATTCCTGTCCCATTTTGTATCAAAATCAGACACATCATTGAACGTTTCACCTACATTGAGCAGTTCTTCAAAAATTATTACAAGTTAGGATGATTGTACATGAGAAGTATTAAACTAGGAGGGTTATTAATAAGTTAATGTGATTGGCTACTAAAAATGCAACAGCTTTTGTGGTTTGAAATGGAGCTTTAGATGTTCACATTACCCAAATCAGCTTTTCTGTATTTATCGCCTTTTAAACAGCAAGCATTTGTAATGGGTATGTTATTGCATCTTCCACCAGTTGTGATGTACGTTCTATCGTTTGTCTCCTGCAAGCTGAGAAGAGTCAGTGCTGCCAGGATGGAGTAAGATTTGTGTAGTGTGGAGGGGTTGTGAGTGATGGAATTGCGGATGAATGGTGCAGAAGATTCAAGGCAGGCCTGTACCTGCCAGCTCACCTAATATACTTTGTTGATAACAGTGAGACACCTGGAGATGAAAAAACTCTGGAAAAATCTGACAAATTGTGGATCATATAAGACCAGGTGATCAAAAAGTCAGTATACATTTGAAAACTTAATAAATCATGAAATAATGTGGATAGAGAGGTAAAAATTGACACACATGCTTGGAATGACACAGGGTTTTACTAGAAAAAAAAGGAGGGGGGTCCAAAAAAAGTCATCTGATCAGAAAAGCAATAATTAGCATAGCAAATTACGACAAAGCAAAGATGACAATCTTTACAGAAAATGCTCAATATGTTCCCCATCATTCCTCAACAATAGCTGTAGTTGAGGAATAATGTGAACAGCACTGTAAAGCATGTCCGGGGTTATGGTGAGGCATTGGCGTCAGATTTTGTCTTTCGGCATTTCCTAGAGTTTTCGGTCGATCACGATACACTTGTGACTTCAGGTAACCCCAAAGCCAATAATGGCACGGACTGAGGTCTGGGGACCTGGGAGGCCAAGCATGACGAAAGTGACGGATGAGCACACGATCATCACCAAATGACGCCCGCAAGAGATCTTTCGCGCTTCTAGCAATATGGGGTGGACCGCCATCCTGCATAAAAATCGTACGTTCCAGCAGGTGTTTATCAGCCAGGCTGGGGATGATGCGATTCTGTAACATATCGGCGTACCTCTAACCCATCACAGTAGCAGTTACAAAACCAGAATCACGCAGTTCCTTGAAGAAAAAAGGCCCAATAACGGTAGGTGAACTTTTTTTCTAATAAAACCCCACGTCATTCCAAGCATATTTGTCAATTTTTACCCCTCTATCTACATTATTCTGTGATTTATTTTATTAAGTTTTCAAATTTATTCTGACTTTTTGATCACCCAGTATTTCCAAATGGTTTCCATCCTTTTAAAAATTTACGTTTCGACGAAAGTTTAGTTCTTTAGAAAGGTCATGTCTTCTTCAAGCAGTACATTCCTGCCAAATGCCACGGATTTGGTATAAAGTTTAGTGTGTTGTGTGATTGTGGAACTGGTTATATTCTTGACTTTATTATTTATGAGGGTGAAGCAACAGAAGTAAAAAAAAGAAACTGATTTTTGTGTAAATGCTGGAATACCCGGATGTATTGTACTTGCTTTACTAAAAGCTACCGTAGGTAAAGTGACACATTAATGTTGACAATTGTACACTAGCCCAACATTATTTTCTTATCTGTATGACAGACTAATGCCTGTGGAACTGTGAGAATAAACTGTAAAAGCATGCCTGCTTTATCAAAAAAAAAAAAAAAAAAGGGGGTGGGGGTGAGCCTGAGTTTATATCAACAGATAAATTTCTTGCTCTCAAGTGGCAGGACAAGCGGGAAGTGAGGATGCTTTCTACTCTTCATACAAGTGAAATTGTAGTGACTGACAAAACTGATGAGCACAAATGAAGCAGAACGAAAAGCAGCTTGCATCGTAAGCTGTACTGAAAATATGGGGGCTGTTGACAGGAGCAATATGTTGCTAAGTTCAGTAAAAAGTGTGCGAAAAATTGTAAAATGGTATAAAAAAGTATTTTTTCATTTGGTGGATATGTCTCTGCTATACACTTATGTGTTATACAAAACTCAAACAAGAAGAAATATTGCAGTATCAGACTTTCAACAGAGACTCATAAATGAGATCCTAGAGATTCACAAACAGAGGAACGTCGTGGAAGGCGATATCTGATGGTGACAACCCCTTGTGGCTAACTGAGTGCCACTTTATCTCGCTAATCCCAGGAACATCAAAGAAAAAGACTGCTCAGAGAAGGTGTATTTTATGTGTGAAACATGACAAACGAAGTGACACAAGATACATTTGTGTAAGATGTAATGTGCCTTTATATTTGAATTTTTGTTTCAAAAGTTATCACACTTTCAAAATTTACTAATGTAATATGTATTTCTTTCTCCTAATAAAGTACTGTTTAAAACAAATAGTATTTGTCCAAAAAGATTAAAAAGGAGATACTATTTAATGCTGTAATACTGGATTTTGTGTCATAACTTTATTGAAATTATGACAATAGACTGCTACAGTCGCATATATACACACCATCTAAAAATTAATATAAAAAAATAGAAAACGGATGACTTGCCCAAAGGACAAGCTCGTCGACAGACACAAATAGAATCACACACGTACAAGCTTACGCAACCGTTGGTCGCTTCTTTGGGAAAAGAGGAAGAAAGGAGAGGAGAAAGGGAAGGATATGGGTTTTAAGGAAGTGGAAAAGGAGTCGTTGCAATCCCAGGAGTGGAAGGACTTACCTTTAAGGTAACCAGATATCCATTAGGATGAATGGCCACTGCCAAACTGTGACCAAATCTAGGTAGACCATCTTGTGGCACAGCATGCAGCGGAGCACATGCTTGATTTCAATGGCTGCTTCACAATCCAGGCCATCTGGATCCTCCCATCCACCATCAGCTTTTCTGAACTGCACAGATGGGAGTTACTCTGTGATCCTGAACTTATCCAGGCCTCAACCTATCCTAAACCTCTCCTGTGCATTTGATTTATTTATTTATCTATTTTATTTATATAAAAAGGAGATGTGGTTTACTTACCAGGCGAAAAAGCACAGGTACATAGGTAGAAACACAAATAAAAACAAACACACAAATCCTGAACTTTTGCAACTCTGGGTTGCTTCTTCAGAAAAAGGCATGGAAGGAGACGGAAAAGATGCGGGTTTTAAGGGAACGGGTGCGGAGTCATTCCAATCCTGGGAGAGGAAACACCTACCTTGGGGAAAAAAAGAATAGGCAAACAGTCACACACACACACACACACACACACACACACACACACATATATGTACAGACACCAAGGCAGACATGAGTAAAAAAATATTTTATTTACTTTCCTCTCGTCACCTGCCTCCCCACTCCATTCCTAAGATGCATCTCATTCCTCTGATCTAATACAAACAAGCTCTGTAAGGCTGTGCTGTATCCATCCCCAACACCGTGACGCATCTTCCTATGCCCCCTCCCCTCTTACCACACCACAGAGCGTGATTCGAAATGTGGCAGCCAGATTGCGTGAATGTTCTATTTTCTGAAGTGTTGCATGTTTGTGTCTGTTTTATGTGCCTGTCACAGCATCTTTCCAGTGAGTTGTAAACTGTCATTATTACTATGAAGTTAATAATTATGATATTTATCATTTTTTTGCCGTGTTTGTCCCTTTGAAGTATTAGTCGAAGTGTAAGTTTAGTTTAATGTTAGGTTTGTTCCAGTAGTGAAGGAACAATCCGGTTTTGTAGGAATGCGACAAGAAGGAAGCGGAATACGTCAAGGCAGAGGCCTCGGTGCGTTCGGAGCTGGCCGCGCAGTGTCGGCAGCTGGGCATATCCGCTCCCGAGGCGAAGTCCGGCTCGGGCGACGCCAGGGCGTGGAAGGCGACGCTGCGCTCGGAGCTGGTGGAGAGGCTGACGGAGCTGCCGCGCGCCAACGCCCGGCTGGCGGAGAAGGCGGCGGCCCTGCGCGAGGCCGTCACCCTCTACAACGAGTTCGTCGGCTTCGTGGCTCCCGGCTGCTCGGAGAGGCTGCAGCTGCTCAAGCACATTATAGGTCAGCCTGCACGCGTTTCATTTAGAAGTATTCTCTCTCGACAGGGCCAAATTATCAACTACTCCCTTTTAGAGTATTTTGTCCAGTATAGTAACTGCAAATAACATTGATGTTAATTGTTTTTCGATGAAGATCTACCTTCAACAAAACATTTTCTTTTTTACACCCTTACATGTTTCACTACAGTTGTAGCACCTTCAGTGGGTCCTTTTTATTGCTTTAAAGTGAACAACAGAAAATATTTTTAGTTTTTACAGTTATTACTAGTTCATCCTATTAATTACAGTTATGTACAAGAATTTTATATACAGTATGTATATATACCTTGTTTTATATGTTGGATTCTTTGGTTCTCCTACATCGTCCCTTCAGGTCTTTGCTTAGAGTTTGTCATCTGCAACCATATGGCACTTATACACAAAACTGTTTGTTGTTGAAATAACTGTAAAAACAAAAAATATCTTCTGTTGTTCACTGTAAAGTAATAAAAAGGACCCACTGAAGCTGCTACAACTGTAATGATACATGTTTTGCTTAAGGCAGATCTTTATCCAAAAGCAACTACTTCAATAGACATAAAGCAAACATGGACCAAAAAAGGGCTTCAACATCAGGACTGTGGATAATATTCATTTAAATGATGTGTGTACAGGGAAAAGTTACATAGTGATATAAAAATTTTACAGAAAAGATGGAAGTAAAACTACAGAAATACAAAGGCAAGAGACGCAGTGTATATAAGATTGTTCTTGGAAAAAGTAAAACTTTGCAACAGTCATATACTGAATTGCTGTAGTCATATATTATAGAAGGAGTCTTTCCTGGTGGGAAAAATATGTATAGAAATATAGATTGTTTGACTTACCCAAAGCACAGGCTCGCCAATAGACACAAAAAACACAAATGAAAACACACACAAACAAACACACAAACAAGCTTTCGCAACCGTTGGTTGCTTCGTCAGGAAAAAAGGAAGGAGGGGAAAAAGGAAAGGACGCAGGTTTTAAGGGAGTGGATGAGGCGTCATTCCAATCCCGGGAGTGGAAGAACTTACCTTAGGGGAAAAAAGGAATGTAAACAAATACACACACATGCACACGCAAACACACCTAGGTGTAAAGTTTGACATTTTCCAAAAACAATCTTTTATACACTGTATCTCTTGCTGTTATATTGCTGTACTTGCACTTCAATCTTATCTGTAAAACTCACCATTTTTGTACTAATGCGTAACTGTTTCTCTGTATAGGCACCAGCAGAATTGCAATAATTACCCAACACATGTAGTAGATGAAAACAGTGACCCTGCAGCTGATTCTGTCTTATTTAAACTAATACTCAGTTTTATTTGTGGTTTGATGCTGCCTATGGTGACTTTCCCTCCAGTGCTACCATGTTCATCCTAGACTAGCACCTATTGTTCTGAACTATTTCATGCAGTTAATTTACTATGGAAACAGCGAAGATCGCTTATAATCTTGATTCATATGACCGGTTACCATATTTGCCGGCATATAAGACGCACTAGTGTATAAGACACACCCCACTTTTAAGACACTTTTTTAAGGAAAAAAAAATAAATCACACCTAATATATCTATTGCAATATAATTATAATACATATGTTTATGTACATCAGATATCTAAGGCATTGCCTTCAAGTACTGTTCACAAACTATACGCAGTCAAGTTTCTCAACATTTTGCGCTTATTCAAACGGATATTCCGCCTTTCGCTGTTTACAATACGCGCCGACTATGACGCGATGATTGATAAAAGTGTCGTAAATGCTTACGACATTGCCACTGCTTGCAATTGCTCCCATCAGCCACTGTGTCAGGTATCAGTTTGCGCGACAAGTAGGGGGTTTTCGTGTTTCAAATGACGTGTTTTGAAAATTTATTGTTAAGTGTAAATATTTAAGTAAGTATTTTTGTGATGTTCCACAAACTGTGAGAATGATGGACGGTTTGCGTCTGTGTATTGCTCGGTGCACTGTGTGGGGCGCAGCATGTTGTAACCTCAAATATACAACTGTGAGATGCAGACGCTGTGCAAACACCACAAAAAATACTTGTGTACATATTTGCGCTTGAGAATGTGAATAAATTCTCAAATATCGTCATGCGAGACATGGACAAATACATCAGCATATTTCATTATTCAAATAATGAATGACACGATTACAGGGTTGCCGAGAATATCGATTGTGATGAATGAAATTATGTCAGCCTTTAATACGTAATAAAGCTCCTGACCAGTATTTTAATACACATAATGTACATGTAGCAAACATAAACTACAAAAATGCAAGAGAGAACCTTAAAGCAAATTGTCCTGCTTAAAACATTAATTCCTGCAGTTTAAAACTTTTTATTTTATTTTAAATCCCTTGAAAAGAAATGGAGCTTGTAGTTACTTACCTTAACTGGCAACCGCCATGTAAGACACATTAAGTTTTTGGACCAATTTTTGTAGGAAAAAAAGTGTGTCTAATACACTGGCAAATGTGGTACTTATTCACCTATATTGTTGTTGTATCATAATGATACAAACACAGTATCAAATACACAGTGCTTCAGTGTGTCTTTATCATTCATTTCCCAAGCCTGATGAACTGTGTTTGTTTTAGTTGCCATTATTTTCCTCAGATGTGTTCAACTTGTATAGCTATTGTAAGTGTAGTACACTATTTTTCTCACAAAGCCAGACTTTCATTGCGAAATGACTCATTCGGTCTGGAGTGAAAGGATATTTTAAATTTTGTAGAACACGGCGACACGACTACTTACGAATGGACGTACGGAGAGCCTCCGGTCCAGGTGGAGGAACCAGTTCTGGATTTTGGGCTGGAGGACGATACGGGCAAGTCTGGAGCGGGCGACTCGGAGGTGAGTGAGTCACTTGGGGAGTGTCGGCACTGCTCATTTACATACACCCCATTACTGCACAGTGCTTTGAGACTGGCGTACTGGAAGAAAGAATAAAGCGAAGTGGTGGTTTAATGCTGTGTAACTACGTAACCTCCCTCATGTGACTACAACTCGCAGAATGTTCGTATGACCGTGTGAAACTGCCTAATTACAGTACACGTATTTGTCAATGAAATTCAACATAAGCTAATAATTTGTCTAGTTTCCTGCTATAAATATTTATTTATAATGTATGACAGCTGTTTTGGCTTTTATAGCCATTGTTAAGTACCTGGAAATAACATTGGTGAAAATATTGGAATACATTTAGTAAATTTCATATAATTTGATTATAGAATATTAACCAATTTTTTACTTACGTCTAGAGGGACCTGGCATCCATATTGCATCAGTAGTATTCTGTCATCTGACTTCCATATTGCATCATTAGTATTCTGTTATCTGACTGCCAAACATATAAGGTGGTAATTTTATTTTTATTTTGATAAAGTACGTACTGTTTGACAGTTACATAGTTTGACAGTTAACTACTAAGATGCTCTATGTTTACATAGAAACTATATGCAAATAAACAACAATGATGTTATTATCATGGATCGTAATTTTATTGTCGGTTATCTTATTATTATGAAGGCCAAATAAATAAATGTGTGGTTGTTAATGTTATGTTTCTAATCAGCCGTTATCGTTTATTATGTCAAAATACGTAACTGTCAAAAGTATGTAATTTATCAAAATAAAAGTAAAAATAAGGTTAGGTTCAGATTGATGAAAAGAATATTTTAGAAGGAGACTTTCCTGGTGGGAAAAGTATGTATAAAAATAAAGATTGTTTGACTTACCCAAAGCACAGGCTCGCCGATAGACACAAATGAAAACACGTACAAACAAACATTCAAGCTTTCGCAACTGTTGGCCACTTCGTCAGAAAGCTTTTTACAAATGTCTGCTGAGATGTGTTAGCGTGTGTATATGTGTAGGTGTGGTAAGGTAAGTCCTTCCGGTCCCGGGATTGGAATGACCCCTGATCCACTTCCTTAAAACCCTCTTCATTTCCTTTTCCCCCGCCTTCCTTCCTCTTTTCCTGACGAAGCGGCCAACGGTTGTGAAAGCTTGAATGTTTGTTTGTATGTGTTTTAATTTGTGTTATTTGTATCTATCAGCGAGCCTGTGCTTTGGGTAAGTCAAACAATCTTTATTTTTATACATAAAAATAAAAATACCACCTTATACGTATGACAATTAGATGACAGAATACTACTGATGCAATATGGATGTCAGGCCCATCTAGACAAAAGTAAAAAATTTGTTAATAATCTATAATCAAATTATAAGAAATTTACAAAATGTATTCCTATATTTTCACCATTGTTATTTCCAGGTATGTGACAATGGCTATAAAAGATGAAACAGCTGTCGTACATTATAAATAAATATTTATAGCAGCAAACTGGAAGAATTATTTACTTAAAATGTCATTCCCTGACACATTTATTGCTGCTGGCTTGAAAGAAAAGAAATTCAACATTAATGATCTGTCGCAATTTGCAAATAATACTGATGTTCAAACCTAAAGCACTGAATAAACAAATTAGTTTTCTCATCTGTTATTAATAGAGGCACCTTCTAGTGGGTAAATTTTTTGCCTCATTTTGTCACTTTTAAGAAGCCACTTCAGGATATTTTTCACAATTTTTACTTAATTTTGTCTAAATATTACTACATTTATTTCAACTTTTCGGCACTGTTGACTGGTCTCAGCTCACTACTCTTCAGATTTTGCCATGCCTATTATCAGAATAATATTTAAAACACTGAGTACGGAAAGCGTTTTCAATTTGAATTCCTGTGTAAATGCATCAAGTGTTAGGTTCTATTATACAAAAAAAAAAAAAAAAAAAAAAGCCACTCTCAGGGATCTTCTGAATGCCAACACAGTGACCAACTGCCGATCATCCCATGTCGCCGTCCGCTCGTGCAGATATAAACAGACAGTTGCCATCTATGATACATCAATTTATAGTCCTTTGGGCCTGCTGTGCTATAAATGTCCTTTAAAGACATTATGTAAAATAAATCCCAAATGCTGCTATTTATTTTCGTCTTTATTTATACTATAGGCCTATTTCAGAAATACTTCCATCATCAGGTATCTTATTGCTGGTCTGTCTACATTTTTCTTATTAAATCAACCCCAATGGGATAACAACGGTTACTTTGTCGCTCGCTCTAATATTCTGATTTAATTTTCAGATTGTTATTACTATTCTTTTCATTCATTCATTCATTCATTTTATACCAATAAAACAGATTTTAATTTAGTGAGTATTTATTTGTGTTTCCAGATTGATTTTGGAACTGATGGTGGCATTGATTTTGGAGACCTGGAAAATGGTAATGCTGACACAATTGACTTTGGTGAAGCAGCTGCAGATGAAACTGGAGGGATTGACTGGGGAAACATTGACACGGCTGAAGCTGTTAACAATACGGAGGTGAGAGATTACATTTCCTGTGCCTTCTTGTAAGAATAGTCTATTGTGCAAAAGTCCCAAATTCTAGTTTTGGACTTCAGTCTGAAGACTGGTTTGATGCGGCTCTCCACCCTACTGTACCATGAGCAAACCTCTTCATCTCCTCATAAGAACGGCGATTCACATCCATTCGAATCTGCTTACTGTATTTGACTCTAGGTCTCCCTCTGTGATTTTTACCCTCCACACTTCCATTTTGTACCAAATTGGCGATTCCTTGATATCTCAGAATGTGCTCTAACAATCGATCTTTTCTTTTAGTCAAGGTATTTCAGAATTTTTTATCCTCGCCAATTCTGTTCAGTAGCACCTCATAAGTTATACAATCTACCCACCTAATCTTCAGCACGCATCTGTAACAGCACATTTCAAATGCTTCTATCCTCTTCTTGTCTGAACTATTTATTGTCCATGTTTCACTCCCATAAAACAATACATGCCACAAAAATGCCTTCGTAAGGGACTTCCTAACTCCCAAATTAATATTCTAGATTCACAAATTTTTCTTCTGCAGAAACATTATGCTTTTATATCACCTGTACTGCAACCATAATTAGTTATTTCACTCCCAAGCAACAAAATAATCTACTACTTTTATTGTCTTTATACCTAATCTAATTCTTACAGAATTGACTGAGATATATATATATATAAAACGATTATTAAGACGAAAAATTCCTAGCAGGAAAAATAAAATATAAAAAATAGACGAAGATTACTCACCAGGCGAAGGAGCACAGGTGTGACAGCATCACAAATAAATAAATGAATACACACACACACACACACACACACACACACACACACACAATCGCAAGCTTTCGCAACCCAGTTGCGTCTTCAGGCAGTAGGGAAGGAGAGGGAAAAGGAAATGATGAGGGTTTTAAGGAAGGGGGTAAGGAGCCATTCCAATCCCGGGAGAGGAAAGACTTACCTTGGGGGAAAAAATGGAGGGTAAACAAATGCACACATGCCCACACATTCACACAGACACAAGTACACCTAGGCAGACATACTCTCTGCCTAGGTGTACTTGTGTCTGTGTGAATGTGTGGGCATGTGTGCATTTGTTTACCCTCCATTTTTTCCCCCAAGGTAAGTCTTTCCTCTCCCGGGATTGGAATGGCTCCTTACCCCCTTCCTTAAAACCCTCATCATTTCCTTTTCCCTCTCCTTCCCTACTGCCTGAAGACGCAACTGGGTTGCGAAAGCTTGCGATTGTGTGTGTGTGTGTGTATTCATTTATTTATTTGTGATGCTGTCACACCTGTGCTCCTTCGCCTGGTGAGTAATCTTCGTCTATTTTTTATATTTTATTTTTCCTGCTAGGAATTTTTCGTCTTAATAATCGTTTCATATATTATAGAAGGAGACCTTCCAGGTAGGAAAATGGTATAAAATAAAGATTTTTGACTTACCTAAAGTACAGGCTGGTCGATAGGAACACTAAACACACACAAAAACACACAACCATTCGAGCTTTCGCCACCAGTGGTGGCTTCTTCGGGAAAAAGAGGGAGGAAGGAGAGGAGAAAGGGAAGGATACGGGTTTTAAGGAAGTGGAAAAGGAGCCATTCCAATCCCAGGAGTGGAAGGACTTACCTTAGGGGACAAAAAGGAAGGTAAACAAATACACACACACTCACACATATCCACATCCAAACACACTTAGGCAGACATTTGTTTTGGTTTCTACAAATGCCTGCCTAAGTGTGTTTGGATGTGGATATGTGTGAGTGTGTGTGTATTTGTTTACCTTCCTTTTTGTCCCCTAAGGTAAGTCCTTCCACTCCTGGGATTGGAATGGCTCCTTTTCCACTTCCTTAAAACCCGTATCCTTCCCTTTCTCCTCTCCTTCCTCCCTCTTTTTCCCGAAGAAGCCACCACTGGTGGCGAAAGCTCGAATGGTTGTGTGTTTTTGTGTGTGTTTAGTGTTCCTATCGACCAGCCTGTACTTTAGGTAAGTCAAAAATCTTTGTGAGTGCTCTATTTCTGAAGAAGGCCATGGCCGATAGCTGAATGTGTTGTATGTGTGTGTCTTTTGTATGTGCCTGTCGCATCTCGTCGCCACGTCTTTGCGGTGAGTTGTAACTGTCCTCATTATATTATCAAAAATCTTTATTTTATACAATTTATATATTTATGATACGAATATTATAGAGGAAAAATTCCTAACAGGAAAAAAATATACGTAAAAAATAGATGAAGAACACTTACCAGGCGAAGGGGCACAGGCAGTAATAGCAACAAATAAACACACAGACACACACACACTCAAAAATGCTAGCTTTCGCAGCCTAGCTGCTTCATCAGGCAGAAGGGAAGGAGAGGGAAAAGGAAATGATGAGGGGTTGCTTTCTTTGCTTTCTACAGTATGTCTGCCTAAGGGTACTTGTGTCTGTGTAAATGTGTGGGTGTATGTGCATTTATTTACCTTACATTTTTTCCCCCAAGGTAAGTCTTTCCTGTCCCGGGATTGGAATGGCTCCTTACCCCCTTCCTTAAATCCCTCATCATTTCCTTTTCCCTCTCCTTCCCTTCTGCCTGATGAAGCAGCTCGGCTGCGAAAGCTAGCATTTTTGAGTGTGTGTGTGTCTGTGTGTTTATTTGTTGCTATTACTGCCTGTGCCCCTTCGCCTGGTAAGTGTTCTTCATCTATTTTTTACGTATATTTTTTTACCGTTAGGAATTTTTCCTCTATAACTTACAAAATCAATCATTTTTCCAAAGAGAGATTGGCTCATCAGTACTTACCTTTTTGCAGTACCGCTGATAGTCACACAGAGAAAGTAAAAAGGACAAAAATAAAACTAGCTTTTGGAACAGAGTTCCTTCTTCAGGTAAGAGAGAAGGAACCCTGTTCCGAAAGCCAGTTTTAGTTTTGTCCTTTTTTTCTTTCTGTGTGCGACTATTGTTGGTACAGGAAAATGGTAATAACTGTCCAGCCAACCTCTCTCTTTTGAAAAATGATTTATCATGTCTGTGGAGAATTTCCACCATTAATCTTATAAAATAAATCAATTGTTTCAGGAGATAGATTTCAACATTTCATTGGAAGAATCTGGGATAGTCGTGGAGGAGACAGGTCTGGAAGGCGGAGTGGCACGGGGCAACGACGCCCTGACTGTGCTCGACAATCCGAGGCTGAGGAACCAGTTCATCGACGAGGTCATGGAGGTGAGTCTCTTGTGTGGTAACTCATTTGTAGGTGGGTGGGGTATTGAATTGTCAGTGACTTTGTAAACACCTGAATTTGTTGTTCTGTAATTGCCATTACATGTGGTATATCCAAAATACATATCAGGCTTGATTCCATGTTGGAATTGGTGCTCAATGACTGTATTTGATTTGTGGTAATTCTTTCAGCAATCAGTCATACAAAATATATATTTATTTGTTCGCAAATCTAGATTTCGAACAGCTGCATCGATTTCGCAGCTGCATCAGTATGAACGCAACCTCCAACGTGGAGGTCGAGATGTTGTAAGTATTTTAATTGGTTTTAAGCAGTGGTCAAAATCTAGATTTCTGATTGCTGAAAGAATTACCACAATATATATATTTCCAAAAGTAATAACTTCTTTGTATCAGTCTATAGTTGTAATCTGAAAATTAACAGCATTTTTTGGGTGTGTCACTTTCAAAATATTCATTTCTGCATTTGCATTGTAGATACTAAATAAATGGATGAAATGTCAGTTTAGTAGTATTCTTTCCAAGAAACTTTAGAAAATAAATCTTGAGCTTTGTATACATACTTATATGCCTGAATCCCATTTTTATGTTTTCCTGCCATTTACTGAATTTATTGTCAGTCCCATCAAATTTCCTATGTTCAGAATGTTAATTTGTCCCCGTTTTTGTGTTAACATATTTACACTTTTACTGAGTTTTGCATGTTCATGAAGAAAAAAAATGACATAACTGATATTATTTGACACTGGAATGGCTTTCACCTTTAAGTGTAGTGTTACAAACGTTAAGCAGTCAAGTTTCTTGACACTTTGAATTTAGTCAAATGTATATTTTTTGTTTCATTGTTTGCAGTACGCACCAAAAGTTTAATCACGATGCAGAGGCTGAGGGCAAGGTGTCGACAAACCGTTCGGGGGGGCAAGAAACAATCGTGGCAACAGTTCCTCAGTACCATCAGTCGTTTCACCAAAAGTCCACAAGTATAGGAGACATTCAAGAGAATATCTGGGAGAAGAGGAAGGTGTCCACTTGCTGCTGTAATTGGAAATGGCATCCTACAGACGAACTCACAAGTGATTGCACAGACTGTGGCGGAACATTTCTCCGCAGTCACTTCTACTGCCTGTCAGGCTCCTGCTTTCGGATGCCACAGATTGTCTGTGGAGAGGGGAAATTTGGATTTTAAGTCCACCATTGATGATGAATACAATTTTCTCTTTTCCATGTGGGAACTTGATTCTGCACTCTGTTCAACTCGTGACACAGGCTCTGGTTATGACAGGATCCATTACAGCACCTTACCGACCAAAATAAAGAAATTATCCTCCTCCTTTTTAATGAAATTCGGCAGTCGGATCACTTTCCTGACTAATGGCGTGAAGCAGTTAAGATTCCTCGTTTAAAGCCTGGTAAAGACTGTACACACCCCAGTAGAAATCGTAGTGTTGCACTCACTAGCTGTGAGGGAAAGACGTTGGAGCGGATGGTCAGCTGCCGCCTTGTCTGTATGTTAGAATCCAGGCAGTTCCTTAATCGCTTCCAGTGTGGTTTCAGGAGATGTCGTTCCACCTTCGATAACCTGACCTTTCTAAGGGTGGTGATACAACAAGCTTTCCTACAAAGGCATCACCTCTGGGTATATTTTTTGACATTGAGAATGCCTACATCACTACTTGATGGTATCTTATTCTTAGACAGCTCCACGACTGAGGTTTTCGTGGATGCCTTCCCATTTTTATCGACTCCTTTCTTTCTCCACACTATTTTCGATACAGAATCGGTGACACCCTTTCTGATCGTTTTGAACAGGAGAACGGAGTCCCTCAGAGTATCATTTTAAGTGTTACTTCATTTGCTATTGCTGTTAACAGCATTACATCTTTTTTTAAGTGTCCTGTCAAGTGTTCCTTATTTGTTGGTGGCTTCTCTCACTTATGCTCTTCTTTCCACCTAGCAATGACAAAATGTCAGTTGCAACTAACTCTTCGACATTTGGATGAATGGGCAGGGAAGACTGGCTTTAAGTTTTCAACCGAGAAGTCTGTGTGTGTTCCTTTTAACTGTACTCTTTCAATTTTCAAATTGCCTAAACTGCAAATGAAGGACACCGTTCTACAGTGAGGTTTCTGGGCCTCACATTTGACACGAAACTTTCACGGTCGCCACAGCTGAAAGATTTGAAAAGATGGTACCACAAAGCACTAAGCGTTTTAAAATGTACTAGCCGCAAGTCACAGGGAGGAACAGGACTTGCCTGCTCCGATTTTACAGAGCCTTTGTGCGATTGCAGCTCGATTACGGATGCACGATTTATGGGTCTGCACAGCCGTACTATTTAAAGATGCTGGACACAGTTCACCTTGCAGGTCTTCGGCTGGCCACTGGGGCATTCAGAACAAGACCCGTACCAAGTCTCTGTGCTGAGGATGCCGAGTTGCCAGTGTACATCAGGCGACGGCTACTCGTGGTGTGCCGGGCATAAAAAACACTGTCCATGCCCTTCACACCTGAATATCATACCATTGCTAATCCTCCAACGGAAAGCCTTTTTCATAATTGCCAATGGGCTACGAGGCCTTTTGGAATCTGCACAAGGGATTGCCTTTTAGATATGGGAGTGGCAGATCTAAATGTTTTATGTTGAGGTCGTGGCAGATTTCCGCCTTGGCTTCTCTGCAGGCCCAGGCTTGATTTAGAACTCAAGACTTTTAAGAAAGGTGAAACTTCAGATTTTACCTTTCAGTTTGTTTTATTTTATTTTTTAATGTTTTGGATACGCTTCACACTTATACAGTGGTGTACACTGACGGTTCGAAACAGGATGATTCCGTCAACTGCTCTGTCATTTTCCCTGACTGTGTCATCCGGATTCATCTATCTGCACATTATTCTGTTTCCTCAGCAGAGCTTCATGTGATTCTGAAGGCACTGGAGAGATCGGGGTAAACGGTTTCTTCTCTGCTCCAACTCTCATAGTGCACTGCAGGCATTACATCAGGTCTACCAGTTGTGACGTTATTGCAAGATATAAAGGGGGAAGCAGGTCACATTTTGTTGGCTATCGGGACATTCCAGGTAAAAAAGAATCCAGTCGGACACCAAAGAGATGTCTCAAGATTGCATTGTGGCACGATGCCATATTCCTCTGCAGGATGTCACTTCGTTGTTGTGGTTGTGGTCTTTGCAGTTGTGGGAGGAGGACTGGCTTTCAATAACAGATAACGAGCTGCAGTTGCTGACGTCCACTACCCGTCTGTGGCGATCCTCCTGCCGGCCTCTCGTGCGGGATGAGGTCGCCATTCCTCGCCTCCGAATCGGGCACTGTCCACTTACCCGCAGATTCCTCCTTCGACGAGAGGAGCCCCCGATATTTGATGCCTGTGGTGTGCAGATTACTGTACGTCACATTTCAATAGAGTGTACCTTATCCCAGGCACAGAGAACAGAGGGCGGATCTTGGTACAAATTTGCCACATATTTTAGGTGATGACGAGGCAAATGTGTTCAAACTTTTTAAATTTTGCAAAATTTCTGGACTCTGGCCTAAGCTTTTAGGCTGAAGGTTTTAGTGTATTGCAGAATAGTGGGTTGATACTTTTTCTTCGTGCAGCCAGTCAGCTTTAGTCCTCTGCGTTATCATTTTATCTTTTTCATCCACATTCTACCGTTTAGACAAAGTTACATTGTTGGGACTTGACTTAGCTTCCTTGTTTTGTGGTGTATGTAGGTTTTGCCTCAATTTGTTGAATCCTGCATTTTATATTGTGTTCTCCTAATCTTTTAAAGGACTTTACTAACACTCGTCTCAGCTACATTATGCCTGAGCACTGAAAACCTCACTGTCGAGCACCCTCCATTCACCACCACCACCACCACCATCACAACAACAACAACAACTACTACTACTACTACTACTACTACTACTATCAATTTTTTTGACATATTGTTGGCTTTTCCAACTCACAACCAAATTGTTGCCTCCCAAAATAACAAACACCTGGAGCTGCACTACAGATCAATCCATCACTACAACCAGTTTATCGCTTTTCTCATTCGTTGACTTTGCCAAAAGCAATAATCACACCACAAATGTTCAAATGTTGTAGAACTTGTGGGACTTAACTACGGGGTCATCAGTCCCTAAGCTTACAAACTACTTATGAACTAGCTACTCCTAAGGACGGCACAAATATCCATGCCCGAGGGCAGATTCGAACCCCCGACCGTAGTGGCCGTGCAGACCGTGACTGGAGCGCCTCAGTCCCCTCGGCCACCGTGGCCAATCACACCACACCCCCTACATATAATACGGCATATTGCCAACATACACATACTACATAAATGTTGAAATTCTCCCTTACAGTGATCTGAACTACATGCAAATATCCCCAACTAGCACCAATACCAGTAGAAACTACAATTAAAAAAATTCCTCACCAAAAATATGTCCCGGTGTATGAAACACTAACACAAGAAAATAAACCATACGCACATAACCCCCCACCCTCCCTGACCGCGACTTTTGTTAGCTTCATCGGTTGTCGACATCTTACGCACAAAACACAATCGGCTATAACACCGAGTAGCTGAAGAAATTTCATCGTGGCCAACATAGTTTCTCCTCAGTGCATCTTGCAGCACGAAAGAATTAAACTTATTGGTCATATACATTCTAACAAAAACAGAACAATAAAACACTTGAAATTATAGAAAGGTGAAATGTCACTCTACTGAAAAATGTAGCAATGCGCACATGACATGAAACACCTTTAGGAGAAGCAACCACACCACACGAATACAAAGAATATCAAATGACTGTGAACCATTTAAATTCCACCACGAGAGCACACCACAACATGCCAACACACACCACCTGTAAGCACAGGCAACTCAAAATGATGGTGCTACGATGTTACAACACGACAACCTTACATCACAAGTCAAAGACGAAGAGTGGAATTGCATCCTACAAATGACCCTTTTTATTCACCTTTCTTCTTTTATATGTAAACTGAATGCTCGCTCTCGTTTGTCGGAATAGCTGCAGGCGTTCCTGAAGATCCGGCTGTTCGAGATGCGAGACGACTCGGTGCGGGGCGTGCAGTTGACGCAGTTGCAGAACGTCCCCATGTCCGTCCAGCTGCAGTCGTCGGAAACGGTTGAAAAGATGCTGGTGCAGGTGGCCGACGTCCTCAGCACCGCCAACGACCCCAAGATCAGGCACCTGTGCAACATAAAGCATTCCTACAGGTACGACTGTCACTGCCACAATGTTGGATAACTGAAACGAGTACGCCTAGTTTCATAATCGTTAATCATCAATTTGGAGAGGGAAGTATAGTCCAGGGAGAGGAAATAAAAACGTTGTGGTTTGCTGATGATATAGTAATTCTATCAGAGACAACAAAGGATCTAGAGGAGCAATTAAATGGAATGGACATGTCTTGAAAGGAGGGTATAAGATGAACATTAACAAGTGTAAAATGAGAGTAATGGAATGTAGTGTCAGAAAATCAGGCAATGCTGAAGGAATTAGAGAGCCACGGTGGAGTAGCCGAGCGGTCTAAAGCGTCTCGCTGCGGAGTGTGTGGTTGTTCGCCGTTAATGGAAAACGTTTTAGACACCCCCCCCCCCCCGCCCCTCCTACACCCCTCAGCATCATTCATTTCACTCATCTTCTCTTCTCTTTACTACTTGATCTTTCCTCTTTGGTTATATTTATCCTCTCTGGCTTGGCTCAGTGCATACAGGCAGTATCTCTGACGTCCACACTCCTGAAACACCACCTTCATGACCTAGGTCGTGAACTACCTTTCCCTTCTGTTCCCATCCTTTCTTCTTCCCTTCTCTCCCACCTGACGAAGGAACTGTGTTCCGAAAGCTTGTCCTTTTTGTCCCCTTTTTTCTGATTCTTCATTTGTGTTACTCTCGGCGGTACAGCACAATGGTAAGTACTGGCTAGCCATTCTATCTTGTTTTTAACAATATTTATCATCTCTGACGAGAATTTTCATCATTAATCCAATAAAAGTAGTAGATGAGTTTTGTTATTTAGGTAGCAAGATATGATGGCTAAAGTAAAGAAGATATAAAATGCAGAATGTCTGTGGGACGAAAAGCATTTCTGAAGAAGCAAAATTTGTTGACATCAAATATTAGTTTAAACGTTAGGAAGTCCTTTCTGGAAGAATTTGTCTGGAGTGTAGCATTGTATGGGAGTGAAACGTGGATGATAAAAGAGTTCAGACAAAAGTATGATAGAAGCTTTTGGAATGTGGTGCTACATAAGAATGATGAAGATTAGATGGATAGATCACATAACTAATGAGGTGCTTAACTGAATTGGGGAGAAAAGGAGTTTCTGACATAACCTGACTAAGAGAAGGGATAGATTGGTTGGACACATTCTGAGACATCAGGGAATTGTCAACTTAGTTACAAGGAAGTGTGTGGGGTAAAAATTGTAGAGGGAGACCAAGGGGTGAATACAGTACGCAGTTTCAAAAGGCTGTAGGTTGCTGAATGTATTCTCATATGAAGAGACTTGCACAGGACAGGGTATCGTGGAGAGCTGTGTCAAACCAGTCTGCGGACCACCACCACCACCACCACAACAACAACAACATCATTATTATTATTTAACCATCTCCAGTTGCCTGGTTGCGGTGTAAGAGTGCTCTCCATTTTTGTCTGCATAACTACGTTTCTTCCTCATCACCATGGCCCCGTTTGACTCCCCTTCCTCTCTGATCTGTTATTTGGGAGGTCCGCCATGTTTTTGGTCAGCCTCTACATTGTTTTCCCTCAAGTTCCCTCCCACAATTGGGGCGCTAAACGGAACCTGAACGTTGACGACAAAAATCTTTGCAAAGCCTCTCCTCTTTCAGTCAGGCAGAAAAATGTTAAATTAAATGGGCTGAATTATATAGCAATAATTATTATGCTCAAATTTCATTACTATGTTATAAAAGTTTTATTTCCTGTTGTGTTTCAGACAAAGGTTTTAATGTCAATTTTAATTTACGAGCATTGGAATTTAAATAGTGGCAACTATTTATTTACAACCGATACAAAAGCATTACATGTTTGCACCTATTACTGTCCTTCATAGTAGTCACCAGCATTGTGTAGAACCCATTACCAGTGATGTGGAAAGCGTAGTATACTGTTAACAGAGCACGTTCTGTTGATGGTGCGAATGGAGCGGTCTACTGCCTGTCGAATCTCTTGAACAGTTCAGAAGCAAATGCCACATAGTGGTTCCTTAATCTTCAGAATCAAATCGAAGTCACAAGGATTTAAGTCTGGAGGGTATGATAGATGCTGCAGTACTTTCCAGTCCCATCCACCGAACAGCAGCACAGTATGCACCCGCTCATTCTCGTGGAAAATGATGGGTGGGTTGCACAGAAAGTGTAGATCACTGTGCACTAACTGGCAACAACATGCACTTCTTCAGAGATGCTAGGACTACCTGCCCAATGAATGTCTTCCACAGTTTGCTGATTTTTGATGAAGGCTTTTACTCGACGCACCACTCTTCTGGACGATAATGCCGATTCCCCACACACCTATTGAAGACCTTGATGACACTCATGATTTACGACCTCTGGCACATTTAATCTTGATGCAGCTCAATTGTTCTTGTTTTGAAAAGATAGTGACTCCGTTATGTTAGGCTGCTTGCTCACAAGTGACTGTGTTTCCCTTAATTGTGCCCATGCCGGTGATGTGGGACGGGCAAATTCCATTTGTCCAGAGGTAGGGTAGGTATGTCAACAACATGTGCTATCAGCAACAATAGTAGATTCCATTGCATAGTGTCTGTACACCCTCGTAGTTACGAAGCAAAAAAAAAAAAAAAAAATATATATATATATATATATATATATATATATATATATATATATATATATATATATATATATATATATGGCTTTTCACAAATGTCTGTCTAGGTGTGCTTGCGTTTCGATATGTCTGAGTGTGTGTGTATTTGTTTACCTTCCTTTTTTTCCCCTAAGGTAAGTCCTTCCACTCCTGGGATTGGAATGACTCCTTTTCCACTTCCTTAAAACCCATATCCTTCCCTTTTCCTCCCCTTTTTTCCTCTTTTTCCTGAAGAAGCTGCCAGTGGTGGCGAAAGCTTGTATGTGTGTTTGTGTGTGATTTTATTTGTTTCTCTCGACGAGCCGGTCCTTTTGGTAAGTCATCTCTTTTCTATTTTTATTTTTATTTATCCCACCGGGAAAGTTTCCCTCTATAATTTTCGTTTCATCAATTTGAATCTAACAATCACGATTGTTTGTTGTTACTCTGTTACCTTTCGAAATCTTCTCTGTCCTCTTACTTTCTCCTTCTGTTTATATTCTACATAGTATTTTCACTCTATTTTTACCTCCCCTCTTAGTTACAATTCAATTTTCTCCAGGCAATTAGACTACATACAACAATCTGTACAACAATCAGTAATATTAACTTGTGAGCCTATCCAAACAAAACGACCAACGTCATTATTATTATTTTTATTCATATTCTCGCGGATACCGCCTTCAAAACTGCATCTCGATAATATCCCCCTTTCATCTACATTTCTCATTTTACTGCTAACATCATCTCAGAACTTCATTTACTATAACCTTTAATTGGCACTTCATAACAATTTTCGGCTCTTCATATCAATTTTCGGCATTTCATAGCAACTTCGCGATTATTTCCATTCCGTTTTTCGATATTTCCGTTTGTTCTTCCGACATTTCCGATCTTTTTTCTACACGTTTACATTTCTTAACAATTTTCGGCATTTCATAGCAACTTCGCGATTATTTCCATTCCCGTTTTTCGATATTTCCGTCCGTTCTTCCGACATTTCCGATCTTTTTTTCTACACGTTTTCATTTCATAACAATTTTCGGAATTTCGTAGCAACTTTCCGATTATTTCCATTCCCGTTTTTCGATATTTCCGTCTGTTTTTCTGACTTTTCCGATCTTTTTTCTACACGTTTTCACTTCTATTCATTCGGTAGATATTTTCGTCCTTCAACCTTATTCTATAACAGTTTTTTTTTTTCCTTCTTCATACTACTCATGTCACCCTACATTGACCCCATCAAATTTTATCTACATTCCCTCCGTCAGCATGCCTTTGCCCTAGCCAGATTGAGGTCACACATTTTATTCATTCAGGCTTGCTTAACATTTGGCATCACCCCCAAGGGCCTCACACTGAAAGTTCCCATCTCTGGCTGTAACCCATCCTTAAGAAAAAGGCTTTTCACAAATGTCTGTCTAGGTGTGCTTGCGTTTCGATATGTCTGAGTGTGTGTGTATTTGTTTACCTTCCTTTTTTTCCCCTAAGGTAAGTCCTTCCACTCCTGGGATTGGAATGACTCCTTTTCCACTTCCTTAAAACCCATATCCTTCCCTTTTCCTCCCCTTTTTTCCTCTTTTTCCTGAAGAAGCTGCCAGTGGTGGCGAAAGCTTGTATGTGGGTTTGTGTGTGATTTTATTTGTTTCTCTCGACGAGCCGGTCCTTTTGGTAAGTCATCTCTTTTCTATTTTTATTTTTATTTATCCCACCGGGAAAGTTTCCCTCTATAATTTTCGTTTCATCAATTTGAATCTAACAATCACGATTGTTTGTTGTTACTCTGTTACCTTTCGAAATCTTCTCTGTCCTCTTACTTTCTCCTTCTGTTTATATTCTACATAGTATTTTCACTCTATTTTTACCTCCCCTCTTAGTTACAATTCAATTTTCTCCAGGCAATTAGACTACATACAACAATCTGTACAACAATCAGTAATATTAACTTGTGAGCCTATCCAAACAAAACGACCAACGTCATTATTATTATTTTTATTCATATTCTCGCGGATACCGCCTTCAAAACTGCATCTCGATAATATCCCCCTTTCATCTACATTTCTCATTTTACTGCTAACATCATCTCAGAACTTCATTTACTATAACCTTTAATTGGCACTTCATAACAATTTTCGGCTCTTCATATCAATTTTCGGCATTTCATAGCAACTTCGCGATTATTTCCATTCCGTTTTTCGATATTTCCGTTTGTTCTTCCGACATTTCCGATCTTTTTTCTACACGTTTACATTTCTTAACAATTTTCGGCATTTCATAGCAACTTCGCGATTATTTCCATTCCCGTTTTTCGATATTTCCGTCCGTTCTTCCGACATTTCCGATCTTTTTTTCTACACGTTTTCATTTCATAACAATTTTCGGAATTTCGTAGCAACTTTCCGATTATTTCCATTCCCGTTTTTCGATATTTCCGTCTGTTTTTCTGACTTTTCCGATCTTTTTTCTACACGTTTTCACTTCTATTCATTCGGTAGATATTTTCGTCCTTCAACCTTATTCTATAACAGTTTTTTTTTTTCCTTCTTCATACTACTCATGTCACCCTACATTGACCCCATCAAATTTTATCTACATTCCCTCCGTCAGCATGCCTTTGCCCTAGCCAGATTGAGGTCACACATTTTATTCATTCAGGCTTGCTTAACATTTGGCATCACCCCCAAGGGCCTCACACTGAAAGTTCCCATCTCTGGCTGTAACCCATCCTTAAGAAAAAGGCTTTTCACAAATGTCTGTCTAGGTGTGCTTGCGTTTCGATATGTCTGAGTGTGTGTGTATTTGTTTACCTTCCTTTTTTTCCCCTAAGGTAAGTCCTTCCACTCCTGGGATTGGAATGACTCCTTTTCCACTTCCTTAAAACCCATATCCTTCCCTTTTCCTCCCCTTTTTTCCTCTTTTTCCTGAAGAAGCTGCCAGTGGTGGCGAAAGCTTGTATGTGTGTTTGTGTGTGATTTTATTTGTTTCTCTCGACGAGCCGGTCCTTTTGGTAAGTCATCTCTTTTCTATTTTTATATATATATATATATATATATATATATATATATATATATATATATATATATATATATATATATTTTTAGCTGTAGTAGAAGAGTCAGCTTCATCTCTCAAAAGTAAATTTCAAAAATGACACCCACATCGTGTGAAGAGTGCTTGTGGATTAATATTTATTGGTCTTATTCAGGCACCTTAATTCATGCCAGCCATAGTGGTGCCATTATCATATGTCTGTTCTTGATGTTTTCGATACCTGGGTCTTATTATTTGTTAAATACTATCCCGTTTTTCCTGCGACAGCAATAAACCAACAAAATGTTCCTCTATCTCTCCATTAATAATATTGACATTTGTTGCACATGGGCTCATTTCAGCATGAATATCTTAGATAAATACTACTACACTCGTGTGGAAATAAATACCAACTCGCTAAAATTTCAACAATTTGAACCACTTTGTGAGGCCCCCACAGGCGTGGCCCATCAGTGCCTGTTGATGCCTACTGACCCCACTACACTCGCAAAAGTCATTCTCTTGCTGTTCTCTTTGGATCCATTCTCTTCACGACTGTTTCAAACTTGATGTTGCTATGATTTGGCACAGTGGTTACACTTGAAACTCTTTGCAGATCTTTTAATTCTGGACTACCTCTCTGCCGTATTGACCTCAGCAATGTAATTCCAGCTACCTGCAGTCAACTATTATGTTTTCTGTTAATAGCTCAAATTTCAAGTCCACGTGTTATTATTGATAAAGTGTACCCGTGAAACGAGTTTTCTTTGATGGAAAGAAATGCAGTTGATTCAGAGGAGGTTTCTTATTTGTTGGTAAAACTGAGCTCCTTTTTAATCTCAGTTGATGATATCAACCAAGGAATTGAAATTATTCAACTTACTTGAATTTTTGTGCTTATTCATTTCCTGCTGTCATGGCTGTTATTTTTGTAGGGCCTATTGTTTTTAAAACTAAAAAAGAGCCTAATTATTATTAAGGGAGAATGTGTTTGTGGGTTAAAAGTCGCCACCATCTGGTACAGAGGCACTTAGTGTCTACCTGTTTGATTTTAACAAAGTTTAAATCCTGTGTTTCCTTGGTTGCAAGTGCTTAAATATTGAAAATTTGTTCTCTATTGCTTCAACTTTGCTTGTTTTTTATTTACTTTTGTATGTTTTAATCAACCACCACTTTCATAACATAGAAATGGTATCACCATAGTTATTCAGAATTTCATTTTTCTACCAAGTTAATTACTTTATTATTTCGTGTCTGCAGTGAAACTCCAACATGGAGGTAATTCATACTCATCACTAGTGACTTAAAAATTTAATTTGAATATTTGTAAAATTTACATGTATTAAACTGCTTTATGCAAGACACCTTCTTTTATTTATCACTTATTGTGCCATCTTCTGTGGGTTTTTTGCCTTTCTGAAATTGTGTTACATGTTGCAGTTTTTTGGAATGTACAGACATTTGGATAAATTGTTATTGGAGATTTACATTGACTACATTAGGCCTACATTTTTTTACATACCTACACAAAGTTATTGGTGGGATTTATATGCTGCATTTGTTGAACAATTTCGAGTTTGACAGCTTGTCGTCTGCAACAACAAAATGTTTTTATTTCCAAAACGAACTGATTTATTGTATTTTCACCTGGATGTTGTCATGAAATATAGTCCTATGTAGTTATTTAGCAATGTACTTATATATTTCCACAGATAAGACGAGGAACAAATTTTCATCAAAATTTTATAGTTTAAGCATATAACTGGCCTATAAGATGACCCCCAAGTTACTGTATTTACCTGAATGCAAGCCACATCTCCCCCCTTCCAGTTTTCAGAATCTAAAAATACGCCTGCGGCTTAGATTCAGAGGCAAAGCTTGAAGAAGTTCCACAAAAAGCCAGTAGACGCCGCCATAATTATGTGTTGTGCACGGAGGTAAGAATAAACCATGGTTTTGTATATAGAGCCTAGTTTTGTGATTAGTAATTTTGAAAAATGCCACTAGAAGCCACAATAAATTTTTGCGATAGGTACATCTGGATTTCAGTATTTGCGGTCTGCTTTTGAACTTTCGTGGGTGCAGTGCTATCTGATCATGAAGAAGCATGGTGGTTCTTTTTTTTTTACATCGCGATGTTTAAGAGAAAAGTAATTACTTTTGCCGAGATGACATTTAATTGCACTGGTGCACGTGTTATACAGGTGAGAACACACGAAATTGCCTGAGAACAGAAGATAAAGGATTTCTAAAGAAACCGCAATTGTTGTGTGTAGCTCCCGAATATTTTAACCCTTTCACTGCTCCATCTGTAAATATATGTTAATTGTTTCAGTGCAACTCTGGAGATATTGAGAAATTATTCTTCGCAAGCGATATTATGAAATCAAGCTGAATTGAAAACCAGTTCTATTCCTACTTTATGACCTATAGGTTATTGTACGTACCCTTGTCCACAGAGTAAATTAATAAAGTGAATATTTTTTAAAACATTACGCAAACCTTTGTTTTCGTAAATCTTTCCTCCACAATGTAAATTTCAGTCTAATTTTATTTTTTTACTTCTTTTTCTTTATTTTAATATATATGTATAAATATATTAAGACGAAAAATTCCTAGCAGGAAAAATTAAATATAAAAAATAGACGAAGATTACTCACCAGGCGAAGGAGCACAGGTGTGACAGCATAAAAAATAAATAAATGAATACACACACACACACACACACACACACACACACACACACACACACACACACACACACACAAACGCAAGCCTTCGCAGCCTAGCTGCTTCATCAGGCAGAAGGGAAGGAGAGGGAAAAGGAAATGATGAGGGTTTTAAGGAAGGGGGTAAGGAGCCATTCCAATCCCGGGAGAGGAAAGACTTACCTTGGGGGAAAAAATGGAGGGTAAACAAATGCACACACACCTACACATTCACACAGACACAAGTACACCTAGGCAGACATACTATGTCTGTATGTCTGCCTAGGTGTACTTGTGTCTGTGTGAATGTGTGGGTGGGTGTGCATTTGTTTACCCTCCATTTTTCCCCCCAAGGTAAGTCTTTCCTCTCCCGGGATTGGAATGGCTCCTTACCCCCTTCCTTAAAACCCTCATCATTTCCTTTTCCCTCTCCTTCCCTTCCGCCTGACGAAGCAGCTAGGCTGTGAAAGCTTGCGTTTGTGTGTGTGTGTGTGTGTGTGTGTGTGTGTGTGTGTGTGTGTGTGTGTGTGTGTGTGTGTGTGTATTCATTTATTTATTTTTGATGCTGTCACACCTGTGCTCCTTCGCCTGGTGAGTAATCTATATATAAAATAGATGAAGATTACTCACCAGGTGTGTTTGCATGTGGATATGTGTGAGTGTATGTGTATTTGTTTACGATTTTTTTTGCCCCCTAAGGTAAGTCCTTCCACTCCTGGGATTGGAATGGCTCCTTTTCCACTTCCTTAAAACCTGTATCCTTTCCTTTCTTCTCTCCTTCCTTCCTCTTTTTCCCGAAGAAACTTCCAGTGGTGGCGAAAGGTCGAATGTTTGTGTGTTTTTGTTTGTGTTTTATGTTTCAGTCGACGAGCCTGTACGTTAGGTAAGTCCAAAATCTTTATTATATATTCTACTTACCAGGCGAAGGAGCACAGGTAGTGATAGTAACAAACACACAGACACATACACACAAACGCTAGCTTTCACAGCCTAGCTGCTTCGTCAGGCAGAAGGGAAGGAGAGGGAAAAGGAAATGATGAGGATATTAAGGGAGTGGGTAAGGAGTCATTCCAATCCCGGGACAGGAAAGACATACCTTGGGGGGGGGGAAAAAGGAGGGTGAACAAATACACACATACCCACACATTTACACAGACGCGAAAGCTAGTGTTTGTGTGTGAATGTGTCTGTGTATTTGTTACTATCGCTGCCTGTGCTCCTTCGCCTGGTAAGTAGACTTCATCTATTTTTTACATATATTTTTCCTGTTAGGAATTTTTCCTCTATATATATATATATTTGTCATGCTGTACAAGACGACTTCAGATTTTGGGGCTGTGTTTAATGATTCAACCATCGTCTTATTCGTGGAAATATACGTTACTTTTGAGTAAAGTAGTAAAGACTGTCCCATCCCGAACACTGGCACGCTACGCTCTGCTGTGTCGTCAGGTACGTGGACCGGCTGGTGGAGCAGCTGCAGCACAAGCTGAGGCTGGCGGAGAAGACGGTGGCGCAGCA
This sequence comes from Locusta migratoria, assembly GCA_026315105.1. Taxonomy (NCBI): domain Eukaryota; kingdom Metazoa; phylum Arthropoda; class Insecta; order Orthoptera; family Acrididae; genus Locusta; species Locusta migratoria. Next base: position 39,972,324 of record CM048754.1, on the reverse strand, counting down.
GGCGGCCGCGCGGCAGCGGAAGGCGGAGGCGGCCGAGGAGGCGCGCGGCCTGCAGCCCCGCCTGCGCCTCATCGTCGACAAGACCAAGGAGCTGCAGAAGGAGGTACGGCCGCCGATCGTTTATCGCAGCAAAGTGGCAGTCGGCCACCTGATACTGGGTGTCGCACTCGATGTTTTCTCCCTATGTTAGACAGAGATGTGATGGGGGACAGAACTGTTCTTGGCAGGGTTCAATTTGAATGATGTCTTGGGGAACACAGCGAGACCCACCCGCTCTTCCTCAAAATCACCCCCTTCAAACCTTCCAGGAATTCCTTACTTCCAACCTTGCCTCTCAGTCCTTCCTGAAAAACTTTAATCCTACTCCCAACATTACCGCAGCTGAATCCCGAGCTATCCGTGATCTGAAGGCTGACCATTCCATCATCATTCTCCCCGCCGCCAAGGGATCCGTGACCGTGGTACTTGATTGGCGGGAGTATGTGGCTGAGGGACTGCGTCAGCTTTCAGACAACACTACCTACAAAGGTGACCATTCCTGATGTCCAGGCAGAGCTTCAGGGAATTCTCAGATCCAAGGCCCCCTACAAAACCTTTCACCTGAGTCCATCAAACTCGTGACCCCACCGACACCCAGCACCCCTACCTTCTACCTACTTCCTAAAATTCACAAACCTAATCATCCAGCTTAGCCAATTGTGGCCAGTTACCAAGCCCCCACAGAACGAATCTCTGCCTACATAGACCAATACCTTCAACCCATCATGTGCAGTCTCCCATCCTTCATCAAAGACACCAACCACTTCCTCGATCGCCTGAAATCCTTACCCAGCCTGTTACCTCCTGAAACCATCCTTGTAACCATTTATGCCACTTCCTTATACACAAATATCCCACATGCCCAGGGCCTCGCTGCGATGGAGTATTTCCTTTCACGCGACCACACACTTCCCTACCTAAAACCTCTTTCTTTAATACCCTTGCCAGCTTCATCCTAACCCACAACTTCTTCACCTTTGGGGGCCGGACATACCAACAACTAAAGGGAACAGCCATGGGAACCAGAATGGCCCCCTCGTACGCAAACTTATTTATGGGACGCTTAGAGGAAGCCTTCCTGGAAATGCAAGTCTGTCAACCCAAAGTTGGTACAGATTCATTGATGACATCTTCATGATCTGGACTCACAGTGAAGAAGAACTCCAGAATTTCCTCTCCAACCTCAACTCCTTTGGTCCCATCAAATTCACCTGGTCCTATTCCAAATCCCATGCCACTTTCTTGATGTCGACCTCCATCTGTCCAACGGCCAACTTCATACATCAGTCCACATTAAACCAACCAACAAACAACAATACCTCCATTATGACAGCTGCCATCCATTCCACATCAAACGTTCCCTTCCCTACAGCTTAGGTCTTCGTGGCAGAAGAGTCTGCTCCAGTTCCGAATCACTGAACCAGTACACCAATAACCTAATAACAGCTTTTACATCCCGCAGCTATCCTCCTGATCTGGTTCAGAAGCAAATTACCAGAGCCACCTCCTCATCCCCCCAAATCCAGAACCTTCCACCGAAGAACCCCCGAAGTGCCCCTTTTGTCACCAGATACTTTCCGGGACTGGAGCGGACTCTGAATGTGGCTCTCCAGCAAGGATACGACTTCCTTAAATCCTGCCCCGAAATGAGATCCATCCTTAATGACATCCTTCCCACTCCACCAAGAGTGTCTTTCCGCCGCCTTCCTAACCTCCTAGTCCATCCCTATGAAATCCCCAAACCACCTTCCCTACCCTCTGGCTCCTACCCATGCAACCGCCCCCGTTGTAAAACCTGCCCTATGCACCCTTCCACCACCACTTACTCCAGTCCCGTAACCCGGAAGGTGTACACAATAAAGGGCAGAGCCACTTGCGATAGCATCCACGTGATTTACCAACTGACATGCCTGCACTGTGAAGCATTCTATGTGGGAATGACCAGCAACAAACGGTCCATTCGTATGAATGGTCACAGGCAGACAGTGTTTGTTGGTAATGAGGATCACCCTGCGGCTAAACACGCCGTGGGGCACGGCCAGCACATCTTGGCGCAGTGTTACACCGTCCGGGTTATCTGGATACTTCCCACTGACACCAACCTTTCAGAACTCCGGAGATGGGAACTTGCCCTTCAGCTTATTCTCTCCTCCCGTTGCCCACCTGATCTCAACGTCCGCTAAATTCAAATTCCCGTCCACCATCTTTAGCATCTTTGCCTCGGTTCTGTGGACAGAGCCTCTGCCTCAAGTGGTATCTCTGTCCAACTTCTTTGCTTTTTACAAATGTCTGTCTAGGTGTGTTTGCGTTTGGATATGTGTGAGTGTGTGTGTATTTGTCTACCTTCCTTTTTGTCCCCTAAGGTAAGTCCTTCCACTCCTGGGATTGGAATGACTCCTTTTCCACTTCCTTAGAACCCATATCCATCCCTTTCTCCTCCCCTTTTTTCCTCTTTTTCCTGAAGAAGCTGCCAGTGGTGGTGAAAGCTTGTATGTGTGTTTGAGTGTGATTTTTATTTGTGTCTATCAATGAGCCAGTCCTTTTGGGTAAGTCATCTGTTTTCTATTTTTTATATTTGTTTATCCCACCAGGATAGTTTCCTTCTATACTTTTCGTTATATATATATATATATTTGTGTGTGTGTGTGTGTGTGTGTGTGTGTGTGTGTGTGTGTGTGTGTGTGTGTGTTTACATCTTATGCTGTCTCATAGTATTTAAACATATGGAGAGGCATTGAATTAAAATTTGTGCTGTGGCAGGGATTCGAACCCGGGACCTCCTGATTTGATTGATTTGATTTGATTTTTCCAGGGAAGCCAAAACAGTCTTGGTCCAACCCGCCACTGCCTGCACCGAAACTAAGTTTATTGTGTGGTATCGCTCCCTGTATATCTAGTAAAGTCAACCACTGCCCTTGAACAGTGCAAGGAGTCCCTTTACCAGTTCTTTATTAGACACAATTTCTTCGGGTCTGGTTGTCCCAAATGTTCTGTGCCTTTTACTCTCCAATGCAATGCATTCGAAGATTAGATGTGATGCAGTTTCATCACCGTCATCACAGATCCTACATTTAGGGTCCTCTTCTGTTATTCCCATTGTATGTTGGTGTTTTTTGAAATTCGCATGGCCTGTCAGCAATCCAACCATGAGTCTAATCTATCTCCTGTTCAGGCCCAGGATTGCAGAGCTTCTTTTAAAACATGGCTTTGGCATTATTACCTTGCCATGTTTTTGTTGGTAGACTTTGGTCCAATATTCTACATGCTGTCTTCTGAGTCAGTTACATAGCTCCAATTTGATCATTGCCTTGGTGATTGTCAGGACAGGTTCCAGTCCAATAAATGTAGTCTCTGCCCCCATCCTGGCTAATCTGTCGGCATGTTCGTTGCCACTGATCCCCGAGTGGCCAGGGACCCACAATAGGTTTACTCTATTGCTTTCCCCTAGCTCCACCAGAACCCTGTGACATTCTGCAACAATTTTAGACCTTGTTGCAGGAGCTGCCAGTGATATCAAGGCTGCCTGGCTGTCTGAATAGATGTAGATGCTACGATCTTTGTAGCACCTACGCAAATTCTCCTCCACACATGCCCTGATGGCAGTGATTTCGGCCTGGAATATTGAGGCCAGTTTCCCTAGAGAGATGACGCCCTCCAGTCTTGGCTTCACCCCGTATACCCCGGCCCCAACGCCTTGTTCTGATTTTGACCCATCAGTGAACCAGACAATGTCCCCCGTACGGTGTCGAACTATTTTCTCCCACTGCTCCCTACTTCCAATTGTTATACTGAAAGGCTTGTTGAAGCAGTATGGGGTTATAATATAGTTGGCTGGCATTTCCCCAACATTTCCTATATTTACCTCACTCACTATTTTAGTGTGTGATTCTGGATATCCCAAAGAGTTCCAGTTGTTACCAGTTTTGAGTCTGTAGGCACCAGCTGCTGCCTCCATCTTGACCCAAAGGTGTAATGGGGGCATATCCAGCATGGTTTCCATCCCAGCAGTTGGTGTGCTGCTAATTCCGCCTGTTATGGCTAAGCAGGCTAGTCTCTGCACCTTACCAAGCTCCTTAGCAGCAACCTGCTGTTCTTCCTTCTTCCACCACATAACCGCCCCATAGGTGATCCTGGGCCTAATCACTGTGGTGTATATCCCGTGCATACCCTTGGGGCTCAGGCCCCAATTTTTGCCACAAGCTCTCCTGGTACTTACTAAAGTACCTTTTGCCTTGGAGCAAATATTCCTAATGTGAGGGGTCCATGTCAGTTTCTCACCTAGGGTAACCCCTAGATATTTCACTGTCCCCTTCACAGGTAGTGCTTCATTGAAAAGCTTTAGATTCCAACTTGAGTGTTGGATGTGTTTCCTTGTGAATGGTACAACAACAGTCTTCTTAGGACTAACCCCCAAATCCTGTTTTCTGCACCAGTCTTGCACAATGTCTAATGCACCTTGTGCCATATTCTTCACTGTGTCAGCAAATTTGCCAAGTATTACTATGACAAGATCATCTGCGTATCCTTGGCAAAAGTACTGCCTAGAGTTTAATTCTCCAATGAGATCATTCACCACTAGATTTCACAATAAAGGGGAAAGAACTCCTCCTTGCGGGCAACCCCTAGTGGTGTTGATTACCATTTTTTTCATTCATCATGGTAGCCTCTACCTTTCTTCCACTGAGCATGGCCCTAGTCCACCTACATATAGTGGTCCCTAGGTCATGCAGCTCTGCTGCCCTAACCATGGAATCGAAGGTAGTGTTGCTAAAAGCCCCCTCGATGTCCAGGAAGATACAGAGGGCTATCTCCTGAAAGTGTAGTGCTTTCTCCACCTTCCCAACAAGTTGGTGGAGAGCTGTCTCACATGATTTACCTGGTTGATATGCATGTTGATTTGAATGTAGAGGAGCCCTACTTAACCTCCTTTCTTCAACATGCACATTAACCAGCTTTTCCAATGTCTTAAGAATGGAGGAGGACAGGCTGATTGGTCTCATATCCTTGGCCTTGGTATGATCAATTCTCCTTGGCTTTGGAGTGAAGACAACCTTCACTGCCCTCCAGGCATTGGGAATGATTCCTGCTGCTAGGCTAACCCTGAATAACCTGCATAGGAATCTAATAAGATTTTCTCCCGCTTGTTGCAGGAGAGCTGGAAAGATTCCATCGGGGCCAGGTGACTTGAACGGTTGAAATGTTCCCACTGCCCATCGGACCTTACTGAAATCGACACACTCCTTGGCCAGATCCCAGTCCTCTTTGCGAATACCTGAGAACCGGTGTCTCTCAGGAATCACATTCTGGTCTGAGTTATCCCCCAGAGTATATTGAGGAAAGTGAGTCTTGAGGAGCAGTTCCAGCGTTTCATGTGCTGTCTTTGTATACTCCCCATCCTCCTTCCTCAATGTTCCTCCTGGATTAGTTGGTACCCTAGTGTGGAGTTTATGAAGTCTCGCTTGAGCAGCCATGCCCTCCACTTCCTCACAGAATACCTTCCAGGATGCCTCCTTTGCCCGTCTGATGGCAAGGTTGTAATTGACAAGGGCCTCACGATATTTTGCCCATTGTCCTTTGCGCCTCGCAAGGTTAAACAGTCTTCGTACCTGTTTCCTTTCCATTTCCAGGTTATTATTCCACCAAGGCACACTCCTGTTTGTGCACTTCTTGGTGATTGAGCAGTTGTCCTGGTATGAGGTCACTATAGCAGAGGTTACAGCCTCTGCTACTTCCTCAAACTCTGCTGGATTCCTTATCGAAGTTTTAATTCCCAATAGGCTGAAGTCAAGGTCTCTCCTATATGTCTCCCAGTCCGTTTTCTTGGGATTCCTATTGGCCATGGTCTGTCTGGTTCCCATTTCAACCTTGAATTTAATATACATGTGATCTGATGAGGATGGCTCCAGGACCACATGCCACTGTTTGACTTACTGCCCATCATCATGGAACCAAAAGTTATGTCAATTACTTCTTCCCTTCTACTATTCCTATCCTATTCAGGATCTCCAAGTTGTTAGATAGGAGAAATTCAAGAAGGTGCTCACCTCTACTGTTGGTGTCCTTGCTGCCCCACGATAGATTGTGGGCATTGGCATCACATCCCACCAACAGTTTGTCACCTTGCCGATGGCAGGCTTCTGTCAGTCTCCTCACTTCCAAAGGAGGAGGAGAGCTGTCTTCGTATGCTGAGGCCAAAACAATTTCCCTCATGATATCTTCCTCACGTTGCTGCATCCTGATGGTCACCAAGTCCCTGGAACAAAAATCCATCATTGGTATGAAAGGTATTCCATTTCTAACATAAATGCATGTTCTGGAGTTTTTTTAGATTTCTAGCATAAATCAGCTTACCTCCAGTACCACCGAGGCCCGATACACCCCCTTTGTATAAATAGGGTTCTTGTATCAGGGCCACGTCCACCTCCTGTCTCCCCAGGCGACGGCTCAGGCAGCAGTGGCCCCTTTACTGTGCTGCAGGTTTATCTGCAGCACTTCCAGTCCCCATCTTGTTGCCATTATTGCCTTTAACGTCTTTGATTACCCTGACGGCGACCTGCGAGAACCCTAAAAACAGTTTCAGGCCTTGCTCTCGCATTGCCTTCAGGGACTTCTCTCCGACCTCCACCACCAGGGTTCGTCCTTCCGGAACGACCTTTTGGTTAATTACCCTCCAATCCTCTGTCGAGACTTTTGGGTTCTGGACCCTTATTTTCTCGAACAGAGTCTTTGGAGGGACATCCTTAAGGATCTTTGGTACACATATTGATACCTTTGCGGTCTTCAGGAGTTCGGTTGCTGTCTTGACCAGCAGCTTCGCGTCCTCCCACGGGGATATCATGGGCACCTTGTCCTTAAGCCATTCTGCTGTGTGCTCCCCCTCGCAGACAAAAATAAGGGCACTGCAATCTAGATAGACCCTCCTGAATTTGGGTCCTGGACCAGCGTCCCCCCCCAATCTCTTCAAAGAGGGCCATCTGCACGAGCTCCTCCTGCTGCGAGGTGATGCTCACCAGTGGGTATCCTTCTTGGACAACCGCCATTCTAAAGACCGAGACTGCAGTACTATAGGTCTGTTTCCCTATTTCCTGCCTCAGCCTTTTAGGATCACGCTTGTCCAGAGAGGAGGGAGTCCTAGATTCCTCCCTAACCCTCTTGCCACCTGTCTTTGACGTGGACGGGGTCTGCGTATCCCCTTCGACCTGAGGCATTTTCTTTTTGGTGGTCTAGGGCTCAAGCCCTTTTGATTCCCTCCACTTATACTTAGGAAGCCATTCTTTTCCTTCCTTTTGCTTCTGTTCCTTGAGAAGTTTCCTCCTCTGAGCCCCAGACAAGGCCTTAATCCTAATCTGGTCCAACTTCTCTGTTACAGTTCCCACTTCTTTCTCAGGTCTAGACCCTGATTCAGAAGTATCCCGATGTCTGAGTATCTGAGGTCTCAGATTTCCCCTCAGATTCTTTTAAAATGCTTTCTTTCTCTGTGTTCATCTTAGTCCCACGAGATTTGGGGATTTATATGGTCCACACCACGATAACCCCGCGTGGTGCAAGGCTACTTACTCAGGGAGGTCGCCCGGTATCCCTGAGGCTCCGTTCGAGACACATCCACCCATATGCCACGCACCCCTCGGTACGGATCGCATCACACCTTGGGTTGGGAAAGGAATTGGGAAAGAACTGGGAGAGGATAAGGAAGACGGGACGTTGTGGGACACACTTGGTCTGATCCATCAGCTGAGGCCTTTCCGGCAGTAGGTTCTCTGCCTTTGGTATAGTCCTCTGCTTCACATGGATACACAAGCCTCTCCACCCGCACGGACAGTGCTTCCGGGACCTCCTACTTACTAGGTAGGTGCTTTAGACCAATCGGCTAACACAGCGTTGTAGCCAAAGCAACTACAAGGACTGTCTTAAAGCACACTGTGTTAGCTGAGTGGTCTAAAGCACCTACCTAGTAAGTAGGAGGACCCGGGTTTGAATCCTGGCCACAGCGTTAATTTTAATTCAATGCTTCTCCTTGTGTTTAATAACTTTGGTATAATGAGACAATGTTGTCTCAAGGAATTGTATTATTTGATCTTAGTATTTACATTCACAAGGCTCTGCTGTACGCTTGTGAGGGTGAAAGTCATTTTTCAGTATTTATTGTAGTTCCAGAGATCTCTGTGGTGAAAAAGTTGAGTGTATATAGATTTATTACAGATTGATTTCAGCGATGTGATTGCTCTTGCCAGTGTTAGAGCAAGTTAAAGAGAAAGATAGACATGATAGTTGTAGATAAAAAAATGTTAAATTGTGATATTCTTTTTTTCTCTGCGATCTGATTTTTATTAAACGAAATCTATATGTTGCTCCAAGGTACACTGAAGTTACCTGTGAGAACCCCATGCAAATTTGTCAACTAATTTTGAAGATAAGTGGTTTCTAATAGATGAACAGACACGACAGTTACTGGAAACACTTAAAATTACGATATCCCGTTTTTTATGATTCTATTTTGATGAAATTGTGCTTAGATTCTGAACCAATCTTTGCTCATGTTTCCTGTGAAAACTACATGAAAATTTGTCCAATAGTTTTGAAGATTAAATTGAACAGCCGCAGGCCTAAATTTACAGATTTATTATTAGTATAGATAGATATAGCGACATTTTTGCAGTTGGAGTCACGGACATTTACTTTAATTTGTAATATGTATGAATACAAGGAGCTGCAACACAGTGCTCCAGGAAACACTTAAGTCTGTATACTTGTTATAGACTACAGTCTTAAGACAGAAGGTAATTAATTGAGGTTTATAATGACCATATTCAGGAGTTGAGTGTAAACGCCTTTCCAGCACATCCAGCCAACTTATGCAATAATTGCATGAACTCTGAACTGGGTGTATGAGGCTGTGCTCTGGAATGCAGACTAAAAGGATATAAAGTGCAAAGCATAGAGATGATTACCTCCTCTCACACTTTGACAAAAATAGTGTAGGACCACCTTAGTAATGATCCATAAAGGAACAATAATAAAGAACCAAGTTTTGAATGTACATTGAGGAACTGTTATGCTATGTTTTTAAGGAGAAGTATCAGTCTTTATTGTGTATTACCTTTTTTTTAAATAGTTACAAAATGTCATTATGTCTCACACGCTGTTCTTTTGTTGCAGATCCAGCAAGACATTTCAAAACGCTACAACAATCGCAGAGTTAACATAATGGGCGGAGTGAACCTTCTATAACCTGTACTTATTATGGGAACAAAATACAATAAAGATAAATATATTTTTCTTCTGGATTTTTAGTCTTCTTCTGATGAACACTGCAATGTTTCAGGCACACTTACACTAACCTGAAGAGCGGTATGCAGAAGACATAATGAATTACCAGGGGCCTAAGCACAACTATCCCACAGTTTGATGAGCCAAATTATCCCTGTTCCTTGAATTCCTGTGGCTGTGTTTAAATGCTTACCTTTGAGATGTTTTTTTATTGGACCAAATAGACGGAAGTCACAAGTCGACAGGTCCGGGCTGTATGGTGGATGCTCAAGCTGCTCCCTCTTGAACTTTGCCAGTACACTCTGTGTGACACTGGAGATGTGTGAACGCACGTTATCATGGAGCAGAATCACTCCATCTGCAAGCAGCCCAGGCCGTTTGGCCTTTATTGACTTGCATAGGCTACGGAATGTCTCACAGTATACATCACTGTTAACGGCTTTTCTGTGCTTGAGGAATTCAGTGCGTATCGGACCTCGGACATCGAAAAAGATGGTGAGGGCACAGCTTTGAATTTTTTTAGGGAGTGACGACATGCCTTGCGTCCATAGCTGTTACACTATGCTCACCCAGACTCAAATTTCAACTAGTTGGTTTGTTAAGATCTTTCATACATTTTAATTTGAACACCCCTCCTATCACTAGAGGAAGCATCTGCCAATTAGGTTTTACCAATTTTATGTACAATACATCGCATTTGTTAAGAACGGACGGCAGTAGCTCCCTTTCTGAATATGCTGAAGGTCTCACAAAGGCCTTGACAGACAGAAACTACCCCGCGGACCTAGTCTGCAAACAGATCTCCTGTGCCATATCCTCATACATCCCAAATCCTCCCTCAAATACCACTAATCATCCACAAAAGAGCACTCCCCTTGTCATCCAGTACTACCCTGGACTCAAACAACTAAATTATCCTTCGCCAAGGTATTGATTTTCTATCCTCGTGCCCAGAACTGAGACACATCCTGCCCAAGATCCTTCCCACCCCTCCTAAAGTGGTGTTCCGTCGCCCTCCCAACCTCCACAACATCCTAGTTCATCCTTACGCCACCCCAAAACCCAGCTCACTGCCACAGGGATCATATCCTTGTGGAAGACCCCGCTGCAAAACCTGTCCAATCCACCCACCCAGCACTTCCTATTCCAGTCCTGTCACAGGCTTATCCTACCCTATCAGAGGCCGGGCCACTTGTGAAAGCAGCCATGTAATTTACCAACTGTGCTGCAAACACTGTACAGCTTTCTATATTGGCATGACCAGCAACCAGCTATCCATTAGGATGAATGGCCACCGCCAAACTGTGGCCAAAAACAAGGTGGACCACCCTGTGGCACAGCATGCAGCAGTGCACATGCTTCATTTCGATGGCTGCTTCACAACCCAGGCCATCTGGATCCTCCCATACACCACCAGCTTTTCTGAACTGCACACAAATCATTCAAGCCTCAACTTACAATAACTTCTCTGTTTTCCATACCTTACAGTTCCTACCTCTATCCTAAACCTCTACTATTTTGAGTAGTGTGTGTGTGTGTCTGTGTGTGTGTGTGTGTGTGTGTGTGTGTGTTCATGTGTGTGTTTGGGGGGGGGGGGGGAGGGGGATAGGTATGTGGTCATTTGACTGTGCGGTGTGAGTGCATTTTATTTTTATTACTTTTATATTTATCTTTATTTAAATATGTTTATTTTATTATTTCATTTTTCTCCCCTCACCCGCCGCTCCACTCCATTCTTAAGCTGCATGTCATTATTCCCATCTAGGCCGTGCTGTACCCACCACCATGACGCAACCTCCCTATCTCCCCTTCCCTCCCCGCAGAGCGTGATTCGAAGTGAGGCAGCTGGAGATGACAGTTGTATGACTGTGTTGTGTGCCTGTGTGATTGCATGAATGTTCTATTTTCTGATGAAGGCCATGGCCGATAGCTGAAAGTGTTGTATGTGTGTCTCTTTTTTATGTGCCTGGCACAACTCATCGCCACATCTTTGCGGTGAGTTGTAAACTGTTGCTATAACTATATTATTGATTTTGTGTATGTCAACTTTCACATACATAGATTTAGTGTGCAGCAAGTTTAATAATAGTTTACAGTATATCTAAGCATAATTTGTATCGCTTCAGTAAGCATTGAGGCCTTGGTAGATCAATGGTGGGAGTTGCGTGTGTGTGCGCATACACACACGCCTACACACACACACACAAAATCACAATAGAGTAGATTATGCATTCTGATGTGATGTCCAATCATATCCTAAATGCCAGAATGAAACTTCACTCTGCAGCGGAGTGTGCGCTGATATGAAACTTCCTGGCAGATTAAAATTGTGTGCCAGAACCGGGACTCGAACCTGGGACCTTTGCCTTTCGCGGGCAAGCGCACTACCGACTGTGCTGTCCCGACACGACTCACGATGCCGCCTCACAACTTTACTTCCGCCAGTACCTCGCCTCCTACTTTCCAAACTTCACAGAAGCTCTCCTGCAAACACGCAAGACTAGCACTCCTGGAAGAAAGGATATGGTGGAGACATGGCTTAGCCACAGTCTAAGGGATGTTTCCAGAATGAAACTTCACTCTGCAGCGGAGTGTGCGCTGATATGAAACTTCCTGGCAGAGCTTCTGTGAAGTTTGGAAAGTAGGAGGCGAGGTACTGGCGGAAGTAAAGTTGTGAGGCGGCATCGTGAGTCGTGTCGGGATAGCACAGTCGGTAGTGCGCTCGCCCACGAAAGGCAAAGGTCCCAGGTTCGAGTCCTGGTTCCGGCACACAATTTTAATCTGCCAGGAAGTTTCATATCCTAAATGTGTTCTAATGCATTCAGATCTGGTAAGTTTGGGAGCCAGCACATCAAATGCAATTTGCACGTCTATTGTGCTCCTCGCATTGTGACATGGCACTTTATCGCATTGAAAAAGTCACTGATATTGGGAAATATGATCTTCATGAGTGTATGTGACCTGCATTCAGTGTAATATACTTCTTGGCCATCACAGTGCCTTGCACGAGCTCCACTAGACACGTGGATAGCCGTGTGAAAGTTCCCCGGGGCATAGCTGAGCTGCCGCCAGCTTGTCTCTCTCCCACAATATAGATGTCGATGAGCTGTTCTCCTGGAAGACGAACGATTTGCACCCTCCTAGTGACACAATGAAGAAGGTATCGGGATTCTTCAGATTGTGCAAAACTCCTCTGTGTCGACATCCAATAATGATGGTCACATGCCCATTTCAGTCTGGGATACCAGCAAAATGTGGCATATTAGTAGTGCACCATGTGGATACCTACCGCTACTGCTTAGTCCCCGCACAATAAGAATTAGGTCAGAAACTAACTGTAAACAACATGTACAACCATAACCGAAAAGAACGGAAATAATCACCTGTAGTGTACACAATTTATTGAAGAGGTGAGTAGACGTGAAAATGAGGGTAGATTGTATTACGTGTGTCTATGAGTAACCTTGTAGGCAGAGCCATTCATTATACTTCGTAAAGAATGCAACTATCCTCTTCAAACTTAACGCAGCCTCATTGTTGTCTGTGCTTATTAGCAATCGTCACGTAACACTCCTGGCATCGCTTCCACACTTTTGTGTTTCATTCATCAATTCCTTTATACTTGTCAGCGGCCTCTTTTTCTACCTAATCTTGGACGAAAAGATAGTGGTAATCTTTAGTTGGGTCCTGAAATGCAATTCATGCTCTGTTGGTATACTGAGTAAATGAAATAAATCACAATTTGCAATCAGTTATGGCTTCATTGTACTAAGTTTAGATGGAATACCAAAGTGCAGCAAATAAAAATTTGTGCGCAGCTGAGATTCGAACCCGGTATCTTCTGCTTACTAGGCAGACACGTTGATCACTGTGCCAACGAGGACACAGTGACCAGCCCGACTGAGAGGATTCTTCCCTGCCTAGTAAACAGCAGATCCCGGGTTCGAATTCCGGCCGGGCAAAAATTTTCATTCGCCACACTTCGGTATTCCATCTAAATCTAGTAGAGTGAAGCCATAACTGATTGCAAATTGCGATTTATTTCAATCATTGAATGCTGTAATGTCGTCAAACATATATAATACTGAGTAAATGATGTATGGTTTCCATTCTGAAGTACCTAATTTGCACTGTATGTCCAGGGCTAAATGATATAATTTGTCATTCCAAGATCATTTTTACAAGCCATATGTATCTGTGCCTGCAGTGGAAACTTGCAAACTGTCATTATGCCGCACCAAAGGAAGTGGGGTTTGTGGCTCCTGCCAGCCACACGGCAGTCGATGTGTTAAGCTGTTCTCATATTGCGGTCTGTTTCTGACAGCATGTCAATATACGCTCTAAGACAAAAACAAAATACACCTTAAAGGTTTTAATACGTACAGAAATCGTTCACTAGTTATATGAATATAAGCATCAACAGAAAATTCAAAACTGTAAACTTTGGCAGCTGGTGAGTGTATTAAAAGGGGGATATGTCAACACCAGGGCATAAAGTCATTGTGACTTTCATTCCATTTATTTGTTGGTCAGTAACTATTTCTGGCAGACAAGGCACGACAGTGTAAAGTTGAGGATAATGGACAGTGCCGCTTTTCAACGATGTTGGTAGTAATGGGTGAAATGTGGCTGAACACATCAAGAAGGAAGGCATACCAAGAGAATCAGGTGCTGCTCCTTGCTGTCATTTTCCTGGTAGGGTATCATTAGTTGCTGTACATTTGAATTTGTAATGCCACAGAAGCCTGAATGAGTATAGAAGTGTTTGATACATGATTCTAACTGTATATACATTTTGTTTTCCACAGTATCAACACTTACCGCTCGGTAGCACAGTGGTAGAGTGCCAGACTACAAATCCAAAGGTCATCGTTCGATCCCCACTAAGTCCTAGGATTTTTATCTGTCACTTTCCACTTCTTTCACCTCTCGCAGTTTGTTGTGAAAAATATCGAGTAGCACCGTTGTTCGGAACCTATGTTAAACTGTAGGTCCCCCTATAACTGGCTGGGTAAGTCAGTTCGAAGGTCGAAGGAAGGCAACAGAATACCACCTCCAAACAGGACCATGCCTAGTAAAGCACTGTGGTGTTCAAACCAATCTTCGGATTACATACAATGAAAGAATCCCTGAGACGGATTTTCGTCTCAAATATGTCAAAGACATTATTGATAGAGCTGAAGCATTGAATTAAAATTTGTGGTGCGGCCGGAAATCGAACCCGGACCTCCATGCTTACTAGGCAGACGTCTTAACCGTTAGACTACCACACCACTAACGATTAAGGCGCCTCGGAATAGTCTATGTACGATTTCCCTCCACAACACAAACTTTAATTCAGCTTCTTTGTTCCAAAGATAATTGCCACTACTGCCAAGGCTCTCCATGCAGCGGAATAGCACCTCAGCAATGGACATGGTGGAACAATCCTGTTATGGTTCGATTCCCGGCCGCACCACAAATTTTAATTCAATGCTTCAGCTCTATCAATAATGTCTTTGACATATTTGAGATGAAAATCCGTCTCAGGGATTCTTTCATTGTATGTAATTGATATTTATATCACCATAACAGGATTGTTCCACCATGTCCATTGCTGAGGTGCTATTCCGCTGCATGGAGAGCCTTGGCAGTAGTGGCAATTATCTTTGGAACAAAGAAGCTGAATTAAAGTTTGTGTTGTGGAGGGAAATCGTACATAGACTATTCCGAGGCGCCTTAATCATTAGTGGTGTGGTAGTCTAACGGTTAAGACGTCTGCCTAGTAAGCATGGAGGTCCGGGTTCGATTCCCGGCCGCACCACAAATTTTAATTCAATGCTTCAGCTCTATCAATAATCTTCGGATTGTTGACTGCTTAATGGCTGGCCAGTACTTACCTTAGTGGTGTACCACTGATAGTCACACAAAGAAGAAAAAATAGTACTAGCTACTGGAACAGGGTTCCCTCATCAGGTAGGAGAGAAGTGAAGAAAAAAGGAATAGATAACAGAAGGGGAAGGTTATCCACCATCTAGGCCATGAGGTTGTTGACAGAGGATTTTTGATGTTAGATACGTCAATAATATAGACTTTTGTTTGACCACTTCATAACATAGATGTGATTTTGCTTATCTGTGTATCTAGCTTTAAATGTACTAAATTATGAGTAAAAGAAGACAATACCCACCTTTTCACATGTCTGTTTCTCACAGAAAAATGAAGTCTATTAGTTGACGGCTTTATATTTGTTAATTTGCACACTATTCCTGACATCAGCAACCACCACAGTACTTCCACATATTTTGATTTAAGGCATTTAAATATATCACTAGCAATGTTAATGTGAAAGCACAAACACATAATTATGTAAAAGGCTTTGTTTAAACCGTATCTCACACTTTACCACATTACTTCATAATATTTAGTCCCAAATGGTACCCCTTATTATAGCACTTCATTAAAAAAGATCAAGCAGAGTGCTCGAATGTCAGTTGTCTTGTGCATGTTAAGTGAAGCACTTTCTTTTTCATTTTTTTCTAACCAGCTGTCAGCCATTGTGTCAAACAGAATGTAGAGAAAGATATATGGCATCTTTGAGGCAATATTTTATACAAGAGGTCCTAAAAGAAAGTCTTTACATGGAATAGTAGTTTTTAGCAACTATGTGATTTACGTTTTAACACATTTGCTGCGGTCACCAGTGCGGGCCACTAACGCTCTAGGGGGACGCCTGTAAAGCGCACGTGCGCCAAGAGCTGAAATCAGACCCCCGTGAAAACTGTAATATTGAAAGCGAATACAACGTCTGCAAAAGAGGTGGTGCTGATATAGAAATACAAGTACACTTTAGCTGCATGCCGATTACGTGATAAATGCTGCAAGCTGTCTGATGCTTATAAGCGTCATATGCATTTATTGCAAACAATTCTAACAACACCTCTGATTTATTGCAAACTGGGAAGAAAATGAAATTCAAACAAGCAATAAACCTGTTTCATTGAGAAAGAATTATACTGAAAACACATCTTATCTGCAATGTGGTGCTACGGAAACCTAACACCGTATAACAAATTTGCAAGGTGTATAGACGAAAACACACAACTTCAGACAGGAAAATGTTACGTGATGTCTTTTGGTGGCCTGTACGAACACGAGGGCACAGCCAAACAAACTAAACTGAGTACTCAGCTAGCGCACTGCTTATAAGCGTTACCTGCACTGGAATGTCGATCGCGGAAACACTTATAAGCGTCGGCACCTCTGGCACGTTGATCGCAGAAATGCTTACAAGCGTCAGCCGTAGCGAACGTGTTCATTAACAACCAGGTGGCAAACCGGATCTTTCATTTCAGTGAGAATCGTATCAATACAGACAATGAGATTCAGCTTCAATACTTGAGACAAGTGACCAACTTTAATACTTCACTTTTATACATTTGTGTTGTAAACTCTGCTGTGCACCTTCCTCAAATGTTACATTCAGTGAAAGACACACCGTAATACAAAAATATTAGAGCAGTGAGAGTGTTACAAACTGCCGACGATTAACACAATCCTGTTTACCTCCTTACAAACTGCCGACGATTAACACAATCTTGTTTACCTCCTTCCTTAATGACTGACTTGTTCCTGCACATCGGGTGCAGACAATGGACACAGCACAGCTTCACCTTCTCAGAGTAACACTTTATAGAGGAAGTAGAGAAAGGTATAGTGTAATACTAAAGTGTACGCTTTAGCATCCATAAGCTTATATACCAACACTGGATGCTACTTCTACATTTACTGGTTGAAGCAGGTCTCCATGCTATCACTTCTGTGTATTCGAGTTCAGCCTCCAAACCCCCACTATACATAAGCAAAGCAAAACTTGCATGCAATGGCAGCTTGGAAGGGGATGAATCAGAATTGTTGGAGCACTAAGAACTGAAATATTTTAAAGCAAATATTCTCTTGAGAAAGAAGATAATTGTGGGGAAAAAAAGTTTGCTGACAGATCAGTTCTGAAATGTGATATTCTGTTTCTGGCCAAACTGCACTCGACTAAGTTATATCGGGGCACAAATGTGCGAGAATGTCGTACTCTGAGCAGCTCGCTAACCGACATTTGTTGCAGTCTATTTGACAAGTTGACTACCAAACACTTGGAAACTTGCTTCACTATCAGGTCCCAGTAAGCGCACAGTGTGCAGTTCTGTTGCAGCCAGCGTGTTGGACATTAATGAACACTGAGGCAAATGGTTTACATCCAGAGCTGTACTCTGCAAACCACTGGGAGGGTGCCCGAGCGTGCCTATACTATCTGTTACTAGGGCTTCTACCCATTCCATTCGCACACAATGTGCGGAATGAATGAAAACCAAGTGGCTTTGTAAATGATGTGGTTCAATCGTGACTTCACAATCTGTACAGGAGTGGTACTTAGTAACCTGAAAAATATTAACCTCTAAAGATTCATTAAATAGTGTTTAAACTTTTATGATAGTACACTTCTATCTTCAACCATCTGCCAATCCAGCTTCTTCAGCATTTTGTGATACTATCCTATGAGGTAACAAAACTCAATCATTTGTCTGCCCACCTTTGTATACATTCAATATCCCCATTAGTCTTACTTGGCATACACGGCACTTTACTAGGATTGCTCACATAGGTGTTCTGTCAGCCATCTACTTGTTAGACATGTAGCATTTCCCAAACAAACCAACCTGCAATGTGCTTTACTACAAACATCTAAGCTTATGCTGTTGCTCCATTTCACATCTCTAATAAATTTTCATTGTTGTGTATCTCTGAAGTAATTTTAATATTCTAAATTTTATGGTAGTGACATACAAGTTTATCGAAACACCTATTAACTGAAGTATGTCAGATGCACACCTGCCAAATATTACACCTCGCACAGCACCTTTGTATCTAAGGGGCAATGTGAGATGTAACTAGCTTATTAGGATACCCGGAGAATGAAATAACTCGTACAAAGATCATTCTTGGATATTATGTAATGCATTGTAAGTTCTATTATGATTTATCTTTCTTTGTTTGTTACAAATTATCAGTACTTAATTTTCTTTGAAGTAATGTAATTACATGCAGAACACCAATCTCGTCATCCTGTGCAAAGTAACAATTTGTTTATCAATATTCAGTCATTTCGACAGTTTCAAATGCTGGAAGGCAACTTCAGTAAATGCAATGCAACTTTTGTATAAAATGTGTAGAATTTTTTCAAAGGATAGTGTATTAAAACCATGTAAAATGTTTTAGTCAATTGCTCAAATGTAACCATTTTGATCTCTAACATTTATCACAGATTTTTCTTTTTGTATGAATTAAACTGTGTAAATTAAACATCTAGAATTTTCGGATCTAAAATTGTTAAAACTGTAATTGTTTGTTTACGGAGGATCTGTTGCCATACTAAAATCCTTAATGTCAGTTACAATTGTAATAGTAAAGAACTTTTTATAACTGCTGTTTGTTCATGTAAGGACAGGTGCAAGATCAAGTCAATTGTTGGAACAGTGTAGTGGTAACAACATTTTTAATATTAGATTAACACTCATTCCATATATCATGAATACAACGCTTCATAATGACGTGGCAACATCTCGGGTTAATAAAAGGTGTCTGTAGAAGATATTACATTACACAAAATAGAATTTTTTTTTCTTTTTTCCCTACTTTACACACTCCTTGCGTTTAAAATTGCTACACCACGAAGATGACGTGCTCCAGACATGAAATGTAACCGACAAGATGATGATGCTGTGAAATGCAAATGATTAGCTTTTCAGAGCATTCACACAAGGTTGGCGCTGATGGCGACACCTACAACTTACTGACATGAGGAAAGTTCGAACCGATTTCTTATACACAAACATCAGTTGACCGGAGTTGCCTGGTGAAATGCGTACCATCACATTTCCGACTTTGATAAAGGTCGGATTGTAGCCTATCACGATTGTAGTTTATCGTTTTGCCACATTGCTGCTCGTGTTGCTCGCAATCCAATGACTTAGCACAATATGGAATCGGTGGGTTCAGGAGGGCAATATGGAATGCCGTGCTGGATCCCAAAGGCCTCGTATCACTAGCAGTCCAGATGACAGGCATCTCATCCGCATGGCTGTAACAGATCATGCAGCCACGTCTCGATCCCCGAGTCAAGACAACAACCATCTGCACGAACAGTTCGACGACGTTTGCAGCAGCATGGACTATCAGCTCGGAGACTGTGGCTGTGGTTACCCTTGACGCTGCATCACAGTCAGGAGTGCCTGCGATGGTGTACGCAACAATGAACCTGGGTGCACGAATGGCAAAACTTCATTTTTTCGGATGAATGCAGGTTCTGTTTACAGCATCATGGTGGTCACATCAGTGTTTGGTGACATCGCAGTGAGCACACATTGGAAATGTGTATTTGTCATCGCCATACTGGTGTAGCACTCGGCGTGATGGTATAGGGTGCCATTGGTTACTTGTCTCGGTCACCTCTTCTCTACCCTTCATTTGATCCCTGCGAAACCCTACATTTCATCAGGATAATGCATGACCGCATGTTGCAGGTCCTGTACAGGCCTTTCTGGATAAGGAAAATGTTCTACTGCTGCCCTGGCCAGCACATTTTCCAGATCTCTCACCAACTGAAAACGTCTGGTCAATGGTGGCCGAGCAACTGGCACGTCGCAGTACGCCAGTCACTACTCTTGAACTGTGGTATGTTGAAGCTGCATGGGCATCTATACCTGTACATGCCATCCAGGCTCTGTTTGACTCAATGCCCAGGCATATCAAGGCCATTATTACAGCCAGGTGGTTGTTCTGGGAACTGATTTCTCAGGATCTATGTCCTCCCAAATTGCGTGAAAATATAATCACATGTCAGTTCTAGTATAATATATTTGTCCAATGAATACCCATTTATCATCTGCATTTCTTCTTGGTGTATTGATTGTACTGGTCAGTAGAGAATCTAAAAATTCATCCAATGAATAGGAGTTGTCATTCAGAAATTCTTTTAATTTATTTTTAAATGCTAATTTGCTATCTGTCAGCTGTCAGGCTTTTGATGCTGTTTAGTAGGTGACCAAAGACTTTTGTAGCAGCTTAGTTCACCTCTTTCTGTGCCAAAGTCAGATTTGACCCTGCATAGTGAAGATAATCCTTTCTCTTGGTGTTATAGCTATGCACACTGGTCTTTTGTACTGGGTTGTGATTAACAAATTTCATAAGTGAATATATATACTGTGAAGTTAGTGTGTGGATATCTAAGTCAAACAGATGTCTGAAGGATGATTTTCAGTGGGCTCCAGCAATTATTCTCATCACACACACACACACACGGAGAGAGAGAGAGAGAGAGAGAGAGAGAGAGAGAGAGAGAGAGAGAGAGAGAGAAATGAAAAAATGTTTCATTTGGTAGTTTTAATTAAAACCCAGATGCCTTGCTGACTTTAGAAAAGTCTTGACCAAGATTCTGCATTTATTGTGAGGGTGCAAACCAAATTGCTTACAAATAATGGAATGAGAAGAGTTATATGGAAACTTATTTAATAATGCTGTTTATGCATGCAGAGGATAAACATGAGTGACTTTTATATTCAATATGGGCTTGCCCTCCACACAATCTTTGAAGCCTTGTGTTTATCTGCAGAATTTATAAAAAGTATCCCTGTTGGTATTCAAAAGGCCTTACATATGTAAAAAATAGTTTCTTTTTTTGTGAGGTGATTATCCTTGATCATGTTGCCCTGTACTAACACCAAGTCATTGTAGATGTGTATAACAGTGTGGGCCATACAGATATGAGTCGGTAATGCTCACTAGCTCCTAATGCAGTGTCATATTAATCAAAAACTTGTTAATACCATATGCTGTCTATTAAGATGGATATTTGTTTCCATTACAATACAACATGGAAATGAAATCCATTCATGAAGTAAGGTAGAAAATTACAGTCAGTCTTGCCTTCCTCCTGAGACGTAACAGACCACTTAAGTGTTTTCTTAAGTCTGTACATTTGCATATAGGCCACTTTTATAAGAAAATCCCTGTGTATTAGCCCTATGCTGAACTACAGATATCACATAACTTTGGTGTAAGAATATTACCAGAATGAAACTTTCACTCTGCAGCGGAGTGTGCGCTGATATGAAACTTCCTGGCAGATTAAATCTGCCAGGAAGTTTCACAATATTACCAGATTGTAAACCCACCACAAAAACTAATAGCTACTCAGTTGATGTTCAGCCATTGGTAGGAAGCAAACTTATTGCATATTAAAGCTGAATTTCAGAATTTAAAGTTAGCACATGTAACGATAATAGGCTCTAATAGAAAATATTAAATGATATTAGATTTACAAACAACTCGGTACATGGACTTTAAATGCCATCTGATGAATTAATGTAATACTGGCAATTTATATAATAAATTCAGAATACTTAATCTGAAACCGACATGACCACAGGGTCAGCATTTTAGAATTCTTTGAAAACTATAATATTAAAAAAAAATAAAAAACTAGAGTCTTTCCAGAGTTAAAACTTGCTAAAACATACCACCATACATGTCAGCAATTGTATTCATAACGTAATTCTCACATTAAATTCTTTATGAATTCTATTGTTCGTATACATATAATAGCATATATTGCTTAGTTGCAGAAATTATTCTCTACATGATCATATTTAAAAGAACAAACATTTTATGCTCTACTTACCAATATGAATGATATCTTTTAACAAATCCATTGTTCATGATAAATATACAACCTTCTGTTTCTAACAACAGTTTTTGTCTACATGTCAAAATAGTATATATAAGGAGCTGAGCAGAGACTCCGGGTGTCATTATTAAGGCTGACTTTGTGCAGTCAGTATGTGGTTTAATTCCAAAAATGTAATGATTTGTTGAATACAGTTTTATGAAAAGTGCAACTTGTGTTTTGAATTCACATCAAGTGATGTAGATCTGTAAGATATCACCCAGCACGCAACCTTAACCAGAATTTTAGGCATTTGAAGAACTTTACAGGTGAAGCAGATTCTACAAGATACACCCAACCTACGACACACTGCTAATGTGCTGATCTTAATAATTTTGTAATTGTAACCTTGCTAGAATAATGGGTAGCTGAAATATATGGTAGTGAAGGCTGCAGAGGACCATACAGGCAGAAGAATAAGGCCTAATAGAAATCCCTGGATAACACAGAATGTACTGATCTTAATTGATGAGAGGAGAAAATATAAAAATTCAGCAAGTGAAGCAGAAAAAAAGGGAGTACAGACGTCTGAAAACTGAGATTGACAGGAAGTGCAAACTGGCTTAACAGGAGTGCCTACATGACAAATGCAGAACCATAGAAAAATGCATAAATAGGGGAAAGATAGATACTGCCAACAGGAAAATAAGAGATATTTGGAGGTAAGAAAAGCAGCTGTATGAATATCAAGAATTTGAACAGAAAACCAGTATTAAGCAAAGAGGAGAAGCTGAACTGTGGAAGGAATATATAGAGGGCCTTTACAAAGGAAATAAACTTGAAGACAGTATTCTAAAAATGGAAGACGGAGGAAGATGAGAGATTTGATACTGCGAGAAGAATTTGACAGAGCGCTGAAGGATTTGAGTCGAAACAAGGCCCCTGGAGTAGATGATATTCCGTCTGAACTGCTGATATCGTTAGGAGAGCCAGTCGTGACAAAATTATATCACATTGTATGCAAGATGTATGAGACAGGGGAATTACCCTCTGACTTCAAGAAGAATATAGTGATTCCAATTCCAAAGAAACCAAGTGCAGACGTGTGAAAATTACAGAACCATCAGTTTGATAAGTCATGGTTGCAAAATTTTAACACGAATTATCTACAGCTGGTAGAAGCTGACCTCTGGGAAGATAAGTTTGGATTTAGGAGAAATGTAGGAACGTGAGAGGCAATACTCACATGACTTATCTTAGAAGATAAGCTAAAGAAAGGGAAACCTACGTTTTTAGTGTTTGCCGATTCGGAGAAGGCTTTTGACAGTGTCGACTGGAATGCACTCATCCAAATTCTGAAGGTAGCAGGGGTAAAATATAGGGAGCGACGAGTTGTATTCAGCCTATACAAAAACCAGACCAGTTATTAGAGTAAGGGCAAGAAAAGGACACAGAAGTTGGGAAGGGAGAAGACAAGGCTGTAGCCTTTCCCCAATGTTGTTTAATCTGTACATTGAGCAGGAAGTGAAGGAATGGAAGGAGAAATTTAGAGAGGGCATTAAAGTGCAGGGAGAAGAAATAAAAACATTGCAGTTTGCCGATGACATAGTAATTCTGTCAGAGACCGCAAAAGATCTGGAAGAGCAATTGAATGGAATGGACAGTATCTTGAAATGAAGATATAAGATGAACATTAACAAGAGTAAAACGAAGGTAATGGAATGGAATGTCAGAAAATCAGGCAATATGTAAGGAATTAGATTAGGTAATGAGACAATAAAAGTAGTACATGAATTTTGTTATTTGGGTAGGAAGATAACTTCTGATTGCCGAAGTAGAGAAGATATAAAATGCAGAATGGCTTTGGGAAGAAAAGTGTTTCTAAAGAAGCGAAACTTGTTAACATCCAATATTAATTTAAATGTTAGGAAGTCCTTTCTGAAAGCATTTGTCTGGAGTGTAGCATTGTATGGGAGTGAAACATGGATGATAAATAGTTCAGATAAACAGATGATAGATTGTTTTGAAATGTGGTGCTACAGAGGAATGATGAAAATTAGATGGGTAGATCACGTAACTAATGAGGAGGTGCTTAACCGAATCGGGGAGAAAAGGAGTTTCTGCAATATCCTGACTAAGAGAAGGGGTAGATTGGTTGGACACATTCTGAGACATCAAGGATGTTGTCAATTTAGCATTAGAAGGAAGCGTGTGGGGTAAAAATCGTAAAGGGAGACCGAGAGACGAATACAGTAAGCAAATTCAAAAGGATGTAGGTTGCTGAACGTATTCTCAGATGAAGAGACTTGCACAGGACAGGGTAGCATGGAGAGTTGCATCAAACCAGTCTGTGTACTGAAAACAACAACAACAACCCTTCTTGCTATGTGAAAGTGACATTTATTTATCTTCAGCTTACGGAAGTTATCAGTCAGTAGCTGGTACGTTACACTCACACCTTTGAAGTGTCTTGCCCACCCCATTGTAGGGGAACCAGTTAACATGATTTAACAATCATGGTACAATCTACATTTTTATTTATGTATTACACTGACACACATTGCTAGTGATGACATAAGCAATAACAGAGCCAAATTCTAGTAATAGGCAGGAATCTAATCCCAGACATTTGGATCCACAGTCTGGCTCTAAACCACTGAATCACACAGCTAATTCATATACATACAGAATAAAACAGATTTGCATTTTGAACATTTTATTTCATTATATAAGATGGCTTATTGACAAACCATTATTAGGTAACATTGTGAACACCCAGGAGTGTATATATAACAGACTCAAATTAAAAAAGGAAATAAGTGCATACAATCAAATTTATACAAAGACCCCATAAAAAGGCTAGTATATGTGGTGTGTGTAAAGGGTTCAGTGAACACTATCAGATAAACAAAAGATACAAACAAATGTTATTTATTTCCCTTCAAAGTAGTCACCAACGACTACAATCTACTTTTGACATTTGTATAGCTTCTGGAAACTACCAGCAAAGGCTTCCTGTGAAATCAACACAGAATTGCTGTAACACAATCTTTGCTGGCATTTGTGTCCACAAAACATTCACCTTTCATAGCCGCTTTCAAGCAGGAAAACAAGAAGTAGCCGCAGGAGCCAGATGAGGGGAGTAAGGAGAGTGTTCCACAAGAGCCGCCACCTTCTCCGCCAGGAGTTTGTGCACACATTTCACACACTGTTTTCATTTCTGATTTTTACAGACAGTTTCTTTTTGGTTGAAGGGCAAACAGTGAACACCGTGACTTCGTCGATTGGTGCTTTGACTCCGGATCGAACTGTTAGCACCGGGTCCTATCTCCAGGGACCGATCAGAAGCGACGGATCCTGCCCGTGCACAGAAATGGAATCACAAGTAGTTTCCATCAATTTTGCTTTTCTGTGAGATCGTGCAGCACAAACCACAAGCAGATCTTCCACTTTCACAAATCGTCACAGATGACGGTGTATGCCGTGTCTCCGCTAATGCCCAATTCCCCTGAAATTGGAGTCTGTCACCGAGCTCGTGTCAGCATTTGTCGAACTTCCACCACCATTTCTGGGGTTCTGCTTGTCGATGGCCGACCTAAACGTAGTTCATCCTCAGTTGTTTCCTTCCCTTCACAGAAGTGTTTCAACGATTCATGAATACATTTTCTGCTCACAGCTTCCCTCCCGTACATCTGCACCAACATTCCATGTGTGTCTGCTGCAGTTATGATAAATATGTTAGTGCTTTGGTGCAACCTTTAACTTCAAGTGCTGCTGTGACACTTCCTCTCACACCAACTATGTTCAACAGGTCACAGTCTGTTTACATTATCAGTCACATGCAGTACATGCTGTGTGTATTCTCCTCAAGGCTCCGAAGACTCACACCCGTGCGCCAAGTTGCCATTAAGATATGACACCATTCACCAAACTTTTTAGACACACCACATATGTATATACTGCAAGCCAAGACAGTACAAGTTTAAAGTATATAATTATACTGAAAATACAGTATTTATACCCCAAGAAATACTAACCATTAAGCAACTTATGAATTCATTACCAGTAACAGCACTTGCAAATTAATTAATCCTTGTCAGAGACTACTAAATACACATTTATGATAGAAGTTGTCAAGTGACAAAAATTTGCATTGACATCCAAATGAATAAACAATTGCATCACAAGGCACATTAGTTAATGTTACTTATTTGTTGAAAGACTGTTGCAGCAGCATGTGTGCACACCAAAATTTACATTTAAATACAATTTTCTAGTTTATTCAAATTTGCATCAGATGGTGGTAAAGACATTGCTACCAATGCATTGTTTAACGATTTTATTATTTAAGTAGTAAAGAAATAATCACTTATTTACTGTCCATTAACTTTATAATAAATATCACAATTACTTTTATTGTATTTCATCATTATTCTTATATTTTAATAACATGTTCCATTATTGGGTGATGACAATTGCACAAACTTACAATAGACAGGAAAGTTTTCAGTTATTACAGAGAACATGGTTCTTTTATCTCGTTTCTATTAAAACAATACTCACAAATTAAAAATAATAATTTTTGCAAGCATGGCAATTTACACATTCAAAGAATACAAAGGCATACCAAATACATGGAAACAGACGCAAGTGTGTGTGTGTGTGTGTGTGTGTGTGTGTGTCTCCACACAACTGCTGACGCATGTACAAAAAGTAGTATAGCTCTCATACTGATGTCACTTCATGTGTTCTTTGGCCCTACCTTTTGTAAACAGATTTAATAGCTGTCCACTCCATAGTTGCACACTATTTTCCATCTAGTGAATCACAATCACAAGATGATTCTCTCTACAGTAAAAAATGGTTGATAACATGTTTCTTTGTTTACAGTACGTGCACTGAGATTCCTAATATGAATTCACACATACATCCAGTTCATATCGCAGAATCTGTACTGATAAGTATAAAGGATTTAAGATTTTTTTTTTTTTTTTTTTTAAATGTCATGCAAGTCAATTACATAGACTCACAAAAAATTCTCATTTAAATGGTATAAAAGATTTAATAAGTTTATTAACAAAATAATGTATTATGATAATATCCTGATTAAAACTGTATTGAACAAAGAAGTATTTACTTAGATTTTTTGTTTTGTTTTAGTTTTCCATGGGCTGAAAAACATAGAAAACAGACTTAAATCCTTTTTACTTACCACAAAAGAAATATACAACTGCAGAAGTCAGTATACAGTAAGAAATCAAGTATTAGTTATATTATTCAAACTATACATTTGACTTTGGATATTTCTTCAGATGAAAGTCTGAAACTAATTTATATACATATTGTCAGCTTAAATCTGCTTAATGGTAATTATACTGATAATATAGTTTCTTTGAAAACAAACTTTTACATACACTCTTTATACAGAGAGATTTATATGATAAAAACTATGTTAAGAGTAAACCTCCCTAACTGGAGAATAAAGACCATCTCGACAAGATGAACTACCTTCAAATACTTGAAAATTCCAGTGTGATTACTAATTTGAGTAACGTCAGCAACGTATAGAACATAAGCCACACCCATTTATTTTTAAGTCACTAATCAGTTTTCAAATCCTTTTAAATGCATACGTAGTTTTAAGCACTTCACTTTAGCAGTGCACTTTTTCATTACATTGTAAAATTTATGCAGCAGAGAGACATTAACTGTAGCTCATCAGTCAATAGCGTAGATTGTTCAGTTGTAAATTAATTAGCATTCATCAGAATTTCAGCTAAGTTTCACATAGTTTAGACTTTAAAGCATTTACTACAATATGTTAATGTTAAAAATTTTTCTGGACAACAGCATATAAATACCATATTTAGTGGTTTCCTTATGCAAATAACTCAATCAAATTTGGGCAATTACATAGTATCAAACTGAAATGCTTTATTTCAATGGGCATATATAGAACTTCAGCAATTATCTTACACATGTAGCTTTCATTTTCATGGAATGATAACTACATGCAAGTTACATCAACACTATTTTCTAGAAGAAATGAAATTGCAAAACAAACTTCCCATGGCGATTAAAGAGAAAACTAAAATTAAAATATTTTGAAAATCAGTAAAAGTATCCCTCTTAGACACATAGTAAAAAAATGGATGCTGTCAACCTATAAGTAGGATCTGTGAAGTACGATTCTATCCTGCCAATTTTTCTGATAATGGTGAGGTGGTGCCTTGCCTTTTCAGATGTGCCAAATGAAAAACATGAACTTTAATCAAATCATAACAATATTCTTGAAGTCCTTAAGCAGCCAAAAATAAGTCACAGAGCCCACAATACAAACATGCACTCACATTTAATGCCCCATTATGTGGCACAAATGTGAAATTATTATTTTTAATTTATGTAAACTTTTTTTGTAAATATGTATGACAAAGAAATCAAAATTATAAAAAGAACATATTAAACTATAACTACAAGGCATTATGGATTCGTTTTTTAAAGACTAAAAGACTTTTTAAAGACTAATTCCACGTGTGTGTGTGTGCGTGTGTGTGTGTGTGTGTGTGTGCGTGCGTGTGTGTGTGTGTGTGTGTGTGTGTGTGTGTGTGTGTGTGTGTTATTTGTGACTATCACTACCTGTGCTCCTTCGCCTGGTTAGTAATCTTCATCTACTTTTTAGACACACTTTGTTCTCTGTAATAGGTGGCTTAAGAAAATCAGTCAGCATTTAAAATGCTAACAGCTTTAGTGCAATATATAAAAATGTCTGTCCTACATCACTTTGTAGTGTTACAAAATAAACTATATTTTCCCTAGTTTATCAAGGCATAATTTGCAAACAAGCAGCCTAGCAATGCAGTAGCTACTGTGAGGATCTGTCTGTTTCAGATATGACAAGCAGTCGGTCACTGCACAGTGGATGCTAGGAGCAAGTGGGGAGAGTTCACAGAATAAATGATGTATAAACTCTGTTTTAAGTATAAACTGTGTGTATTGTCTTTCGTTTTAATTATTGCTATTGTTCTGTTAATGATGGAAGTTCTGTAGAAACAGACATGTATTCAATTTGGCTTTGTAATAAAAGCCAATAAAAAACAAAGTGAAGAATTACAAGACTGATGTGTTGTGTGAAATTATTTAATTACTATTTTCACTCTTGTATTTATTAAAAAACAGGAGAAGGCGTACGATTGCCTCGGTGGTGTAAGAGTTCGAGAAAGTTCGGAGGCACAGCATAATTTTATTATTAATTTCTACTCGAGAGAAACGAACAGCTACTACAAGATTTTACTAGCTGCACGCACAGACCTTACGTGTGTTTCCCTGTTTAATACTGAGCGAATTGGTATCCGAGGGAAATGAGGTGTAGTTGCAGACACCAATAGGGCTCTTTACACCCGGGTCGTTGTGCAACAACACAACAACTTTTTTACATAAATGTATTAAACAGACCAAGACACCTTACTGTGATGAAAGGAACTATGTTTGGCTTCTTACTGAGGTAATAACATGAAGTCTATTTTATACTTGCAGAGGAGAAAGGAATCAAGTCAGTGACAGTTTCTTTCTCCTCTGCACATAGCATCCCACCAGCAGATTTTCCTGTCAGCAAGCTTGTACTACACCAACTACATGCTATACGGAATTGGTCTGCAGCATGCATATGTAGAAAACTGCAACACAACATTTAACTTGGCACCAACTTTGTCAGGTGTCACGGTTGTTGTCGAGTGTTTTAAGGGACTGAATACTGTATTTCTAAATGTCTTCCAAACGGAAGCGAAATTAAAGTGACCACAAGAGGAAGCGAATCAACGCGGCTAGAGTTCAGGGGTTGCCATATAATGACTACAGCAAAAAAAAAAAAAAAAAAAAAAAAAAAAAAAAAAAAAAAAAAAAAAAAAAAAAAAAGCAGTTACTGGAAAATCTATCGGTGCTGATTGCAGGTAAGGTAACAGTACTGACATTTACCCATTCAGCAAGTTCAATATAATACCAAATCCACAGCATGTGCTACATGCTTATGATTACTTAATTCCAGATGCCAATTGGAATGTTTCCAACGTATCACTGAGGATGATCACATTGAGATACTTTTTAAACATGGACAACAAAAATAGTCAGGATATTTATCTACAAGGGTTAATTGTGGCAGGTGGCATTACTAAAGGAGGCCAAGAAGTAATGTCAGTGACATTGATAGTATCAGAAACAACATTCCTTTATGTGCCACGCAATTTTCCGTGGTAAAAGAGATAGTGTCTGCAAAATTGCTTTTCTCAGTCTTCGTGCTGTATTGCAGAAACATGTTTTTCGCATTTGCCAGTTACTAGTTAAAGTTAAATTTCCAAAGAACATGTGTGGCAGATATCCACAACCAAAATTCCGGAAAATGTAATAAATTTGATAGATACCCACATCACATCTTTCCCAATCAAAGAAACTCACTATACTGGGAAGGAAATGAAATACCTGGTTGCACACTTTGATCTGAAAACTATGCACGAAATATTCCTTAAGAAATATCCAGATTAATAAGAAAAACAACTTCTATAGGAAACATTACAATTTTTATTTCTGATGTCCCAAAATCAGTGTGGCAAATGTGAAGAATGTCGGGCTAAGTTAAAAAGTCAACATATCTCTGACGGAAGTAAGCGAGCTGCAAAACTTGAGTTGGGTATTCACAAGCGGCGTAGCAGGAAGTTTTATAAACCCATTAAAATAACTTAATGTATGGGCAGGGATGACATTGTTGGACTACCTTTCAACTTTATGCAAAACGTGCCCCTGCCAAACATCCCAGTGCAAGAAACATTCCATTTACATCAGCTGTGGGTTAACTGTTTCCGTATTGATGATATAGAGTCCAGGCGTCTGTAAGACGTATCCAGGGGCAGACATACCATAGAGGATTAAATTGTTGCTCCGACACGGCGAATAATGATAAGGCAAAGGTTTAGAAACAAGGTTTTACAGTGTAAGACATATGTAGGGGCAGACATATCATTAAGGATTAAATCATCGCTACAGCACAGTGAATGACAATGAGGAAAAGGTTTAGAAACCAGGTTTTAAACTGTAAGACATATCCAGGGGCAGACAACATTGAGGATTAAATTATTGCTATGGCACGGCAAATAATAAGGCCAAGTTTTAGAAACCAGGTTTTAAAGTGTAAGACATATCCAGGGGCAGACAACATTGAGGATTAAATTGTTGCTATGGCACGGCAAATAATAAGGCCAAGTTTTAGAAACCAGGTTTTAAAGTGTAAGACATATCCAGGGGCAGACATATCATTGAGGATTAAGTCGTCGCTCCGGCACGGTGAGGACAGCATGTCGTGGTGGTGGTGGTGGTGGTGGTGGTGGTGGTAATCGTTGGAGTCTAGAAAAATATTCAGTGAGGGGTGCGGCGGATCACTGTCCAGAGGAGCTTGTTCCAAAGGCGTCTTACCCACCCGCATCGTCGACACAGCAGCTCTCTGTTATCGATTTGGAATACAAGGAGAGTACAAAGACGATGTCTCTGTACAGCCTCGCTCCAAAGAAGAATGGGAGGCCCATATGAAGGCAAGCAGAGATTCTCCACTGTCTCCTGAGGAATGGGATGCTCACAAGGCATTTGGAGCGTCGAGCAGTGGCAGCACTGCGCAACCGTCTTGCAGTAACAGTATGGTGCAGAAGGAGGCATTAGGCAAGGATTGGCTGAAACTGGGAAAGTAATACAGTAGATGAAGAATAGGTAGCTCTAAGAGAGAGTAGTGAAGGCTGCAGAGGATCATATAGGCAGAACAAAAAGGACTTAAGAAATCTTTGTATAACACAGGAGATACTGACCTTAATTGATGAAAGGAGAAAATATGAAAACGCACCAGGTGAAGCAGGCTAAAGGGAGTACAAACGTCTGAAAAATGAGGATGACATGAAGTGCAGACTGGCTAAGCAGGATTGGCTTGAGGAGAAATGCAAGACCATAAATTTATAAATAGTAGAAAGATAGATACCGACTACAGGAAAATAGAGATATTTAGAGCCAGGAAACAGCAATATGAATATCAAGAACTCCGATGGAAAACCAGTACTAAACAAAGAAGGAAAAGCTGAAAGATGGCAGGAATATATACAAGGCCTGACGAAAGGAAATGAACTTGAAGGCAGTATTCTGGTAATGGAAGACGAAATAAGAGGAGGAGGATGAGAGGAGATATGATACTCCGAGAAGAATTTGACACAGCGCTAAAAGATTTGAGTAAAAACAAGGTTCCTGGCGTATATGTTCCATCTGAACTACTGCTATCATTAGGAGAGCCATAAGAAATTTTTCCATATGGTCTGCAAGGCATATGACAGGGGAAATACCATCACACTTCAAGAGGAATATAGTGTTTCCAATTGATAAGATAGCAAGTGCAGACAAATTTGGAAATTACAGAACTACCAGTTTAAGAATTCATGGTTGCAAAATACTAACACGAATTATTTACAGACAAATGGAAAAACTGGTGCAATTTGACATTGGGGAAGATCAGTTTTGATTTAGGAGGAATGTAGGAACATGCAAGGCAATACTCACATTACGACTTATCTTAGAAGATAGTTTTCTCTTTCCTTAACCTATGTTTTAAGCATTTGCGGATCTGGAGAAAGCTAGTGACAATGTTGACTGGAATACATTCTTTCCTATTATGAAGGTAGAAGGGGTAAAATATAAGGAGCGAAGAGTTATATTCAACTTGTACTTTATTAAAAGTCTAAGGGCATGCACATATTAGTGTATTGTCCAACCATTCCATTTCATGCTTGGACACTACACTGATATGTTAAAAAAATCAGTTACACACAGCTAATATGGCATATGATAATGCATAGTTGATATTACGATGACTGGTGCATTGAAGAAGATCATTATGTGATCGAAATTGATCTGCAAAAACATTAATAAAAGAATGACCAATGTTGCATACTATATTTACTATGTTTATTATTTTGTGGTCGCTGAGCACACCGTTCCAGGAAACGGAATCAAACCTCAAAAAAATTTATGATACTTACGTGTTACACGTCCGATTAAATAGTAGTGTTCCATTTTATTTTGTAATTTATTTTGCCTTCTACACAGATCTGCCTAACCACTATGAGCAGCTGACGGAGAGATACTGGACGCCACTACGCTTTTGGAAGTGTAGAGCATAAAGCAAGAGATGAAAAGAAGAGAAAGATATCTGAAACACCTAAACTGACTGAATTTTTTAATGTTCAGAATGATTTTGCTGAATATACAGAAAATGAAGTACAAAATACAAGATCTGTAGTTGATTGTAAGGATGATAGTTACACTACAGAAGATTCATCATAATGTGCAACTTTTTCCTATTTAGTTATGTTTTCTACAAGTGATACAGCAATTTAACAGACGGCAAGTCTTCACCCAGTTCAGCCATATCGTCTCCAAGCCAAACTGAAATGAAAAGCATGGGACATCCTATCAGCCAAGAGACCTGGTCTTCAAGACAAAGAGAAATCGAAAAAAATAATACAGGCTTGTGATGTTACTGCATCTTGTGCAAGTGGAACACAAAGCGAAAGTAAAATGTATTCTAATGATATTGGTGAGTGGCCAAACAACTTTGACAGAGATTGTTGTATTATGAAAGGAAGTAGTGAGTTCAACATACTGTTTGGCCACGATAACTTGATTCGCGCAGTGGCCGCTGGGAGCGGAGCGGTGAGGGGAAGGCAGCATCGGCTGCTTGCTACAGTGCTGAAACCATTACTCTAACAATGTGTGCAGTAATACTTGGCGTCAACGAGCATTGTAACATTGGCAGTGCTTGTAAATAACTGAATATCTTTCAACTAGTGCCGATTTTCTCCACTTATGATAGAACCAACAAAATCGTCAAGTAATCGTGGCCAAATAGTACAAACAGTAGTTTTTTTGTCTTCAAAGAAAATATATATGAAAAGGAAAATAAAAAAAGATTCTGTAGTAACTCGTTTTTCACATATAAACATAAACTAATGAATACATGAGAGAGTGGTTTTCAGAAAGCAAAGGGTGACTGTTCTGTTTTGTTTGCAAAGTAACAGATTCTGACGACTCGTCACGGTTTACGAAAGAGATTAGATGACTGGAAGAATGCAAATATTTCGCTGAAAACACATGAAAAAAGCAGTTCACATAAAACAGCGATAATTTCCCTCTTAGTTTGCAAAAACAAGGGATGCACATGTCAATTCTCAACTTGTAAGCCAAATTGAGAGCAAACAAAAATAGTATTGGCAAACACGCTTAGAACAAATTGTTGCAGTTATTAGCTGAGCGAGGGCTACCATTGCGAGGTAGTGATGAAATCATTGGTTCACCACCTGGCATGGGATTTTGTTTGAATTTTTCAGTTATCCAACTAAGTTGATATAGGGAGAGAAAAATGACAATTCTCAGATATGAAGAAATTCAAATGATTCAAGCTTTGGAAGCTTAAAGAAGTGGGATGTCCATATCAGGTGCTAGGAAAATGTACAAAGCTCCCAGAACAACTCTGATTACAAAAATTCTGGAAAATATCCTGTTCTGAGACAGATGAGCCCTTCCTGCATACTGGGAAAAGAAAGTGAAGCTCGTTTAGTTAAGCAGATTCTGGAGAGTCAAAAGAATAGATTACCTATGAGCAGAATTCGGCTGGTAGAAAGTGTGCGAAAGCTTGTTGCAAAGCTCAAGCTGGATACTTTAAAGATGAAAAACCAGGAAAAAGTGGATAGAATTATTTTTGCAAAGACGCCCAGACAGCACACACAGAATTCCAGAGACAATGACACCGTCATTTTGGTTTAGGTCAAATGGGTTTCTTCTGAATGAGGACAAAACTCAAAAAACAGTATTTAGTCTCAGGGACAAAAGCCCTTTAATGAGCCCAGCTATGTAAAGTTCTTGGGGGTATACATTGATGACAAATTGTCCTGGGCACAACGCACAAAATATATTTGTACTAAACAGTCAAGGGTAATTTATTTATTACAATGTCTCGTGAAATATGTACTAGCAGCCTTTGTTAAAACATCATACTTTGCCACCGCAGTGGTCATTACAAATCAAAGAGCAAAGGTGTTCGTACATTAAAAGTTCAGAGCTCTAATACAATTGAGTCTTATTGTCCGTCAGAAATAGTGACATCAGCCAGTGGGAAAGTTAATGTAATGTTCCACAAAAATCACGTAGGTCATATTAATGAAGTTGGCAGGATATGGCTCACAGAAGAAGAAAAATCTGAATTTGCTTCAAAAATTGCTTTGGGTGTACCGTTCGAAGATATTCTCAACGAGATAGGGACCAGTATTGAACAAACTTTAACCGGAGAGACTTAACAACAAGAAGGGACCTTCAAAACTTTATTCAGATGTTTAAATTAAATAATGAAGGTGTGCTGCATAATGAAGACTACATTAGCTTCAACGCATGGGTGGAACAAATGAAACTACATTCAAATGTTAAATTGTACAAGCCACAGGGATGCGCACTTCCGGAGTGCCCACAACTGGACAAAAATTATTTTTGTCTGATTCTAGCCAAGGATTGTCAGCTTGAATTATTAAAAAAAATACAGAAGTAATGTGATTTGTGCAGATGGCACAAACAGTTACAACTGAAAGTTTTACACTCTTCTTGTGTTGGACAGTTTGAGGGAAGGTTTCCCTTATGCCTTTACGATTTGCAGTAGAGGCGACACTGTGGCAATGCAAGCGTTCTTTGGTCCAATAATGAACTTCTTAAAGAAACTATACATCCAAAGTGGTTTATGTCAGATATGGACGATTATTTTTATAATGCGTGGGTGGCCGTATTTGGTCTCGTGAAATATGTACTAGCAGCCTTTGTTAAAACATCATACTTTGCATTCTTTCGAAGTATTATGTCATATGGACTTATTCCCTGGGGAAATTCAAGCCATGTTAACAATGTATTACTTCTACAGAAATGAAGAATCAGAATCTGCTCCCAGACGGAAGCGGCTGGAACGTTACCTGGTGGAATGCGAGTGACGAACTGAACTATGCTAGTGACTGTGCCTTTGATCTACCAAAAGGTACTTTCTCTGACTTAATAAATTGTGTTGTGAAAACTTGAACTGTGGTGGTCACTACAGAATCCTCACACGCTCTCAAAATAAAGCACAGTGTAAGTCATTGTTCACTGACTGTAAAATAATGACTATTATAAATCTGTACATATATCAAGTGCTAATCTGCACCAAAAAGAACCTGCAAGAAATAAAACGTAGAAATAATATTCATCGCCACAATACAAGGAAAAATATTTCATTACACACATCATACAATAGACTAACGAAACCATCAACAGCTATGAGCTAGTGTGCCACAAATTATTTAATAACCTCCCGCAGATGGTACAAGACCTACCATAGGAGGCATTTAGAAACGCATTAAATAAATAGCCGATTGCAAACCCCTTTTACGAATTAAAAGATTTTTGACTCAGTTTGACATGGAAATTTAAGTGAAAAACTGAGATGCAGAACTGTAATATTTATTAATGTAATGTGAAAATATTGTAATGTAATGATTATACTATTTTGTCTGTTGC
The DNA here is from genome assembly GCA_026315105.1 of Locusta migratoria. NCBI lineage: Eukaryota > Metazoa > Arthropoda > Insecta > Orthoptera > Acrididae > Locusta > Locusta migratoria. Next base: position 39,935,717 of record CM048754.1, on the reverse strand, counting down.
TGTAATGGCCTAACGAGAAAATGTAATGTTACAGAAAAGAATATTGTCTCATGGTTTAAAGTTGAGAAATATCTGGATGACAATTTGAAACGGTTTTCTTCTGACCAACAAACAATTAATGCAGACAATACTGCATTTTATCTGTCTCCTATAGGTGGTAAAGTTCTTGCAAAAAGGGAAATAAGGAATGCATGACAGTTATGATGACTGCCAATGATGCAGGACAAATTCTTCCTTCAATGATTATTTTTAAATATGAAAGACACCCTGCTTACATAACACATCTTGTTCCAGGTGAATGGGGAGTGGGTAAATCTGATTCTATGTTTTAGTGTGCATTCCAACAAACACATTGGATTTGAGGGGGTGCACGGCTTACTGCTGGACGTACTTCACACTGCACTGTGTTCTTCAGGAGGCGCTTAGACTTCGTCAACGCCACCCAGCATCGCCAGGATACGCCACGTTGCAACGTAGCAGAACAAGAGCAGGAAGTTGTCATTCGTGAAGCGCTGCTAGTTAGGGGCACAGCTAAAATGTCTTGTGACAAAGTTGAAGCGGCCCCTTCGTGGCGCAGCTGCCACCGGTCTCTCAGCGCCATAGTCGCGACGGCTGCGACAGTGTCGCAAGTCAGCTATCTTATCTGCCGAGCACAAACTTGGACCGTACTGATACTGCCACAGGGCATCCTCCCTGCTACTCCAAGAGTAGGGAATTCTCTACACCAGAGCTTGTGGTATTACCCGTGCATAGTCGTTGCTTGGGCTGGCACTTGGCAGTACGTGTCTGTCTTCCGATTCTGCTGTAACCAGCATATTAGGAAAACCCAAAGGCCCAGACCGCTCTAGTGCCCAGACTCCGAGTTCCCACGGCCAACAAAACACAAACATTACCCGGGCCCCAGCCGGCTCGCCGCAGATGACCCTGAACTGGAGATGGAGACAGGAAGAGCGGGTGGGGGGACAATCATAGCTAATGTCCCCAGCTCAAATAGCTTCACTGCAATTGCCATCAAGAATCGGCGGAGGTCACTGCGAAGAAATCGCAAAACAAATCGCCTACACAGGCAGCAAAACGAGAAAAATCCTACCAATCATTGCAACAATTCAAAATGGCACAATGAAAATGATTAAGGAATTTCAGACGTCCACTCCACCAGACTATTGATATTTGGCAATATTTCAAGCAAAACAAAATTCCTCATCATACCTACACTGTAGAGGAAAAAGACTTACAAAGCAATCATCAAAAGGCCGCGGAGCAACTGTGCCCAGTGTGACTCCTTCCCATCCCTTTCCCCTCCACGCACCCCGACGGCAGCAGATACACGGCGACTAGAGTCAGCGTAAGAGGGCACCCGAGACTTCCCGACCACCCGTTTGATGTTTCCACAGTCACACTACCGTGATCCCCTGCAAGTCCGGTACTCGAGCTGCTGGAGTTTCCAGTAACCTTCAGTTTTCCTGCGTCTTTTTAGCTGTGTTTAGTTGAAAATAGAGTGTGTAGAAAAGTGCGAAATATGTGGAAAGAGTTTCACCGACCATACTGCACGCAAGTCCCAAATCAGATGGATCCACAAGAGACCTTTGTCTCTGTTTCACTGCAATGTTTGTTTCAAAAGTTAAATTCACGTAATTTACAAAGACATGTGAATTCGATACATGAGAACGGGGGAAACGCATAAGGAACTATCAAATGTTCAGTTTGCGAGTGCAGCATTAGTAAGAATTCAGCTCCATAACATTTTCTAGGAAATGGATATACGATGGAAACTGAGACTTGAATTTATAGATTCTGCATCATTCGAACAATGGAAGACGAAAATGGACGCAGAAACTAATTCGAAGTTTTAGAAGCACTGTGGCCAGACAACTAATAGGGCATTATTGTAAACGAATACCACTGCCACCGCAGTAGTCATTACAAATCAAAGAGCAAAGGTGTTCGTACATTAAAAGTTCAGAGCTCTAATACAATTGAGTCTTATTGTCCGTCAGAAATAGTGACATCAGCCAGTGGGAAAGTTAATGTAATGTTCCACAAAACTCACATAGGTCATATTAATGAAGTTGGCAGGATATGGCTCGCAGAAGAAGAAAAATCGGAATATGCTTCAAAAATTGCTTCGGGTGTACCGTTCGAAGATATTCTCGACGAGATAGGGACCAGTATTGAACAAACTTTAACCGGAGAGACTTAACAACAAGAAGGGACCTTCAAAACTTTATTCAGATGTTTAAATTAAATAATGAAGGTGTGCTGCATAATGAAGACTACTTTAGCTTCAACGCATGGGTGGAACAAATGAAACTACATTCAAATGTTAAATTGTACAAGCCACAGGGATGCGCACTTCCGGAGTGCCCACAACTGGACAAAAATTATTTTTGTCTGATTCTAGCCAAGGATTGTCAGCTTGAATTATTAAAAAAAATACAGAAGTAATGTGATTTGTGCAGATGGCACAAACAGTTACAACTGAAAGTGTTATGGCCTAAGGGCCATTCATATCACGCGCGCCGTCATTGTGTTCTGTGGCAGGCGCGGTCCCGGCCGTGGTAGTTCCCAGCCGTGCCACAGGAGGGCACGGTCGGCCTAACAGCTGACGCGAGCTGCGCGCCGTCTGCTGGCGGGCCCCGTCAAATGGCCGACGTGACAGCCGTGTTTTTCGACAAGTGTACGCGGAACGACATATAGCGTGCTTTGGACTAAGAGTCATTACTTCAATGGCGACGAGGATTATGGTAGCGGTCTTCCTGCCGCAGTCATGGCAGAACACCTTAGCACGTTCCTGACGAATCTTCAGTCGTTACCGGAAATTTTGGCTCAACAGAATGCTTCTCCCACGGCGGCTATTGACACCTTGACTAGGACTATTACACAACAGGTCGGGTTGCGGTCTTCTGTGCCCGTTCCGTTTCCTCCATTTGATGACTTTGCCGAGGATTGGTCCGACTACGAACAGCGTTTACGCCAACACTTCGTAGCCTTCCAGGTGTGTGATGAAGGTAAGCAAAAAGCTTATTTCCTTTCGTTGCTCTCGCCTCGTCTTTTTCGTTTGCTGGGCGATTTAGCGCCGCTTCAGACGCAGGCATCCCTGTCCTTTCAGGATATCTGTTCTCTTTTTGCGGCGTATTTTCGCCGCCACTCTCACGTGGTGTCGACCCGCATATCTTTCTACCGTTCGCGGAAAGAGCCGGGTCAGTCGTACCGCGCATGGGCCACGGAACTGCAGGGGCTAGCCCGTCATTGTCTGTTTCGATCCAAACCGCACGGTGACTCGTATGCGGACTCTATGGTCCACGATGTTTCGGTTTGTTTTGCTCCCGACCTGGACGTTCGCAAGCCGGCTCTTCAGTTGGACGATCCCTCATTAGCGGAGGTATTGCCTATTGCATGCGCATTTGAAGTTTCGCTTGGAGGGAGGTATCCTCAGTTGCCGATTCGGCCCCGTTATCCGCGGCGCCGGTTTCTTCGGTGGCTGTTGTTGCGCCGCCCTCCCCTCCCTCCCTTCGGACGCCGCAGCACTCGCCTGTGTCATATGGGCGGGGGGAAAGGCGGCGCGCATCGCCCGCTTCAGAGAGCGAGCTGATGTCATGTCTTTCGTGCGGGGCGTCCCATTCTCGGGAATCATGCCCGCACAGACGGACCACGTGTAATCGTGGCAAGTTCGGACACCTCGCCCGAGTGTGCCGCTCCTCGGCTAAGGGCCGCAAAAGAACCTCTCCCCCTCGCGATTTCGGCGCATCGCCCATGGATATTAATAAGGTTGTTCCCATCGTCGCTCAGCCGCCGAAGTTGTTTACAGACCTCCGCATTCTGCGGAAAACGGTTACGCTTCAAGTGGACACAGGCACGACGACATCGCTTCTAAGTGCTGCAACTCATCAAGCATTAGGCTCCCCCACTTTAAGTCCGGTGCCTCGCGCGTTGGTTGGCTACGGCGGCCACCCTATTCCACTATTGGGGTCGTTTGTCGCCGAAGCTACATATCAGAACGTTAGCCGCGTGGTACCGTTTGTGGTAGTAAACGGTGCAACGGCTACGAATATTTTCGGCCTCGACGCTTTCCACACTTTTGGCTTTTCTATTACCGATTCTGTCTGCTTGGTTTCCTATCAAATTCCGTACGAGAGTCAAGCAGCATCGCGCGGCGTTCTCGTCCTTGTTTGCGCCGGGTCTTGGGTGTGCTATGAATTTTCGGGCCACTATTACACTTAAAAATACGGCTCGCCCCGTCTTCTGTCGCTCTCGGCCTCTCCCGATCGCCCTCCGTGGCGCTGTTAAATCCGAATTAGATCGCCTGACGGCGGAAGGTATTTTGCGTCCTGTCACAGCAAGCAAGTGGGCCTCCTCTCTAGTTGTCATAAGCAAGCCCTCGGGTGCCCTGCGTTTATGTGGCGACTAAGATGACTGTAAATTCTCAATCCGTCATTGATTCTTTTCCCATGCCTCGGCCAGCGGAATTGATAGATCGGTTGTCAGGGGGTCAGTATTTTTCGAAAATAGATCTGGCAGAGGCTTATCTCCAGTTGCCTTTAGACGATGCCTCCAAACAGGCGCTGGTGATTTCTACGCTTTTTGGCCTATATCAATATCAGAGATTGCCATTCGGGGTGGCCAGTGCCCCAGCAATCTTTCAGCGTTTTTTTGGAGCAGTTGCTAGCGCCGGTTCCCTGTTGCGTGAACTACATGGATGATATTGTGGTGACGGGATCCACAGCTGCTGACCATATTGCTAACCTCCGTTCATTGTTTTCCGTTCTGGAGGGGGCTGGCCTCCGCTGTAATTTCCAGAAATCTTCTTTCTTCCAACCGACTATCGAGTACTTGGGCTACGAGGTATCCAGGTCGGGGGTACGTCCCGTGGCAGAGCACGTGCGGGCAGTCACAGATCTTCCCTGTCCTTCTTCCGTTCACGAACTTCAAGTATCCTGGGCAAGATCGCCTATTATCATCGCTTCCTCCCGCAGGCAGCCACAGTGGCTTACCCCCTGCATCAACTGCTCCGTAAAGGCATCCCGTTCCACTGGTCTCCTGCGTGCGAGCGAGCTTTTCAGTCACTGAAAAGGGCCCTCCTGGAGGCTCCGTGCCTCACTGCATACACCCCGGGGGTCCCACTTGTGGTGGCAGCGGACGCCTCCCCGCATGGTGTGGGGGCGGTGCTTCCCAATGGGTCAGAGCACCCGTTGGCGTTTGCATCTAAAACTCTTACGGATGCGCAGCGCCGGTATTCCCAGGTGGACAAGGAGGCCCTAGCCATCGTTTTTGCTTTAAAAAAATTTTACGTTTATCTCTATGGGTCAAAGTTCACGCTTTACACGGACCACCATCGTCTTCAACGCTGGGCCTTGTACCTCTCTCGTTTCCATTACGAGATACAATACCGCTCGACGTCTCATCACGCCAATGCCGACGCCCTATCGCGCCTTCCGGTAGGCCCTGATCCAGTCTTCGATGCTGAAGAGCTTTTGTGTTTTGCAGTTGACGAGTCGGCTAAAGATGTAGTCTCCGGTTTTCCTATCAATAGCTCAAGGATCGCGGATGCTACCGCTGCTGACCCGGTCCTCCGGGTCGTCCTTAAACGGGTGAGGCAAGGCTGGTCGGAGCGTCTTCCGGGCCGGGCATCAGACCCTCTCCGCAATTATTATGCTATTCGGCACCGCCTTAGCACCTACGAGGGTGTTTTACTTCTGTCCACGGAAGACGGCTCCCATCGAGTGGTGGTTCCTGTGTCCTTGCGCCGCCAGATTCTCGGTCTTCTCCATCGGGACCACTGGGTCGTCTCTCGCACGAAGATGCTGGCCCGCCGACATGTATATTGGCCGGGTATAGATGGGGACATCACTCGCCTCATTGCAGGATGCTCTTGTGCATCCCAACAAGCGGCTCCTCGCTCATCTCTCTCCATGGCCCACTCCGTCTGCACCTTGGGAACGACTCCATGTCAATTTTGCGGGGCCCTTCTTAGATAGCTACTGGGTTTGCGTCCTTGCCGCATACTCCAACTTCCCATTTGTTGTTCGCCTGACCTCCATGTCTGCGGAAGTTACCACACGTTCCCTGTTAAAAGATATTTTCTATTGAGGGTCTCCCGGCCGCACTGGTGACAGATAACGGGCCACAGTTTACTTCACAACACTTTCACGATTTTTGTTCTACCCATGGGATCCAACATGTCCTGGCCTCACCTTTCCACCCGCAGTCCAATGGGGCGGCGGAGAGGTTCGTCCGCACTTTCAAGACGCAAATGCGCAAGTATGTGGCACATTTTTCAGTGGAGGATGCCCTCCTTCGATTCCTGACATCTTATCGGTCCACTCCGGCAGGTCAGCAGAGCCCCTCAGAGCTCCTTCACGGCCGCCCTCATAGGACACTGTTATCCCTCGTGCATATAGGCCCTCCCACACCACCTCTTCATCCTCTGTCACGTTTTCCCCCAGGCTCGGCTGTCTTGGCTCCAGGCTACGGCCGCCATCCTCGTTGGGTCCCGGCCGTGGTCGTTCAGGAGCGTGGCCGACGTCTCTGTGAGGTCCGTTCTCCTACTGGGGTCCTCACCCACCACCATGATCAGCTGCGGGTCCGCCACCCTCCTCAAACACCTACGGTCCCTTCCTCCTCGTCCAGGTCCAGCCCCCCTTGGCTGCGGGTGCCATCAGGGGACAGTTATCTACAGACTTCCGCTTCGCAAGCATTGGCTGGGGGGCAAGGGGATTTCCCGTCACTGTCAGGGTCCGGGGCCCGCTCCCCCGCCGCAGTCCCAGCGGCCAGCTACAAGGAGTGAACAGCTCCGGTCGCCGCCGGAGGAGGCACCTTGCAGCCTGACGACGGAGGCCCCGAGTTTCCAATGGAGGAGCCACAGGAGGGAGGAATGGAGGACCCGCCGCCATCGCCAGTGCTGGGAGCAGCAAGACCGCGCTCGCGTGGGCGAACCCCTCGTCGCTCAAAGGGGTTCTGTCCGTACGAGGTGGTTCCGGCTAGGGAGTGGATGGAGCTGCCAGACGACCGGATGGAGGTGGAAGAGTCCCAGCAGCCAGACCTCTGCGCTGCCGTTCAGGGGTCCGGCTCCTCACCCCAAGCGGGGAGGGATATTATGGCCTAAGGGCCATTCATATCGCGCACCGCCGTCATTGTGTTCCGTGGCAGGCGCGGGCCCGGCCGTGGTAGTTCCCAGCCGTGCCACAGGAGGGCACGGTCAGCCTAACAGCTGACGCGAGCTGCGCGCCGTCTGCTGGCGGGCCCCGTCAAACAGCCGACGTGACAGCCGTGTTTTTCGACAAGTGTACGCGGAACGACATATAGTGTGCTTTGGACTAAGAGTGATTACTTCAGAAAGTTTTACACTCTTCTTGTGTTGGACAGTTTGAGGGAAGGTTTCCCTTGTGCCTTTACGATTTGCAGTAGAGGCGACACTGTGGCAATGCAAGCGTTCTTTGGTCCAATAATGAAGTCCAATAATGAACTCCTTAAAGAAACTATACATCCAAAGTGGTTTATGTCAGATATGGACGATTATTTTTATAATGTGTGGGTGGCCATATTTGGTCCAGGAGCCAGGCATTTGTACTGCTCCTGGCTTGCAGACAATGCCCGGAAAAAGAACTTTAATAAAATAGAAGGCAAAATAAATACAGTTGACTACAAAAAGATCAAAACTTTGTTATTTGAAAGGGATGTGGATATTTTCCTTATGATAAAAAATCATTTGAAAGAAGAATTAAGCAAAAAAAAAAATGATACAAAACAGTTTTCTTAGAGTTTTGAAATTTTTTTTCAGTATGTGTGATCGGTGGGCATGTTGCCACAAAATTAATGCTGGAATAAACACAAATATGGCACTGGAAAATTTACTTAGGAACTTTAAGCATATATATTTAAAAAGGGAAAAAAAGTAAAACGGCTGGACAAAGGAATTCATGCATTGATGCAGTTCCTGAATTATAAAATGAGAGACCAGCTTGTGTATTTACAAGGGTAAGCTGACCCAGAAGCTTTTTAATCTGAGAACACGACAGAGCATAATTAAGTTTGTCTCAAGACAGGGTTTTGCATGTCAGTCCAGTGTCCTGGAATGTTTCATCATCGAGAAACACAGTTGTATTTGGTGTACAAAAATTTGTAACCTTGCAACCGTGAGCTACAATGCAGGGAATGTGCAGCTTGCATTCATGCTTTCAGTTGCACTTGCGCTGATGCATCTATTCTTTGGTTTTTCAAGTTATAAAACAAGAGACTGTCCAATCCAGAACAGTCTGCAAAGGAAGACTGATTTTGAAAACAAGTTAAAATCTTTAGTGGCAAAAGTTTTGAAGACAATCCGGAGTGTCAAGTCGAGGGCAGGATATGAAATGGTAAAGAGGCAGTTAGCACCTCTAGTTTATTCTTAATGCTGCAGAAGATAAAGCCAGTGTACACTTTCCACAAGTTGCTGGAGATATGCAAGAACCAGCAAACAAGAGAATAAATGTTCAAAGAAAGTTCTACTTGACAAACAATCTGTGTCCAAAAAATTGAAAATGGCCAACTCTTCATGCTCTGAACATGATGAACTTGCATTTTTTATGGTGAGTGGACAGTCACAGAACTGTAAGCCTACCTTGTAGATCATTAGGCCCTAATGAAAAAATTTAAGTATTGATAATTTATGACCGTTATTTTTAATTTGTTTGTGTATTTTCATAAGACCTAGGCTAGTAAGTTTCTGTGTCTGTATTTCATTTACCTGTTGTTGGTCATAGAGGTAAAAATGGATGTAACTGTTTTAGTCACACTTTCTTCAACAGCATATCAGCTGACACCAGAGACCCATATATACATAGCAAAACAGTAGTGATATTGCTAAAAGATCGTATATCACTGGTTGATGGCAGTTGGGTACTCATCCACTGTTATACTATATTAATAAATTTAGATCTGACCTTAACTGCCTCGTCCAATCTGCATCATAGTTAACATTGGCTCCCTATACAATCTCTCATTAAATTGAAGAGAGTAGATCTGTTCTGAACACAGAAATAATTGAATTTTTTTTTTCCATTCCGTCTTTCACATCTCACACTCATTTCAAAGTGCGGGAGGTGAGGGGAATTTCCCATAAAGAGTTTTAGTGAGTAAACAGGTTCATTACATTAATTAAAAACATCATTTATAACTTAGAGACCAAAGTACTGGGACTTACAAGTCTAGAATCTTCTACAATTTTTGAGGACAGAGATTGGTCTTTTATCTAAAGAGTCCGCTTCAGCTGCTTAAAGTCACATCTTCGGGTCAAACACTAAACATAAAACCAGGGGCTGCCAAACACAAAAAACCACCACCCCAGCTGTCAGAACACTCCTCATAAAACAAATGCGACAACCCCCTCGTCAACCTAACCACCAGACAGAGCCAGACGGCACGGGCAGTGGCTCCCGCATTGCCAGCTATAACGTAAACATTCATTGTGTATCACGTCTACCACGTGTTTACGTCTTGTGTGCTTTTTTTGCTGCGATTTGTATTTACTGAGAGTGCTTTAACTTGAATTCAGTGTTAAACTAATTGGATAATGTCACCGAAAAGACGTTTGTCTAGTGACAATCCTCTGCATCAAGGTGAATTGCTGCGGCGAACTATTTACTTTTACGAGCAGGAGAAGATGATCGTAAATAGCAGATAAAGTTGTTGAATGAACGGCCAGAACTCTGAGTTAGTGCAAGAAAAGTGGTGAGTAAGGGAGTGTTACAAAACTTGTAGGGTGCAGATGAGAACCTCGATGATACCGAGCTGTCTGCATCACAGGACATATTTTTAGGGACACCGGGAAAGATGCAGCAGCCTTGCCCTGTAACCCAGTTGGATAATTTCCAGACAGATGCTATACATAGGCATATTTATGCATACTATAGCAGAAAGGAATACCCTAGTGTAGTAAAGTTGTTAATTTCACTGAAAGAAAGCTAACTTTTCATGGGTGGAAAAACTTCACAAACTTGTGTTTAAAAGTATCGGTTTCCAATGCAAAAAAAAACTAGAAGTCCTGTTAGGAAAGGTGCATATTGCTACAGCTCGAAGCTTTTTCCTTGCATAAAATAGTGGAAAGAGATTCATTCCGTAGTATGGCTAGACGAGACATGGGTTAATGCCGGGGAAGCCATGAGGAAATGCTGGTCTGATGACACTCCTAGCAGTAGTGATCAGCAGCAGACGGGAAGAGGGGCTGGATTAATTGTGGTCTATGCAGGCTCATCTAATGGTTTGGTCCCGAATGCACTTCTTGTTTTCCGATCGAAAAAAATGGGCGATTATCAAGAAGAAATGCCAGAAATAGTACACCAGTACAACCAGAATATGGGTGAAAGACATATCCGACATGACGCCGTATGCATTCTTCGGCAGTTTGACCCACAGCTACGTCACAGGGGGACGATATTCACGATGAAGGTGGGATACTTGCAGATGCGGAAACGATATTTGATACGAAAAGCGCCGCCCTGGGGCCCCTCCACTACTTCCCCCTACACCTACTGTGCGAGAGAGAGTGCGCTGTGGCTCACAGAGATTCCCAGAGGTGTTCTATTATAGAGGACGTTAAACAACCCAAAGCAAAGAAAAGAAAGTATGACGTTACTGAAGGTGACGGAAAAGAAAAACGCATTACACCAGTAACAGGATACAATAGTGCTATTTTGTATTATGTCCAAACCGAAGAACTGTTCGAAATACTGCACGAAACTAACTTAAAAATAGGACATGGAGGTCGCACACGGATTGAGAAGGAACTGCACTTAAAGTATAAAAGTGTCACCAAAGAGGTCATTAGTCCGTATCTTCGCTTATGCAAACCGTGTCAGATTAAATTATCTAAGCCAAAGAAAGGTTTAGTTTCCAGACCTCTAATATTTAAAGAATTTAATTCAAGATGCCAGGTAGATCTGATAGACATGCAAAGTAGCCCTGATGAGTACAAGTTCATATTCAATTATCAATATCACTTAACTAAATTTATACTATTACGAACCCTGAAAATCAAAAGAACAGAAGAAGTCGCTTACCACTTGCTTGACATTTTTACCGCTATAGGTGCTCCAAGTGTGCTACAGTCAGTTAATGGTAGGGAGTTTTAGAACAAAGTTATAAATGATCTGAGTAACGTGTGACCTGAACTGAAAGTGGTACATGGAAAAACCAGACATAGCCAAAGCCAAAGTTCTATCGAACGGGCCAACCAGGATGTACAGAATATGCTAATGACATGGATGCAGCGCATTGTGCCGAGAATCTTCGATTCAGCCAATTAACGAAAAACCATTCTTTTCATCATGGAATTCAGCAGTCCCCATACGAGGCAATGTTTGGCTGTAAAGCACAAGTGGGACTGAGTACTTTACATCTGCCTAAATAAATTATTGATAACATAGTGACAGAGGAATATCATGAGAAAGTTGAAAGAGAAATGGACGACGCTATAAATTTAGGGATTACTCCCAACAATAAAACTGACAATGTGGAAATCGAACCATCGGGAAGTCAATATCAGTTATACGACAATAATAAGCCGAAAATATACTGTGTGGGTTGTGAAGAAGAGTGTGGTGCAGCTTCTTGTTGTATATTCTGCGGCAAAAGTGTCCATGCAATATGTGGAAGAGGTAATGAAGCAGATGAAGGATTTGGAGGAAACGTTATTTGCAAACTATGTTATAACAAGCAAGAAATCAGGAAGAAGAGAGAGGGAGCTCATGACAATTTGCAAGAAAAAGGTGCTAAGATGCTTAAAAATTCAGAGGCAAAATTCACGCGTGCAGAAGTTGGAGACAATGTTGGCATACGTATACAAGATGTTGACAGAGATCACGGAGATCCCAGAAGCGTTCTTGCCGTTGTCTTCAGGGGGCGCTTAGACTTCGTCAACGCCACCCAGCATCGCCAGGATACGCCACGTAGCAGAACAAGAGCAGGAAGTTGTCGTTCATGAAGCGCTGCTAGTTAGGGGCACGGCTAAAATGTCGTGAGACAAAGTTGAAGCGGCCCCTTCGTGGCACAGCTGCCACAGGTCTGACGGCGCCACACTAGCAACGGCGACAGCACAAACTTGGACCGTACTGATACTGCCACAGGGCATCCTCCCTGCTACTCCAAGAGTAGGGAATTCTCTACACCAGGGCTTATGGTATTACCCGTGCATAGTCGTTGCTTGGACTGGCACAGTTAAGGGAAACTTAACAGTGCGAACGAATGAACACCCAACACCCCTCGGCAGTATGTGTCTGTCTTCCGATTCTGCTATAACCAGCATATTGGGAAAACCCAAAGGCCCAGACTGCTTTGGTGCCCAGACTCCGAGTTCCCACGGCCAACAAAACACAAAGATTATCCGCGCCCGAGCCGGCTCGCCGCGGATGACCCTGAACTGGAGATGGAGAAAGGAAGAGGGAGGGGGGGGGGGAAGACAATCATAGCTAACATCCCCAGCTCAAATAGCTTCACTGCAATGAGACCTTTGTCTGTTTCACTGCAATGTTTGTTTCAAAAGTTAAATTCATGTAATTTACAAAGACATGTGAATTCGATACATGAGAACGGGGGAAACGCATAAGGAACTATCAAATGTTCAGTTTGCGAGTGCAGCATTAGTAAGAATTCAGCTCCATAACATTTTCTAGGAAATGGATATACGATGGAAACTGAGACTTGAATTTATAGATTCTGCATCATTCGAACAATGGAAGACGAAAATGGACGCAGAAACTAATTCGAAGTTTTAGAAGCACTGTGGCCAGACAACTAATAGGGCATTATTGTAAACGAATACCACTGCCACCGCAGTAGTCATTACAAATCAAAGAGCAAAGGTGTTCGTACATTAAAAGTTCAGAGCTCTAATACAATTGAGTCTTATTGTCCGTCAGAAATAGTGACATCAGCCAGTGGGAAAGTTAATGTAATGTTCCACAAAACTCACATAGGTCATATTAATGAAGTTGGCAGGATATGGCTCGCAGAAGAAGAAAAATTGGAATATGCTTCAAAAATTGCTTCGGGTGTACCGTTCGAAGATATTCTCGACGAGATAGGGACCAGTATTGAACAAACTTTAACCGGAGAGACTTAACAACAAGAAGGGACCTTCAAAACTTTATTCAGATGTTTAAATTAAATAATGAAGGTATGCTGCATAATGAAGACTACATTAGCTTCAACGCATGGGTGGAACAAATGAAACTACATTCAAATGTTAAATTGTACAAGCCACAGGGATGCGCACATCCGGAGTGCCCACAACTGGACAAAAATTATTTTTGTCAGATTCTAGCCAAGGATTGTCAGCTTGAATTAAAAAAAAAATACAGAAGTAATGTGATTTGTGCAGATGGCACAAACAGTTACAACTGAAAGTTTTACACTCTTCTTGTGTTGGACAGTTTGAAGGAAGGTTTCCCTTGTGCCTTTACGATTTGCAGTAGAGGCGACACTGTGGCAATGCAAGCGTTCTTTGGTCCAATAATGAAGTCCAATAATGAACTCCTTAAAGAAACTATACATCCAAAGTGGTTTATGTCAGATATGGACGATTATTTTTATAATGCGTGGGCGGCCGTATTTGGTCCAGGAGCCAGGCATTTGTACTGCTCCTGGCTTGCAGACAATGCCCGGAAAAAGAACTTTAATAAAATAGAAGGCAAAATAAATAAAGTTGACTACAAAAAGATCAAAACTTTGTTATTTGAAAGGGATGTGGATATTTTCCTTATGATAAAAAATCATTTGAAAGAAGAATTAAGCAAAAAAAAAATGATACAAAACAGTTTTCTTAGAGTTTTGAAAATTTTTTTCAGTATGTGTGATCGGTGGGCATGTTGCCACAAAATTAATGCTGGAATAAACACAAATATGGCACTGGAAAATTTACTTAGGAACTTTAAGCATATATATTTAAAAAGGGAAAAAAGTAAAACGGCTGGACAAAGGAATTCATGCATTGATGCAGTTCCTGAATTATAAAATGAGAGACCAGCTTGTGTATTTACAGGGGTAAGCTGACCCAGAAGCTTTTTAATCTGAGAACACGACAGAGCATAATTAAGTTTGTCTCAAGACAGGGTTTTGCATGTCAGTCCAGTGTCCTGGAATGTTTCATCATCGAGAAACACAGTTGTATTTGGTGTACAAAAATTTGTAACCTTGCAACCGTGAGCTACAATGCAGGGAATGTGCAGCTTGCATTCATGCTTTCAGTTGCACTTGCGCTGATGCATCTATTCTTTGGTTTTTCAAGTTATAAAACAAGAGACTGTCCAATCCAGAACAGTCTGCAAAGGAAGACTGATTTTGAAAACGAGTTAAAATCTTTAGTGGCAAAAGTTTTGAAGATAATCCGGAGTGTCAAGTCGAGGACAGGATATGAAATGGTTAAGAGGCAGTTAGCACCTCTTTAGTTTATTCTTAATGCTGCAGAAGATAAATATCTTGAGAAAGTTGAAAGAGAAATGGACGACGCTATAAATTTAGGGATTACTCCCAACAATAAAACTGACAATGTGGAGATCGAACCATCGGGAAGTCAAGATCAGTTATACGACAATAATAAGCCGAAAATATACTGTGTGGGTTGTGAAGAAGAGTGTGGTGCAGCTCATTGTTGTATATTCTGCGGCAAAAGTGTCCATGCAATATATAGAAGAAGTAATGAAGGGTATGTAGGAAAAGTTTTTTGCAAACTATGTTATAACAAACAAGACATCAGGAAGAAGAGGGAGGGGGCTCACGGCAATTTGCAAGAACAAGGTGCTAAGATGCTTAAAAATTCAGAGGCAAAATTCACGCGTGCAGAAGTTGGAGACAACGTTCGCATACGTATACAAGATGTTTACAGAGGTCGCAGAGATCCCAGAAGCGTTCTTGCCGTTGTGATGAGCGTCGAAGGCACTTTCTACAAGCTGGGAGCAGAGCATGGTCTTCTGAAGCAACTATATTCAAGAAACGAGTTCTCTAATCTGCCCGAGAAACTGATGACGCTGGAATCCGTGCCCAAAGAAGAAAAATCATTGCGAACCATATCGTCCTTACAGTCACTGACCGGTGGCCAAGGATACAGTCGATGCAATTGCTCTACTAAATGCACCACAAATCACTGCAAATGCAGAAATAAAGTATTGTGTAATTCCAAATGTCATAAAAGCTTAACTTGCTGTTATAAGTGAATACCGGCTGTATTAAAAATATTTACAATGTGGACGGATTGTATACTTTTTATTACTGAGATTGATAAATTGCATACAGCTTGAAATTACACACTTTCAGCCCATCTTTATTCATCTCCCGATTCTGGCCGATCGGTCTACGCCACTTCACGAACTGGCCGACCAAATCCTGAAATCGGGAAGAGATCGGACATTGGCCGGCCAATTGAAGGCAATATTGGTCACTTCCCAACTTGGCCGGCCAGTTCCCGATCTGGCCGATTTTGGGCTTTGGCTGCAACATATACCTGTATTGGAGTCTATAAAGGTAAATTCCACTATGCACTATGTACCCTGACGAAGCCAACTGTTTGGAAAATACTGAAAAGCTAATAAATATTCTATTCTTTTCAGAGGAAGAAGTCAAAAGTAAGTGGAAGTCTGGGGGATGGCTTTAGAAGGGAATTCAGAAAGATACAAAGGCACTAGTCGGGTGACGCAGCCACCCCAAAACACAGCACTTGGAGCCACTTTCAATCAATGTTTCTCAAAGATGTTATGGTACCATGAGAAACAATCACATACTGTCCACAGAGGACACACAGAGTGAAACATTTTAAGTGAGCACTGTGTTGGTAGCCAGTGAAGATGGGACACCAGATATGTTTGTCGAGTCATTATATTCTGACCCAAACTCCAGCGAATCGGTTCAGTCCGAGGAGTTAAGTTATATAGCTCCCTCACCATCACATCCTAGGAAGAAGAAAACAATCACATTTTGAGAACAAATTAATTGAATTAGAGCAAACCAAATTAAAAATGCTGGAGAATGCAAATGAATGTGAGGTCACAAATTTTTTATTATCATTTGTGCAATACATGAAACAGTTAAATGGCTTCCAAAAGTTGAATTCCATGTCCAAAATTATTGGTGTGTTTAAAAAACCTGGAGAAAGTATGTAAAAAAATAAATGGGAAAATAAATTTCATAGACTGCACAGAAAAATTTGTCCCTTACATTCGAATTCCTTAAATTCTATCCGGACCTTTTAGTGTTGTCTACTTTACACAAATCATCTGCAGTGAAGAAAGATGGTAGTTTTACACAACATAGTAGTAGTTCTTGTATACTGTAAGAGTTCATTTTAAAGAACAAATAATGTAATTAGTATAGTGCACTTTTTTTAATGGTGTTTGTCGGTGTAGGTTGGTAAATTTGATAAGTGTGAATGAGAAAGTTTTCAAAGTTGTGGCCTCATTACATGGAGAAAGCTGTGCAGTGCAATTGCTGTGTCTGTGCGCAAAACCTTGGGATCATCTCACTTTAATAAGTTTTCTTTATATGACAAATTTTGTGATATCACTAATTTATATCTAAAAATTTTGTCTTAGGTGTAGGGGTACTAGTCAGTCAAACTATTTTTATATGCTAGTTGGGTATCAGTCAGATTATAGTATGTTGTGACAGATTATTTGTGGAGGAGTGTACAGAACAAGGAAAAGTTTAGACATTTAATGTAATAAATCGACCAAGTGGTGAGTGGACTTCGGCGGTCGAAAAGAAAAAGTGTTACAATGGCGTAAGCTGGAAATGTCGCGAAGTAGAGTGGGTCGGGCACTCAGCAAAATTAAGTAACTCAAACTGAGTGTTGCAAGTGTGTCGGCAGCCGCGCGTGCTACACAACTCCGAACAGCGGTGTTGCTTAAAGGAAGAAGCAGCCACAGTCTGTGGGGAAAAGTGCGAAGTTGCGTGGGGGCCCCGAGTCATACAAAAAACATTTTTATAACATTACATACGTGCAGTGTGATGAAAACAAATTAAATTTCTTTAAAACGATAGCTGTGTGCTGAACATTATTCTTTTGCAACTCACCCTATATGCCCATAAATGTGGGTATAATTAGTATACATACTAATGTACATGTACTTTTGTTTATTTATTGTAAACTGTATTAAGGAGCACATGGACAGAATGGCACCAAAGCGGAAATCATAGTGTCATCCCCTAAACGAGCACAAAATATTTTCTCATCAGAAAGATGAAAAGCATGTTCCGCTCCATCGCATTGTCATCAACCTTTCACACTGGTGTTATTACTGCGTAGGGGTTATAATGAATATCGTAAGTGTGTATACATTTTGAATGTACTGTGAAGATGCCTAGATTCTTACATATCTACAGAATGATGTAAACTGGTCTGCAGCTATTATTCCGATTGCGCAAAGAATATTTTTTACCATAAAGGATTAATTAGCCTAAAATATAACACACAGCAGCAGTGAAAGAGTAGGCATAGTTAGGTAAATTCTTTGGTTTTTATTACCAAATGTGCTGTTAACTATAACAACATATCAGCTTATGATTAATGTGTTATTGCTCAAACGAGTGGTGGAAAATTAAAACCGATTCAATTTAAAATGTTTTAACGCCAACTTCAGTAGCAGGAAACAGTTACACCACCAATTTCAGGCCAGTGAAGGATGAGACGACACTACTGAGAGAGAGAGAGAGACTATAAAAGGTAAGAGCAGGATGGTTACAACAGGATGTGTGTCTAAAGGAAAGAGACGGGGAAACCAGCTGCCTTAAGCAACAAAGCACTGCCACAAGTTTTTGGGAAACAACCGGGAGAACGATAGGGTTATCCTCGCTCAGATAAATACAGGAAGTCGGTACGAGTCGGCAGTCTGAGTCGGATGCAGTCAAGGCAGTGTCAGACAGCCGCAGACTGACTGAGGCCAGTGTCAGGCGACAGTGTATCCGGCGCGGGTTCGAGTCCTGGTGGACAATGGCAGTGCGCAGCCATGCCAGAGGGAGCTCTGCCGGCCGTACGACGTCCGCTAGGGGCACCTGGCAGGCAACAAGGGGAACACCAACGGATTTTGATGGGTCATAGGTATGTTGTGAGGGAATTCCTCCAGAACATCAACCTAAAAGGATTTATTCCAACAGGCCTTTATTTCTAAGAAAATCGAGATCAAATTCGCAGCAAATTACCACGGGTGATGTGTGTACTTATACATGGCGGTTATCATGGTGTAATCGGCAAATGCCAGGCCCCCGTGGCAGGAAATCCGGGTTCGATACCTTGTGACAGAAAATTTTTTAAAAATTTTAATCGCTACTTTTTATATCTGAAAAATATTAAAAAACAATTGAGCAAAGAAGAAGATAAAGAAGGAAGAACAAAAATAATGAAAAGTCAAACAATTAAAAAAAATAACCAATATAATAAAAATCTTCCCCTTTGGGTCATTATTTTTCACTTTTCTTCACTTCTCTTTTATTGTGCACAATTATATGCCTTTATACCCACTCCTATGTTACAGGTTGATTAAATAGTCACGATAATAGCAAACACAGTAGCAACTGTGTATTTTACTTATTGTGCAGCGTTATTTACTAACTGTCGCCCAAATATTATAGGTATTAACAAAAGACGGTTTACTGATTTCGAAATACGCTTCAATCGCCATAAAAGTGTTCTTCAAAAAAACAAAATGAATAAAATAATCGTTCCTCAATACATAACATATTGAGCGAATGTTACACGTTTTTATCCTGACCATTTACTGCAAACGTTTACATAAGAATGGTTATAAAAATACATAATTATGCCCAATCATCAGATAGGTGTGAAAAGTAATTGACCAATGCCGGACTTGAAACCAGGTCGCCTGCATAGCAGCCTCCCATCTTGCCGATTACACCACGCTGTCTCGCCGAGTGGTAACCTCCATCTATAAGTAGACACGTTACGCGTGGTCATTTGCGATTTCGATTTTCTTAGAGATCGAGGCCCATTGGAACAAAACAGCCAGCGACTATCGTATCGGCAGGCGGCCAGCAGCCGAGAGAGTAGTGTCACAGGTCCCGGGCCTGCGTCTCAGCAAACCACTGCTACACTGTCACGCGCACTAGCGGCCGCCTCAGTTGAGAGTGGAGCTCGTGTCCACAGTAAAAGAGAGGAATTCCTCCATCCAGATAAACAGAGTTGCCAATGGCACAGATTGCTACACTCTGTAACACAAAACTACATTTAGTGGCAACACGTAACATTTGGCATCAGACGTGCCACGACACTCTACAACACCACGTGTTGAACCTATTGTCCAAATTGGTATGTAAAGCAAACAGGCAATACCGAAAGAAGATAAAGGTTCTTTGGCAAGCAAACTGTCACCTAAAGAAAAGAAATACTAACGTGACAAAAACGTCCTTACAGAAGAATATAAATATAACAAATTTATCCATGTTATGTGGATTGTTCCGAGGTCTGCAAAACTGATGGCCAAAGATAAACTGGAAAGAAACAATACCAATTTCTTCAAAAATTTCTCCAGTGTTGAATGTATTTTTCTTTAAAATGTAAAATTAATAATGTAACTCTTGATTGAATAATTCTTTAAAATGTAGCAGCATCTGTTTCAACACATGCTATCTACATAACTTTTTATGGCATATTCACTGTAAATACTGATGCAAGTAGGTTATCTTAGCTTTTAAGGATTTTTGTACAGTGTAAACATCTAATACAAAATGTCTACATGTGGTGTATATGTAACTGTGTTCTTGCGTTGCAGGTGCCAGACAACAAGATTATCAACAAAACTGTAAGTAAATACAACACACTACAGTAATCTGGAAGCTATAATCACGAAACATAATACTGAAATAGCTATATCTTCCTGAACAGATTAAAAGGTGCAACCATAACCTCACTGGCACCCACAACACAAAACATAATAAAACAAAATTGAACCAGTAACGGTAAAATGCACCCGACGATGGCAGCTTGCTGCCGAAACGCGTCATGCTAATAAAAATATTAGTAAAAAGTGGCTGCTGCAGTAATCATAAAAACAATATAACTGATGCAAGTGTTTTCTTAAGAGTGCATTAGGAGTAAGTGAACATTTACCGTCGCAAAGACCACAGGTTCTGTTTCTCAAAAATAAGACTCGGCCTTAAGATCTTTTGCCTTAACACTAAACTTTTATTCACCAAAAGCTTATAATTATGAGAGGACCACATTTGGTACTCTTGTCACATCCTCTGACCATCAATAAATGGTATAAAAGTGTGGATGCAGCCCTGGGCTTCAAAAGTGAGGCATTTAGTCTACTGAAAGCAAAAGTTGACTCCAGCAGTTCAGTCTATCGTCTCCTCTGTAATCTTTAAATGGATGACATGACAATAAGGCAACACACCGAATTTGACAGTCATCTATATTTTGGCTACTTTGACGTAGGTTCTGCTGTTGCATCAGATAGTTTGCTTTCTGCTAAGGAGGCAGTGGTTTTTATGTGTGTGGGCATAAATGGCAGCTGGGAACTTCTTGTTGGGGGTCTTAATTGCAGGCATGAGTGGAGGTCACAGCGCCAAATTAATAACGAACTGCATTGCTCTGGCAAAATCTGCACATGTTTTCACTTGTGATCACACTGCATCATATATTGCCATGGCTACTTCAGTGTTTGTCTTGACACATCAAATGTATGCACTTCTTTACACATTTCCGATAATCACTACTCGGTGTCCCTTTTCCTCGATTCCCTAATATGCTAAAGTTAGTGTAGAACATTTTAGGCGATAAAGAATTGAACGTGAGGGTGTTCATTTAGCAACTAGATTACGCGCAAGCCATATTAACTGGATAAGAACAAAATTAAAGTGTCACTAGCAATCAGCTGTTTAGTGAGTCAGTTGCTGATGCTGTAGAGGAAGCATCTTCCCTAAGTATACCAGGTTTACTTTGTTGTAGTGCTACAATTAGATTCATAAGAATAATTAATGAATCATCTTTTGGATTTAATGAATTTGAGGAGCATGGCCCAAAGTGGTGGGAGAAAAAAACAATGCTGTAAATTATGAACCAGTAAACAACTTCCTCACTGAATCAAGTCAATACTTGCTTACCCTAAAATTTAAAGTCAGTGATAAACTACTCATTCTGTCAAAAGAATTGGGTTTATGGGATTCATAATACTGAAGTAACATGGCATTGCCATGTCCTGAGAATGTGAATCAGCTAACAACATCCAGGTTGAAGTTCTGCAAGCCCAGATATGAAGGTAACTGAAGAAAGCAACCTACTTGAAAAGGGTCCAAAACACAACATCAACACAACACGATCTCACACAGCAATAGAAAACATAACAGAACACACAATAAAACAAAAAACTCAAAACACCTGAATTTAATCCAAACGTATCAACAGAACTATTTGCTGATGAAATAATAATCATGGAAAACAAAACCTCGATAAAGCGAAACACAAAGACAGATGAAGAAAAAACCTACAGGAAACTACAACAAAAATTAACACAAGAAAATGTAATAATGACAAAGTCTGACAAGGGTAATTCAATTGTTCTGATGAAACAAAAGGAATACATTGACAGAACTTTACAATTCATACAGAACAACAACATCATAGAAGTAATGATTGACCAAACAATCCGGTATGAATGAAATACAGAACATGGGACTATTTTCACAGACACAGATAAAAGAATGATACAGAAAAATCTAGTGGCACCTTGCTATTACAAACAATATACTAATACACTGAAAACAGATCCCTAAAGAAATCAAGTGACCTAATAGAAAAAATAAGAAACGAAAACATACCAAATACAGCAATATTAATAATTTGACATAACTTCCATGTACACATACATCCCAACAGCAGAAACCATCGCCATAATAGAATGACACCTGCAATTATAAGGAAACACGCCAGCAACAAACATACACGAAATAACAACCATACTGAAACATCTCTGAACTAAATTACTTCACTTTCAACAAAATATTTTACTCCAAACAGGAAGGATTACCTATGCAATCGCCCATCAGCGGCCTTTTAGCAGACACATTCATGAACCACATAGAAAACCAAATATGTGACAAGATTGTCAAACCAAAACAGTACAAAATAAAATATTGTTACAGGTACGTGGATGATATAATATGCCTGATAGATTAACGACACTCCCATATATATATCACAATGACAAACACCAATACCCACAAATACAGTTCATTATTGAAACACAAAACAGATGGGGAAACTAAACTACTTTGATCTCAACATACATAAAAGCAACCATAGACCAAGCCTGCTTGCCAAAAACGCTATCGGCAGAGCGTGTGTCCTGTACAAGGACATGCATAGACATTCAAGCAAGCCGTCAAGAATTTTCCGTGAAGTCATTGTCAATAATTTCTTTAACTTCAATTGTAATCACAGTTTACTGTTTACAATATGGTGAAAATGCTTACTGATGCAGATAAAGGTTGTATTTCATTGGCTTTAGGTCTGTGTATGAAAAGAACAAGAAGACATCAATGGACCAAGGAATGGTTGAAATTACGAAAGAAGTACACCCACAAAAATCTCTTGTCCAAAATGTTACCTACAGAACCAGGCAATTATAAGAATTTCCTAGAAAAGGACAGTAACACATTTAATGACTTGCTGGAATTAATTCCGCTTCGTATTGAGAAGAAGGATTCAATTGTGCAAATTTGATCTAACAATACAATTGTACTAACAATAAGCTTCAACAGAAGCTCATCCACATCATCAAATCAAACAGCCAATGTCACCGCAAATCAGGTATTTATAAGCTTTCGTGTGACAATTGCCCACAGTTCTACATTGGCCAGACAGGCAGGAGTTTCACTACAAGGTACCGTGAACACATGGACGCCTTCAGGCTAAATCATTTTGATAAATCCACCTTCGCAAAACATCTGAAAGAAAATGGCCATTTAAGACAATCTAAAAATATTACATATTGTCAACAAAGGGAAGAAAATTAATCTCCTTGAAGAGCTTGAAATCTACATCCATAGTTCCAACTCACCACATCTCATTCTTAATGAACAGGTGGAGCTAGCAAATCTTTTCTGAACATTTTCAACGAATTCTTCACAAACAAAAACTAAGTCATTACCCCCTCACAACTAAACACAGAACAAAACAAACAGCCTTTATTAGAAATACATCACAAAAACCTCACCGAAATTTATACAAATCCTTTCAAAACGAAAATATGGTAAAGACCACTTTACACTATTCAAATTTATTGGCATTGTACTTCATAAAGACCAATTTACACAATTTGCTAGCAACTATTCTACATGTTATAAATGACAGTGTGGCTCCACAATAATATAACAAATCTTGCTTTTGGTATTTGTAACATCTGATATCTCTGTATGTGGCATCTCTGTACTTCTGTGTGTGCAATCTCTATATATCTTGTTTTTTGACCATAACATATGCTTGAATGTAAACATGGCGATGATGTGACTATTGATGAACAGTTATAAAGTGTACTGTGTATTGTGCAAAACTTGCGACATGTGAATGCAAATTAGCATTATGTTGCTGTTACTGCATTATTCTCAACTGATATCCATGAGAAATGTACGAACACTAATTGGATACCCTACTTATGTGAGTACACATAGCCTTAACACGAATCACTCCACCACATACCATACTTGTTTTATGTATATGTATATTTATATGATACTTATGTATGTATATCTGTATGATAAGCACAATGTAATTTATCTCTAAACAGTTAACAACTCTGAATGTAAACACCTGAAGACGGATACAAGCCCGAACCGGTAGTGTTTTGATAAACCACCAATAATTGGTAGCGGATTTTATTTCCACAACCTATAAGGGCAATCGCGGCATTCTTCAACATCCATAATGGATAAAATTCATTTAATGTAATGTCCCGTCAGAATGGCGAGTTCCGTTCAGATTTGCTATGTACACTTGCTACTCGCTAAGGAACTAGCTAGGGACATTACAAAGTAATCAAATATATCAACTTACTTGCAATAACTGTCAATCTGTTTATGTGGGTCAGACATGCACAAATTTCAAAACAAGATACACTGAACACCTCAGAACACTGAAGTGGCAAATGTCATTTAACATTTCCTGGACATTTAATTGACCAGTATCATACCCCAACAAACATAGAAACTGACCTAGAAATCCTCAAAACCAGCAACAGCTTATTCCAAAAACTAACAATAGAGGGAAACTATCACATCCAAAAAGCAACAGCTCAAGGTAAGAAAGTACTAAAGTACACCTCACTATGCAACAAAACCCTCTTTGAAACTGCAAAAATATATAAATAAATCCCACCACCAACGGCCGCCCCCCCCCTCCAACATGCGCATACGCACACAGCCAGGATCAAAACTATTCAAATTTGCGTACGACATGACAGACACAACAAAACAAGTGAATATGATACAGCCACCAGAACAAAAGAAGTGGCGATATAAGCAGTGCCAGTTTACAACAAGAAAGCGCACTGAATATCACAACATTAAGATCACACCACAAACAGCAACACCACAGCTCGAATGTTAAGTAGCCACTAAACAGCCATAAAGACCTTCCAGGTACATGTACAATAGTTTCGTAAATAAAAATGTCTTGTTGCTTGCAGATGACAAGCTGTGAAATCTTGTCATTGCTCAACTAAAGCAGATACAAATACTGTGAATGACAATGTAAGGATTGTAAATACATTAGGCAAAATATATCTAACAACATTGTCAAATCAAACAACTTGTCTAAATCACTGTATAACCAAATTCTATAACTTTTATTCTAGGAAATAAAAGTAAAAATAAGTGCCGATACATATTTGGGTATAAAAACAAAACAAGGTGTCTTGTATAAGGCGGATTTAATCAGGGATAAATATTATAATTCTAATACTCACCTTTTTCATGTACCTTGCCTGTTTCAAGGTGTATCACTCTCATGTTCCTTATAGATATCAAACTGCAAAGAAAGAAATAGTTTGGTCATCTTGTTGCCTCGAAACCAAACATTGTCGGGGACTACAACAATGGCAAGGCAGGTGTCGATCAGTCAGAGCAAATGCTGTCATATTATTCAGCACTGCGAAAAACTGTTAGATGGTCAAAAAAGATTGCTCTACACACAATAGAAATTTGTCTTCAGAATACCTGTAGTTTCTATAATCAGATAGCAGGAACGAGTAACAAGTCTCTAGCTTTTAGAGAAAAATTTATTCAGGCATTGATTGTGGGTAGGATGCCAGACACCCAGAAGAAAATCAAGACAGAGGGCAGATTTCATTATTTAGAGGCAATACCACCCAAAGAGGAAAACCTGAGACCAACAAAGCCATGCAGAGTGTGCACACAACAAAAGAAACGCCATTAATCGTGATACTTTTGTCCCGTTTGGGAAGAAAAACCGGCTCTTTGCATAGAAGAGTGTTTCAAGACATATCATCAATAAAGAAAAAACTCTCTTTTCATTATCATTAGTGAGACAGTACGCATTTTACATTTAAAGCTAAAATATTTGTATGAACTTCTGTTACTTTATTCAAACTGTGAAATTAAAAATCTTGTTCCACCACACCCAGATGATTTCCTTTACCTGTCCCCGACACCCAAGACCTGTAAATCGCATGTATTTGTTACGAATGTTCTCGTATCTGACTTTATGTAGGAACTAGTTTCCTGTGAGTCAACTCTTATTGGATGGCAATGGCCAGTTCGGCACATACGAGATAAATCATAGTTGGCAGTCAATGTGTTAATGTTGGTTACATACACGGCCAACTCCAGTCTTTAGTTGTAACTACGGCCAGAACCATAATTCAACAGTAATTTCCTAACAAGCTATGCAAGACAATAAGAAAATGGTGCTGTCAATGTGATTCCATACAAAAATAACCAACTCTAAAGGGAAGTCTTAATTGTGCAAAATAGTTTTGCCTATCTCGAAAAATTTTAAGAAATGGAGTTGACCTTGTTAGTATCTGGGCTACTCATATAGAATACCCCGCACAATTACCGAAGGAGTTCTCAAAGAGTTAAATGTGTAATTCATCTGTTGACCACAGTTGAAAATAATACCAAGCAGAAAGCCCACTCCAAATCCTTCATTCCGCACATGTGCATTCTGCAACTCCAGTACATGTGTGTATTTACTTTGCTTCAAGTGGAAAGATACAAGGGATGTGTTGATGCTTTCAACGTACCACAAGGCCACAATGTCCTAAGTGTTGGTTCGTACTAATCAGCGGCACATCAACAAGATGACACCACTTGCAGTATAGGACTACAACATGTACAAATTAGGAGTGGATCGTTCTCATCAAACGGTGGCTTACTATGCATTTGGAAGTAAGCAGTTCAGATGGTGGAAAAATTGTTTTTGCACATGTTTGTAATGTGTGTCACAAATGTGTATGTATTATACCAGGAGAAAAGAAGTGCTGAAGACAAAAAATGTAGTCTTATTTTTTCTTTATGTTAGAGAGTACCTTGTCAAAAGCTCACACAAGGAAACAGCTTGTGGCTAATCTGACGACAGACTCAAAGGAAGACATTTTGTGCAGAAGATACCAGCAATGGAGAAAAAGCAAACCCCATGCGGATTTGTAAAGTTTGTTCAGATAGAAGCAAAGCAGAGACTGGGAATTCGGGAAGGAATTTCCTGGTGGTGTCAGGAGTGTAATGTCACTTTATGTATGCCAGGATGTTTTAGGAATTATCATACAAATTGTGTCTTAAATTGAATGTAAGACTTCAAAAACTTTGAAAATATATAGTAATTTTTTCTTCTTTTTTGCATTAAAATGTGTTTCCTTCCTTCTGTCGAAACGTACTTATTTAATAAGAGGATACACCGAGTTGCGAAAATATAAAAATTTCTTCGCTGTAGCATTACGGCTTAAACAGTTACAGATTTCTAAAACTCAAAGAAAATGCTCTATATAATAATGGAAAGTCCAGGTTGGAATTAATAATATAGTAAGGACAGTTACAACTCACCGCAAAGACTGGCGACGACCTGCGACAGGCACATACAAAAGACACACACATACAACACTTTCAGCTATCGGCCATGGCCTTCTTCAGAAAATAGAACACTCATGCAATCACACAGGCAAACAGCACAGTCATACAACCATCACCTCCAGGTGCCACACTACGAATCACGTTCTGCAGCAAATAGGGGACGGGAGGGGAGGGGAGACGGGATAGGAAGGTTACGTCACGGTGGTGGTGATGGGTTAGATGGGAATAACGAGATGCAGCTTAGACATGGAGTGGGGAGGCGGGTGAGGGGAGAAAATAAAGTGACCCTCCCGTCCCCGATTCGCTGCGGAACGTGATTCGAAGTGCGGCAGTTCGGAGGTGATGGTTGGATGACTTGTGTGCCTGTGTGATTGCGTGAGTGTTCTATTTTCTGAAGGAGGCCATGGCCGATAGCTGAATGTGTTGTACGTGTGTCTTTTGTATGTGCCTGTCGCAGCTCGCGCCATGTATTTGCGGTGAGTTGTAAACTGTGCTCACTATATTATTAAAGAAAATGCTCTGTTAGTTGTCACCTGGGGCAGCACTGGGCTCAGGTGCTAAAGTGTTAATAATTCATGTCCAAGAGTTCATAGCTTTAAGTAATGAGAGTATCTGGTATGGAGTATTCTGTGACAACAATGTAAAATTGCCGTGTGTTTTGCTTCCTTTTTGTATAAATTAAACCAAAGCTTTGGCTTATAGATATTGCATTAAAGAGTGTTCACTCAAAATAGTTTACATGAAGAATGACCTAATAGCTCTTTAATGCATTATATCTTACTCACTATGGTGCTAGGTAAATTGTATTTGTAATGCAAGTTTTAAGGCTGCCAAAATCATTACTAACACAAAAAAACAAGTTTCAAATTTAGTTCGTTGGTTTTATTTTTATTTTTATTTTATTTTTTTTTATTTTTGGTGCAAAACTACTTAGGTCATTAGCGCCCAACACTGACCATAGTAAAATCGAACCGGGGTTAGAACTTCACGATGTATAAAAACTCGGTCAGCAGAATGCGGATCATCAGCTAAAATATCAGACATTTCAAACGGTAAACATAGATCATGACAGACGATTAAAAACTGGACATTGCTCTAAAAGGTGGTACACAGTAAAAGATTCATCACAGTGCTCACATAAGGGAGCAGGATCACCACGAAGTAAATACTGGTGGCTATAATGGCAGTGGCCAATACGAAGCCGGGCCAGAACAATTTCCTCTCTCTGAGAGGGCCGAGATGACGTCTACCAAAGATCAGGCACAGGTTTAATGGCTCGCAATTTGTTCCACGACAGGGATGACCAACGTAAAAACCAATGTCAGATGATACGCCGGGAGACACCAGCATGAAGGTCATCAGAGCTAGTAGAAAAGGAAGACAGCCGAGGGAGGAGAACTGCCTCTTTGGCAGCCGTATCCACAGACTCATTCCCCAACACTCCCACGTGGCCAGGGACCCACAGAAACATCACAATACTTCCGCTCGCTGAAAGAGAGGTAACAATTGTGAATGCTTTGTACCAGGGGATGGACAGGATATAGTGTGCGGAGGCTCAAAAGAGCACTCAGAGTCAGAGCAAATGACACTCTTATTAAGCGAGTTTCACCGGACGTATTGGGTGGCTTGATATAATGCCTACAGCTCAGCTGTAAAAAGGGAACTCCACTCAGGGAGACGATATTTAAACAAGGCGTTGCCAAGCACAAAGGCACACCAAACACTCTGGTCTGTCTTTGAGCCATCAGTATAGATGAACAAATTGTCATCAAATTTGAACTGGAGTGCGAGAAATTCTCTCCGGTAAACGAAACTAGGTGTGGAGTCCTTTGGAAGAGAATGAAGGTCCAAGTTAACTCTGACTTCGGGGCTTCGCCACAGTGGAGAGGCGCCGTCTCCAGTCGAGAAAGTAGCAGACATTGTAACGCCGAGCTGGCCGAGTAACGAATGCAAGCGAACTCCCGGCGGTAGCAGAGCAGATGGGCACACGGAAAAGAGACCGTCAAGTGAGTCAACGAAAATAGCAAACGTCGGGTGTCCTCGTACGGATGACAAAGGGTTAGTGTAACGGCTAAGCAGGAGTTCCCTACGATAAGAAAGGAGTAGTTCGGTGGCCTCGGCATAGAGGTTCTCGACGGGGCTAGTGTAAAACGTCCTCCTCGCCAGACGGTTCCCTTAGTGGATCGTGTTAATGCGGCGCAGTACGGACGGTCGAGCCGAAGAATAGACTATGCTTCCACAGTCCAATTTGGACCGAACTATGGTGTGATACTGATGGAGGAGAGTAGACCGCAGCACATCGAGAGAGGGTACAGTGAGCTGCCAAACGAGATACGTGGAGAGACCAACATAGCTTCCTGTCGAAAACAAGTACCAAGAGTGTTCGTTAGGTAATAGCTATCATTTCTATCTTTATAACAAGAAACAGAAGCACCGGTTGAGGGTTAAGCACCTACAGTGAGCCACTGCCTAACAGCAAGAGGAGCCTCCAAGAAAGAAAAAGAAACCACCTAATATTCTTCTGGAGGCTGCCAAACTTTGAACGCAGGAAGAAAGTCGCAAAATCACTACACTGCCTACGAAAATTGTGTCGCAACAGAGCTTACGGACTCTAGCGAAGCGAGCGATGAAGCTATTGCCCGAGAAACAATGGGCGAAATAAATCGGTTGTAGGCGAGGCAGGATTTATTGAAAGTGTTATCGCAGTCGTCCACCTAGCAGCTGACTCCTCCAGGCCGTAACAGCCAGAGGCAGGAATAGAGGAGGAAGACATACCAGCACTGTTTTCTTTCTGTAACTCTCCATTATTTGTAATTTGTTTTTATAATCCACATGTTGCACATTATAATGTGCCTCATATGCTTTACTTTACATTTCCATTTAGGTTTTTGATTTTCTTTCAATAAAAATACAGTATTTCTTAACCCTCTATTGGCCGGGTCATTATTTGTAACTTAAATTGCCACGTGCAATCACGGCAACCGCACTAATTTATAGCTACTCCAAACATTATTTGGATGCGTACAAATGTTTCGACGGTTCTTGAAAGTGAATAAAAAACTAAAGTGAAAGATATCTTGAGAATACTTTTTTATATTATAAACCAAAAACAGAAGAAATTATTCGGAAATCAGTTTCAGTATATGTATGTAATCAATATGTTTTTGAATAAGGCAAAAAACTTCTTTGGGACACTTTTTAACAAGTTTTTTTTTTTTTTTTAAGGGTCACTACGCGATATTTGAGGCCGTGCGTTACTTTCGCCCCTCTGTGGAGGGCCGTGTTTTTACAATCTACACGGATCACCGCTCCATCACAGGTATTTGCAGAAAACCCATAGACAGTATTTCGCCACGTCAGTTCAGACACCAAGAGTTTATTGCCCAATTCTCCATGGATATACAACACGTCTCCGGCGTATACAACATTGTGGCCGATTGCCTCAGTCGGGCGTGTTCCCTCACCACACCTTTCAGTTACGACGTCCTCGCCGCCGCACAGTCCGCCGATCCTGCCTTACAGTCTCTTTTAGCTGACCCGAAATCCGGTCCGCGCCTTTCCTTGCACCCCATGCCCCAATCTGACAGTCGCGTATGGTGCGACACGCTGTCTGACCCGCCTGACGCACAGCAGCGGCGCCCGGACCGCGTCCGCCCGTACCTGCCGCCCGCGTTCCGACGCGCGGCCTTTGACTCGTTGCACGGCCTCGCCCACCCCGGCACGCACGCCTCTGCCTGCATGGGAGAAATTTTTCTGGCCGGGCGTGCAACGAGATTGTTCACTGTGGGCCCGTACCTGCGTAAAGTGTCAGCACGCCAAGGTCGGCCGACACGCTCGTGAGCCAACCACCTATTTTCCGATCACGGAGGACCTATTCTCTCACGTACATATCGATATCGTAGGCCCATTACCATCGTCAGACGGCGCGCGATATCTATTAACGATGATCGATCGGTTCACACGCTGGCCTGAGGCCGTTCCCCTTACCAACATTTCGGCAGAGACGATCGCGCGCGCTTTTGCAAGTACGTGGATTGCGCGTTTCAGATGTCCCCGGCATATCACGTGCGACCGCAGCCGACAATTTACGTCACGACTATTTCAATCCCTCGCCACCACATGCGGGTCACTCGTTCACTGCACCACTTCCTACCACCCTGCATCAAATGGCATCGTCGAGCGGCTCCACCGCACCCTCAAAGCAGCACTTTCTTGCCATGACACTTCGTGGACATCGGCTTTGCCCACGGTCTCGCTAGGCTTGCGCGTCGCGCATAAACTGGACTCGAATGCTTCGGCAACTGACCTAGTCTACAGTCAGCCACTTGCGCTGCCAGGGGAATTCGTTGTGCCTTCGCTGCGTGATCCACTGTTCCTGGCGCCTCCAGATTACGTCACTCGACTCCAGCAGCAGATGGCCCGTCCGCCGGTACCGCCCACACACCACACGATGGACCACAGTTTTGTCCACAAGGACCTCGCCACAGGGTCACACGTCATGCTGCGAACGGACGCCCAGCAGCCTCCTCTGCGGCCGCAGTACAATGGCCCCCACAAGGTTCTAGAACGCGGAGACAAGACCTTCAGAATTGAGGTCACCGGCAAGCCTGCCACTGTTTCTATCGACAGACTGAATCTTACCCGGTGATGAACCACTACCGAGGGCCACCGCACCACGCCCACCGACACTGGTGCAGCCGGCAGCTCAGCAGCCGCCACCCGCTGCTCCACCGCAGACGACGCTTCCGAGAGTCGAGTCGGTGCCACACGGCCGCCTGCCGCTGGCCGACTCACCACAGCAGCCGACAGCGGAACCTCCACAGCCCAGCTGTCTGACTTCGGCGTCGCCGCCTCTACAGCCGACGCCCGCCGCGCCGCCACAACGGTCGCCGACCACAACCAGTTTCGAGCGTTCTCCGACGAGGGCACTGGCGCCAGCTGGCCTCGCACCCCGGGGTCCTCCGGCACGCACGACTGTTCCGCCGCCGACACCTGCCGCGCCGGCCACGCCCACTGACCGCGGCACCGACACCGGGCCGCGAGCCTTCGCCACCACCTCCGCCGTTGTCACCAGCCGCGCCCGTCCTCGATGCGCCGACCACACCCACTGGCCGTGACACACCGCCGGACCTGTCACCCCAGGTCCCACGACCGACTCCACAGTCGACAGCGCAGGATGGCGTCAGCAACAGCAGTCACCAGAGCAGTGCAGCGCGCGCGCCGAGTCGTTGGCCGCCCGCCGCAGCTGTGGCCATCCGCGCGCGCCGCCCCCGCCGAGCCCAGCCCGGCAGACGTCACGCGGAGTGACAGCCGCACACAGCAGCCCCCGCCCCCACCGCCACTGCTACAAGTGCTTCGGCCGGCATCCTGCCAGACGACGCACGCAGCTTTTGGTGTTCACGCGCAGCCATACCACCTCAGACGCCGACGCACAATGTACGACCGCCGACGTCACCTTTCAGCGCCAGGGTAGATTCAGGAACAGCAGGAAGGATAACTCAACTGCTTGACGTCACCTGGAGGCAGAAGGTGGAGAAAACCTAGAACAAATGAGAAACCATAATAAACTTAAATGCCAGAAAATGTTTACATGTTCTTGTGATGTAACACGAGAAAACAGCCATGACTGGGAGGGGGGGGGGGGCTAATGAACTCTGGGCAATATTTTACAACACGACGCCATCAGTCTACTTTGACCCATGACGTCATCAACATGCCGGTAAACCCGTATACGGGATATCTTAATACTTTTAGAATTCTAGATAATAAATTATTGGTAGTTATCCTCTTAAATTACAAACAACAGAATTTACCATCTATTACAGATCTCAGCCACCCCCCTCATAAATAAATAAAATAAAATAAAATAACTTCTTCTTCCTCCTCCTCCTCCTCCTCAATGTTGTCATCTGTGCAGTTTGCCTTTACTTTTATCCCCTTAAGGTAAGTCCTTCCACTCCTGGGATTGGAATGACTCCTTTTCCACTTAGAACCATTATCCTTCACTTTCTCCCCTCCATCCTTCCTCTTTTCCTGAAGAAGCTACCATCGGTGGCCAAAGCTTGTATGTGTGTGATTTTATTTGTGTCTTGACGGGCCTGTGCTTTGGGCAAGTCATCCAATTTCTATTTCATATGTATATACTTCCCACCAGGAAAGTCTCCTAAAATATAATGTATAAGAATAAAGATCATTTGACTTAACCGAAGTACAGGCTCGCCGAGACACAAAAAACACAAATAAAACCACACATAAAATTTGTTTGTGTGTGGTTTTATTTGTGTTTTTTGTCTCTCAGCGAGCCTGTGCTTTAGGTAAGTCAAACGATCTTCACTCTTACATATTTTTCCCACCAGGATTGGACTGTGAATGTGGCTCTCCAGCAAGGATACAACTTCCTTAAATCCTGCCCCGGAATGAGATCCATCCTTCAAGACAACCTTCCCACTCCACCAAGAGTGTCTTTCTGCCGCACACCTAACCTTCGTAACCTAGTCTATCCCTATAAAATCCCCAAACCACCTTCATAACACTTCGGCTACTACCTATGTAATGGCCCCCAGTGTGAAACTTGCCCTATGCATCCTCCCATCACCACTTCTTCCAGTCCTATAACCCAGAAGATTTACACAAAGGCAGAGCCACTTGTGACAGCACCCACATGATTTACCAACTGACATGCCTGCACTGTGAGGCCTTCTATGTGGGAATGACCAGCAACAAACTGTCCATTCGCATGAATTGTCACAGACAGTGTTTGTAATGAGGATCACCCTGTGCTAAACACGCCTTGGTGCATGGCCAGCAGTTTTGGCACAGTTTTACACCGTCCGGGTTATCTGGATACTTCCCACTGACACCAACCTTTCCGAACTCCAGAGATGGGAACTTGGCCTTCAGCATATTCTCTCTTCCCGTTGCCCACCTGGTCTCTACTTCCACTAAATTAAAATTCACACCCACCATTCTATAACATCCTTGCCTCTGTTCTCTGGACAGAGCCTCTGCCTCAAGTGGTATCTCTGTCCAACTTCTTTGCTTTCTACAAATGTCAGCCTAGGTGTGTTTGCATTTGTGTATATGTGAGGCTGTGTATGTATTTGTTTACCTTCCTTTATTTCCCCTAAGTTAAGTCTTTCCTCTCCCAGGATTGGAGTGACTCCTCACCCTCCTTTAAAACCACATCCTTTCCTTTTCCCTCTCCTTCCCTGCTCTTCGCCTGAAGAAGCAACAAATGGTTGTGAAAACTTGCATATAGAGGGAAACTTTTTTGGTGGGATAAACAAACACACACACACACACACACACACACACACACACACACACACACACACACACAATAGAGAACAGAAGACTTACCGAAAGGACCAGCTCGTTCACACACAAACACACATACTAGCTTTCGCAACCGTCGGTCACTTCTTCAGGATGAGAGGAACCCATATCCTTCCCTTCCTTCCTCTTATCCTGAAGAAGTGACCAATGGTTGCAAAAGGTAGTATGTGTGTGATTTTATTTGTATCTATTGACGAGCCGATCCTTTGGTAAGTCGTGTGTGTGTGTGTGTGTGTGTGTGTGTGTGTGTGTGTGATTTATGTTACTGTCACGTACCTGTGCTCCTTTGCTTTGGCATAGCTCAGTACTAATACACAGTATATCTCTGATTTCCACAAACATCAATCATCATCCTCATGATGTAGGTCATGAATTACCTTCCCCTCCCTTTCCCATTCCTCTTCTCTCACCTGAAGAAGGATCCCAGTTCAAAAGCGTGTTTTATTTTAGTTCATTTTTCTTTCTCTCTCTCTGTGTGTGTGTGTGTGTGTGTGTGTGTGTGTGTGTGTGTGTAACTATCAGCAGTACAGCAAAAAGTTAAGTACTGGCCAGCCAATCCATCTCTTGAAAAATAAATTATCATCTGTGGAGACTGTATCATAAATCAAATGTATTAGGCTATTTAGTGTTGTGTGTGTGTGTGTGTGTGTGTGTGTGTGTGTGTGTGGTTTTTTTTTTTTTGCCTTATTCAATCTACTAAGATGCAGACAGTGTCTGGATCTAGTTTTTTGGACATTATTGTGCCGTTTGTAGCATATAGATGAAGATCGTTTTCTTCATGTACATTTTGTTTATATTTGCTTGGTACTGTCAGAATTCCTAGCCTTCTGAATAATTCTTTAAAATGTGCTTTGTCCCTGCTATTTGTTATTTGGATAATACTCCCATTGCATCACATCCTCATATTTTTATGGTTTGCTTCCAGGTTTTATAACCATCAGTTATGTGCAAATGATAAAATACTCCCATTACAGCACATCCTGATATTTCATCTAAATGGTATATTGATAACACTGTTTGTCCTTATGAAAAATTCAGTATGCTCTCAAATTTTCAGTAAACCTATTAAACAGAGTGAACATTTGCAAAATAACTTACCAAAGTACCAGAAGGCCTGACGTGTTCTGTACACCTCTCGTCGTCAGCAGCACCAGACGGGCAAGCAAACTCTGCCTACTCCGCGTTCGCCACATGATCTAAGCAGATTAATTGAAGTAATACTATATTAATTTTGTTATATAAGTCAACAATGCAATTTCTTTAATTGTCACTATTAACATGGTTTGGGTAACATACCTTCCTCCTCTAAAATTAACTTGGGATGAATGCTGTGGTATTTTTCCAGCAATTCATCCATCTCCTCATGAAATTTATAATCCTTCTGCCCTCTCCTGGATTACCAATTATTGTCTTTCACGTTTTTGTACGCCCTTTTCGACATCCTAAATCTGTTCTCACATTAAGCTGCCGAGAAGCATTTCCCCACATGGGTCTTTATGTGCACTGCCATAGAATCCAACAATTGCTCCGTCTCAGCTTCTGCTGCTTGTTTTGTAAAAATCAATGCCAATGTGGCATCCCTACACCACAATGGTTCATGTATGGGTACAGCAGGTTCCATTGTGGTAACTCTCGGGAACATCATACAGTGATAATTCCAGCATAACATCTGCAAATAAAGGCAGACTTAACATTAAATTTTCATACTCTATTACTTCCACTCCCATGAACCACAGACATTGCCGAGGTGGGGTGGCTTGCGTGCCTCAACGATACAGATAGCCGTACCGTAGGTGCAACCACAGCGGAGGGGTATCTGTTGAGAGGCCAGACAAACGTGTGGTTCCTGAAGAGGGGCAGCAGCCTTTTCAGTAGTTACAGGGGCAACAGTCTGGATGATTGACTGAGCTGGCCTTGTAACATCAGCTAATGTGGCTTTGCCACACAGCTACTGCGAACGGCTGAAAGCAAGGGGAAACTACAGCCGTTATTTTTCCCGAGGACATGCAGCTCTACTGTATGAACATATGATGATGGCATCCTCTCGGGTAAAATATTCCGGAGGTAAAATAGTCCCCCATTCGGATCTCCGGGCGGGGACTACTCAGGAGGATGTTGTCATCAGGAAAGACAATACTAGCATTCTACGGGTCGGAGCGTGGAATGTTAGATCCCTTAATCGAGTAGGAAAATTAGAAAATTTAAAAAGGGAGATGGATAGGTTGAGGATAGATATAGTGGGGACTAGTGAAGTTCGGTGGCAGGATGAACAGGATTTCTGGTCAGGTGAATACAGGATTATAAATACAAAATCAATTGGGGGTATCACAGGAGTAGGATTGATAATGAATAAGAAAATAGGAATGCGGGTAAACTACTATGACCAACACAGTGATCGCATTATCGTAGTCAAGATAGATACGAAGCCAACACCGACAACAGTAGTACAGGTTTATATGCCAACTAGCTCTGCCGATGATGAGGAGATCGAAGAAATATATGAGGAGCTAAAGGAAATTATTCAGACAATTAAGGGAGAGGAAAACTTAATTGTTATGGGAGACTGGAATTCGGTAGTAGGACAAGGAAGGGAAGGGAAGATAGTGGGTGAATATGGTCTGGGAAAAAGGAATGAAAGAGGAAGCCGCCTGGTAGAATTTTGCACGGAACATAATTTAGTTATAACAAACACCTGGTTTAAGAATCACAAAAGAAGGTTGTATACGTGGAAGAGACCAGGAGACACCGGGAGATACCAGATAGATTTTATAATGGTAAGACATAGATTTCGGAACCAGGTTTTGAAGTGTAGGACATACCCAGGAGCAGACATAGACTCTGACCACAACTTGTTGGTTATGAACTGTAGGCTGAAACTGAAGAAACTACAGAAAGGTAGGAAAATAAGGAGATGGGACCTAGATAAATTGAAGGAACCTGAAGTTCTTAAGAATTTCAGAGGGAGCTTCAGGCAACAATTGACAGAAACAGGGGAAAATAAAACAGTTGAGGAGGAATGGGTAAAATTGAGAGATGAAATAGTGAAGGCAGCAGAGGACAAAATAGGTAGGAAGGCAAGACCTACAAAGAATCCTTGGATATCACAGGAGATACTAAATTTAATCGATGAAAGAAGAAAGTATAAAAATGCAGTAAATGAATCAGGCAAAATGGAGTATAGACGACTAAGAAATGAGATTGACAGAAAGTGCAAAATGGCTAAGCAGGAATGGCTAGAAGGCAAATGCAAGGATGTAGAAGAATGTATAAATAGGGGAAAAATAGATACAGCCTACCGGAAAATAAAAGAAACATTTGGCGATAAGAAAAACAGCTCTATGAATATCAAGGACACTGATGGAAAACCAGTTCTCAGCAAAGAAGGGAAAGCTGAAAGGAGGAAAGAATATATAGAGGGGCTATACAAAGGAAATGAACTTCAAGACAATATTGTAGGAAGGGAAGAGGATGCAGATGAAGATGGAATAGGAGATACTGTACTGAGAGAAGAATTTGACAGAGCCCTGAAAGACCTAAGTCGAAACAAGGCCTCTGGAGTAGATGATATTCCCTCAGAGCTACTGAAGTCTCTGGGAGAACCAGACATGGCAAAATTGTTTCACCTGGTGTGTAAGATGTATGAGACAGGTGAAGTACCCTCAGACTTTAAGAAAAATGTTATAATCCCCATTCCAAAGAAAGCGGGTGCAGACAGGTGTGAAAACTACAGAACCATCAGTTTAATAAGTCATGGTTGCAAAATATTAACACGAATTATATACAGAAGGATGGAAAAGCTGGTAGAAGCCGACCTCGGGGAAGATCAGTTTGGGTTCAGGAGAAATGTAGGAACACGGGAGGCAATACTCACTTTACGGCTTATCCTAGAAGATAGATTAAGAAAAGGCAAACCAACATTTCTAGCTTTTGTAGATTTGGAGAAGGCTTTTGACAATGTTGATTGGAATAAACTCTTTAGAGTTCTGAAGCAAGCAGGAGTAAAATATAGGGAGCGTAAGGTTATTTACAACTTGTACAAAAAACAGACAGTGGTTGTCAGAGTTGGAGGGCATGAAAGGGATGCAGTGGTTGGAAAGGGAGTAAGACAGGGTTGTAGCCTTTCCCCAATGTTGTTC
Organism: Locusta migratoria; assembly: GCA_026315105.1. Taxonomy (NCBI): domain Eukaryota; kingdom Metazoa; phylum Arthropoda; class Insecta; order Orthoptera; family Acrididae; genus Locusta; species Locusta migratoria. The sequence continues at coordinate 39,897,186 of CM048754.1, read as the reverse complement.
AATTTGTACATTGAGCAAGCTATAAAGGAAAGCAAGGAGAAATTTGGAGAAGGAATTAAAGTTCAGGGTGAAGAATTAAAAACATTGCGTTTTGCCGACGACATAGTAATTCTGTCAGATACAGCAAAGGACCTGGAAGAGCAATTGAATGGAATGGACAGTGTGCTGAAAGTTGCATATAAGATGAACATTAACAAGAGTAAAACTAGGGTAATGGAGTGCAATATAAATAAATCAGGTGATGCTGAAGGAATTAGATTAGGTAACGAAATAATAAAGGAGGTAGATGAGTTTTGTTACTTGGGCAGTAAAATAACAAATGATGGTCGCAGTACAGATGATATAAAATGCAGAATGGCAATGGGTAGAAAGGCGTTTTTGAAAAAGAGAAATTTGTTAACATCGAATATTGATTTAAGCCTAAGGAAGTCCTTTCTGAAGGCATTTGTATGGAGTGTTGCCTTATATGGGAGTGAAACATGGACGATAAGCAGTGTGGACAGAAAGAGGATAGAGGCTTTTGAAATGTGGTGCTACAGAAGAATGCTGAAGATTAGGTGGGTGGATCGCGTAACTAATGAGGAGGTACTGAACAGAATTGGGGAGAAAAGAAATTTCTGGCATACCTTGACTAAAAGAAGGGATAGATTGGTAGGACACATTCTTAGACATCAAGGAATTGTGAATTTTGCGTTGGAGGGAAGTGTGTGGGGTAAAAATCGCAGAGGGAGACCAAGAGATGCGTATAGTAAGCAGATTCAAATGGATGTGGGTTGTCGTTCTTATGAGGAGATGAAAAGGCTAGCTCAGGATAGAGTAGGGTGGAGAGCTGCATCAAACCAGTCTCTGGACTGAAGACCACAACAACAACAAACTCTATTACTTAGCAATCTAAATACTACACAAACATTTCAATTACTTAAAGTAAGATATCTTACCTTCCGAATGTCCTTCACCTGAAATATATATGAAATAAATTGCAATTTGCGATCACTCATGGCATCACTGTGCTAGGTTTAGATGGAATACCAGAGGGCGGCAAATGAAAATTTGTGCTTGGCCGAGATTCAAATCCAGGATCTCCTGCTTACTAGACAGACGCGTTTACCACTCCGCCACCGAGGACACAGTGACCATCCTGACTGCAGAGGCCTCGTCCCTGCACGTCTCCCGCCACACACAAATCTCCATTTGCCACGCTGTCTCCTGTTACCCAGCCTATTTGTTTTGTAATGCTCGCAGGCACAATACTGTATTCACACATCAGGAAGAACAGACCATAAGGTATGGAGACAATTGTCATCTGGAGCCCAGTCTTGGCTTGTATACAGACGACAATTAATTGTGTCTTGATACCTCATGGTCTGTTCTCCCTGATGCGGGAATACAATATTGTGGCTACGACCATTACAAAACAAATAGGCTGTGGTAATAGGAAACAGACTGTGTCGAATGGAGATTTAGGTGTGGCGGGAGACGTGCAAGGAAGAGTCCTCCGCAGTCAGGCTGGTCACTGTGTCCTCGGCGGCGGAGTGGTCAACGCGTCTGCCTAGTAAGCAGGAGATCCCAGGTTCGAATCCCGGCCGGGCACAAATTTTCATTCACCGCCCTTTGGTATTCCATCTAAACCTAGTACAGTGAAGCCATAACTGATACTAAATTGTGATTTATTTCATTAAATGAATGCTGTAACGTTATCAAAAATATATAATTGAAATATATATAACACGCTCTGACGACATAGTCAAAGGACTGACTGCAAGGAGACTCGTCAGCAAACTGCAGGAAAAACCATGTCCTTTTTCAAAGACCCCCTGCAGCACACAGGATGTGTGACATCATCGGTACAGCACATCTGCGGTAGTACCTGCTTTGCTGCTGCAGGAAGCTGCAGCTCTGAACGAACCGTTAGTCATATTTAAGGAGTTTCAAGCACTCCTTGGAAATTATTTCACAAATAAGTTTTTAAAATGTCTGTGTGGACATTGCGTGAAACCTGTAAAATTTTCTCAGCCAAGATTCTTTCAAAAAATGTTCAAATGTTTGTTAAGCTTAAGGGACTTAACTACAGGGTCATCAGTCCTAAACTTATAAACTACTTATGAACTACCTACAACTAAGGACGGCACAAATATCCATGCCCGAGGGGGGATTCGAACCCCCTACCGTAGTGGCCGTGCAGACCGTGACTGAAGCGCCTCAGTCCCCTCGGCCACCGTAGCCGGCCAAGAATCTTTCAATGAGGGTTCTTTGGTCCACTGTGTCATAGGACCAACCACCACAGCTGAATACAGTGATCTTATGAAAGTCACAGGATAGCAATATTCACAGATAGCCTACAGATAAATTGTGTGCCCGAGGTATAGAAAGGTAGTGCATTGACAGAGCCACAATATTTACTCCACCGATTCGCTTTAAAACATTTTTCATGTGATTATGGTCGCACAACTTTATGTAACAGGATTTCAAAACAGAAGTGTAGTTGGATCTATGTCAGACTGCTCTGCGAGCAGGAGCGCTAACTATACCAGCTCGGAGATGCGGCGGTGGTGCAAGGCAACGTCACGCACGCCAGTACTGGGGCAGGCATAAGGAAAGAGTTGTGTCGAGTTCTCGTCACTGGGTAGTTTTAACAACAACAAAACTGTGTAGCCGCCAAAGCCTAGTACCTACTACTTCAGAAGAACTTCTCTTCACTAACAGATACTGACGTCTGGAATCTCTAATGTATTACAACTATCACTGCACAAAAATATTTGATCTAGTGTCATTACAGAAAAAAAAGGACAGCCCTGTTTTTGCTTGCGTGTCTCACATCCCTACAATTCTTAAGAGGCTGTAAATTGAGTCTGTATTTTCTTACACTGCCTTTCTAAACTGAAAACCTTAGTATTTTTGCCATTTATTGTGATAAATGGGGGATAGACTTATGTCACTGTTGCTCCTGTTTAGCACATTGTGAAATTATTAAGATAGGCGATTTTTGGTTACTCTAGTTATTACCAATTAAGGTGGTGTGTTACTCATTTGCCTGAAGTAAGCTATTATGCTTAAATGCAAATGTACCATATCTGAACAGAAACATAGCCTACTTTTCTCCAAGACCGACATTATGAAATGCACTGTAAAATTCATATTGCCGTATTTGGGATTAACATGGTGGAAACTAGGGTGCAGTTCAGCTTGATAAATCATTCAGTCAGAATCTGGCTTCTTTCGATATTCTAGAAAACTTCTATAAACAGACTTCATTACAAAATAATGGTAAAATTTGTTACGCCCATGATAAATACTCCTTATGTTGGTTCCATGAAACTGGCATTTAAAAATTTAAAATAATGCCACTATGAACACGCTTTATTAAACAATGTCGATATTCAAGTTTACAGCGCTTTTACATTAATTATAACAAAACATTATTGCTGTGGAATGACCTGGCATCATGTGTCCCATATTTCCATGGAGACAAATGGCAGGCTCAATTATAGCTCTTTCTAAATTAATTGTGCCCACCGCAGGAATTGGAATGCAACTGGCAGTTTCTCTTGACATTACAGCCCACTTGCACAAACACCACTGCCGTGTGCCCCATACGTCATCAGCTCAGGCCGAGAAAATGAACCCCGCACGCGAGCGCTCCATAGCTGACAAGTGAGCACGCAAGCTGTAACAGCTTTATCTAGGTGCACAGGACATTCAATTTTGAAAACTTATTGAGTATTTTATATTACAAGAGTCAAGGGTGCTGAGGAAACCAGATTTCTGGTGTTACATCTCACCACACACAGAGCAGTGGCTGACAGCAGCGGTGTTTGCTTGCATTTTATTTATTTATTTATTTATTTTTTTTTATTTATTTTTTTTTTTTTTTTTTTGTGGTTTTAGGGCGCACAACTGCTAAGGGTATTTGCTTGCAGTCATCTTAACAGACAAGCGAGACTGCGTGAAACAATGACCTCACAATTATTTGACATAAAACGTAGTTTAGGTGACAGCGGCTTCAGTTTGGTGTGCTGTTTATGATGATTGTGCAACATTTTTGGCCATTAGACCCCATCTGGGGGTCGTGTTTAGTCTACCAGGTGCAACTCTTCAGGTGACTTGCAATGGTGGTGATGAAATGGCAACAAATCACACAGTCCCCAAGTGGAGAAAATCACCACCCCAACCGAGAATAAAACGCAATCCCTCTGAGTGGAAATCTACCACACTGTCCACTAGACTACGGAGACAGACTGACATATAGACATAGGTAGCATATTAATAATCATTTGATGCAAAGGCAGCCAATCAGCCGTGGCATTCCAACAAAACACAGCTTTTACACATTGTAAAGAATTTGATATTTTCGGATGGAAATAAGTACCTAAGTTGCAAAACCTTGACATTCATACAAAATAGCTATGGCAGAAATGGTAACACTTAAAAGTTATTCCTGAATGAAATGTGCTACATTTCCATTTAATTACAGAAACAAACCCACGTAGGTACAGTTCTTCAATGTACATTTTCCACTCGTGATAACAGTTCACTTTCCCAATAAATTCTAGACATTCACTAACAGTAGATAATTTTGCAATTCACGTATGAGAAAGGAAGGCAGCAGACATTTGCAGTCTTAATTTTACATCCGATTGCCGGCCTCCATTCACAACCTTCACTGTGCTGTTGCCAATATCTACACCCTTACACTCAGCAGGTACTGTTACTAAAACCATTATATGAAAAAAATAATTATTCAACAAAAATATTAACAACTTTTTTGTATTTGGGTTAATCCAAATGAAGTGGTACAATAAAAATTAAGTTGGTTGCTTGACCATTTTTAAATATTTTTCTTTTTTTATATGTCATTGCCCTATACTTGAGAAGTCCAAAACAGTTTTTGAAAGTAATTTATCTTGCACCTTTACTGAATGGTGGCCATTTTTATTTGTCAGAGCGTGCCGATTTTTCAGTCTGGAGAAATTAGTGAAAATTTGAATATCTCGGCACTGGGTTATGTTACAACATTGCAACTGACATGATTGTTTTTAGAAAAGTGTCCTCTACAACATTGTCTATTACACAAAATACCCTAAATTCAAAAATAACCAGTCAAAATGACCTTTAAAGTTTGGTATCCAAATTTTCAAAAATCCACTTTTTAGGCCCAATAATAACATGCAAGGAGTGACTTATGAGAGTCTTTTTTTCCTGTAGTTAGGTATCATACACTACTAGCCTCATATAGAGCAAGAACACTTACAAATGTTTCCTTAATTTTTTATGAATTTTTGAAATTTGAAAATTTTCATTTTTTGTAAAGTTTGAGGCTAGTTATCTCAGATGGGACTGAATATAAAAATATGATTTTTGCACAGTTTGTACACCTATATGATAGTAACATGCTCTAAAAATTTCAACATTGATATCTGAGTGTGAACAAAGATATGAATTTTTGAAAATGAGGAAATAATTCACATTACTATACAACTGATCTTATGGCTGTTACCTATTCATGTGTGATATTGGTGGAATATAATCATTTATCATTGAAGCAAGGTACTGAATTATATTATTTTGACATACGGTATTTAAAATAAATTGAGAAATTAACATCCTTCGAGATACGACTATTCCTGAACCTGGTGGTGAATGTTAATAATACTTATTTTTTCTGACAGCTTCTGTGATGTAGAATAATATCTCCCAGTTGCTGTGGTAAGTTAAAGCACTGAAAGTTTCTTTAAAAATTTTTTCATTGGTATCCAAACTTTTGTCACTATTAGATTTCTTGAATGATGTTCTTGGGCCAGCAGGGTGGTAAAAATGCACAAAAACGTCATTGTTTTCCAAACTTATTGTTTCAACCTCGGCAAGCCACCACTGTCCATCATACACACATGCTACTATGTCATTCACGTTAAAGAGAGACATGTAATTTTACTGACAACGATCCTCAGATTTCCGTTTCTGATGTTACATAGCATTTTTTCAAGTTTTTTGTAACAACTATAAACGGTTTTGTGACACACTTCACTTGTTATCTGTCCAACAGAGCACTGTTCATCCATGTTATTGCATTCCAGTTAATCACTCAAAATTAATTACAAATTACACACAAAACCAAGCACGTACCACATTCTACACACTAAGTATGTACATCCACTCTAACAGAGGTTTCAGAACAGACTGACAATTCCACACCCAGCAGTAATTTACTTCTACAATGCCACACCCAGCAATAACTTAATTCTATATTGTCAATAAACCTAAACGTAAATGGGCATTTTTATTACAATAGAACACAACCAAAAGCTCCTGTTTAATATTGTATTATTAAAAATAAATAAACTAAATGAATATTGTGTGATATATTTAGTTAACACTATGTCATAATTAAATTTTACTACAATGAAACAAACCATTTAAATAGGCAACAGTCCTAACTGTTGTAGTGTCATAAGAATTATTTCCTCATTTTCAAAAATTCATATCTTTGTTCACACTCAGATAGCAATGTTTAAATTTTTACAGTACATTGCTATTATATAGGTGTACAAACTGTGCAAAAATCATATTTTTATATTCAGTCCCATCCAAGATAACTAGCCTCAAACTTTACAAAAAATGGAAATTTTCAAATTTCAAAAATTCATAAAAAATTAAGGAAACATTTGTAAGTATTCTTGCTCTATATGAGGCTAGTAGTGTATGATATCTAACTACAGGAAAAAAAATAGACTCATAAGTCACTCCTTGCATGTTATTATTGGGCCTAAAAAGTGGATTTTTGAAAATTTGGATACCAAACTTTGGAGGTCATTTTGACTGGTTATTTTTGAATTTAGGGCATTTTGTGTAATAGACAATGTTGTAGAGGACACTTTTCTGAAAATCATGTCAGTTGCAATGTTGTAACTTAACCCAGTGCCGAGATATTCAAATCTTCGTTAATGTCTCCAGACTGAAAAATCTGTGCACGTCGACAAAAATGGCTGCCATTCAGTAAAGGTGCAAGATAAATTACTTTAAAAAACTGTTTTGAACTTCTCAAATATAGGGCAATCACATATAAAAAATTAAAATATTTAAAAATGGTTAAGCAACCATCCCTGTACCACTTCATATGGATTGACCCATTTGGAGTATTGTATTAGTATAGAAAATACTGAATTTCAATTCTTCCAAAGCTGAACCCATTAATGGGAATGAAAGGGTTAACAACAATTAGCTACCATAAAATGTAGTAAATCATCTGACAGTATTACAGACTGGCACAAAAACAGATTTAAACATAAAACCTCCCAAAATACCATAGTGTCCCATCACCCACACAACATCTTAGTCCATCCCTACGCCAATCCCACCCCTTTACAGGAGGATTACCATATATTCCTGTGGAAGACCCCAATGCAAAATGTGCCCAATCTACCCACCCAGGACATCCAGTTATGGCGCACAACTGCTGAGGTCATTAGCTCCCGAATCATAACTGAGATATATCTAAGGATAATAAGCCTATATGAACACCTAAAACATAGGGTAAAATACAACAGGAAGAACTAAATGTCCTTTGATAAATTGGTCAAGTCGATATAATTCAGGACCCGAGCAGCAGCTCATGCGTCATTGGCTAAGATTTCTCCACGGTACTCAGATTTGGTACAATACGAACAGGACTAAAATTTGGACAAGACAATGAAACACAGCGCACCGTCAGCAGGCGACCACAGGAGCATAACGGTGTGGGCTCACCAGTTAACAGGTGGCGACAGCTGAACCGGCAATGTCCGATCCGCAAACGGGCCAAGATGACCACCTCTCACCGTGAGCGGTGTGAGGGGGGTCTTCAGAGCCACAGGGAACAGTTCAATGGTTCTAAGCTTATTATTGAAAGCCAGGACCACACATTATGCCATGACGAAAAAATGCGACAGGAAAGAGCCCCGCAAATATCATTCGATGGGACACACAATGTAGCTGCAGCCAGCAGCCTCATTACCAGACACCCACAGTACGGGAACGCGAGGGCCGTCGGCAGCTAATAACTGAAGGGAGCGGTTGATTCGGCGCACAACAGGATGGGGCGAAAAGGGGTTTCTGAGACACTGTATGGCGCAGAGGGAGTCGGAGCAGACGACATAGGAAGGATAACGATGTAAGAGGATATATAGTACAGCCTGATGGAGGGCAAAAAGATCAGCTGTGAAATTTGAGCATTGGTCAAGAAGCCTGTATCGTACTGAAAACTCATCCCTGATGACAAACGCACATCCGACATCTTCATTGGTCTTTGAGCCGTCTGTATAGACAAAGATGGAGTTCTCTAGCCACACACGAAGTTCAAGAAACCTTGAGCGGTAAACAACATGCTAAGTACTCTTCTTTGGGACTGAATTAAGTTCAAGGTGAACGAGAACTTTAACCTGAAGCTGAGGTGGCACTGGGCTTTCGCCTATTTGAAATGTGGAAAGGAGGGTAAAATCGAGCCGCAGAAGCAAGTGATGAAAATGGACTCCAGGAGGGAGCAGGGGAGTCATTGACAGCCTGTATAGGCCATCGAGGGATTCATTAAAAAATGATGGATACGAAGGGTGGTGGGGCATCGACAGCAGACGGCATGTGTACCGACACAGCAATATGTCTTGCTGATAAGTCAAAAGCAATTCAGCAGCTTTGGTTTAGAGGTTAACAGGGCTAGTATAAAATGCTATCGCCAGGCATAACCAAATGTTCAAATGTTTTTTAGAGCTTACAGGACTTAACTACGGGTTCATCAGTCCCTAAATTTACAAACTACTTATGAACTAGCTAATTTTAAGGACGGCACAAATATCCATGCCCGAGGGGGAATTCGAACCCCCCGACCGTAGTGGCCGTGCAGACCGTCCGTGACTGTCGCGCTGCAGACTGCTTGGCCACCGCGGCCGGCCAGGTGTAACCCCCAATGGTGAATCAAGACGGCGTAAAATATGTGGCCGTACAGAATAGTACACAAAGCTCCCGTAATCCAGCTTTGATCTGACAGTGGACCGATAAATGTCAAGCAGGAAGATATGATTTATGTCCCATGATGTACCACTAAGAACACAGAACATTAAGGGAACAAGTACAGCGGACAGCCAGAGAAGACATGTGGAAACAAGCTACGTTTCCTATCCAACGTTAGCCCTAACAATGTTGTCATCTCCACAAATTGGAGAGCAACGTGGCCCGAGATGGTGGAAGAAACACTCTGTACCTCCGGAAGTTCATGCAAACCATTTTCTCATGAGAGAAGAAGCCATTGCGAGACTCCAGGAATAGAGAGTGTCAAGGCAATGCTGAAGACGACGTTCCAGGAGACACTGAGCGCTGCAAGAGATCATGAAGTCATCCACAAACAGGAAGCCTGAAACTTCAACAGAGGCAATCCATAATTGGATTGATTGCAATGGCAAAAAGTGCTATGCTCAAGACAGAGACCTGTGGCACCCTATTCTCCTGGCGAAAGGTGTTGGACAAAACAGAACCCACAAATACCTTGAACAACCGATCTTTTAAAAAGGCACAAATAAAGAGGGGGAGGCGGCCGCAAAATTGCCATGTATGCGTGGTGCAGACAATGCCCGCCCCCCTTCTCCAAATCTAAGAACACAGCCACTGTCTGATGCTTCCGCAAAAAAGTTATAAGTAATGTTAACAAGGTAATGAGGTGATCAGTAGCAGAGCAATGCTTTAGAAACTTAAAGGGAACTTGAGGTAGGAGAGAAGAGGGACTAGCTGCATACTGACGGGCCAGGGAATCATCAAGAAAGACAGCATATGATGAATGACCAAGCACAGATGATAACCGGCAGGCATAGAGGCTAAGGAGGATTTCCCGGCAATAGGACAGTGGTAATTCAGCAGCTTCCCCTGTGGTTAGACGAATCCCATAGTAATGCATTGTGTTGAGACGATGTAAAATTGACAAGCGTGCAGATGAATAGACAATACATCCATAGTCTAGTTTGAGCGGACAAGGGATCGGTATAAGCGAAGAAGTGTGGTCCAGTCAGCTCCCCAGGAAGTACATCATGGTGCATGAAGTACATTTGAGTGAGCGGGTACGAGCTGCCAGGTAAGAAACGTGGGCTGACCAGCAAAGTTCCTGTCAAACTCTAGCCCCCAAGAATCTAGAGAAACTGATGGGAGAGAAGGTCAAGATTAAGGGATAGCAGTTTAAATTCAGTGCGCTGTCAAATTCACACACTGTCAGCAGAAAAACAAAAGCCATTAATGATGCTCCATTAAGAGTCTAGACAATGCTGAAGGCGCCACACAAGTAAACAAGGTCACAGAGCTACAGTAAACTGCAGTCATGAACGAATAAAGAAGCTAGAACACCTGGCACAGGATAGTCCGTGATAGGCTTTATTGTGATGGCAAAAAGAACTACACTTAACACTGAGCCCCGAGGTACACAAATCTCTTTAGAGAAAGTGATGGACCAAGCCCACATGTACTTCAAAAATGCGATCTTGTAAAAAGTGCTGAATAAAAAGGGTAGACAATCCCGACAGTATTGATAATAGGTGCAAATCCCGAATGTTTGTTATTTTTGTTAAATTAAGTGCACATAATATGTCCATGTGAAAAATCCATGTACAAACGTTTGCAGGAAATTGAGGAAAGATTATCAGCCTTTATTCCCTAACCTGTCAAGTTACAGGATTATGTGCAGACAGCTTATCAAATAGACTAACACTTTAAAGAAAAGACTTTAGCTCTGAATGATCACAAAAATCAAGATATAGAATAAGGGAAAAAGAGGATAGGTATCTACTAAAAATGTCCAAACTGAAAGTGAACCCTGCTAATAAAACTGAAGAGAATGAAAGTTCTTTGTCACCAAAGCCGAGAGGAAAATAAAATGAAATATGGACCCTTTGAAAGGAAAGTTACTGCTAGATGATTAATTAAAAACAATTTTATGAAGCTTTAAAACAAAATTCATACTACATTTTGATTTACATGTTATTCTTCAACTCTCATTATGTAGACTTAACATCTGTCATTTTATGCATGATTTCTTCCCTCAAGCTGATTTTCGTTCCTCTCATGCTTATTTTCATTCCTGCTATGCTTCAATGTGGCGCCATAATGAGTACATTAAGAATTATCACTTAAGTATATTGTGATTTGGAGAATCTTTGGGTGCAAACTGCCACATATAGTAAAATATTTTCCAGTATTTTTGCCTCTGGTTTATCAGTATGAACTGTAAACCAAGTTTACCATAATTTGTCCTCAAATTTTCACATTTTCAGGTAAATATTCACCAGACAGTTTCAGTACTTCACTTTTATGCCCAGAATATGAAAATGTAGCATGTGCTGGAAATAACTGCCACAGGTATACTATGAAACCCATAGATAGTGCAACTAGTTAAATGCACACTACACAAATGAGAATTGTTGAAATATTTTTAACGAAACTGGTTACTTTCCAGCTTGCAAGTTTTTCTTAAAACAAAAGAACATTCTAATGAATTTTCATCAGAAATTGAAAGGAAAGGAAAAAATTAATTAGGAAACTTGTTTTGGCCCGTTATAAGAAAATCTCCCTTAGACGTGCTGCTACGGGATATGTAAATATTTGAAGTGGCGCTTTAAATGATGGGCAATGAAGTCAAATGACCATGAAAGGCATTTGGAGGGCCAATAATAAGGCATCCAAATTTTTTGCTTTGCTAACAATTCAGTATTGAGGGCAATTATTGTTTATGAGTAACATAATACAAAATTGTGAGACACTTGCAGATAACATGTGAAAGTCTTAATGAGTTACAATCCCTGGAATTTCCATTGTTTGTTTACTATAACTTGGTAAAATTTTACCTACAACCACGCGGCCTTGCACGATTACGGTACCAGTATATTGGTGACAAAACTGCCGAAAATCTTTGCCAAGATTGTAGTTCAAGTGTTTCGTACAGGCCTTGAAGTAAATACATAAGGAAATGCTGTTCCTGCTCTATAGTTGCCAGTTTCTTGTATTTACTTGAGTCCAACCAGTAAAAGCAATTATCCTCATGAAAAAACATTTGCACTGTCATGTGATCGAGTACAGCTAACATTATCAAGAGAGGCCGCCAGAAAAGAAGGTTAAAATTCAACCTTGTAATTGTATTCATGACTATCCTTAGAGGACATGATGTAACATAACACTGACTTCTTTAATGTTGTTAGTCTGTCAACACCTGTTGCTACCAATGTATAACCAAATACGAATGTCAAAGTGAAATAAACATCCTTTGTGTTACTGAGAAATCTTCAGCAAAGCAAGCAATGATACCAATTAGTCTAAATGTGGTCTACATATCAAAATAGAAATTTATCCAGATGGAAACATTCCTCAATATCAGCACAAGTCACATGAACTTCACTTATGGTACTGTCTTGAAACAAATGGATTCGAAAAGAAGCCTTATAGCTAGATTGATATTTGAAGTTTTTGCAAATTATGACCCTAAATCATTACGAGAGGATCACTGGCTGAATAAATGTGTAAGCCTGAAGAGAAAAACTGTAAGCTAGTATTCACAAGGATGGCCTCTATAATACTGAAATAACATTTCAAATTTCGTTACTCACCATAACTTCAAGCAGATCCTCACTATCAGTCTACACAACAAAGTATGTTATATAGATCAGTGAATGTAGACGACACAAGATACGCCTGACATTTCAGTACAAAGAAACCCATTTTAACGACTCTAAAAGAAGTTATGACACAGTCCGATTTACGTATCACTTAACGTAATTCGTAATAATGTCTACAAGTAATGTCAAGTCTCCACCATGACAGTTCGACATATCCGTGGATTTTCTTCCATAATTCTTTAATTATGTACCACACAAAAAGTACAATAAGAATGACGTTATTTGTGCTCTTCTTTCTGGTAACTTACATGCATCATAGTATATGCCTCTAGGTTCCCAACAGTGCTGCACAGCTGCTATAGGTAGCATGTAGCTACCACTAAAATTAAATCATTGAACTGCGAGGGTAATTATAAATGTGATTACCTTCATCAGATTACAGCAATCAAACATACAAAACTGGTACAACCAACAGAGAACAAGGCATTACATTCACACTCCGGTACAGCATGAAAAGAACGAAGTACTACAAAGTATACAATCCGCCTTGAAGTTCATGTTGATACCACGTGACCACCCAAACAGAAAATATGCCAACATTACAAAACAAAATTCCGCCGGCTTTCCACCTACGACCATAGATAATATGGTCGAAGCTTTCCACAGATATTAACAAGGAGGTTAGAGCATAAATAGCGCCTGTTTACTTTATCCATTACAATTTGCGCGTTGACATTGTTAATACCGCCGTAAACAACTGAATTTTTGTCTTTCCTTAGAACTGACATTTTCATTTAAAGTGTTATTTAATGAATGTTATTTAATGAGAAATATTATTTAATGAGAAATGAATAATCAAATTACAATCTTATTCTAATAAACAGTTTGCTTCAGTCTTTTCTGTTACAATGGTAAGTAACATAAACCATTTCTTGGTTTCAGATATCCGACCTCGATTTTAGGGGGACACTCAACTGACAAAAACTAAAGGCCAATTCACACTGACCCTCACGTCACGTCACGTCACCGTCCGTCAGAACATTTCGCAATGTATTTCTAATGGCGGCATTCACACTGTCCGTCACCGGACCGTCACGTCACGTCAACGTCCGTCAAGCTTTCTCGAGAAGAATGTTTTGACGGAACCGTCGTCTGCTAACATCGGAAGTTAACCTATTTTCGTCATGCGAATTACATGTTGCACTCGACGATTGTACTGTTTATATGCAAATGTGTCTTATTCATCTTTGTGTTGTTGTTGTACCTCGTTTTAGGGGTAAATCTCAAATCTTTCATGACGACTTAAATATTTTTGTCAATTGAGTGTCCCCCTAAAATCGAGGTCGGATATCTGAAACCAAAAAATGGTTTATGATACATAACATTGTAACAGGAACGACTGAAGCAAACTGTTTGTTTGAATAAGATTGTAATTGGATTACGCATTTTTCATTAAATGACACTTTAAATGAAAATGTCAGTTCTAATGAAAGACAAAAATTCAGTTGTTTACGACGATATTAACAATGCCAGCGAGCAAATGGTAATGGTTAAAGTATACAGGCACTATTTATGCTCTTAGAAGTATGGTTTGATGTCTTCATAGTTTTTATTTTTTCGCTTTTTTCGCTTTCGTCTCAACATCAGTTCCCATATTTAGTTTTTCGTTACAGATTCTCGTTTTCCTTTAAAAAATTAAAAAGCACTACTTTCGGTTGCGCATTCTTTTTTTTTTTTTTTTTTTTTTTTTTTTCACTCACTATTACATCTCTGTCCAGTTTGAGGAAATTAACAAGCAAAAAAATTTGGTTTTTGCATATCTTGATATCTTGTCGTGTCATACCCCAGCTTGATAATGAGATGTCTTTTTCTCAAAATTTCTCATAGTTATTCAGGTACTTAATTTTTAAGTAACCTATTGCATTAAACTTGAAGTGTTTACATCGAAAAATTTAGTCGCTGGTTACTTTGGGTATGGTTCATGTTACGTCATACATTGTTGCGGATGAAATGAAGCCAATAATTCGAAATTATTTCTAAAGTTGAGAATAGGATGATACCTGTCTCCGTTTTCAAGATTTTGGCTCATATATCTAAGGTATGGGAGCGTCGCGACTAGTGTGCCAGTTCTCTCCACGTGCAACCTGAATTGTTCGGAGGTAACAATCATCACATCTTATAAACTGTTGAAGATATTGGACCCCTTTTTTTAAATGATAGCCTGGGAAGGAATTCATGTTTTACACAATCATTAATACTCAAAGCTTTTTTTATCTACAGGTATACATAAATAACTGTAGCTTTTTACGACAAAACAAGGTATTAATTAAACAGTATTTAATATTTATGGAGGTTTATTTCCGTCTATTGCAACTAAATGAAAGGTGTTTCGCTCCTTTATTTGTAAACCATCATCAATGCCAGTTCTTTTAGTGTTAATTCTATGTGCAACTTCATGGAGCTGTGTGTGTTTTCTCCAGAGTGATGGAAGTTTTGGTTCTTTATTTCATCACTTTGCCATGTAATTCACTGTGTCATTGAAGATTTTAACTGTTAGGGTTTTCTATATATTGATTCTATTTTTGTGACACATGATCATGAATGGTGTTAAAACATTTTTATTGACAGACATCTTTTAAATGACAACACGAAATTCATACTTGAGTTTAGATTAAATGTCAGCCAGTTTGCACATGAATTGGAACTTGCAGAGAGTGACATACAGAGAAAATCCTATAACCAATTCAACAAATCTATCAGTGCAACTGAAAAAAGAAATAAATCATTAAAAATAAAATGCAGTGACGCTAACGTAATTGTTCTTTTATTTTCTTATTTACGATTGGCGGCGCTGTTTATAAGACCAGGAGTGTGTTTATCTGAAACTCCTGATGCAGCTTGCGTCTCTCTCGTCTCAGGCTTTTTTTTTTTTTTTTAATTTTAACTGATTGTATTCACCTCTCTTAAATACAATGAAAGAATCCCTGAGACGGATTTACATCTCAAATATGTCAAAGACATTATTGATAGAGCTGAAGCATTGAATTAAAATTTGTGGTGGGGCCGGGAATCGAACCCGGACCTCCGTGCTTACTAGGCAGACGTCTTAACCGTTAGACTACCACACCACTAACGATTAAGGCGTCTCGGAATAGTCTATGTACGATTTCCCTCCACAACACAAACATTAATTCAGCTTCTTTGTTCCAAAGATAATTGCCACTACTGCCAAGGCTCTCCATGCAGCGGAATAGCACCTCAGCAATGGACATGGTGGAACAATCCTGTTATGGTGATATAAATATCAATTAAATACAATTAAAGAATCCCTGAGACGGATTTACATCTCAAATATGTCAAAGACATTATTGATAGAGCTGAAGCATTGAATTAAAATTTATGGTGCGGCCAGGAATTGAACCCGGACCTCCATGCTTCCTAGGCAGATGTCTTAACCGTTAGACTACCACACCACTAACGATTAAGGCGCCTCAGAATAGTCTCGGTTAAGACGTCTGCCTAGTAAGCACGGAGGTCCGGGTTCGATTCCCGGCCGTACCACAAATTTTAATTCAATGCTTCAGCTCTATCAATAATGTCTTTGACATATTTGAGACGTAAATCCGTCTCAGGGATTCTTTCATTGTATTTAATTGATATTTATATCACCATAACAGGATTGTTCCACCATGTCCATTGCTGAGGTGCTATTCCGCTGCATGGAGAGCCTTGGCAGTAGCAGCAATTATCTTTGGAACAAAGAAGCTGAATTAAAGTTTGTGTTGTGGAGGGAAATCGTACATAGACTATTCCGAGGCGCATTAATCGTTAGTGGTGTGGTAGTCTAACGGTTAAGACGTCTGTCTAGTAAGCACGGAGGTCCGGGTTTGATTCCCGGCCGCACCACAAATTTTAATTCAATGCTTCAGCTCTATCAATAATGTCTTTGACATATTTGAGACCTAAATCCGTCTCAGGGATTCTTTCATTGTATTTAATTGATATTTATATCACCATAACAGGATTGTTCCACCATGTCCATTGCTGAGGTGCTATTCCGCTGCATGGAGAGCCTTGGCAGTAGTGGCAATTATCTTTGGAACAAAGAAGCTGAATTAAAGTTTGTGTTGTGGAGGGAAATCGTACATAGACTATTCCAAGGCGCCTTAATCGTTAGTGGTGTGGTAGTCTAACGGTTAAGATGTCTGCCTCGTAAGCACGGAGGTCCGGGTTCGATTCCTGGCCGCACCACAAATTTTAATTCAATGCTTCAGCTCTATCAATAATGTATTCACCTCCTGTATTGCCTTTGAAATGAGTCCCAGTGTTCGAAAACGTACAGTTGAAATTTTTTCCAAGAGAGATAAAAAATAGCAAACACATGCCAATCAAAAGATTTTTCTGTGGCTTGTTAAATGTATCAACAACAGTTGTAAGACTGTTTGCTGTATCGTTATAATTTATTTCTTTCTGACCAGTTTCTGTCTTAAACCATGTTCCAGGAAATGTGGAAAACAAAAAGATTTTAAAATATCGAAGATGTCATCCATACTGTACATGAGACATTTGAATCTAAATGGTGCACCACAACATTTATCTTTGTTCATATAAACTAAGATAATTTTTACGGCTCGCCACAAAATGGACTGTATTGGCATGAATGAAATTAATGAAAATATTACATTAATGTTGTCATGCATTTTCTTACACCTGTGGGATCACCTAAACAAAAACAAAAAATAGTTACCACCGGTCACATTTTTTATTTCCAAAACCCTAAAGTCTAATACAGCTCCTTTTCCAACCTTCATTTCTCATTTATTTCTCCAAATATTTTCAGTCTACTCTTATATATGTCATTAGATTGCCATGAAATCTAAATCTGTTCAAAGTATAAAGGCAGTAGCTCAATGGCGAGACGAGCTCCTATCTTATGAGTGGTTCATATCCGTTTTTCTTTGGTCCGCTTGGCTCGATATCTTTTTGCCACTGCCATGAGTCGTCGCGACTCTTGTCGCAACACTGCTCACTGGTGCAGTCCTGCAATTGTCGTCGTATCAGCTGCGCGCCGCACTCCAAACTCAAAGTGTGCATGCGCAAGCAGCCATCCTCTGACGTCACGAGCCGATCCATCGCAGTCGCAGGCAGCAATCGCGCCTTGGACAACACACCTTAATGGCTGTTCAAGGAAGCTCCCACTGCAGCGTCCTGCAGCTTCCGGGTTGCATGAGCTGCAGGGAAAATTTCCTCCTGCGGCCTAATGACATCATCGGTAGCGCGCATGCGCGGTAGTGCCTGCTTTGCTGCTGCAGGAAGCTGCAGCCCTGCAGCTCTTTGAACGAAAATTATATAAAATTTACTTGTGGGAAGAAACTCGCGAAACAGTATAAGTGTATAAAGCCCCGTTTATACCGAAGCGGACACAGGCGAACGCGCATTCGTCAGGAATTCGCCTGTGTGCGGGTGCATAGGCTTGTACTTGCGAATAAGTGTTTACACCGGAGCGAACGGAACAGAAAACAGCACACTGCCGCAAGGCGACCATACACAGTTTGTCGCATACGCTAGCGCTGAAGGAGAGAGGAAGCGAACTTCCGTTGACGGTTCGACCTGAAACCCACACCCAGCGGATCACAAGCGAGCACTTGCGAATGCGAGCCGAGCGTGACCGAACAGCGCGCGCATAGCGTTTACACCAGGGCGAATGCTCGTTCGCTGCTGCTCGTTCGCTTGTGTTCGCTTCAGTGTAAACGGGGCTTTATTCGCAAGTACAAGCGAATGCGTGCGCGCACAGGCAAATTCCTGGCGAATGCGCATTCGCCTATGTTTGCTCGTGTTCGCTTCGGTGTAAACGGGGCTTAACATGTCATGGAGTAGACTTGCACCATTGTAATTTATTGCACAAGTGACTTGCTGCAAGTGTCTGACTGTGTAAAAAATGTGCAAGAAGTTTCTGCACGCTACTTGCACCTTTTAGGATTTATTTCTATTTCCTGCAAGTTGAAAACGCCAATGGTAATTTGCAAGAAAGCTTTCCATCGATATAGCCGCACACCTATCGATATATAGAACGTGCGATTACTCTTCCTGCGAGAGACATAGGTTGACACTAGCCACAAAATCGAAAACATAGCAAGTGGCATTAAGCCGGGTCCACACGCTACGATCTGTCTGCGCACACCTCGCAAATCGTTGCGTGTGGACTGCACATTTGCGCAGATATGAGATGTGCGGAAACCTGGAAGTTAGAGATTTGAGCAAAATTGCTCAAATCTTTGGGTTCTAATCACAACTGCGCAGACAAGTTGGTACGTGTGGACAGGAAATCGCTGCAAATCTGTGTCAGTGTATAGTTTTTTCGTGTGTTTACTATATTGACAGTGGATGAAAATCGGTGAGAAGTGAAAATCCCGACTGGGAAACAAAGTTAGCCACAGCTTATTGGACACATATATAAACTGAAGTAGGCTTACAGTGTTTCAAACATATCCAAAACTCTGACAATTTCATTTGTATCTTGTTAGAAGATAGGCCTACTTTACTTGCCTCCATTAAATCATTTTTCAGGGCAGCGTAAATAGCTTCACAGATGTTGGGGATGATTTCCCTCAATGCTTGTTTAGAAACTGCTGTTGAAAATTCGCGGTCTTTGTAGGTGCTTCCTGTGGCCAGGAGTAACTGTCAGCCGCTCATGTGGAGAAATTTATCTCATCATTCAAGTGTCTCTACGTTTTATGCGAAGAGTTACCAGTTTCAAAAGATAATTATAAGTTTCCACATCCATTCGCAAATAATTACGCCAGTCATCGGGTTCGCACTCCAACTCACGAAGTAAAATCACATGTGACAACTGCTTTCGTTTAAGCAGCCATTGCCTAGACTATTTCGTTCGTCTTTTCTGTTTATTGCAGTTAGTTTGCAATTTTCTTATTTTGCAAGACACCTTGCAAACAGCGATCATATCATGATTTCCACCATCACTGGCAAAAATAAATTTCAAAAACAAAAACAAAAAAGAAAGAGTGTATCTTATTCGTTTGCCAGTCTGAGTGCAGTCTGTAGTACCCAGTTTCTTTTTTCACCAAAAGATGTCGGGCGCGAGAATTTGGAGCGTTGTAAAAACCCGCCCACACGCAACAATTGGTGGGCGCAGACATTTGCACGGACAGATCGTTGCGTGTGGACCTAGCTTTACGGCTTATACGAAAGTGGTGCTGTCACAGCTCTTTCCACTCACACCTGTCAGAATCCTAGTTGCATGGCTACCAATAAGGCTCCTATAAACCCGAGCTGAACTATCCACCACTTTTTCCCCAAGCTGTAGGAGTTGCCACACTCCAGACGAGCTCACGCGTTATCTCACGTTTCATTCAACTCGCTCACACTCGCAAACTACTCACTGTATGAACATGGAATTTTCATCAATGTCTTTGTTAAAAACTACACTACGTTTTCTTTTTAGTTTTATTTACAGCAATAATTTATAAACAGCATATACTGATAGTTTACGACGATGCACTTTCTGACAATGTTACAGAATTTTCAACATGCGAGAAACTTTTTTTCTGTTGAAGTTCGGTGAACACATTACGGGAATGAAATGTTCAAAATACATCAAATTTTCATCCTCTCCAAAGAGAAACTCTGTGAGAAATGTATGACTTGAGATAATGTCAGTTAAATATAACGCACTGTGATCCACCCACCCGTCTAGTAGTAACATAGCATCCGTATTAGAGCTCCTAATAATTAGGCACATGTTACTGAATAACTCCCATACTTGAAGATGCTGGTACCGACTTCTTTTAACCCATTAAATTTAATAGTTGCAAACTACAAAAGTGCTGTGCTCTATGTAATATTAAAATTCAATTTTTTAGTTATATGAAAAGGATATTCTAAATATCTCGTATACAGAGTACTTATGTGAGGAAACGAGAACAAGTCAGTTCTTCAGCTAGTGAAGAGATCCTTGCTATCTGTCAGTTTCAAGTATTTTCACATAAAATCCTCATTAGATCTAGCAACTTCCGTTCTGTTACTGCTAGGTGTTAAACTGAAGGAAATGTAACACCTATTAGGTTTTGGAAACTGAGTAGTAGCTCTGAAACACAATTGACAAGAAGTAAATAAATAAACATTTGTGAGTGACGAAGGAATATATGCAAATCGAATAATAAATCACTAACTTTACTCTTTTCCATTCTGCAACTATCTATTTCCATGAATAACGCGACAGTTTATGAAGTTTTGCGTAGTAACCATGTGGCAAAATACTCCCCTCTTTGCATGTAATCATTTGTCAAAATATCATTTTGATACCTCTAACCGTGTATGAGATACACAATGATTCATTCTGGCCTTATTGCGATCGGAAATGAGTGCGCTAAATAAAATAAAGTTTAGCGGCAGGAGTGAAAGGTAAAGATCTCCTCCTAAGTCGAAAATAAAATTCAATTCATTAGGAAAGTTCCATCTGCAGCAACATATAGTGCAATAAGCACCAAACGTAATATCATAGCAGCCTCTAATTTTTACTGCAAACTTTTCCTAATGTAGCGCCGACTCTTATTTCGAAGCCAATATCTTAATAACTATGACTATTAACGAAATGATGAGCATTTCGTCACAATGGTGACATATAAAGATTTAAGTATCGAAAAATTAAATATTTCTACCAATTAGTTTTTGCGAAATCGTTTGTGAAAGCTGGCAGGGCAAGCACGTCTACGCTGTCAGTGCAGCGCGATTCCAACCATGCTGGACGATTTAGCCTGGATATTTAGGAGCTGTAGCAGCCAATATGACGTCAGCTGAGATTTTTCGAGGAGCCATTGGTTTTGTCATTTAGGTTATCGTATTAGAATTGATATAAAACTAAAATAAGAGGGAAATAAAGTCTAAACATTGTTGTTTGGGAATGTATTTTGCGTATAAACAATACTCAGATATTTAAGGCAGGTATAAACCAAGTAGGACATGTAAACAAAGCTCCATTACTGAACCAAATTGTAATAAAAAAATAAATTTCGATTGGAATATGCTTACCAACTCTGTAAAAATGTCTTATATCAAAAATACTTGATCAAGTGATACTACAAGTGTCATTGTTATATTTGACACCTTACCATTACCTGTCATCTCTTCAAACTTGATATGTTGTCATCAAAACAAGTTCAGTGTTCTGATGTAATGTTCTGGATACTATTTACAATGTCATGGACACTTATTTGAAACCTAATGCAGCTACCTACATTTGCCCACAGTTTCATACAACGTTTTTTATCTATAGCTAATTCTGCAGTTATGCTTCGTAGAAATGCACTGAGAGCTACTGTAATACAGTTCATTCCCTTAATTAATAGATACACTAATTCAGAAATTACAACATGAACCTCGTCACTTCCTTTCTAAGCCCATGTGGCCAGTGTTTATGAGTAATGAAGATGCCAATTCCAGTTTCTGAATATAATGCCTGACTACACTTATTTTCCACATTTGTAGAATTAAATAGGGTGTTGTGTAACTAGTAAACTCCCTTCCGTAATCTTCAATAACACCTGTTCAGTCACACACAAATCTTAAACACAAGACCATAATAAAATATGCAAATTATCTACATTATTCTCATGACAACTTTGTCCTCCATTCTGATGTGTCACTATCACTGTTACCCAACAAACCATATTTAAAACAACCTATTTTGGAAAGATCTTTTTTCATTTGCTGAGTAATTAAAATGCACATTGTTTGTAAAAATAGGGATAAATACACATAAACACCATAAAAACCGCTTTAGCCTTCAAATAAAGATGGCGGCAGTTTGTTATGATTCTGAGAAATGGCGTCACAAAATTCAAATGACTTCAACTTTGAAAAGTGATGACAGTTGAGTGACGCCACATAATTTTACCTATTGACATAAAAATTTCAGTGACATAAGTCAAGTAACGCCTTTTTTGTGGCCAAAGTTAATGTGCCTTTACTTTATTACTAATGTCACAATACAAATACATGTATATAGTGTACTTACATTATTCCTCAGTAGCAGTTTCGTCAGGAACGAAGCCATTTGATGTGTGAACCATCGGCAATAACCCAGTTGTTCCGTACCTAGAGTATATTATGGGGATATCCTGCAAACATGTTGGGAGGGCGTCTGGAGCGTCTGTCTTTGCAAGTAGTTTCAAATTATGAAAGTAAATGTAGTGAAAAATATATAATTCGTCTCTATCCGTAGGATGTCCTTCTCTCTTAATGGTTCCTTTTAGTGACTTCTACAATCTCTCAATATCAGGCAATAAACCGTACTTTCTTCAAAATTCCACACTTTTGTCCACCATCGAAAAGTAAGGACTCAGGTCGGGTTCACACAAGCAACTAAATGAAGACAACAACGCCTGTCTTTCTGCAGCTGCACTGTGAGCTGTCGTTCACACAGAACTTCACAAATACTACTTAGTTTTGCAGTTTTCAACATGGCGTTCACAGTTTCAGCTGATCGCGATTTGCACGGCTCGTTTCATTTGCGTACAAGCGATCGTTACACTTTGTTCCACAAGCACACGAAGTGTTTTCTTAATTGATTCGACATTTAGCCGCAAACTAAGACGCCAAAACGAAAACACACTGATACGAAGTAAAATGGTTCAAAATACCCGGCCGAATGTCGATATTTGGTGGTGGGGGAAGGAAGTGGCGAAACAAAGTAAAACTAAGTTGAACTTTTTTTTGTGTGGAAAAAGCAGCTCGTCTTAAGTGGCGTTACTAAAACCAGGAACTTCACTTTTGTACTGAACTACAACTTCACTAATGCACGCCATTAGTTGTTTGTCTGAACCCGGCTTTATAAACTCTTCCACATTAACCGTACACCCGCAGAAATTCTATGATTGGAACTCGTATCAATGGCACTAGTAAACAAGTCAATACGTTCAGTAACACTCAGTAATACAGACTGAGAGAATACGTCCCATGTACAAGCCCCTACCACGCCATAGTAGAGAAGCGAGGCAACTGTCCAAGAATTGAATCATCTGACCGCCGACATTTGCAAGGAAGAATCCTAGTACTAGGGTTGTGATTTGAAGTATATGATATGCAACAGGAGCAAAATGATGTCCAAAATAAACGCATATTTGTTTAAAAAAATTACTGACTACTGCAGTCTGTTTAAAAAGTATTCTCCAGTGAATGAAGTTTCCCAATTTTCGAAATACGTCTGCATAGACACGCGAAGTTTAAGGCTGTAAGGCTCTTTTCTGAGAAGGTGAAGCGATTTTGCATCGAGATATTTGCATACTAGTTTCCACAAAACCTGTAAATTAGCAGACAGTGCGATTATTATTATTTAATCAACGTAATTTTCTGCCAGGCCCTGTTTACTTCTTGCCGACTACTCTGATCGTTTTCCATGCTTATTTTTGCATAGCATAGTTTTGTCTACATTCCTTTTTATATTACATAGAATTTTTCTTTCAATTTCCTCGAATTTGGGATTAATAATTTTAATTACCCGTAATATTTTAAACATGCATTTCATTCACACATTACGTTTTTAACAGTGATAGTACCTCTGAAAGTGGCTGAGTATGCAACATTCAATCAAATATTTGGCCATTTACGTAGTACAATCACCACCTGTTAAGTGTCTAAAAGCAATTATCTGACCTACTTCTGCATCATACTTATATATATATATATATATATATATATATATATATATATATATATATATATATCATTAAAAATGTAAATACCTCTTATATGTCTAGTTTTTCATTCAGTTCATCTTAGTACATAAATCGTGTTAGTATTTTTAGTAATTTATAAGCAAATACAAGTACTTCACATGCAACCAAGTACTTTTCTCAGTTTTAGAGAATCATTTGTAAGATGAAACCTAAACAAAAAGAAACGCTAATGATTTAATATTTCCCCACGAAAATACTATACAGTGTGTTTGACTGATTTGTGCACTATGGTCGGGGGTTCGAATCCTGCCTCGGGCATGGATATTTGTGTCGTACTTAGTGTAAGTAGTTTGTAAGCTTAGGGACTGATGACCCCATAGTTAAGTCCCATGAGCTATACAAACATTTGAACATTTTTTTAATTGATTTGTGAAATGTAACACTGTTTCCGACTTCTGCTTTACTACCATTCTTACTGTTCAATTAAAAGCAGCACACGAACGATGCTTGATTAAGCACCGTTTCCATGGAAATTGGTGGCTTCTGTTAGGTTCAATGTGGGGACGCGACACTAGTCCCAGCGAATGGTCTAGTTTGTATTTAGTAAGTCTATGCCCATGTATGACAAGTAAACATCTCAAAATTCGCACGATGTCATCATCGACAATCGCGCACAATCGATATATCGATAGGCGCGCGGCTATTTCGATGGAAAGCGATTCTTGTAAATTACCCAGTCATCCCACATACTATATGTTAGCCGGCCGCGGTGGCTGAGGGGACTGAGGCGCTCCAGTCACGGTCTGCACGGCCACTACGGTTGGGGGTTCGAATCCCCCCTCGGGCATGGATATTTGTGCCGTCCTTAGGATAAGCTAGTTGATAAGTAGTTTGTAAGTTTAGGGACTGATGACCCCGTAGTTAAGTCCCATAAACTATACAAACATTTGAACATTTTTGAACTATATTGTAAGAAATACCAGAAATGGAGGATAAACGAGAATGGAGAAAGTAAGATAGTAAACAATGGATGAAGCAGTGTATCACTTAAGTCAAATATGGAATGTGTACAGTAATTTTAAATACAGAATAAAGAAAACAAGTGTACAGGTTTACTGAATTTAATTTATGGAACTAAATATCACAACAATCTGTAGCATCTCAATGTGCAGTGTACAGTGATTAATAAATATTCTGTGCAGCTGAGATTTCAACGTTTGTTACTCTTTGACATTAATAATGTTGTTAGTATTCTTCGTTTCTTATCTCTTTTCAGTGCGAGCTTAACATGCTTGTAAATGTTATATGTGGTAATAAATGTTTAGTTTCATTGAATACCAGAAATCTTAACGAAATTTCCTCTAAATATTGCTGTGAAGGATGTTTCATTCAATACCACATATTTGGTGACCACACAAAAAACCGAACCGGCTTTAGTGTTCGTCATCACAACGTGAATATTTATTGCTTCAGCGCCAGCCACGTCGCTAAGGAGGTTAGAACCTATGGTTAACGCAACTTGAAAGCCAGTTCGTCCTTGCACAAATATCAGCTGACGAAACGAAGTTTAGCTATGTAGTCGCAGCACTAACAGAAAACTTATTACAAGATGTCCTTGCTGCATCGCCCAATGCCGAACGATATGCTTCATCAAGAATGCTCTAGTGACGAGACTGTCACAATCAGAAGCCAAGCGACTAGAAAAACTTTTACGGACTGAGGAACTTGACGATCGCATCCTGTTGCAACTTTTACGCCGTTTGCATACATTGGCAAGAAACACGGTGAGTGACGACGTGCTGCGCTATATTTGGTTGTTCCGACTGCCTTCTGACACTCAAAAAAATTCTGTGTGCGCGGGCGAGTTAAACGCACTAGTGCAGACAGGATCGTTGAGATGTATCCCGTAACAAACGTGTCTACGGTGACGCCACAAGAGAATGCGTCTACAGTAATATTATCATCGCTTCAGTCGCAAATAGCGGAACCTACGACGCAAGTAGCCGCATTGCATACGTCGCACACACGTCAACGATCGCGCCGCCGATCGTCACGAAGCCGCAACCGTTCACCATCGGGACAAAATTTTTGTTGGTATCACAAGATATTCGGCAGCGACGAACGAAAATGTACACCACCATGCATGTGGAAAAATGAAGCGGAAACCATAGTGGCAACAGCTTCTCATACTGATAGTGCATGTCGACATTTTGTCACAGACCGCAACACAAGAGTGCAATATTTAGTGGACACAGGAGCAGAATTGTCAGTAAATCCGGCAACTCGTCTACCAAGCCGAACCTATGACAGTTGTTATCTGTCTGTAAGATTAAAACATAAGGCCAGGTCATATTGCTGCTTAATCTTGGACTGCGCTGTAGGTTTGAGTGACGTTTCACAGTAGCAGATATATAACAATCTATCACAGGGACCGATTTCTTATCTTTATATGATTTGATACCTGACTTACGACGCAAGCAATTGACGGATTCTACTACGAACCTGAGTACTTCAGGAAAGGTAAGTTGCATCACTGTGATGTCAGTACGTACTCTTGTAGAAGATACACCGTACACGCAGTTACTAAGAGAATATAGTAACATCACGCGACAGATACCTACTCTATTTCCAGTTAAACACAGAACGATACATCACATTCTGACCACACCAGGCCCAACAGTGCATGCGCATCCTAGACGAGTGAAACCAGAAAAGTTGAAAGTTATGAAGCAGAAATTCCACAGCATGCTGTCAATGGGGATCTGCAGACTTCCGCGTAGCATCTGGCAGCTCCAGGCCATGTAGTTCCCAAAATAAATAAATAAATAAGTAAAATAAAAAAATTTTAATGAATGGCGTCCATGTAGTGACTACCGGCAACTCAACTCGAGAACCATTCTAGATCGGTACCCTGTGCTATATATAGAAGACTTCTCTTCCAGCGTTCACGATAAGACCATTTTATTTTTATTTATTTATTATTTAACATGCCCCATTACATAGTAATATTAGACAATAAGACCATATTTTCCACTATTGATCAGGTCCGAACATACCTGTTTTCCCAGAAGATATTCCCGCGACAGCAGTGACAACACCTTTTGGCCTATTCGATTTACTAGAATGCCCTTTGGTCTATGCAACGTTTTTTAATTTTTTTTATATCTTATGGGACTAAACTACGGGGTCATCAGTCCCTAAACTTACAAACTACTTATCAACTATCTTATCCTAAGGACGGCACAAATATCCATGCCCGAGGGGGGATTCGAACCCCCGACTGTAGTGGCCGTGCAGACCGTGACTGGAGCGCCTCAGTCTCCTCGGCCACCGCGGCCGGTGTACGCAACGTTGCACAAACATTTCAGTGTTTTATAGATGAGATGACTAGGAACTTAGATTTCTGCTATGTTTACATAAATGATGTTGTTGTTGTTGTTATGTTGTTTAGGGGGGACAAAACTACAATGGTCATCAGTCCCCTTACATAAATGACATATTAGTGAAGTCCACTTCAGAAGACGAACATTTACGTCATCTGACACAGTTATTTGATCGTTTACGCATGCAAGGGTAGGTAATTAATCCTTCAAAGTGTACTTTCAGAGTGAGAGAAGTGCAATTTTTTTGTTTACACGGTAGACACACATGGTATTCTACTGCCACAAGATAAAGTAGAAGCCATTAGCAAGTACCCTCGTCCTACTACAATCAGAGAACTACGCCGTTTTTTGAGCGTCATAAATTTTTACCAAAGATTTGTGTACAATCATGTATTGATAACAGCTTCCTTGAACGAACTTCTTAACGGTACACCAAAGATATATTACAAATTGCATTAGACAGGTGAGGCGGACAAAGCTTTTCAAGCCATGAAAACAGCAATTGCAGAGACTGTACAGTTAGCACACCCAGTAGCGCAAGCCCCACTTGCACATATGGTTGAGGCACAGTGGCGTAGCTATGTCACCAAGGGCCCCGGGGAAAAAATGACTTTGGGGCCCTCTTTAAAATAAAACTATATAGATACATAACTACATCAGCTCCTTACATAATAAGACAAACTTGGATACTACTAAGTAAATTATTGTTTGTCATGCAACAGTTGTTTAATCGTACTCTTTAACATAAATGTGAAAGTTTGTTTGTTATGCTTTCAAGAAAAAATTACTGGTTCGATTTAGATGAAATTTTTCAGAGGGATACAGTTGGACCTGGGTAACTCAAACAGATAAAACGACCGCATGGGGTAGTTTTCGAAGTTGCTCCATACTAGGCGATGAGTTCGCAGGCAGAAGCTAATAAAAAATAAACAATGAACTATTACTCATCCACGAAAACATGCACGTGCAACATAGCACTTAGTCGAAATATCAAATACATCAGTTAAAACATGAACAGCTTTTAATAGTCTCTGTGGATACAGCCATACATATCACCACTTGAGCTGTTTTCTGTTTCAATGATGAGGCACCGATCAGTAATACAATCCACAAAACCATCTACGGTCCATATTTTCTCTTCATCTTGCATGAATTTTAGAGTGAATTGGTTACAGCACTACATTGGGATCTACCATTAAGAAGCACTCCCTTGGGGTAATTCACTACACAAACAGTTGAGTTACCATAATAACACCGTTCAGAAAAAATACACTGTAGAGTCTTAATACTCAAATGTGGTTAAACCCTGCACTGTCAAACACACTGCTGGTAATTCAGCGCAATTGACTGTTATTTCGCAAATATTAGCAGCAGAGGCATATCCAGGATTGTGGTCTGGTGGGGGCTAAGGTTAATCCGAGATACGTGATTTCTAAAAAGAAAGAAAAAAACGGTTGTCGTGCAGTACTGCGCCTTTCTATTTGCTTTCCCCTCTCTAATCATGGTCTGGGGGATTCGAGGAGGGTCTAGGGTTTGGGGGGGGAAGCTGCAGCATGGTCTAGGGGGGTTCGAAGAGGGTTCTAGAGGGGGATAAAGCATGGTGTGAGGGGGGGGGAGGAGCAAAGTTGCAGCCCGACAGCCCCCCCCCCCCTGGATACGCCAGTGATTTGCAGCCATGACACTCTTAGTGGACCAGCAATGTTTATATTCGTGTGTTTGAGGTTTGTTGGACAGGATTCAAACAGTTCAAAATCGAAAATCGTTCATTCATCTAAAATACTACATACAGTAGAACATCGATTAACCGAAGTAATTGGGGAACATGAATGTTTGGAAAACCGGTTTATTCAGATACTCGAACTCTACACTTCTATTTGGCAATTAGAAGTAGTGAACAGTGAATGTATTTATACAGTATTTGGAGGCGCGCGAACCTTTACACTGCGCCGAACGGCACGCCGCAACACTTGTATTGCTCAGCTGTTGCTGTGAGCAGCTTTGATGCTGCTGCTACTTCTGCTGCGATGCCGATTGAATTATTGTACACACCAACTGGCGGTTAGCAGCGCCACCGAGTGGCGTCGTGTGAAGTGTTCTGCCGCCCAGTGGACCATTAGGAACCTTGGTTTGGGGGAACATTTTTCGAACGTCTGTCACTGAGGGCGAGGGGCCCCTTGAGCTTGGGGGCCCCGGGGCACTGCCCCGCCTAGCCCTATGATAGCTACGCCACTGTTGAGGCATCATCTACTGCCATTGGCACTGCACTTCAAAAGTAAGTGGTATATTGTTGCCAAACCATAGCATTTTTCAGTCACAAGTTGACACCTTCTCGGCAACATTGGGTAGCTTATGATCACGAACTATATGCATCTTAAGGCCAATTCACACTGTCCGTCACGTCAACGTCACATTACGGCACCATCACGTCAAGTTGTATTCACACTGTCCGTCATGTCAATTCGCCGATCTCAATACGCAATGTTGAAAGTGAGGTTATGAGTAGTGATCTGTTATGTAGAAAGTGATAGTTTAATACTAGAATTGAAGGAACAACAACGCTAAATTTTATTGACAGCCAAATAAAACTTTACAGTGTATGTTTGTGGCCAACTTACTGGGAACTGAAACAACATTTCAAAACATCAACACCTATTTTCAAGCGAAAAAATAGACATAGGAATACATCAAACAACACTTATAAGAGCATAAATAGCGCCTGTTTACTTTATCCATTACAATTTGCCCGTTGACATTGTTAATACCGTCGTAAACAACTGAATTTTTGTCTTTCGTTAGAACTGACTTTTTCATTTAAAATGTTATTTAATGAGAAATGCGTAATCAAATTACAATCTTATGGTAATAAACAGTTTGCTTCAGTCTTTTCTGTTACAATGTTAAGTAACATTAACCATTTTTTTGGTTTCAGATAACCAACCTCGATTTTAAGGGGACACTCAATTGATAAAAACATTTAAGTCGTCATGAAACATTTGAGATTTACCCCTAAAACGAGTTTAACAACAAAATAAAGGCGAATAAGGCTTATTTGCATATAAACAGTGCAATTGTCGACTACAACATTTAATTCGCGTGACGAAAATAGATTAACTTCCGTGTTAGCAGACGACCGTTAAGTCAAAACATTCTTCTTGAGAAAGCTTGACGTGACGTTGACGTGACGTGACGGTCCGTGACGGACAGTGTAAACGCCGCCATTAGAAATACATTGCGGAATGTTCTGACGGACGGTGACGTGACGTGACGTGACGGACAGTGTAAATTGGCCTTTACACCATAGTCAAGAAATTCTGACACTTACTAGAAGGCCAACATTCACTATTTATAATGATCACATGCCGCTAACATAGGCCTTTGCTGTAAAACCAGAGAAAGTTTCACCCAGGCAACTACACCATCTAGATTAGATTAGCCAATACACTACCCGCATTGTCCATGTAGAAGGGAAGCTAAACATTCCGGCGCACACATTATCGTGTGTAGAAGTTGTGAATGTGGCAGTAGACACATGCTCGCATGTCGAAGCTATTGCAGCTACCATTGACTTCAAGGCCCTTGCACAAGCCCAGCAATGTGATGCTGAGTTACAAGATTTACTAAAACAACCGGGAGGACTGAAGTTGCAACGTATCATAGCACCGGAAGCAGATGATGAAATATATTGTGATATATCTGGGCCAAAAGCACGCCCATTTGTGCCACAACAACTCAGAACCCAAGCCATTACATCAGTACGTAATATTTTCACATCCAGGAGTGTGAAGCACTACTAAATTGGTCAAGCAAAGTTTCGTCCAGCTTGGTATTCAGAAACATTGCAAGAATTTGTCAAACAGTGCATTGCATGCCAGCGTAATAAATCATATAACACGACAGAGTATCACTAGATACAAGACCAGGGATGACATTTGAAGCCTACTTTTCAAAGCGCTAGCTACATTACTAGGCACAACGCATATATTCACAACAGCCTATCACCCTGCTTCAAATCGTAGATGAGCGACTGCATCGTCAACTAAAAGCAGCTCTCCGCTGTCGCAGAGTGTGAATTGGATGGAGGATCTACCCATTGTACTTCTCGGACTACGAACAGCGTTTGAAAGTGTCTTAAAAGCTACAGCATCAGAGTTGGTGTATGGCCAAATGTTACGGCTTCCACGGAAATTTTTACACATGGCAGATGATACAATAGATTCATCAGACATCAGTGCTAGATTACGGGAACACATCGCCAGCTCAGACCAACAGAGCCCAGAAGTCAGGCTGGAAGGCACTCGTGTATGTTTGCAGATCTACACAACTGCACACACGTTTTAGTACGTAATGATATAGTATGCAAGCCACTTTATGACGGGCCATATCCTATAATTAGCAGAGGAAGTCAAACATTTTAAATTGAAATAAATGGTTTGCCTACCACCATCACGCTAGACCGATTCAAGTCCGCATTTTTCGATGCAATGGATACCAGTACTGCAGGAAAAACAAACGGAAAAGACAGAACTACAACACCCACAAATGTTCCTGTACACTGTAGCCGCCATGAGATGCAGCAGATGCCAGAACCTCAACAAGTAGAACGACACTGAAGACTGGTACTTCACATCCCGTTGCAAACGTCGACCCTAGCGGCAAGACGCCAGATTTCAAGAGAGCAGTTGTGACGTGCAGGACGAAATGTAAAGTTCAACCTATGATACCGTTAACACTAGGGAGGGGAGACATGTAGCATCTCAATGTGCAGTGTACAGTGATTCATAAACATTCTGTGCAGCTGAGAATCCAATGTTTGTTACTCTTTGATATAATAATGATGTTAGTATTCTTAGTTTCTTATCTCTTTTCAATGCGAGCTTAGATGCCCATAAATGTTATATGTGGTAATAAATGTTTAGTTCCATTGAATACCAAAATCTTAACAAAATTTCCTCTAAATATTGCTGTGAAAGACGTTTTTAGGAAGTAGAGTAATATAATAGTAACAATATAAGAGTAACAGCCTCTCATCAGGTCTGGCCACTCCACCTAACTCTACACTTACTTCGATTCTCTGTACCTATATAGAGAATCACAAAGCATGTGATGTCTTCTTTTGCCCTGTTGTCATGAGCCTTGCACTGGGATTTCACCTTGCGTTATTTATCTTTGACCCTTACATTCATGCCGAGCAAGCACACTTGTTATCCATATTTCACTCAAGAGCCTTATATGCCTCCTTATTCTCCCCCAACCTCTAGACGAGAGCGTCAGGCGAGTGCTTTATAAAGTCAATATCCCCATCTATGTGTTGATATTAATGTGTATGTTTGTTGATCAGCGTGAAAATACTTTCGTACCTTGAAACGAGTAAGGCAAGTGAGTTACATGTGTGTCCTAAGAAATAAAAGAAGAAGAAAAAAATTTCAAGCGATTTTGAGTGCAAAACAGATATTCTTACTTCCTCATGTGATTTATTTGCAAAACGTATTGTAAATGTATGGAATAGTGTACTGTTGTATTGAATGTGTACATCTGTGTCATGTGTAACTTTTACATATTTGTGTGGGTGTGTGTATGCATGTCAGTAAGTTAAACCTCTGGCATAACCTCAGGGCAAACACTGGATTTGTACTCAAGCTGACAAACAAAATTGGAAAACAAGTCTGTCAGATGATAGGAGAGCGATAAAGACGTATGCATTAATTAAAGTGGACTGAAAGGCTGGTGCTCTACAAGAGACTGGTATGAAAGGAAGAAGAAAGAGAAACTAGGGATTGGATCCGAAGAAAGAAAAGATGAAAGCTCAAGAAAGACAGGTAACCCATCCCATCCCCCTATGCCAGAAATCCTTCGGCCATTCCATACTTCAGTATAGCTCTGGAGGGCACTATATGTCACACTAGATGGTCATGGTCCCCTACAGAACAGATCACTGTAGCTACACATCTCAAGGCCCCCCAAAGAGTAGCACCAATATCTGCTATGGAGTGCATATAGTGAGTGAGTAACTGCGTTTATCTGTGTAGTATGCATGTGTGTAAAAATGTAAAATGTAGCTGTGTGTGTGTACATGTTTATATCTATGCTCAACTTGCAACACACCGGGCTACAAACTGAAAACCTCCCTTATAAAAAAAATAAAACACCTAGGCTCTTTACTTGTTTGTACAAAAGGTAAAAGAAACCCCTGTACAAAATATATCCAAATTCTACATGTTTCCTTATACAAAATGCAAAAAAAAAAAAAAAAAAAAACCCGATTCAAATTGCAGTTAGTGGGGTGGAACTAATTTGATGCAGCTATCAAAATAAGCATCAAAGAATACAAACTGTATAGGGACCCAATATTAAGTATCTTACAGGTCTTGATGCATATTAGACAAGGCAATTAAGACCAAATCCAAATTTATTAATAACATATTATAACAGTGGATTTGTATTCAACAACTGTCTGCCAGTGATCAGTGGTTTTTACGGGGCGGTATGGCGTACCGCCTAAAATTCAAATATGCTATTAGTGTACTGGCTAAAATTCTTTCTTAAATCTGTAAGAAGTAGACACACTGTCGTGGTCATAACTGTCGAAGCGTTCAAATTGCACTTTTGCCCAACTCCAATGAAATATAAGTGGTGGTCAAATGTTCGAACTAGCCAACATTGGAACTAGCCAATGGAAAGCTCTGAATAGTCTTAACTAGGGATGGACAAACGACGTTCGTTCCAGCAGCTGCCAGACTGCTTGACACACATGCACAATGCTGAAATTATGTTCCAGCAGTGGCTTCTCCCGCTTCCAGCTACTTGGAGTGTGCCAGACGCTACCCAGGAAAATATTTCTGCCGCTGTCAAGCTGCCAATTCGCGAATGTGCAGAAAGATCGCCGCGACGGAGCGGCCGAGCGCATTGAGGCGCCCTGCTACAATCTGCGAGGCCGTCCCCCATTGGGAGTTCGAATCCCCCCTAGGGATGGATGTTGTGCTGTCTTTAGTATAAGCTAGTTCATAAGTAGGTAAGTTTAGGGACTGATGACCCTGCAGTTAAGTCCCATAAGCTTACAAACATTTGAGCATTTGCAGAAAGTCTGTGTTAAAGTGGGGGTAGCAGGTTTTCCGATTATTTCGAAGTCACTCCAATCCCACTTCTCGTTTACACTTCTTCGTTATTAGAAAGAAAAGTATTTTAATTGTTCCTCTAAACTCACCTTCGCCTGCAGAAGCACATACAAAATGTAATTGTTTGAAATGTGGAATTTATAATTGCCGTTTATTCTAGATGTCCAACGAAATCGAGTGTGATGTATTGACAAGTGACGAGGAATTTGAAGTGATACATTGTGCTAAAAGACAGAAAGCTATTTCGAGCATGTTGTGCCGCAGTATAGCGACACAGAATTCCTGGAACATTTTCGTGTATGGTGTCATGTGGCAGAGGAGCAGTAAAAAAAAAACAAAAAAAAAAAAAAAAAAAAAAAAAAAAAAAAAAAAAAAAAAACAGGAAGTCTAACAGTTATCAGGCAGGAGGAAATAGGAAATTGCTTCCAATGCAGCAAATTCTGATATTTTTGTGGTTTACTAGCCATAAAGCGGCAAGTTTTAAACATGTGGCAGACAGGTTAAATATCAGTATTGGTTACGTGCACCAGTCATAGTGACCTACTTGTTAGCATTTTAGGCATCAATGTTATGAAGTGGCCATCTGACGAAGAAAGAGCACAAATAGAGGCTAATTTCAGATGAAAAAAGAGGACATGTGCAATTGGCGCAATCGATGGGACTCAGAATAGACATAGGCCTACCTACAAACGATGCCCGGTCGTATTTGAACAGAAAAAACTATGCAGTTTCAAATACTGTGTGGCGACAACCGACGCATTCGTATTTATTCATCGATTTCTTCTAAATGAAGGGCCATGGTATCCCATACCTATTATTAGTTTATTTTCAGGCCTTTACCAAGTTGTTTATTATGTTGCGATAAAACTCCATTATTTTTAATGTTAGCACCCTTTCCATAAGGGTTCCACTACAATTCGTTTCCATAGTCTCTATCATAAATAATATTAACAAAGAACAACATAAACGTTTTTTTTTTCAAATGATTTAACTAAAGTATCTGGCCTACTGACATCTCTTTCCCACACTGAACAAAATCATTGCTGTTATGCACATCAGCTGTTTATCTACCACTATGAGCGGGAAACCAGCCAGAAAAATGCAAAAAAGGGTCCCAGCAGTGAAAGTATCAAACTAGGGTTAGAGCTCCTAAATACCCAGGCTGAATCGTCCGCCATGTTTTCCCCAACATTGTTGGAATCGCGCTGCACTTACGGTGTGGAGGCGCATGCCCTACCATCTTTCACAAACGATTTCACAAAAACTAACTGCTAGAAATATTTAATTTTTCTGATACTTAAATCTATATATGTCAACATTGTGACGAAATGCTCATCATTCCGTTAATAGTCATAGTTAATAAGATATTGGCTTAGAAATAAGAGTCTGCACTACATTACAAAAAGTTTGTAGTAAAAAAATAGAGGCTGCTATGATATTCCGTTTGGTGCATGTTGTACCATATGTTGCTGTGGGTGAAACTTTCCTAATGATTGAATTTTATTTCTGACTTAGGAGGAGATCCTTTACCTTTCAATCATACCGCTAAACTTTATTTTATTAGCGCACTCATTTCCAATCGCAATAAGGCCAGAATGAATCATTGCGATTCTCAGTCGCCCAGCGGACGTCGTCCAGAGCACACCTCTCCAGTAGCGTAGCAGTAATTTGACAGTTGTAAGTGTAACCGGCTTCTCTCTAGAAGCTACATATTTTTACTTTTCAGTGCGTTTTCCCTTGAGTGCATTAAATTTATTGTGTGCTCGCGTTTTTGTTTGATTCATATTCGCGTTAAATATCTGGTTAGTGTATTATTCCGCCGTGTGAATCGCGTCGCGACAGTCGTCTGTCTTTGTTTTGAAACAGTTACCGTTTGTTTACTCCAGTCAGTCGCCCAGCGGACGTCGTCCAGAGCACACCTCTCCAGTAGCGTAGCAGTAATTAATCAGTTGTAAGTGTAACCGGCTTCTCTCTAGAAGCTACATATTTTTACTTTTCAGTGCGTTTTCCCTCGAGTGCATTAAATTTATTGTGTGCTCGCGTTTTTGTTTGATTCATATTCGCGTTAAATATCTGGTTAGTGTATTATTCCGCCGTGTGAATCGCGTCGCGACAGTCGTCTGTCTTTGTTTTGAAACAGTTACCGTTTGTTTACTCCAGTCAGTCGCCCAGCGGACGTCGTCCAGAGCACATCTCTCCAGTGGCGTAGCAGTAATTTATCAGTTGTAAGTGTAACCGGCTTCTCTCTAGAAGCTACATATTTTTACTTTTCAGTGCGTTTTCCCTTGAGTGCATTAAATTTATTGTGTGCTCGCGTTTTTGTTTGATTCATATTCGCGTTAAATCTCTGGTTAGTGTATTATTCCACCGTGTGAATCGCGTCGCGACAGTCGTCTGTCTTTGTTTTCTGATTAGAAGCGACATATAGTATTTTTATTTTCGTCTACACTTTCTCGTCTCAATTTGTAAAGTTATACTGAGCTGTTGTGCGTATTAGATTCACATCCGCGTTCTAACGAACAGTTTAGTTTTCCTTTGAACGCATCGCGACTGTAGTTTTTGTTTTTGTTGGCACTGTAATCATGTATAGGGACTGTGACTGCTGTGTGCGGATGCAGTCTGAGCTGGTGACACTTCGCTCCCAGCTTCAAGCTGTGTTAACCTCGGTTGCACAGTTGGAAGCTGCGATCGATGGGCGTCGTTGTTGTTGGCCGGCGGTGGGGACCGAACGGACTCCCGTCGTCTCCACCGATCGGCCTGCGGCAGCGACATGCCCTGAAACTGCTAGCAGTGAGGCAGACATCCCACCCGTGGTTGCGTGGGAGGTTGCTCCAGTGCGTGGCAGGAGGCGCAAGACATTCTGGGGGACCGATCGTGAGGCCTCCCCGGTTCGTCTTGCGAACAGGTTTGAGGCGCTGTCTGCTTAGGACGACGTTCCTGAGTCGGATGGTGTCTCTCACCCTGTCACCACCCAGCCTGCAAGATCCGGGCTTTCACAGAGGGTGGGTTTACTTGTAGTTGGGAGCTCCAACGTTAGGCGGATGATGGAGCCCCTTAGAGAGATGGCTGCCAAGGAGGGGAAGAAGGCCAACGTGCACTCCGTGTGCATACCGGGTGGAGTCATTCCAGATGTGGAACGGGTCCTCCCGGATGCCATGAAGGGTACGGGGTGCAGCCAACTGCAGGTGGTGGCTCACGTCGGTACCAATGATGTGTGTCGTTTCGGATCTGAAGAGATTCTGTCAGGTTTCGAGCGGCTAACTGAAGTGGTAAAGACTGTCAGTCTTGCTTGCAAGATGAAAGCAGAGCTCACCATCTGCAGCATAGTTGACAGGACCGACTGTGGACCTCTGATACAGAGCCGAGTGGAGGGTCTGAATCAGAGGCTCAGACGGTTCTGCGACGGTGTAGGCTGCAGATTCCTTGACTTGCGCCATCGGGTGGTGGGTTTCCGGGTTCCGCTGAATAGGTCAGGAGTCCACTACACGCAGGAAGCGGCTACACGGGTAGCGGGGGCTGTGTGGCGTGGACTGGGCGGTTTTTTAGGATAAAGAGCTTCGCGGAAATAGAAAATGGGCAATCTCAAAGGGTTCAGGTGGATCACAGGAGAAATGTAGATCCGGAAACTATTGGTATAACAGTTGTAAATTGTCGTAGCTGTGTCGGGAAAGTTCCAGAACTGCAAGCGTTAATAGAAAGCACCGAAACACACATCATTATAGGCAGCGAAAGTTGGCTCAAGCCGGAAATAAGTTCAGAAGAAGTATTTTCAAAAGATCTAACGGTATTCAGAAAGGATAGATTAAACAAAATAGGTGGGGGCGTGTTTGTCGCCGTCAAAAGTAGTATTTCATGTAGCGAAGTTGAAGTTGATAGTTCGTGCGAGCTATTATGGGTAGAGGTTATACCCGAAAATCGTAAGAAGTTAATAATCGGTTCCTTTTACCGGCCTCCCGACTCTGACGATACAATAGCAGAAAGGTTCAAAGAAAACCTGAGTCTAATTACAAAAACGTACCCGACTTACACGATAATAGTAGGTGGTGATTTTAATTTACCCTCGATCTGTTGGCGAAATTATATTTTCAAATCAGGAGGTAGGCATAAAACATCGTCCGAAATTGTACTCAACGCATTCTCTGAGAATTACTTCGAACAATTAGTTCATGAGCCAACTAGAATTGTAAATGGATGTGAAAACACACTTGATCTCTTAGCAACAAATAATCCTGAGCTCATAATGAGCATCAAAACGGATACAGGTATTAGTGAACACAGAGCTGTAGTAGCGAAATTGAATATCGAAAGTCCCAAAGTTACCAAAAATAAACGCAAATTATATTTGTTCAGGAAAGCAGATAGAAACAAAATACATTGCTTCTTAAAAGACAGCTTCCACTCGTTTCTAACACTAAACGTAGGTGTAGACCAGATGTGGCTCAAATTCAAAGAAGTGGTATCGACAGCAATTGAAAGTTTTATACCTAATAAATTAATAAAAGAAGGAGGCGATCCCCCTTGGTACACAAAACAGGTTAGGACACTGTTGCAAAAGCAAAGGAAAAGGCATACTAAATTTAAACGAACACGAAATCCCCAGGATTTGCGATTGTACTCAGAAGCTCGAAATTTAGCGAGGATTTCAATGCGAGATGCCTACAACATTTATCACAACGAAACTCTTTCTCGTAATTTGACTGAAAACCCAAAGAGATTTTGGTCATATGTTAAATATACTCGGGGAAAGTCACAAACAATACCTTCACTACGTGATAGTAATGGCGATCCTGCCGATGACAGCGCTACTAAAGCAGAGTTACTAAACTTAGCTTTTAGAAACTCATTCACTAAAGAAGACGAAACCAATATTCCAGGTTTCGAATTACGAACAGATGCCGTAATGAGTAACATAGAAGTAGATATCATCGGAGTAGTGCAGCAACTAAAATCACTTAATAAGAACAAGTCTTCTGGTCCGGATTGTATACCCATTAGATTTCTATCTGATTATGCTGAAGCGATAGCTCCTTACTTAACAGTCATATACAACCGCTCTCTCATAGAAGGATCTGTACCAAAAGATTGGAAAGTTGCACAGGTCACACCTATATTCAAGAAAGGCAGTAGGAGTAACCCACTAAACTACAGGCCTATTTCATTGACGTCAATTTGCAGCAGGGTTTTGGAACATATCCTGTATTCAAATATTATGAATTATCCCGAACAGAACGATCTATTGACCCAAGGTCAACACGGATTTAGAAAATATCGTTCATGCGAAACACAACTAGCTCTATATTCACACGAAGTGATGGGTGCTATCGACAAAGGTTCGCAAATCGATTCCGTATTTCTTGATTTCCAGAAAGCTTTTGACACCGTACCTCACAAACGGCTTTTAATCAAATTGCGTGGTTATGGTATATCGCCCCAAATTTGCAACTGGATAGGGGATTTCTTGTCAGAGAGGACACAGTTCGTAGTAATCGATGGTAAGGCATCGACTAAAACAGAGGTGATATCGGGCGTTCCACAAGGTAGTGTTATTGGTCCTCTGCTATTCCTTATTTACATAAACGATTTAGGGGAAAATCTAAGTAGCTCTCTTAGGTTGTTTGCAGATGACGCTGTCATTTACCGTCTAGTAAAATCATCTGAAGATCAAAACCAACTGCAGAACGATCTGAATAAGATATCAGTATGGTGTAAAAATTGGCAATTGACTCTAAATAATGAGAAGTGTGAAGTCGTCCACATGAGTACGAAAAGAAATCCGTTAAACTTTGTTTACAACATAAATCAATCAAATGTGAACGCCGTAAATTCCACAAAATACCTAGGAATCACTATTACTTCAGACTTAAACTGGAAAGAACACGTAGATAATATCGTGGGAAAGGCGAACCAGAGACTGCGTTTTATTGGCAGAATCCTTAAAAGATGCAACAGAACTACTAAAGAAACTGCATACACTGCGCTTGTCCGTCCATTTTTGGAGTATTGCAGCCCAGTGTGGGATCCTTATCAGGTGGGTTTGACGGAGGACATCGAAAGAGTCCAAAGAAGGGCAGCTCGTTTCGTATTGTCGCGATACAGGGGAAACAGCGTTACGGAAATGATACAGGATCTGGGATGGGAATCATTACAACAACGGCGCTTATCGCTGAGGCGTGGGTTACTTGCGAAACTCCAATCGCCAACATTCTCCTCCGAATGCGAAAATATATTGTTGACTCCCACTTACATAGGTAGAAATGATCATCAGAATAAAATAAGAGAAATCAGAGCTCGAACAGAGGTGTTCTTTCTTCCCGCGCGCTATTCGAGAATGGAATGGGAGATAAATAGTATAATTGTGGTTCGATGAACCCTCTGCCAGGCACTTAAATGTGATTTGCAGAGTATCCCATGTAGATGTAGATGTAGATGTAGATGTAGATACACAGTTAGAGGTATCAAAATGATATTTTGACAAATGATAACATGCAAACAAGGGAGTATTTTGCCATATGGTTACTACGCAAAACTTCAATAATTATCATGTTATTCAAGGAAATATATAATTGTAGAATGAAGAAGAGTAAAGTTAGTGATTTATTATTCGATTTGCAGATATTCCTTCAAAAGGAACAAATGTTTACTTCTTTGCTTCTTCTCCAATGTGTTTCAGAGCCACTACTCCGTTTCCAAAACCTAATAGGATTTACATTTCCTTCAGTTTAACACCTAGCAGTAACAGAACGGAAGTTGCTAGATCTAATGAGGATTTTATGTGAGAATACTTGAAACTGACAGATAGTAAGGATCTCTTCACTAGCTGACGAACTGACTTGTTCTCGTTTCCTCACATAAGAAAGTACTCTATACTGAGATATTTAGAATATCCTTTTCATATAACTAAAAATTGAATTTTAATATTACATAGAGCACAGCGCTTTCGTAGTTTGCCACTATTAAATTTAATGGGTTAAAAGAAGTCGGTACCAGCATCTTCAAGTATGGGCGTTATTCAGTAACAACATGTGCCTAATTATTAGGCGCTCTAATACGGAAGACGTGTTACTAATAGACAGGTGGACGGATCCCAGTGCATCACATATAACTGACATTATCCACAGAGTTGCTGTTTGGAGAGGATGAAAATTTGATTTATTATGTATTTTGAACATTTCATTTGCTTAATGTGTACCCCTAACTTCAACAGAAAAAAAGCTTCTCACATGTCGAAAATTGCGTAATGTCGTCAGAAAGTGCAAGTTCATAAACTATCCATATACGCTGTTAATAAATTATTGCCATCAATAAAACTAAAATGAAAATGTAGTGTAGTTCTTAACGGAGAAGTAGATGAAAATTCCACATTCATACAGTGCTTAGTTTGTGTGTGTGAGCGTGTTGAATGAAACACAAGGTAACGTGTGAGCTCGTCTGGGACGTGGTAACTCCTACAGCTTCGGGAAAAAATGGCGGACAGTTCAGCTCGAGTTTATACGAGTCTTAACTAGGGTGTTTACGTCATAGTAGCTGCACATTTGCAGTAAAACATCTTTCTTAGCTTTTGGAAGTAGCCGTCTGGCAGCTGCTGGAACAAACCCACAATACTAGTGTTCAAACATGCTCGGAATTTCCCGATACAGTGAAGAATTTGATACAGTATCGAACTGTTCAAACACTCAGATAATAAATGACTCATACTGTGTACGTGCAAATGCTATAATGCTATGCGGACATTATTAAGTTACTGAGCTATCCCTTTGCTCAGAACTAATTTCAAAGGAAGTACAAGTATTTGTAAAAGAAAAGAAGGGCATCAATGTGAAAAACTGTATAGTTTGTTTAAAACAGTACATATGTGACTTGTCTGATATCACTACAATATATGATCCATTGATAAACAAAATACCTGCTGCTATAACAGAACTACAGCATCAAATTAATGCAAAGCTAACACTCAGAGGAAAAAAGTGTTGTACCTGGAAGTATGTTACATGACTGTGAATTCTTCAAAGTATAAATTATGTTTAATATGATTATAAGAGAGGTTGCAAATGACCATTCCATTCCCTGTTGATACGGTACAATAACAGAAAAAATTTCTACCAACGTTTAATCGCCTAGAAAAATAGATGAAATTAGGAAAACATTAGTAATTTAATACCCAATAACGGATATAAGTCACATAAAAATAAACTGTAATTGAGACGAAAGAATGAACAGTGAACGAGCTGTAATGTTGTAGTACCAACAGGTGTCACTAGATCGCAGCACTAGAATTTTAATTCGTGTTGGCTAACATTTAGGTATAACCTACATTGCAGATTGGTTTTTTATTTATGATATGCACCCTACAAGTTACTACAGCCTGCATTTCACAGTTATTAATCCCCAT
Organism: Locusta migratoria; assembly: GCA_026315105.1. Taxonomy (NCBI): domain Eukaryota; kingdom Metazoa; phylum Arthropoda; class Insecta; order Orthoptera; family Acrididae; genus Locusta; species Locusta migratoria. The sequence goes on along the minus strand of CM048754.1, from coordinate 39,853,998 downwards.
GGTACATTAATGACACTATCTTTGTTATAAACAGTTTACTACACAGCGCCGAAAAGATTTGTGAATATTATAGAGATAGTACCTTCTGACACTGCTAGATAGCATCGTGATCGAATGTTCGAACATATCCCGAAATTTCACAAACTGTGATGTCAATTGTGCGGACAGTTCGAGTCATGTTTAAACCCAGCTTTGGTCCCAACCGAGACAGAGGAAATGCTTCTTACCGACTCCAAAGCGTTTAAGAACCTTACTCTAAAGCAGTGACGTATATTGTGGGCTATCAAAGCTATCACCGAAGGTAATATCCAGCAAACCAGAAATTAAGAACCAATATTAACAAAAATGGCAAAAGAATCCAGTTTCCGTTATGGAGAATTACTCCGTAGTGTGGAATATGTCTCGTTCATTTCATTCCAACAGTGGGAGAACAGAGCTTGTAGTGTTACCTCTGCAGAACATGAAATTCTACAGGACCATATATGGTAAAGTGGTATATCACCGTCACTACAAGAACTCTTTATTTCATTGCAATTGAAGTAAAATTTAGTCTTCTGGCTTGATTCTTCTCTACAATTAAGATGACGCAATGTGAGGCCCTGCTACTGTGTTCCTCGTGCATTTTCTTCTTTGTGTCAATATACTCGGACTCGTAATAATTCCAGAGAGTACTTTTTTAGACAGCTCAGAGAAAATAATTATCATGAGCATTTACTGCCCTGTAACTTTATAGAAGAATACATCATTGTCTCGAACTTGAGACCAACACTCTCATCTCACATCAGTCTTCAACAATAATCTAACAAAATCCAATCAACTCATCAAACAAAGAAAACAAGGTTCATAGAGCATGCAAATTACATACTTATTCCTTGACTTTTAAGTTCATTTACATTCAAATTCACTAAACACAATACTTTTCATTAAAAATAATTGATAACTAATCTGAAAAATAGAGACAGAAAGAAATCAGTAGAAAATATTTCTTCATAAATGGTTTTTAAATAAACTATTTGACATTCTTACGTCGGTTCATTGGGTTGTAGTGCCACTTGTTACACTACAAGCTTCAGACGCTCACTGCTGCAGTCTTCGCAAAGGTGTGGGAAAGGGAGGGAAGGAAGAAGGAAGGAAGAGTAGTGTTTAATGCTCCATCATGCTCAGCATGGTCATTAGAGGCAGAGCTTACGCTCAGGTTGTTTGGATAAGGATATGGAAGGAAATCGGCTGTGCCCTTAGAAAGGAAACATCCTGGCATTTGCCTGGAGTGATTTAGGGAAATCACGAAAAACCTAAATCCGGATGGCCGGAGGTGGATTTGAACCATCATCCTCCCGGATGCGAGTCCGGTGTGTTACCACTGCATCATCTCGCTCGGTGGAAAGGGAGGAGTGGGGTGGTGTAGTGCAGTCAATAGCACACCAAGGCTTCGGAATCCCTTGTCGCAATAAAAGCATGAGCGCTTCCGAAATGTGCCGAACAGACACGACTCGCTCTTGGCGAACTCCGCATCACTTCAAAGCAACAAACAACTGTGTTGGTGTTATTTATTTTATAGTACGCAATTTAGTGCTAACTCTTCAAAATGGATAGGGAGTGTGTAATTAAACAGTTACTGAACAGACCATTCTCGCAGTCGAAATACGAAGACAAGTTGGTGATTTGAAAACAGGGAAGGCCTACTCCAGCTGTTCCTTGCAGAGTGAGCAGAAGGATAAAAACAGGAACCCTTTCAAAATGTACTGCAAAGTTGCCTCCCACCACCCATCACAGGTTTCGGTAGGGAGTGGGGGGGGGGAGTATAATGTCACTGAATGTCCCTCCTCAATGATTTAACATTCGCTGGTAAGCGTTTCTTCATTTGTTGCTAATGTCTTGAGATATTGGGCACGATCACTATCATTATCTTGGGAACAGCGCAACATATCAATTTTTTTTCCTAGCATTTCTTTTTTGGTACAACCTTAGAAACTGAGATAGTAGTGATAGCCCAAGTTACAAACCCAGCATACGCTACTGTTCCAAAGAGATAAACCACTACATACGTTCCTTACCAAAGTCTTTTGTGTACAATATTGTTGCCTATTCGTTGAAGAAAGGAAGTGCGAAATTCCGGCAATTGTTTTAAAAATTCCAGGGACAGAACATCACAACATTTTGACTTAATTGCAATTGATTGAAACACTGTACGAGATACGTATGTTTTCATGATTAGCATGACACCTTTTGACAACTACTCACAGTCAAGATAAAATATTTACTGTAAATATTATGTGTACTTAACCATCTTTTTCGCACTGTAGTCAGTTTAAGATTCTAAAATATTGTGTTGTACCACTAGTAGGAACTAAAACTTTTGTGTCCCCACTTCGTCGCCGCTTTTGTGTCCCAGCCTCGTCGTAGGTGTCGGTGGCCGAGTGGAATGAGACCGACACAGGAATATAGATAGCACGCTGGTGCAGGTACGGAGGGGAGCAGCCAGAAACTATAAACACTAGAGTAAATTAGAAAGAGATATATATTGCACAGAATGTAACAATACTTAACTTTTACATAGTACTGCAGAATGTTGATACATAGTTGTTAGAGGCCTGCCTAGTGCCTGTACGATAGCAAAGTCTTCACTGGTGCCTATCTGATTCCGAAGGTTCTAACTGGTTGCTATCTCAGTCCCAAGTGAACGATGTCTTTCCGTGGTGGCCACGAGCAGGGTTGCAGCAGAGGGTGCTCGTGGCTGTCGTCGTAAGAACACCACGCCGTGCGTGCATGGCGGTGCGCGGCGAAAGTAGGTGGCGCACACTTTGTACTTGTGCGACACCACAAAAACAGAATCGAATTTGAATCTCTTTGAACAATGCTTCTTCAACCGGCTGGATGCATACATGTTCAGATGTTGGTAACGCTGCCAATTTTGCTTCTTATCGTGATAAACCCTTGGTTCTGTCTTTAAAAGTTCCACTGTCCAAATTTGGTAGTGGTTTTCGTATGATGTAAGCCTGCTCTTAATTCCCGACAGCAACCTGCATTTTTATTGACTTCTGGAACGCCACTCCTGACTAGTTATGATAAGATGTTGTTGTCCAAAGCCGATGGGTGGTATCCTCATCTACACTATACCCTTCAGTACAATGAAATTGAGTTCCAAATCTGTGAATTATAGCTATATTTTTTAGTGTATTCACATGCCTAAATCTTTACTTTCTTGATTTTCTAAAAATGTCCATTTGGCTCTTTTAAGGTGGAATAAGCAGAGTACCGCCTAAAAAATTTTTCCAACTAAGGCACTGCCAATGATATACGTTCTTTTAGCGATCTCACTATTGTTTACTTATGTATATGGGTCTCTTGTGTCAGCTGATGTTTTTTTGAATACTTCAAATATGGGAAAACATTGTTTACAAATATTAAACAGTTTGTCCACGTCGGTGTTTGTCGTTTATATATAGAGCAATAGTGTAAGAGGAAGTCATAAAGGAAAGCAAGCGAAGGAAGATATACCTTGTGTAAAACGAAATAAGAAGAAATAAGGCATATGCTGGAGTCCAGTGCGTGCAAATGCACTTAAGTATTAAAGTGTGATACGTCTCTTGGGGGTGTCTTAAATGGTTTTATTGTATCTACATTATACAAACCCTTCTCCCATCCATTTCTCAGATCAATCAGAAATACAACTTTCAGACGAGGTATATATGTTACTTAACATGGCCCACTATGACGGAAAATTTACTAGCCTCTTCTTTAAATTTTAGCTCTACGGTAATTCTTATACCAATATTAAAGCACCAACGTGGTATTGTGGTGTTACAGCTGATCTGTTCCTACCTTGTGTTCGCTTTTCTGCTGTGTGTTGTAGCTGTTGTATAACTTAATGTTCCATTTCTACTGGCGAGTGTTAGGTGTTGTTGGCAATGTAAAAATTTTAATAAACGTTCAGCAAAGAATTTTTTATTCGATATTTCTACTGGCGATAATCCTGTGGACATATAAGGTAATTCATTAATTATTTCTTGAAGGATTGAGATAATCTTTGCCCTCATTGTGTGTTTTTCAGAGCAAGAGGTTTTACATGGGCGAGATATTTCTTTCATTACCCATTCACAAGGGTTTTCTTGAGGGTGGTATTTAGATATTGTACTATGTTTTAACTTTTCCCATGGCAAAAATAAAAAAGTTTTAAATTCATTGCTTGTGAATTGACTCCCATTATCTTTCAGTAAACATTGTGGCTTACATACATCCTGAAAGGAATCCTCAAGGCAATTTATTACGGTTTCTGTGTTGGGTTGTTTAATTGGATAAAGTTTCATATACTTTGCCCAACATTCTACTAATACGAAAATGTACTTAACTACTGCCTGTCCCAAAAGATTCGCCTGTAGTTAAGTTGTGAAGCTTGTATGGAAGTATAGCGTACAGTTTGAATGTCACCTTCTTGTGATTCCCTTTAGCTTTTTGACAAATTTCACATACACACAATAACTGCACGAATTTTTCTGCTTAGGTTTCTTTTAAAAAAAATAGAATTTCATCTTGTGTTTTATACACTTATGGATACCAAAATGTCCATACCCAACATGAATTAAATGCATTAGTTCAGGTTGGGCTATGTTTAGAATACATAACCGTCAGTTATCTTTATCTATATCTTTTCCCCAGTACAGTGTGCCATCAATAATTCTATACTGGGACTCTAGCCCTGTAGCACAGGACGAAAAATATTCTTTAAAATACTGTTGATCTTTTACATATATACGGATTTTATTTGCAAGTTAACGGATTTTATTGTTAGAATAATTAATTGTCAGAAAATTGATACCAAGTATTAAGCCTTATCTTTCTGGTACATATGCTACTCATTCCAAGTGACAGACGCGAAAGAGCATCTGATACTACACTGCTTGAACCATTTATGTAAACTATTTCAATATTGTATGTTTGCAGAACCAACATGCAGTACATAAGCCTACTGTGGAGCAGTCTATTCTCTATCAAAAACGACTATTTTAGGTCCCCAAATTAATGTTTGGTATTTAGTAATACTCCAGACAATAGTTAGGAGTTCCTTTTCTGTTGTTGTATAGCATACTTCACGCACATTTAAACGTTTACTAGCAAAAGCTACGGCTTTTCTTTACTTTGGGGCCCACAGTGTGGAATATGTCGTTTAGTGACATAATTATAAATGACGTTTATACCTTTCACCTGCTATTATAATGTTTTATTTATTCACTATGAGCTCATTTTGGCTTTCTATTGCCATCATCAGGTTTTCTGTAATATAACTGAGGTAATTTATAATAACAGTTAGATAAACTGACATATACAAATTCTTATGGCTATTACATTTAATTTAGTTACATTTAATATATGCCTGTAACAGACTTTTTACTTTCTACCTGAATAAAAAGAGTTGTATTCAATGCATTTCAATGCCATTATACGTTTACATAGTTATCAAGAGGTCACTGAAGCTATCAACTATTTTATTTTCCTTGATATTGTAGCTTTGGTGGTTGATGTTTATATTGTTACTATGGAGTGAATATCTATAGCATGTTTGTGGCTATCCATTTTCATGGCTGAAAATATGAATAAAATTTTCAATATTTTTTATCGGATCTATGTAGGCATGTGAATATAATTAAATTTCTTCAAGGATATTCATGATTGGTCCTTTTTCCTTGATGTGAAGAATTTTCAATGTTTCATTTATGGCCCTCATATTGTGATCTTCAGATTGTAGGTGTTGATAAAAAGTAGGTGTTTCTGGTGGGTTCTTTATATCTAATTTCGAAGTTTCTGCCAGCCTGTCCTATATAAAATTTGTTACATGTGTTATATACATTTTTTTAGATACCAGGTTTTTTATGTATGGGAGTTACTGTTTTTCCCTTGTAGATTTTGTGTTTGAGGCTGTATCTAGTTTCGTATGCAAATGTGAATGTGTTTTTGAATATTTTATTAATTTTGTTAGACATGTTTCCTAGTGTGTGGTTACATATTTTTGTTTCTCCATTTGCATTATTTGTCTGTCTAGTGTCATTTCTTTGTGTATATTGAGCTTGTTTGGTTGTATTTCGCCGTGGTGCAGTTTTGATACTATTTTTGGGTCATAGTCATTTTGAATAGCTATGTTTTCTAATATTTTCGTTTCCTTATTAACATCATTTTGCTCTAGTGGCAAATTTATCAGTCTGTTAAGCATTGTGTGGAAGAATGCAAGTTTGTGGGATTTTGGGTGTCATGATTTTGCATTTATAATGCAATGAATTGTGGTGGAGTATCTATAAATTTCGAAACTGTGATTGTTGTTAACATTTTTGGTGGTCAGGTCAAGAAAATGAATCTTTTTTTTCATGTACTATTGTGAATTTTATTTTAGTGTGTAGTGTGTTTAGTTCTTTATGTATGTAGTCTATATCTGTGAGGTCACCTTCTTTAAGCGTGAGAGACTCATCGACATACCTGTAGTAGTATGTATTTTTTTTTATTTTTGATACTGAAAATTTTTTATTCCAAATTGTTGAGGAATATGTCTGCTATGGTCCCAGCTATACTTTATCATATAGCAACTCCATCAGTTTCTGTGTATATTTTAATGTTAAATTCAAAGCAACGTTGGTGGAGTACTAATTTTATTAGTTCCAAAATTTCTTTTGTATTATGTATTGGAATTTTTCTGTATTGGAAGGAAACTTAGAGTTTTACATCTCGTTTACAGTGTGGTCATTAGAGATGGAGCTTATGCTCGGATTTTTGGGGTAGGATGTGGGAGGAAATCGGCCATGCCATTTGAAAGGATCCATACTGGCATTTGCCTCGAGTCATTTAGGGAAATCGTGGAAAACCTAAATCTGGATGACCAGGGGTGGATTTGAACCACCATCCTTCCGACTGCGAGTTCTGTTGTGTCTTACCACTGCGCCATCTCACTCGATCCAATTTTTCTGTGTTGTAGTTGGTTCTGTTGTATGATATTTATTGTTTCTTCAATGGGAATGTTTGTATATAAGTTTGTAATATCAAAAGAGACAAGTTTTGCATTTGTGGGGATTGTTATGTCTTTGATATTGTGCACTAGTATCCTAGAATTTATTATTGTATATTTTCTGTAATATGTTGAAAATGTATTGTGGAGGTTGTTTAGCTTTTTGCTTATGTAGTATCTGGAGCTGTTAACATTATCTACCATAGGTCGAATAGGAGCAGATTGTTCATGTATCTTGTGGTGTCCACGTAGTTTTGGTGTTCTAGGATTTATGGGTATACATGTTCTTTTATCATAATTAGTAAGGATTGTGTGGCTTTTCTTTATTATTTTCTTAGTTTGAGATATAAATTTGTTTTGGGATTACTTAAGATTTATGTGATCCTATTAATGTTAAAGAATTGATAAACCATTTGTATGTATTCATTTTTATTGATAATAAGTAGACTATTACCTTTGTCAGATTTGATTGCTATAGCATTATTATTTGTTAGTTTTTCGTTAATTTGTTGTAGTGTTTTAATATCCGAATACGTATTATTGCTTTTTTCTGTTTTAAGATCTCTTTCTATTTCATTTGCTATTTTGATGGTAATTTCATTCTGTTGTTTGATGGGTAATTTTGTTAATTCTATAGCTACTTTTTAGATGTTTCTGTTCATTAGTACGAAATCTAGGTTCAATAGCATACTTTAGTCCTTTATCTAATAGCTTTTGTTCCTTATCATTAAAAACAATTTGTGTCATATTGACAGTTTTTTTATTAAAATTGAAAGGAGGTGTTATTTGGGTAATTTTAAAAGTAGTCAGATATTGTTTTCTGATAAGGCGTTTGATTTTACACTTGTGTTTAGATCTAGTGTTGATAATTATATCTTGTACATATGAATTTATAAAGTTAGTAATAATGTCGAAAATTAATGGAGTGGTACTGTTACTTAATTTTAGGTGGGCTATTTACATATCTTAGTTCAGGCGTTCTTTATAAAACAGTTTGTCATTGAATTCTTGTTGTATGCATAATTTTGCTCCAAATTGTCTGATGTTTGGAATCAGCTGAGGTTCTGCAAAGATCTTGATGTTGATGTGCACTGGGATAACTCTCTTCTTTAAATACATTTTGTTGAATTTCACACATTCGATATGTTTCTCCAACTTTATTTTTAGTTTTACGTATTTCAGAAAGTTCCCCTTTGTGGTGTATGACATTAGAATCAATAATTTCATTATTTTGGGCCCCACAGTATGGAATATGTCTTTTAGTGATATAAATGACGTTATATCTTTCACACTGGTATTATAATGTTTTATTTATTTATTTACTATGAGCTCATTTTGGCGTTTTATTGCCATCATCAAGTTTTCTGTAACATAAATGAGGTAATCTATAATGTCTGCACACACCAATCATTGTGTATGGATAGATATTTAGATCGCTACAAAATTTCTGGCTCATCATCTGTTGGTGTAGAAAAATTCTACAGCAGTACAGACAATAGCCAGACTGGCAAGTAAATACACACTTTCTCGAAATATATTTATTTTTATCAGTGATGGAAAAAATTCTGTAATGGTCGCTGTCTGAAATGTGTCCTGTCAAAAGAATGCAAATAAACTGCCAGAAATGGAAAAGCCAGGCCAAATAGTCTACAAAGTGGCTGCTGAAGCTATCAAAATAGTAGACTTGGACTGTCAATTTCTTATCCTCCTACACCAGGTCGAAGAGATTTTGTAGCTTTCAAAAATTCTTTACAATGTACAGTTGAGATCGAATTTTATTTATTTAGTTTTTTTTTAATAATAAATTCCTTTTTAGCATGAGGATCAACCAGCTGCAGTTTCTCTTTGAGAGAATTCTATGTAGCTGATGGTTTCGTCTCTATTACAATATTATTTACTCTTCAATTACAATAAACAAGTTAGGGATGGGACTATGAGGCACGGTGACTCGAACGCATTGAGAATTTCTTGAGGTGCCACGAGTAGCTCACGAGAAATGGCACTGCGGTGCGGCCCGTGTTGCTGTGCGCCACTTGACAATAGGGCAGCACTTATAGAGTTCACTGAAGCTCCGAAATGTAGCAAAAATGCCACTGGTATGATAAGTCATTCAAAATTAAACAATGTATTTAGCAATCAGCTTACTCTTATATTAATGATAGTCAGATAAAATACGGTACCCAAGGACTTATGTATGAAAAAATAAAATACGGTACCCAAGGCTTTATATATGAAAAGGAAATTCGTTAAAAATGTTGGATAGTTCCAGAAACAGTATGCCAGTATTTCAAAAATTTCATTTTTAATTTACCTCTAACAGCATACAACATGCATCAAAATTAATGCTATTCAAACTTTTGGACAGTATGAGGATAGAACAAACAGTATTCACTATTGTATTTGTAAATTGTGGCAGCTGTGTTGAGAATGTATCATAGATTTACACTGAAATCGTAAGAACGGAAGCAAAAATTGACGAGTTCTGCCGACTGTTTTTTCTACAATAAGTAGATGTATGCAAGAAGGTTTTGGCTGTAATATGTTTTAGCATTTCTCTCACTTAACTATAAATACATACGGAATAAATACTTGTTTTAAGTAAGAATGAAGTTTTCGTTTCAGGTGAAATATGAGCTTTATTAATACACTTATGATTTTTGTCTTCTGTGAAACATTCCACCACTACTACTACTACTACTACTACTACCAGTAGTAGTAGTAGTATAGTAGTATTACTACTACCACCACTAACTCAGTACAAAGAAAAAATAAAGCAGTGTACTTGACACAAATGTGAAAAAAGTACAACTTTCAAGTTGCACGTAAGGAAGACAAAGATGCAGCTGCTATGTCTTAATGCTTCCTTGTACAGTAGTTTCACTCAGCCTGCAGACAGTGCAGCACTATCGACAAATTCTCGAGAACACATGAGAATTTCTCGAGAATTTGTCTTATCGTCACGCGTTTCTCGAATATCACTAATTCCTCAGTGAAGTCCCTAAACCACTGACATTTTTGACAGCCATTCTAATACTCTTGTTCACACATGGAACGAAAAACGTCTACACTGACTCAAATTTTCAGCGATCTCCTACTCTACCTTGTCTGCACAAATTTGATTTATACCCATAGATTTGAGCAATTTTGCTGAAACCTCCGACTCCTACCACCAGGTTTGCACACATCTAATATCTGCACATATCTGCTGTCCACATGCAACGATTTGCGAAGTGTGTGCAGACATTTGTCCTGACAGATCGTTGTGTGTGGACCTGCCTTAACCCTGGGATTGACGAAACAACATCGTTAAATTTTATTAACGGCCAAAGCAATCTTCATAATGTATATTTGTGAGTAAGTTACTATGGTAAATTGCTGGGAAGTGAAACAACATTTCAATGTTCAGGGCATGAATGATAGGGGTGCTACAGCCATAGCATACAAGTTGTGAGTGTTTGAGACGGACTGGAAGGGAGCACAGGTATCCAAGTGGTTAAGGCGACTGCTAGCCTGAAGTGGGAGATCCGGGTTCGATTCCTGGCCCAGTTTACATTTTTCACTTGTAGCCATTGTTTCATTTCAATGCCCTAAAGCAGCCACTGTCTATCCTTTCCTTCCAAAATCTTTCTTCCTTCCTCTCCTTTATCAATAATTTACAAATTCAATATCGCTGTGAAGCACGTGTGGTGTGTGTGTTCTTTCTGACATGTCCAAAAGAACAGACACCACACCAATATAACAAACATTTCAAAATGAAACTTTCACTCAGCAGCGGAGTGTGCGCAGATATGGAACTTCCTGGCAGATTAAAATTTAGTGCTGAAACCAGGACTCGAACCTGGGACCTTTGTCTTTCGCGGGCAAGCGCTCTATCGACTGAGCTATACTGACACGACTCACGATGCTGCCCCACAACTTTAATTCCGCCAGTACCGCGCCTCCTACTTTCCAAACGTCACAGAAGCTCTCCTGTGAAACATGCAAGACTAGCACTCGTGGAAGAAAGGATATGGTGGAAACATGGCTTAGCCACAGCCAAAGGGATGTTTCCAGAATGAAACTTTCACTCTGCAGTGAAGTGTGTGCTGATATGAAACTTCCTGGCAGATTAAAATTGTGTGCCGGAACCGGGACTCGAACCTGGGACCTTTGACTTTCGCGGGCAAGCGCTCTATCGACTGAGCTATCCCAACACGACTCACGAAGCTGTTCCACAACTCCGCTGCAGAGTAAAAGTTACATTCTGGAAACATCCTTTAGGCTGTGGCTAAGCCATGTCTCCACCGTATCCTTTCTTGCAGGATTGCTAGTCTTGCATGTTTCGCAGGAGAGCTTCTGTGAAGTTTGGAAAGTAGGAGGCGAGGTACTGGTGGAAGTATAGTTGTGGGGCGACATTGTGAGTCGTGTCGGGATAGCTCACTCGATAGAGCGCTTGCTCGCGAAAGGCAAAGGTCCCAGGTTCGAGTCCCAGTTCCGGCACGCAATTTTAATCTGCCAGGAAGTTTTAAACACTTCAAAACATCAACATCTATGTACAAATGTTTTTACATCTATCGTACTCTGCTGCTTCGTCATTAATCCGTAGGTTACAAACTACTTAAACTAAGGTAGACTAACCTAAGGACAACACAAACACCCATGCCTGAGGGGGACTAGAACCCCCGACGACTAATGACCGGGCGTACCGCACATGGCGCCCCAGTGCGTTAGGCTTATTTGGCGTGGCCATCGACATCTATTCTCATGCATAAATATAAACATACAAATATGTTAAACAATACTTATAAGATAATAAATAGAGTCTGTTTACTGTACCCATTACCATTTGCCGTGTTACAGCTGCGCGGTAGTAGCTGAGAGGTTTGGAGCACCACATTACCTCCCGCGTAGGAAGTTCGATTCCTCCCTCGGGCATGTATTTTATGAGTGTTGTCCTCAGGTTAGTTTAACTCAGTTTATGTAGTTTGTAAGTCTAGGGACTGAAGACCAATGTAGTTTGGTCCTATAGAATTACAAACATTTGCCTCGGTACACTGTTAATAGCGCTATAAACCGATGACTTTTCTCCTTTATTTGCGCCGACGTTTTCATTCAATATGTTACCTAATGAAAACTGGGCAATTAACTTAAAACCTTATTAATATAAACGGTGTGCTTCGGTCTTTTATCTTAGCTATTGTAAAACATAAACCATTTTCTGATTCCCGATCTTCCTTTTAGAAGGACACTCAATTGAAACAGTACCGTATATTTAAGTCGTCATGGAACATTAGCGATTTACCGCTCAAACATAGTATGATAGTAAAATAAAGAGTAAGACGTCACAGTTGCGTCTAAAGGCCCCTACACATGCTCCGATTTATCATATGACCAACAAGATGTCCAACATACCAACCAATTGGTAGCAGCCTACAAACATTCCAACCAACTGCACGCAGCGCCACCTAGTCCAGTCAATGAGTGCTCAAAATAGGAGTGTAGAGTGCATGGAATATGCGAGAATTTTTGACTTCAGGACTTTGTTAGGGATAGTTAGGAGGTGAACATACTAAAATTCCCCGCCCCTGGGAGGTGAGCTAAAGCGGGAAGGGGGGGGGTGGAAAGGTACCATTTTTTGGTTTTTCGCTTATATCTCGAAAACGGTTGGCTTTAGGAAAACATTGTTCCAAATAAAAATGAAAGATAATTGAATTTGCTATAAAATTGTTTCAATACATATACCTCGAATTCCCAACGGTTTTCGAGATATACGTTATTTAAAATCGACAATTTCGGAAAATATCATCTTTACCCCACTAATTTTATCAAACATTTACTTCTAGTGACTCACTCGATCGTTTCACAGAAAATTTATCTGAAAGAAAGTTGTAGAGCATTAAATTTCCTTCAATTTGATGTGCACATTTGCTACATTATCTTCAGTCAACCAGAAGTTACATTATTTATAAATGTGCGTTCCGTTTCGATGTTCCTCCATAAATGAGTGTTTTGAGGGGCTGTAACGTTTTTACCTTATGAAACGTGCTAGCATGGTAAATAACAACAGTTTAATAATGACAATAAGGTACTTGCAATTGAAACCTTTTCATAATTTTAGTTTTTATTATAATATTATGAATCATATAATGAAAGTTTTTAGAAACACTGATAGTGATTCAGAATGAAAAATAACTGCATTCAAAACAACATCTTCGTTTTTCTGAGGAGGAATAGTCAAGTTCATTCATATTCGTCAGTAGTGGAAACGTCATCCAACGAGATTGGTAGAGCTCGTCATCTCCATCCTGAATTAATATTCTGACTCCGTTGTTGCAGTTGCCCTTGCAGTTCAGGCGTGTAAAAGAACAGTGTAACAACGCTTTTCTGCAACCACATCTGCCACTGTCTCATCCTTTCGTGCATTGACAAAAAAAATCATCTTCAAGATTTCGTCAGGGGCAGCATCTAACTCTGAGATATTCCGAACTAGTTGGCCATTTGAACACCAATTCTGTGATCCACCTTTAGGTTCCTCTCCTAACCAAAGGCGTACTTGGTGGTAAGTTCGAAATGCATGCTGATTAACAACTCCTTCAGCTGGAGGAAGAATTGAGAGATTAGGCTTTATGTTCCCAGCTGTTTTTATAGATGATTTGTAGCGGAACACGATGAGAGATTCTGTGATGGCTGGAGCTCCATACCATTATAGAGTACTCGTGATTCCCACTGTCTCAATGAAGTTGGAGGAAGAAGAACTATATCTCAGCAGCATGTTGTATGATTTTGGACTTCTGGTGCATTTTGACAAAACCCACTTCACTCTTGAAATACACTATGGATGTTATGTCACAGCTTGTAAATGCATGTAAGAATAACAAATGGGTATTGTTCATTTTCATCTCCTGATGCAGCTACTGTGCAGAATATAAACATGTCTTAACCTTTCCTTTTCCTGGTTCTACAAGCAGAATGTTACGATCAGTTAGAGATTTTGGCAATCGATGAATTATGTTATCTGTTGATAGCTGTCACCACAATATCAAAGTCAGCATCACCTGAAGCTTGAAGGCCATTTATTCCATTTTTCTGTAGTTGCATCAACAGGTTTATCAGCTGATTCTTACTGTTAAATTTGGAGAGGAAATCCTCTTGCTTCACTGTAATTTTAGTTTCTAGACTGACATTCATCTCCCCACACGTCCTTAGCCGATATCGTCGACTGTTCAGCTGCTTTATCGTCTCTGATATGGCAGAGTACCCATTGAAAATCACTGTACTCTCCCAAGACAATTGGTCTTCAAAAATCTAACATAAGCATTGCAACCTGATGTAGTTTTTTCGACATTCAGTATGAATTAGAAGGATGTCCAAACCTTCTAAAGATGAGCCATTGCGATCGCCCCTTTTTATTCTAGCTTTGATGAGTGATAGCATTCCTTTTTTTGTCACTGTGGAAACACCTGGTCCATCTATTGTTTCATCACATACAAAATACCGAGTAGCCATTGCGCGCACTACACAGTCAACATTTTCATAAATAAATAAAAAATATCTCGAAAATCTGACACACAATACCGACACACAAACTGACCCTGCGGTTGGCGCACTTTTGAAGTGAACTGAAATAAGAAGCGAGTGAGAACACTCCATTCCATCCCCAGTCAGTGACAGGCTTTCAATGTTCATCCGTGGGGCTTCCGCATCGTTAACCCTCTGCCGAGCATTAGGTACTGACGACCTTGACGACATATCCACTGCAGGCGACAATGAGTCTCAACTCCTCCGCCTCAGAAAAACGAAGATATTGTGTTTAATTCAATTTTGTTTCATCCTGAGTCACTCTCAGTGCTTGTAAATACTTTAATTGTATGATTCATAATACCAGAAAAGCTACATTTATAAAAAGGTGTTCTGTTTCAATTGCAAGTACCTTCTTGTCATTGTTAAACTGTTGTTATTTACCATGCTAGCACGTTTCATACGGTAAAAACGTCACAGACCCTCAAAACACTCATTTATGGAGGGACATCGAAACTGAGCACACGTCTTATGAATGATGTAACTTCTGATTGGCTGAAGATAAGGTAGCAAATGTGCACATGAAATTGAAGGAAATTTAATGCTCTACAACTTTCTTTCAGATAAATTTTCTGTGAAACGATCGTGTGAGTCACTAGAAGTAAATGTTTGACAAAATTAGTGAGGTAAAGATGATGATTTCTGAAATTGTGGATTTTCAATGACATACATCTCGAAACCGTTGGGAATTCGACATATATCTATTGAAATAATTTTATAGCAAATTCAATTATCTTTCATTTTTATTTGGATCAATTTTTTCCTAATGCGGACCGACTTTGAGATATAAGCGAAAAACCAAAAAATGGTACCTTTCCAACCCCCTCCCCGCATTAGCTCACCCTCTAGGGGTGGGGACTTTTAGTATGTTCACCTTCTAACTATCCCTAACAAAGTCCTGAAGTCAAAAATTCACGCATATTCCATGCACCCTAGAATGCATTCATTGACTGGACTAACCTTGTTCTGATGTCTGTCGAACTGTTTTTGTTTTCGCGTGTTCACTATGCAGACGACCTCAGTCATGGAAGTTGGTTGGGAAGCGCGACACACTGTACAATTTGTCGGGTGAAGTGGTGGGGGAATCGGAGATCGGATGGTCAGGCACAACCAACCGGCCGACAAGGAAAGTTGGTCCGGTAGCGCCTAAAACCGCCCAATTTACCGGGTGACCAACGAATTGGTCCAATAAATCGCATCGTGTGTAGGGCCCTTAATCTGTGTAATCGTCTACTACAACATAAGTGAGTGTGACGGAAATTTCACTGTTAGCAGAAGACCGTTTCATAAAAACGTTCTTCCGAGAAACATTGACGTGACGTGACGGTCCGTTGACGGCAGTCCGAATGTCGCCATTAGAACAGCATAATGTGGAATGTTTCCACAGAACGTGACTTGACGAACAGTATTAATTGATATTTACTGGATACATCATTTAAAAAAAATCTTATTACAGAATTTAGTCCTTATCATGTTTAGCAGCACTTGAGTGCAGGAACAAACACTTTTTTCGTAACTGATATGGTTCCAGTAATTGTCGTTGTTTTATCTTTGAGGTCATTTTTCAATACTATATTTGAATTTACTCCACCAGTACACATAAATTTTAATCGCATAATATAGAATAGTAGAGTTGTTCTAAACTTGATACCTAAATCTCTGATGCTAGAAATTTAGTTTTCTCTCATAATGTTTGTATCGGTGAAGTTTTCAGTTACGTAATTGATATTTGAAAGAGAAAAATTTGATTGATGCCTGTAAGCTCGACAAATTAAACGCATAATTAATCGATTTTATATGAGTGTCAGTGTTGATAACAAAACAGTTTTATGCGATACTTCCCTATATCCAAATATTTGTCTTTTCTAGCGCATGATGCAATAGCCAGTCGGCATATGCCATGCCAGAAGTCAACAAATGCAATAAATGCTAATCCACGCTCCATAACTATACTAGAGAATATATAAAATTTTTACTTTATGTGTTCTCTTCTTTTGGGAAAGTTCTGAAACTGTGATAGCTAATGTACACATCTTCAATTACGTACCTGCATAACTTCGTCAATACTGCACTTATTTGTCAGGGCACTCAGAAACAGCTGTAGTTTGTGACCAATAGGGAGCTGCCTTCCATTCACGTGACCGTACTGTGTGTTTTCGTGGAAATGCACTGTCAGCAGTAATAGTAGCGGAATATGCCAATGTCTTGTCCGTAATTAAAGTAAGTTCATTCCTGAAGAGTAGTAGCTTGAAACTGTGCAACGAAATATTGGTTTTCTGCTGTTTGCTAATGATAATTGTGGAAAGAAAAGTGCATGCACTAATGGCCATCGCTGTGAGTCGCCATTTTCTTCCGAATCAAAATTAAATGCCTTCGGTAGTGGAATTGTACGTAAAATTTGGTCCGTTGAGACTGTGGAATGTATTTGGCGCATGATAGAAGTGGTTGGTGTAGCTGATAAGCTTGAATGATTACTTACTTGTTGAATTACAGAAATTGGAATGTTATATTCTCAGTCGATACGTAGCCAGAATAATAAGTATAGTATGCTAAAGAAATTGCCTTCATCCGTAGAACTCACCCTCGTTACTTTTTCACATTGTGTAATTGATATTGTTTAATCGGTGACAAGTATCAATCTCGAGTAACAAAGTGGTGCTTGATGTTGCAAAGTATTTGACAGATTCTTTTGTATTTGGTAGTAATTGTACTTTCTGTACAATATAAGCGTTTGTCATGTTTTTGTGTAGAATCTTGTAGAAATGCTGTTTATATTTCGTTCGTTTTCTTTGTTGGGTTGCTTTGGGAAGGAAAGGGGGGTATAGGGAGTTGGGGTAGGTGATATTCAGAGAATGAATTTTTTTTGCTCTGACGATAGCACTTTAATAATTTTCTGTAAACACGGATGCTTCGTGTTGTGTGTTACAGTTTTGGTATAAGTGTACTGTTTTGGTTGATTTTTACATAAATTTTCAAGGTGTGTAGGTTGAAATGTAATAAGTCTGGTCTGTAATGTAGTCACAGGTGTTTTATCTTCATGCCAGTTGTACTCACTTCTTATTCTAGATGTTAAAATTACAAGTCAAATTTAAACGAGTATTTGTTAGTGTAAAATTGGTTCTCATGAAATATTTGCATTGCAGTGTAAGGTCTGGGCTAGTGTTACAATGTTGCCTGATGTTATTTACCCACACTTTACAAACTTCGAAATAAAACTTCACAGTAAATTCCGAAAACAAATATTGAATAATGGAGAAAAGTCAATTGTATTTTGATGTATCATACATAAAAAAATTGGAACAAACAGTGGCGCAGGGTAATATTAAATGATTACAAACACACTAATTATAAAAGTTGCTAAGAGAGGAAATACTATGTAATTATTATAGTCATAAGAGTAAGTTATGCACAATTAATTTTCATATTTACAAAGCTAAATAATGAATTTGTACTGTTCATTTGGTGGCTTGTATTTACTAAATGGTTAAATGGTGAAAGCACAAGTCATTGTTAGTCTGATGGTTTAGTTCCTGACTAAACAGGAATTTTTTTAAATGGTTTTTATTTTTGTTATTGCCAGGAGACATTTTATGTACCAAGGTGTACATTTTGTGTGCTCCCTAGGTTTTATAATAGTACTAGCAGCATAGCTGATATGGACAGGGAGTGGACAAAACATGAACCCCGACATAATTACGCCTCTATATTTATTAGTAAGGAGTCAGCCCAACATTGGCATTGAGAACAGCTGAAACTTTTCGAGGAACATTTTTGTAAAGTGTCTTTATAGTTTCAAACAGAATGTTATCCATTGATGTTCTGAAACATCAATTACTGAAGCACTCTTGGAGCTGTAAATTTGTTCCTCATTCTCAGTTATAAAACTCCACATAAAGGTTCAATAATGTTGACACATGGCTATTTTTCTGTCCAGGGGATAAGTTTGAAAATATTCTAACACTGTACAAAAGACCTGTACTTATTTGGTTGTGTGCTTGAGTGCATTATTTTGGAATATAACAGTGTTTGTTGCAATATTTTCTTCTTAGTAGCCTATTTAGTTTTCATTTGAGTGTGAGATAATCATTCAGGTATCTAACTAGTGAGGGTAATGTCACAAACATTATAGATCACAGGATCACCTCCTGACAGCCAACCAAAAGCACAGAAAAATGTAAAATTGAAAATGACCTAAAATGTATGCATGAAATTGAATAGTTCACTTGATCTAAAAATAAAATGAATTAGGCGATACCAATCAACACTTGCCAAATAGCATAAGAATAGTATTGAATACTTTAATTAACCTATACTATATGTAAAATCAAGAAAACGGTATCAATCGAGGCCGTCCTAATTCCCATCAACATTAAAATGGTTTAGAGTACTAAAATTCACCTATAATACATCTAGAACGAAGGAGGCAATACAAATTCAAAAGCATTATTTTACACGATTTGAATTGTAGAAAAATAATGTGTGTCTATCCTCATAAATTGCAGATTACAACAGAATTTACCATTGATCACTGGTCTCAGGCCAAAAATTCATACCTTTGGCACTCACTTGTGGAAATAAAAATAATCTCTCTCAACCTGTGCCATACCATCAGAGTGAAATACAGATCACTTTTTAAACTCAAAATATTAATGCATAATCTGAACTTTACACAATTCCCCCTGCTTTGACCAGTAAAAGTTATGTTCCCCCTCTCCCCTATTGCATTTTTCAATATGTCAGCGACATAAACATTAGATTTCGAAACCGGTTAATTTTCTTACCACAAACATCATTTGGCTTTGACTGTCACTGGCTTTGCCAGCTTACAATCAAACTGTTGCCTCCCAACCTAACCTATACCTCGGGCTGTGCTACTGATCAGTCACTCACCACAACCAAGATTTCAGGGAAAAATTTAATTTTCTGCATCGGGGGCTAGCATGCGCGGTTAGGAACGACAGCGCAGCCAATTAGGAATCACATTGCTGTGTTCAGTAATAAAATTGCTTTACAATTGTTATATGTAAACAAATCGAAGACCTGTGGGATTCCTTATTTCATTCCAACCATGGAGTAAATAATTAATGCTGTTCCTGCTCTATTGTTGACAGTTTCTCGATGTACCCTTGTCCGGTTAGCAAGGTAGCAAACGTTTTATAACTGAAAAATCTATTAAAATCACAGAAACACAGTATGAAATGCTCTAATAAACTTCGAAACTGACACCACGTTTGTCAATCCTTAAACACAAGCACTTCACCACTAAAAAAAAAAAATATATATATATATATGTTATCACACTCACTTCACAATAGCTCAATACCACGAATTACAACCACACGTAAAGGAAAGAAGAATGGGCATATGACAAAATACTCATTCTATTAAAATTTTTAAAATTTTAAACATGAATGCAATTCAGCAACAGTGGAACACGATCCAAAAGTCAACTCAGTTTCAGCCGACCAGTTGCATAAAATGGTTTACGTGCAAAACCTTGACCTAGGTTTCGGCAAAAGTAACTTTGACTTCTTCAGAAGTATACATAAAGCTCACATTAAAAAAGTTGTTAAATAAAATGTGGCTGACTCCATGTTAGTAGACTAAAAAGTAAAATTTAAAACAATGTCACATCATAAAATTGTGGAGCACGACCACACACAGGTTGAGTGGCATAAAGTAATGTGGTTGGTTGCTGTTTTCTTGATTGTAAGAATCATTGTGTATTTTCTAAATGTTATCTTCCGTACTTGTTTCAGTTTATTGTGTCTCCACCAATGACGTCATGAGTTAAAGCAAATAAGTGGTATTGGGTCTTTCAGTATTGCCCTTAGCCACATTGTTTTTATCAGAACAGGTTTACCAAAGTGAGGGTTGACTTTTTAAGTTGCTTTTGCTGTTTTTGTTAGTTTTCAATCGTTCATTTGAGATCTTTGGTTGTAGTAAGTTAACTTGAGGTTTTGGGCACAATTCCTCTTCACAAATGCTGTTTTACCGCATTTTGTGTTTTCTGTCACTACTGGGGATTCTGTCACAAGTGAAATGTTTAAACAGTGTAGTCATTTTCACTAGGTGTATTTCCACTAACTGTGCACTATCAAGTTGACTAATTTATGGATCATTTCGGTTTACTGTTGTGCAACACAACTTATACTGCAAGGTAATGTCAAAGACTTCAGAATTCCATTACGCACTGCAGTCATTTCTTTTCTAACATGTTCACAGACAAGATGCAGTATACTGCAAGGTGTTTTTATTTTTCCCACCCTCCCTGTATTACTGGTAAAATCATTGTGGACATTCAGTAAACTCATGCTTTAGATGCACCACATTCCAAACAATGGGAGAGAGAACTTTCCCCGTGGTCCTGATGTCTGTATATCATCTGTTGAAGTACAGGTAGTGAACTTTGTGAAACTTAAAAAGATGCGTAACAAGGGGAAGCTTCAGGTGACAAACTTACTAATGAAACAGTAAAACTTACCAAAGGATTCTCACCTTGAAGTGTAAAGACAACACAAGTGACCAGTGTTTCAAATGATTGGTGTTTTTAATTAAATTATGTGGGGTAGATAAGTGGATTGGCGAATGTAAAATACCACTTCACACAATTCATTTGTCAACTTTTGCAATATATGTCCAGTAAGGGCATCACACAGTTCGTAATGGCTTCTGGTAAACATGTATAGTACTTGAGAGGATAATTAATATACTCACCATACAAGGCGACATCGTGAACCTGTCAACCGTAGAGCTGGAACAGCATTATTTATTTATTTATTTCTTGGTGGCCACAAAAGATTATTCCCCTCATTCTCTGTCAATGGGTTTTGAAAGAGCATGCACATTTTTTGTTCACCATGAAATAAATAATTAATGCTGTTTTTTTACTCTAGTCCTGACAGATTGTTGATGTACCCTAGTCTGGTGAGTAAATTATCCTTGTAAATACTACATGTAAATGGTCGGTTATTCACTGTATCACTCCGTCACATTAGCACCTTCTATATAAACTGTAATGACATTTTTATATAAATTGTAGAAACTGGTAAATAAACACAATTAGTTCGGATTGTAAATGAAATGTCAGTTACATTGCAAAAAACGCTGCACACAAACGCCAGAACAAATTTTAAAACTGATGCCAAATTTAGTAGACGTCGAACATGCAATCATTGGCTGCCTTCACCTCCTGTCATCTATTGTGCCGTTGTCAATTTCTACAAGTCAAGCACCAGTTGCAAACTCATAAACTGCACTTTAACCATTTTTAATGTAGACCTGAAATGACAGTCGCAGGCTTATTGCCCAAGTGTTACTACCAAAGTGGATGCATATTGTCCTAAAATACAGCTACTATCTGGCCTTGACATTTGCAGGTGTATTATCGTGTCTGAGCTTTTTCTCTCCCTTTCCTTGATTTTTTTTTTTTTAATTATTCCATCCTCTTAACCTGAAAATCTGTGTCCCTATACTCCTGTGAGCTGCCTAATTCCACAGCAAACCAGAATTATTCACTGAAAATCTTTTTGGCGCATATATGTTGATTGAAGCATTATCTGAAAATCTCTATGGTGACTGGATTTGAACGTGGGTCTTGTGTTCACTAAGCAGTTACACTAACCACTGGCTTCGTACAACTGCACGAATTTACCCTAACAATGTTAGCCTCAAACTGTGATACTATGACGCCACTGTGTCGTGGAGGGGCAGTGGTGAGCACAACTGCCTGGTGAGCAGTAGATTTGGTTTCAAATTGTGGTTTTGGTATAGATTTTCACATGACTTGTAATATTATCTGAATAATTTTGTTTCATTTGAATTTTCTTTTTGCTCATTCAAATAGCTCGAGAAATGACTCATTTTATGCTCCATGTTAGACTAAAATAAAATGCTTATGCTCTGTAATGAGTGGAATGAAATTTTTTTAGATGATGCAAGAATATGTAAAAGAAATAAAGTCTGCTGAAAAATAAATTACATGTTGCTCCGATAAAGTCATGTTACTTCTTGGTGGAAGAGTTAGTAACTTGATATATCTTGGGCCCACAATTAAAAATGTTGTAGACGGACAAATGTAATAGGTTGGTCCCAAACACTGTTTTCTTTCTTTCTTTCTCTTGAGTCATGTTCCCACACAAGCAGCTTTGTTAAACGGATTTAGCGCGTTAATATTTACGGGTTGGCCGGATGACCTTCCTGTTGCCACCCCATGTGCCCCCCCCCCCCCTCGGGAGAAGACGTGTACCCCAAATGTCTGCGTATAGTGTTATTGTGTCATTGTGGTATGAAGTCAGAATGAAACTTTCACTCTGCAGCGGAGTGTGCGCTGACATGAAACTTCCTGGCAGATTAAAATTGTGTGCCGGAACTGACACTTCTGCCTTTCGCAGGCAAGCACTCTACCACTGAGCTACCCCAACACGACCCACGCCCCCCCCCCCCCCCACACACACACACATACACAAATTCACTTCTTAACAGAAGTTCTCGTGCAAACCTTGCAAGACTAGCACTCCTGGAAGAAAAGGATATGGTGGAGACATGGCTTAGCCAGACATATCCTTTCTTCCAGGAGTGCTAGTCTTGCAAGGTTCGCACGAGAACTTCTGTTAAGTTTGGAAAGTAGGAGGCGAGGTACTGGCAGAAGTGAAGTTTTGTGGGGGGCTGTGAGTCGTGTTGGGGTAGCTCAGTGGTAGAGCGCTTGTCCGCGAAACTCAGTGGTCCCAGGTTCGCATCCCGGTTCTGGCACACAGTTTTAATCTGCCAGGAAGTTTCGTGTTATGAAATGCTTGCGAATCGTGTAACTGAGGCGGGACTTAGGTACCAGCCCGTTATTCACCTATGGGGATGTGGAAAACTACCTATAAACCACATCCAGGTTGGCGGGCACTCCGACCCCCTTTGTTAATCCACCGGGCGGATTCAAACCAGGGTCGGTATGCCTCCCCGTCTCAGAAAGCGGTGCATTAGACCACACAGCTAACCAAGCGGGTCTCCCGAACACTTACATACATTTTTTTTAAATATATGCTATAGATATATCTTTGGCCACATGTGTCATCATCAGGTGTCTTTGGCAAAGACACCTAACGTCTAAAGACACCTGACAATGGCACTGGTACTGAAAGATATGTCTAGTACACAAATAAAGTACATGCTGATTCGATACAGTTACTTCTTGGTGGAAGTTATTGTTTGTTGAAGTACTAGAGCGCGCGCCACGTAACTTGGCGGGTGGACTGGCTCTGCTGCGCAGGTAGTTGTGTAGTGGGGGGGGGGGGGACCAGCTGTCGCGGCGTAGCCGGACTGTGCGTTAGCTGCTGACTGCCGCTTAGCTTTAAAGTTACGGCCGCATACAAGCGCAAGGAAATGTCAAGCTGCGAGTCTTGAACACACACGGCTGTATAAAAAGTGTAATGCAGAAAAACAACGCTCGTTTGATTGTTGGGAAAACTGTGGCGCATTTACGAGTATTTATGAGTCTCTTTCTCTTGTAGCTATCATGTTTACAGGGTAGGGCATAATTTTATGAGCGGCACAGAAATTCATTTCGTAGCTCAGTCGATTAACACGAAGTATCTGTAAATTATATACACAGTTCTTCTAGGGAGATCACTCTATCCATTATCACTGAAGAACCACATTAGACGTTCACGACAGATTACGAATTCAAAGTAAATTTGTGAACATAAAAAAGTTATAAATTAGAAATTGACAAATTTTAGATTCTTCCCTTTATTGTATCTCGAAATCTGGATTTTTCGAAGCAGTTATTAAAATAGTCTATCAATGACTTAAGTGACATACCATATGAAATGATAGAATATTTGTATATGTTTGACATTTTACAAGACAAGGAGACTATCTAAAAACGTTACAAGCGACACATGTTCAGTCTTCGTACTGATGCCCATCAAGCAAGTGCTTACTGATCAAAGCAAGGTGTTTCACATTTCCGATTTATTTTTTGTAAAATTGATTCTGTACAGGTAAATGAAAAATACTGAAATCCATGCAATGAAGATCAGATGATGGCAACCAAGAACTGTCGAAATCGGCCATGAATAAAAGCTTTTGTAAAACATTTTTGTCTAGCGATTTCCGTACAATTTTTTCAAAAGTGAAAATAGATGTCCCACTAGCATAAATAAAACAAAGAGATATTTTACAGTGGAAAGTTCAGGTTGTAATAACAATAAAATAATGAGGATTGCTTGCTACACACCGCAAAGACGATCGTCGAGGCACAGTCAGGAAACGGATAATACTCAACGTTAATAGAGTTCATAACAAAATCGTCAAAGCTTTTGACGCCGAAAGACAAGCTTTAAACAAAATCCACGACGAAACAGCATAAGTAAGAACAAAAATCGTGTTAAAATTCCTTTGCCAGGGAAGCACTCATAGTATAAAGTTACACAATACATGCTTAACTGCCACAAAATAATTTTTAACGTGGTAATAAGTAGAGGCTTTGTGATCAGCCGCTTCCGACTCCCGTCTAAAGAATTGATATACGCGAAACACTATTTCTCTTGCCTGTTTGTGTAATACAGGTTAAGATTTGCTGTTGCTACTCATATTCAACTGAATGCTCCGAAATAAAAACACAACGCAGAATGCCAAAACCAGTTGTCGCTCCGCACAGTACGACACGAACTCGATCGCGAGCAACGGCTGACTGACGGCTATTGGCCAGCAGGTCACGTGGCGTGACGTAGGCCGACCTGTGCTTCTGCGCATCCAGACCTCACCCGCCAAGTTATGTGACGCGCGCTCTAGGAAGCAAGATGATGATGTGCATAGTTTTTTTCTGATAATATTTACATAATAAAATTAACTTCAGTGTACTGCTCCAGCACATTAGTTATATTTTTGCCTAATCAAATTGGGCTTTTAACATGACTGCATTTCTTCAGTAACAATTTTGATTTCAATTTTTAGTAAGACAGCCTTTGGCTGCAGAGATCTGTGGCTGAAGGCTCTCTTACTACCAATTGTACTATTAATTTTTGTCATTTGAACTATAATCACAGATGGATGAAAAAGTGGCCGAAAGAGCAACAGTACTGGTCAAAATCCGTCACCTCATCAGTAGTTTTGTTTGTTCCCAGGTGGATAGCATTTGAAAAGTATTTGAGGGAAAGATTAATGCTGCTTTATGTTGCAAGTTATTTGGTTGAGAACATTACGCCTACTGCCTTCAGAAAACCTACACCACACAAATATGTGGCAGGCATTATGATGGAGATCTTAGAAATACTTTAAGGATGAAGTTAGCTTGAAGTTAGCTGCCATAGCAAAAGCCTGAAATGAAGTATGTAAAGTATAAAAGCAGCATGTGCATTAAAGTGTATTCTGGGAGAGGGGGAAAGAGAGGTAGTATGGTGAAGCATTCCCAATGTTTTTGTATTTTGCTGGTACGACTTTAACAACATTTTCAAGTAAAATGAAATTCACATTTTGTGTGAAATCAAGGTCTTTGACTGGTCACGACGATTTAGGTTTTTTCTAAAGTTTTCTTAAAATTATGAAGCTGGATAAACAAAGTAATCTGAAAATGAAATCATCAGCTTTACTTCCATAGTCTCTGTGATTTTGTTGTCTTTGTAATCTTGCCTTCCCATATTCTGTCACAAGTGCGGGAGATTCACTCTGATACACCGTGATGGCCAATATGACGACTGTTTTCAATAATTTTTGTATTATATGATTTATTTTAGCATCCAGCTATTTGTTTTGAGTGTGTTGAAAGTGCAACTGTGCTGTACTTTTTATGTTGCAGCAGCATAGCTCTTTAAATATTTAGTTTGCTGAATACATTCAAAAAGTTATATACCAAATCGGGTACTGGAGTTTGCCCTGAGTCTGGTGTATGTCTTCCATAGAAGAATTCATCAAAAACTGAAAAATTTCTTTGTAAAACAACTGCATGGATTATTAGAAAAAATATTAGGTGGTATACAAATAACTCGTTGGAGAGTAAGGAATAAATACACGATAATATAGTATTAAAGACAGTTTACAACTCACCGCAAAGACGTAGCGACGAGCTGCGACAGGCACATACAAAAGACACACACATACAACACTTTCAGCTATCGGCCATGGCCTCCTTCAGAAAATAGAACGTTCATGCAATCACACAGACATACAACACAGTCATACAACCATCACCTCCGGCTGCCGCACTTCGAAGTGCAGCAGCCAGAGGTACCTCTATTGAGTAAATAAAATAATACTAATTAGATGAGATTAGTTCTTGTTCCATAGATCCTGAATACACTTTGTAATGTGGATCATGTCAGGTTAATAAAATGTGTCTTTACAAGATATTTCTTAATACAAAAACTACATTACACTTTTTTGCAGATATACTAATTATATTAAAAAATTCATTTACTGAGTAGTAGTAGTTGTCATTCAGAAATTCTTTTAATTTCGTTTTAAGTGCTAGTTTAAATTCTGTCA